>OW679196.1:58143568-58511714 GCA_940337035.1 Agriotes lineatus
AACGCTTGCATAATCGGCTAGTGAGCTAGTACTTTTTTGCGACAAAATTACTGCATCAATTAGCAACAGAGCATAAATTACCACACCCACGTGTTGCTGATATTCAGATTTATATTTATTACCTTAATAATTTACTGTGTTATAGTCACTTTTTATATGTTTAGCCAATTTTAAATCAAATGGAATATTATAAATATTTTAAATTCATGGGATTTCCATTAAAATACGTATATGTTCTTTTGATAACAAATCATAATTCCTGGGAGTTAACAAACATTTAGATCGATTACAAAGAGCAATTTGCATACATAAAAATGTAGATAGTGGACTGGTTTCTTATAGAACGTGTAAAAAAATAAAGGTTCAGGGCGCTTCATTCCACACGTAAGAATATGGCCTGAGACTCGGCGAGTCAGGGTCGCCGATATGGTACCGGGTACTGACTTGCGCGACGCACCATGGGAATTTGCATAGTAAATTCTTTATGTTCAATTATTTGCTCCCATAATTATTTTAGAGTTAAAGTGTAAATATATTTTTTGTAGAGAAAAAAATACTACATCCATTCATACTGTTGCTAACGATTTTTCATTTTCCGGAACCTAAGGAATACAAAAAAACAAACTAGCATTTTTACAAAAATCAGTGATGCCATGGAATTATTGAAACAAACCAATACCAACGCAAGTGCGGGCGGGGCGATCATCCAGTCACTGCCGTCAAAATATTGAACGTATTGTCGTTTTTCTCGTTTTGGTGCAAGTTCTGAACCTCATTATTGCACCTACTATTATTTAATAACGTGCATGTAGTTTTAAATTTAATGTATCAGTCTATTAATGGTTGTACTGTTTGGAATTGGCAGATATGGATATTTTACAAGAAACAAGGAGCTTACTTAACGCATCTCCACAATAAAACCACTTTTGTTATGGACAAGGTCCAGGTACCTTAGAGACATTAAGCAGAACATAATTAATAATAAATATTATAAACGTCAAACATCAATGACAAACAAACAAACAGCACATATTGTCGGTCCGCACGCACTTGCGTTGGCATTGGGTTGTTTCAATGATTCAATCACTGATTTTTGTAAAAATGCTAGTTTGACTTTTTGCATTCCTTCGGTTACGGAAAATGAAAATTTTTTAGCAACAGTATGAATGGATACAGTATTTTTTTCCCTACAAAAAATATATTTACAATTTAGCTCTAAAATAATTAGGTGAGCAAATAATTAAATATAAATAATTTAGGTACTATGCAAAACCCTATGGTGCATCGCGCAAGTCAGCACCCGGTATGTCTTCCCGAAACCCACTCATCTGGCACACTAGTCCAGTAAAATTAGATTTTTACTTGACAAAGATACTACCTGAAAAGTGAAAATGTATATTTATTAAAAAAATCCCGTGCAATTCATTGAACTACAATGTGACAGCTGAATCAGTGGAGAAGTGATTCAAAATGCAAAGGCAATGAAAAAATTTACAAAAAATATACACTTGTGTAGCTTAAAAAACAAATAAAACAAGCTTTCGATATTCAAAATCGATCAAGTACAAAAAAAGTTAATGCCAAAAAACCGCTAAAAATGGCCAATCCTTCAATTGTTTTTAACTTTTTTAAAAATAATTACAAAATGTTGATATTTTCAGAAAATATAGTACTCGGTGAGCAGAAAACGTACGTTTATCAAATTTGCGAAGCTGTTGATTATTATTTCCATAAATAAATTTTTTCGAAAAAATTACGTTTTTGGAAAAAATTTATTTAATCAGGTTACAGAAGTAGTACAGCAATGCAATGGCGCTTATTTTTTCCTTAAAAGTTGTACTACCACACACAATATGAGCGCGAACTTTTTGCACTTGCAAATATGTGAAGTTCAATTTGCAGGATGCCTTTTTTTACGCCCACAAAAAGTTGAATATTTTTGTCCACTTTAATTGTACTGAAATTACATAAGCACTATTCGATAGCTGGCAATTTTTTACTAATTTATAAAAGCTGACTGTACGACTCACAGAAGCCGAGATTTAAAGAAAAATCACTGCACATTCATTTGTTAATATTAATGGCTGAAAATCGCACACACTTTAGCTGAAGACTTATAGCTGTTACATTATACTTTTCTATAGAAATACATTTTTATTTTTCAGGTAATATTTTTGTCAAAAAACAAGGTATTTTCAACAATTTGGCCGAACTAAACCGTTAACGGCGTACTGGGTGATGGGGTTAGCATCACTTCTTCTACAATTGCCTTAATTTCCCTATTTCCACATTCGTCGTTTCGGTACCCAATTTTTAATGCGGTTGGGTGGTTCGCCCGTCAGTTGTCCCGCACCGTGAAACCGCTGTCGAGCTCCCTAATCGCTCGGCCACTCTGGGGATCTATAGAACATGTAACTGCAGTTAAACTTTATTCATTTTTTAAAGTAATCGAAGACGCACATTGTGTAGTCATTTAATTATGATGCTCTTTATCAGACGGTTTATTCATTACTCATTTCTTATGTGCGAAAAGTAGGGTTAGTCCAGCGCAAAATGCCTCGCTGCCCAGGTGTTTTACCAGTCACTAAATTATTCGATAAAATGAATAACGTAGTAAAAAGCTTTCGAGTATCAATTATACAGAATTTAGCTGAACCAAACGAATGAAATCATATCGAATCCAAGGAAAATCCGACAGACATCATTTCTAGAGGGTGTTCAAGGTTCAAGGTTATGGCGAAGTGCAGTAAATCCGATCATAAAAATGCAGAATCAACAACCGAAAACAACTTATGTAACAACAGCCATTGTAAATTTAGAGGATATTAATCATTGATTTGTCAATTCGACTCCAGATTAGTTTAATCACGGGTTAGACATGGAAATCATGTCTGTAAAAGAAAACGATAAGGTTGCGAGAACAGGCCGTTCATGACATTTTATACATCTATGGACGATACTGGGTTCAGGGTAGATGGGAGGCTACCCAAGTAAATCTTAATACTCATTGATCAAGCGACATACTAACACCTGATTTTAAAAAACTTTTATTTGAAATCGTCAGTGAAGTACGCCGAAATCGTCATAAAAATACGAGAAATCGGCAGTGAAGTAACCCATTGTTTTACAACTTTTTTGTAGGTGGCGAGGCGACAGATAAATGTCAATCAACCGAACATAACCTACAAAAGTTGGTTAAAATGTTGTAATTTCACGATTTCTCGATTTCAAATAGAACATAGTGTACACCTCGGCACTGAAGTTCTTTTTTATCCCTCATGTGGTTTATTTGCCTTGGCCCTACGGGCCTCGGCAACTAAATCCACATTCGTGATAAAAAGTTATACTACAGTGCCTTGGTATACAAACTGCTATTATCAGAGCACGCCAGGAAAAAAAGAGACTTACAGTCGCGGCCATAACAACCGGGACAGTTTTTTTGACCTAATTTTCAAAATGCGAAAAGAAGTGCTGACTCTGACAATTCTAACTAATAAATGTCATCAAAAGTTATTATTCAGAATAAACAATGACTTTTGAAGACATTTATTAATTAGAATTGTCAGTGTCAGCACTTCTTTTCGCATTTTGAAAATTAGGTCAAAGAAACTGTCCCAGTTTTTTTGGCCGCGACTGTATGTGCTTGACTAAAGCAGACTAAAGTTCTAACATTAGAACTACAGTATGATCGAAAACTTTAAACGTCTAGAGGGCTGTGGAATTATTTTGTCAAAAAATTTTGTTGGCAGTCGTGGTAGTAAAAGTCACATTGTCATTTTATATCTGTCAATTTAAGGTTATGTCAGGATTTCCATTTCAACAAATACAAACATACTTGTTGAATACATAAAAATGTTAGTAACAAAAACAACTACAGCTATTCAAAATGATTTTCTGCATTTCCCATACACAGCACCACCTAGTGCTCGGCATTAAACATCATGTAAAAGTTAAGTGTATCTGTCAAACTTGTATAGGCTATATTATTAAGTAGCTTATCACTGCCAACAGTGCAACATAAATTTAACTTTAAAAAAGTCCACAGCTCTCTAGACGTTGAAAGTTTTCGATCATGCGGTACTATACTTGGGCCGCCGAACAGATAGAGTGGAGCAGGCAACCCAAATAACATATTACAAAGGTCCCTTGATAATATTTTAATTATAATTACTAAAAGGATCGGAGATGCCCACCCTTACAATTAGAACTAATTTCAATAATTGTCATTAAATAACTTTTTGAGGTTATGTTGCAAATAGAAATGTCGATCAACTTAAAAGTCAAGCCTGACATTTGTGCACTTATAATTGAAAATGTTTAGACATATGGTCTGGCTCTTCCTAAATCTCATTATTGGCTGCGGCGTCGAAACCAAAACACGTTGCCCGTGATATGGTTAAGTTTGTAGCGTTTTTTCTTTGGAGTTCCTTTATTCAACCATTTACAAGGACTAAATTGTGCATCTCTACTGCTGTTTTCACAGTTACATGCAAGTATAAAATATTGACTTGTAAAGTAGTCTCTTAAGGAAATTTTAATTATTCATAGAGCTGCCTGCATTATGGGTAACCGCAAGGAACTAATTCGTAGTCAAGGACGTGAAAGAGTCTATAGCGACTATTGCAATTTTTCTCAGTCGTTTTGCAAGAAAGAGTGACTAAAGCAACCGATGTTGGCCTAAATACAGTTAAGCGAATTGTTAGAGGAGCCTAACAAAGTGGCGGAAGAAAATTTACTTCTCCAAGAAAACAAATTACTAAACTTACCCCAGGTCATCTGTTGATCAATATAAAGAAGAAGTAATCCCAAGTGTGATGTATAACTTTGCCATAAAAAGAGACCTACAATGAAAGCTGTATTCGAAGTCGAACAAAATGAAGGTGGGGTGTTAATTTCACTGAGAAATTACATTCCTTTGGGCGATTGGTACATAAAATGGGCTTTCAATAGAGAAAATGTCAAGACAATAGGCACGTTCTAATAGAAAAGAGAGAAATTCCGGCAAAACGTGTTGATTTTTTAAGAAAATATAAATGTACTCTTATCGGATTTACCTAATGAAAGTTTTGGTTCTCAAAAGTTTGGTCTAGACATGAATGCATTTTTTTCTATATGCGATTAATTTTAGTTAAGCTATTAGTTAGGTTATTATACACTTATTTAATTTAATGACCATACATATGAATTACCCTTTATATGGTGTTTAGTTGTATTTTGTCAGTTCTAACTTTTTTTATGACTTCATTGGAGACCATATTAGATGAATTAGAAGGAGTAAATCAGAAGCTTTTCATAAAAACTGCATTAAAGGAACTGCGAAGTTTCCAAGGGGATTATGATTTGTGGCTGCATGTCAGCTAACGGGCTGTTAATTTATTTATTATGTACACACTGGGACGTAAATAAATCACTATCAAAGTTTTATTGCTCAAAATATTGTTTAAATAATAATTTACCCATTATAGAGGAGTACTACTGAAATACTTGATCAAATTATATCCCAATTATTGTTTTAAAGCATAAAACAACTAAAAATTATATTCCCCTTCAAAAGTTATAATATTAAAAGAAATAAATAGATAAATAAAAATATTAATTATATTTTTATAGAAGCTTTATGTGTTGAGGCTGGTAGCAGGCAAAGCACATAAAGCCACTTTTATTGCGAATAACATATAACATGTTATTTCCAAACGAATACTTTCAACTGCTATAAAAGTAACAAAATTAGAAAACAATAATTTAGTAGAAATGTAAAAACTCAAGATTGAGGTAGAATTGTGATACGTTGGAAATAATTCTTCCGTGGTTATGATGAATGAAAATCACAAGTAATAATTAAATTATACTGCTGAAATGCTTGATTTTGTTATTTTATATGAGTAGGCAGTAGCAACAGTGGCAACTTTATATGCCTAATCAGTTAAAGTACTACCTTTACCTTTGGTTATAATTCTAATTAACGCCTTCACTTTGCGAATCAAGTGACATAAGTTTTCACTTTTATGGTGTTTGAAAATGAACATATTTTATTTAGATTCACAAAATATAAAAATTTAAATAACTTCTAAATAACTTAAAAATCTGATGACTTTCTAGTTTCTGAAATTATTTTTATATGTGAAGCAAAGAAAAATACAATTAATCAAATAAATGGTAAAATCATGCAATATAGATTACTCTAATAGTTAACAACCGAAATTGTCTTCAACGAAATCATCTTCTTGTTCAGATGGTAGATTAGAACCGGATTCACCGCTGCCGTCTACTGTAACAATTATTTCTACTCTGTTATCCATAATGTATTCCCACTTATGTTTGTCGACACTGCACATATATTCTTCCATTCTTGCACACTCACACTTCCAAAATTATTTTCTGCAGAAGTGTTAACATCGTCTAATTTGAATGTTGTATTATTTGTAGCAACAGAGTTCTTTACTGACACCCATATTTTCCCAATCTGGTTTAATTCTGGATGTTAAGGGAGTAGTCGTAGGACTCCGTTTTACCATGTTCCGCTAATAATTTCTCAATCATATAACTTGTATGTGTAGGTTTATGTAATTTTCTTGTACCCTTTAATTGTTTTTGCTTCGTTGAACTTAATATAAATGTTTCTTACTGATAACCACTTTTGCAGGTCTGCTTTTTCCAATCAAATGTTGGATTCGGCTCAGTACAGCCATTGTGATACGATGCATTATCGATGACCAAAACCGACTTTTTTGAAGATTTGCCAATAATTTTTCTTTCAGGCAATTCATATAATTTTAATGGTTCATTTTATCGTGGCAATTATATGTCTCTTAAGTCCGGATGTAAACATCAGGAATGAATTTGGTACGAAACCTTTTCTACCTCCGGCATGAAGAATAATCAATCCTTTCCCTTTACTAACGGGGGATTTTAAACAATTGTTGGCACCATCATCACAACATTTAGAAGAGTATGGAAGCTATGCAAGTGCGTTTCATCAGTGTACACAATATTTCAGCATTCGGCTTTATATTTTATCTTAAGAATTCAACACAATTTGCTGGAATTTCTCTCTTCTCTATTAGAACGTGTGCCTATTGTCTTGACATTTTTTCTATTGAAAACCCATTTTATGTACCAATCGCCTAAAGGAATGTAATTTCTCAGTGAAATTAACACCCTCCTTCATTTTGTTCGCTTTCGAGTACAGCTTTCATTGTAGGTCTCTTTTTATGGCAAAGTTATACATCACACTTGGGATTACTTCTTCTTTATATTGATCGACAGATGACCTGGGGTAAGTTTAGTAATTTGTTTTCTCGGAGAAGTAAATTTTCTTCCGCCACTTTGTTAGGCTCCTTTAACAATTCGCTTAACTGTATTTAGGCCAACATCAGTTGCTTTAGTGACTCATTCTTACAAAACGACTGAGAAAAATTGCAATAGTCGCCATAGATTCTTTCACGTCCTTGACTACGAATTAGTTTCTTACGGTTACCCAGAATGCAGGCAGCTCAATGAATAATTAAAATTTCCTTAAGAGACTACTTTACAAGTCAATCTTTTATACTTGCATGTAACTGTGAAAACAGCAGTAGAGATGCATAATTTAGTCCTTGTAAATGGTTGAATAAAAAAACTAAAAAAAAAAACGCTAAAAACTTAACCAAAAAACGGGCAACGTGTTTTGGTTTCGACGCCGCAGCCAATACTGGGATTTAGGAAGAGCCAGGCCACAGGCTTAAACATTTCAATTATAAGTGCACAAATGTCAGGCTTGACTTTTAAGATGGTCGACATTTCTATTTGCATCATAACCTCAAAAAGTTATTTAATGACAATTATTGAAATTAGTTCTAATTATAAGGGTCGGCATCTCCGATCCTTTTAGTAATTATAATTAAAATATTGTCAAGTGACCTTTCTAATATGTTATTTGGGTTGCCTGCTCCACTCTATCTGTTCGGCGGCCCGAGTATAGTTCTGTTCTGACATTGTGATTGTGCTGCCACCTATGAGCAAGTTAGAAAATGAAACCTACATGCTAGGACGCTAGGACAATGGACAATGATCATATTCCTAGTCACCAGTAATAAATAATAAATCATTTTTATTATTTTAACATAATGCAACTTGTGTTTTTCAAGTAAAAACATACTAAACATTTAATTGTGAATAATTATAACTGGTGTAAATTAGTAAAGTATCAGCCATTGTAACTAAATTTAATGTGCATTACTATGTTGTTGGAAGAACAGGCCAGTTCACCAGTACAATAACTTTTTATGATTTTAAATAATTTTATATATTTTAAAAAAAGTTTGATTATTATATTTCGTATCAAGCTAGAGAAGTAAGATAGAATGTATAGAAATTTTTGTTAAATGTTCCCTATCATTATAAACAGTTCACAGCAAAGAGACATGTATTTTTCCTGTTTTGTGATATTTACCCCTATATTGGTGGAAGGCCCACTCTTGGTGGGTGGCCCAGGGCCCGGGCCTCTTGGGCCCCCCGTTTAAGCTGGGCCTGGTCCTACATAAGAATATTATAAAAGTGAATAAAATAAGCATCTGCAACCAAAAGAAAAATACCAACAACAAACCGAATGTTAAATATTAAAATAATTATTGATCAATGGGAAGGTGTTGTTAGATTGTTTATAGTTACAGGCCTTAGCGTGGATTTGGTGTTAGGAATTGACATTATTCAGCAGTTGGAAATAAATATTGATGGATCACAAAGGTGTATTCATTTAAAAGGGTTAATTAAATCTTGGATCTGTACCAGTAGTATCCACCAAGTAAATAAGTGTTGCCAATTAGATAAAATTGGAGACATAATGAAATATAAAGAAGGTATAGTTATAAATAATAATATAATAAATAATATGGAGAATAATTATAATAATAATGGGTTATTGCTGAATGAGTTAAAAATAGGCGAGAAGAATAAACAATTTGAAGGCCAAATATCACAAATAATTTACAGAAATAAAGAGGTTATAAATGAAGAAGTAGGAAAATCACAGAAATACATTCATAGGTTGCAGGTTAATGAATCAAAAAGCTTTAACAGTAAATCCTACCGTATACCATTTGCATTAAGAGGACAAGTTAGGAAGGAAATACATAAAAGATGGAGTAATAGAAGCTTCAAATAGTAATTTTATTAATCCTTTAGTGGTAGTTTAAAAACGTGACGGTTCTCTTCGTTTATGTTTGGATGCACGCAAAATTAATCAAATAACAAAGCCACAATACGAATCTCCACAAACTATAGATGGATTATTAAGTAGAATTTGGGATAAGAAGATTCTTACAAAATTAGATCTGAAAAATTCGTTTTGGCTTATTCCATTACATGAAGAGTCGAGAAAATATACTGGTTTTAGTATACATGGGGATATTTTTCAATTCAAAGTGGTACCATTTGGGCTTTCAACGTCTTGTGCAGCACTGGTAAGAGCAATGCAGAAGATATTAAACCAATTTGAAGACTTTTGTGTGCATTACGTTAATGATATCTTATTGTTTTCTGAAAACGGACAACAACATTTAAAACATTTAGCAATTATAA
Organism: Agriotes lineatus; assembly: GCA_940337035.1. Classification (NCBI taxonomy): domain Eukaryota; kingdom Metazoa; phylum Arthropoda; class Insecta; order Coleoptera; family Elateridae; genus Agriotes; species Agriotes lineatus. The sequence continues at coordinate 58,153,127 of OW679196.1, forward strand.
TTGAAACATTAAATAAAAATGGATTAAAATTGAACATATTTAAATGTGAATTTATGCAAGAAAAAGTAACATATCTGGGATACGAAATAAGTAAAAATGGAGTCACCATAAATGAGAAACGTCTTGAAGAAATTAAGAATTTACCTCGTCCATCGCATTTAAAGAAGTTAAGAGGGTTATTAGGGGTTTTTAATTATTATAAAAGGTTCATAAGTAACTACTCAGAGTTGACATTATCTTTAGTACAATTATTAAGAAAGGATGTAAAATGGTCATGGAATGAAGAAAGAGAAAAAGCATTGAATGCCATCAAACAGAGGTTTCATGAAGGATTATTACTGAAATATCCTAATTTTAACGAAAAGTTTATACTTCGTACGGACGCATCTGATCAAGCAATTGCAGCAGAACTAATACAAATAGAAGATGGAATAGAAGTACCAATATGTTTTATTTCAAGAATATTAAAAGGGTATGAAATTAGATACACCATAGCTGAGAAAGAAATGTTGGCAATCATATTTGCAATTAATAAACTAAAATTGTATTTAACAGGGAACAAATTTGAAATTGAAACGGATCATTCAGCAATTTCATTTTTGAAAAATAAAAATTTTTCATAATGACAGGTTATATAGATGGGCATTGTATTTACAACAATATGAATTTGATATTAAACATAGGCCAGGAAAGTTAAATGTAGTTGTAGATTTCTTAAGTAGAAAGGATGTACCTAATTATGAGAAACCAAAACAAATCTTAATAGGAATTGAGAAAATTTATGAGGAAGGAAGGTTATCAAAACAAGAGATTTTAAATAAGCAGACAGTAGAAGAAATTCAAAAATTAAAAACTTTAGTATTACAAAGTCAAGATAATAATTATAAAGGGTATCAAATTAAAGAAAAATTGTTGGTGAAGGTCATAAAAAATAAAGAATTGGTTGTTTTAAGTAAAGAAGACATGTTAGAAGTTGTTGAGGAAATTCATACAATATTTGGACATTGTGGGACAAGAAAAAGGTGGTTAATGTTTCGGGAATGTTTTTATACGAAAAATGACATCAAATTAATTAAACAATTAATTCAAACTTGCCAAATTTGTCAATTCGCAAAGGAAAAGAATTTTAAGAATCAGAATATTGTTAAAAGTATTAGGGTAAACGAACCGATGGAACTGCTAGCTATTGATTACTTATCAAATCTAGTTACAGGACAATATGGGTACAAGCATATTCTGATTATGGTAGATGCATTTTCAAAATTTACAAAATTATACCCAGCGAAAAATTGTAATACTAAACATGTGATTAAGTCAATAGGAAATTTTGAAGAACAAGTAGGTAAACCAATAAGAATTTTGGCAGATAATGGAACATATTTTAGAAATACTAGATTAATGAAAAATTTAGATAAAAAGGGAATAAAGATTTGCTTTTGTAGTATAAGACATCCTCAAAGTAATATTGCAGAAAGGCACATTAAAGAGGTGATTAAATATTTAAGAATACTCACACATAAACATCACAATAAATGGGTACAATATTTGCCAGATGTGGAAAGTTTGATAAACAATGTTCCAAATACAACAACAGAGATTAGTCCAATTACTTTATGTAAACAAATAATTCCAGCTAGACCATGGAGAAGAGAACAAAGTAACTTTGAAGTAATTCAGTTGTTAGAAAGAGTTAGAAGAATATTAAAGATAATTCACGACAGATATGAAAGGAAGCAAAATAAGAAGATACTAAAACGGGTACAATTTAAAATAGGAGATTTAGTAATTGTAAAGCAACTCAGGGTAGCAAACAGAAAGGAAAAAAGTGTGTAAAACTGTTGTATGCGTATGAAGGACCTTATAAAATACATCAAATATTTAATAATAATACACTTATGAACTAATAAATGAAAGAGATGGAAGGATAAGAGAAAGATTTCATATATCAATAATTTACCCATATGTAATGTAAATTAATGAGATTATAAAGGTTGTTGTTTGTTGGAAAGGTTAAATATTTTGTTTTCATAGTGATTTTAAATAGATAGATGTAAATAGATATTAATTGTTATGAAGTTAGATAGGTACCTACTAGGATAGTAGGATGGATTATCAATTTATTAATTAAAATGAATTAAGAAAATAGATTTGAAATAAAACTAGTTTACAAAATATTTTTCTTAATTGAGGAATTTATATTATGATACACGAGGTAGTGTGATCAATAATAATAAAGAAATATTTAAAACTTATAAATTTGGAAGATTATTACAATTAAATTTTGAGGTGTGTAGATAAAAATTGGGGGTTAAATTTAATATGAATCATGACAGTTAATTGAGACAATGGGTGAGATAATTTAATAATGATTAGAAATTGTATATTCAAAATATTGATGGTTGCAGTAAATGTTAAAAAAGTTCAAGCCAAGGTTACAATTGGCAAATGTATTTGTTAGAAAGATAAGAATAAATAACCTGTAATAATAGAATATTTAAAATATAGAAGTGTGCATTAAGAATGGTATCTAACAGGAATGAAAATTTTGTTTAGAAATTAGTTACTGAAACAACTCATAAAAAACATACATGTAATTCTGAGTATAACGAAGTTGGAAAATAAAAACCAGAATTTATGCCTTATTTTATGTAATTATTTGATCAAATACCAATTAAAAAGGCTGTAAACAAATATACGTGGTGAAGGTATAATATTATAAATTGGAACTTATAAAGAAATACAATCGGTGAAGAGATTGAACCAATGGAGTGAATTAGAAATAAATAATACAGAAGATTTCATTATATGAAGAGAATTGGATTTATTGATACATACAAGATATAACTGGTATTATTCTTCTTTGCATAGAATTTCGGCTTAGACCGCGTAGTATTTGTATATGAACAACCAGCATTTTCTGGATTAATGTGCCCTGCACCTTGTGAAGTCGAGCAAAAGCCCGCGCGATGGCCATGTTTTTTGGTGGCTCGTGTTGTTTGAGTATCTTGAGAACGAGAATACTTAGGCAGATTTGGCCGTTTTGCTGTTTGTGCATCCATATTCACTATCGTTTAGTAAGACCTTGCAGCTTGCATAATCAGAGTGAAAGTTGCACTAAGAACCGAAGGTCGATGTAGAGCTATTTATAGTCTTCTGTGCCAGGCGCGCGGAGTGGCGTAACGCTGACAGCCAGAATACAGAAAATGATTTACAAAACTTGGATTAGAAAGTTGCACATTAGGAAGGCTCTAATGATGATACTAAAATTCTCAACTTAAAAAATATTTCCGTGGTATTTAGACAATTCATAATTTCTCCCAATGAATGGTAAATTTCAACGGCTTAGGTTTCTAAAACGATTTTATCTCGCATTTACGATTCGATTTTAGTTGATCAAATTTAGTTGGCCATCAAAATTCTTGGAAATTTGACATGAGTTGAGCAAATAATATCCAATTACATGTTCTAAAAAATCTTCTCAGTTAGCCAACTGTAAAAAAACATTTACAAGATTTTTGTAACAGTAATTCATTAACAGGGCTAGATTAGAGTTCTTAGAAGCAATTTAAATAGATAGTAATTAGAATTAAGAAATATTTCTCCTAAAAAGCGCCTCGCATAAAACACGTAAAAATTATGCAAACATACTACTTTTCGGTAAATATTAAAAAATTTAAAAAAGTAATTAGGTATTATTTTATATTATATTTCCCAATTATAAATCTTTAAAGTGTTCACATAAAAAGATTTGAACTTTAATATTAAGTCTTAGTATGTGAAATTTTGAAAAATTAAGTTTTAGCAAAAGTTCAAAAATAGGTGTTTTCTGGCCTTGAGACTGTTCAGTTAGCTAAATGTAACACTCTAAAAAAATCTCATTGAAATCTTACTTAATTTCCGAAAAATAGCACTTTTTGGAATTTGACAATTACGAAAAACTCCATTTTCTAAATAAGTAAAAATTCCTTGGTATACAGGGTGGACCAAACTTCAATAGTATATTGGGGAGGTCATTTTGAGTTAAAAATATTATATGAACATAGATCGTAAAACCGCTCAAAGTAGCCAATGTTTGAAGCGTCATATCTACTACGTATGTGGGCCAATCATATCAAACTTTTTTTGTATGATAGTTTGTAATTTTACCTGTCAAACGTTTTTCTCAAATACGAAACATAAATTTCAATTTCTCTGTTTACGCCAATGTCCTACACTTCTTAATATCTAGCGAATTAGACAATTTCATAAAAATCGTACAAAGGGAGCTTGACTTTTTCAAACTTACTTTTGACATTTTTTCAGAATTTATTCTATTTTTATCTCATACTAGAACTGTGAAAAATAATAATTCTGATATAAAAAAAACTAAGATTGGACAAGCGGTTTGGGAGAAAAACTCTTTGGAGATAAATTGTTTTTAAAATATTTTTTAATGACCTTTCTACCAATAAATTGCCATGAAATCCATATCGTTTGAAAGATAAAACTACAAGCTATAAAAAAAAGTTTGATATGATTGGCCCACATACGTAGTAGATATGACGCTTCAAACATTGGCTACTTTGAGCGGTTTTACCTTGACCCGCCCTTTAATAAAACTTTGATCTCTTGTGGTTAGGTATCTATAAGCCGTTCACGATCTTTTTGGGTCAGGTGAGGCTATGACCATCTAGTAATTTTGTTGGCAGAACCTCTGTTGGTTGTTTTCAGTTTAAGGTTATATTTTCTGAATAGGTACATTGTTGCCGGATATTCTCTAGTCTCCACATCAACTTCCGTTCTTTTAAATTTGGTCTGTCCTTGTTAAATTGGAAGTAGCATCGTTTGATGGAAATTTTTTGTTGTAACAAAATTATTTTGGGCATTTTGACTTTCCCTTTGACGGAAATTAAAATTATTTTTACACATTCGATAAATTATTTATTTTCTTACGAATATTGAAATAATAAATCTGGCAATGTGGTGGCAAAAAAAATGTCGAACAGACACTGACAGAAAAAGAAAGTTGCATCCGCCACATCACCGAATCAGTTCGTCCAACATGAAAAGAAAAAATCATAGCCAACTCTGTCCCAAAAAGGTCGTGAACGGCTTATAAATGGATTACTACCTATGTTCATCTAACATTTTTTACTCAAAATGCCCTCCCCAACATCCTTTTAAAGTTTGATCCGCCCGTTATAAATTACCTTGTATATGATAGGGGCTAAATAGGTTTTTAGACAAGCACAAATTATTGAAGTACAAAGTTTTTTGAAAAATCAAAATTAAAATTTTTCCCATATTATGCCAACCGTTTGGCTGTCACTATGTATTTAATATAACAATCCTGTGAACAAATTTACTCGCCTTCCAACACTGTTTTCATATATATGTATAAGTACCCAAAAATATTATAACTTTGAACTGATAAGAAGTAAAAACTTTTGGAATAATAATATGATTGAGATATTGGCGAAATTTTATTTTTCCATATTTTTGCCAGAATTTCTGCATTCAAGAATTAAACGAAATTTGTCAATTAAAGATATAAAATTTTCCGATTTAAATAATTAGATAATAGAAAAAAAATTATTTTACCACTCTTTGTGATTTCCTTATATTAGTAATTAATTAATTGTTATTATTATTTTTGAATAACATCAGTGGCTCTCTAACTTTTTTCTTAAAACATTAAACTACATTTTCTCGGAAACTATTTTTTAAATGAGAACTACCTTGTCTTAACATAGGTATTTTTATAACTATTAAAAACACCCTATATGTATGAAACAATTTTAATCAATGGAAATAACCAATAGATGGATAGGAAATATGAATTTTTATATATATTTTTTAAATTCTGAGATTGTTCTTACTTATCCTATAAGGTAAAGTAGTAAGTTTAGCTACCGAATAAATTTTTAATTGTTGAAAATTTTTGTATTTGTATCTTACTATAGAATAATGTCTTGCACCTATTATACGTACAGTGCTTTCGTAAAGTAGTGGATAAATTAGTTAAAATTTCAAGGAATAACTTTTGTAAAAAACGCTGGGACCCAGGGGGTTGCCATTTAAAAAAACATCGATGACGTCATACCGCCTACGCGGGTCACCCTGTATGTATAGATTTTATTTGAAAAAATGCGCAAATACAAATAAAAATCGACCGGTCCCAATGTTTTTTTCCAAAAGTTATTCCTTGAATTTTTAACGAACTTATTCACTACTTTACGAAAGCATTGTAAATTATGTTATTTTATTTTACAGTTTCTATTCAATGTTGTTAAAATTGTTTTTTATTTAGGTATGTTATTATAATTATAATTTTACTGTGCCCATTATAACAATAAATAAAGTTTTACTGTTATTGTACAAATTTGTAAAAAAACCTGTATCCCTAAAGGTAGTTAGGTAATTGCAAAAAAATTGTGTGACCATGTCGAAAAATAAATGCTACGCTGCTACTAGTTATGTTAAATTTCTCTGACGTGGTAACGAAAATCTCTGAGTACCTACAGAACTTGCTGTTCAAGAGTATGGTTGCTGCTTATCTTAATCTCTTTACCCCCTGCTGTCAACCTTTAATTTGTGACGCTCTCTTGGACCCTTAGACGTATGACGGGTTGCTTATTGCCACTACATTTTCCCAGCGAGAAAACATTTCGGGGAATGAGTGAACTTTGTTTGGTACCTGATTTCCCAACCTTCGCCTTTACAGTACTAAAACTTCATTCAGCAAAACCCTGGTTGCTCCAAACCAACACAAAGCTCGTTGTAGCTCTCCAAAATTCTATAATTGGTAATAGACAACCAACCCAGCACACAAGAACACACACTTTGCATTGCTTCTACTGTACAAATTGCGCTATATTACTTTTAAATAGATAATGCAATTCCAAACCAATTGAATGACATTGAATTATATATTTAATATATAACAATTGTGATACTATATCGCGTTTGATCGTAGAGAAAACCATTTTGCTACTACAAATTCAAACTTGCAATCATTATAATTTCACAATTAAGGTAATTCAATATTTAACGTGAATTTTATGGGAAAATTATTTCAATGTTATTCTTTTTACTCTCATTTCCAATATAAACCATTTGGTTTCTTTAATAACTACCACCAGTCATTCATACAAATGTTCAAATATATGTACTGTATTAACTTCCCGGATATTATATTTAATAGCTATTTATGCAACAAGTGCTAAAAGTAGACGTTTATGCGCGAGACATGAAAATTATGACACGAAGCCGAAGGCGGAGCTTCATAACATGTCTCGTGCATAAACGACTTTTAGCACGCGTTGCATACAATATTTTATCTACGACCTTAATTTTACCGTTATTAATCCATAAATATCGATTTAACAAATGTTTGCGTCTATGACACTTCTAATTTATGTCATAATAAATAGTAGCCCATTCGCGGGCGAATGTTTGCGAAGCCAGTGCTGTCAAGGTCAGTTACGATATGTAATTATTAATACTCCACATCTGAGTGTATTCATTACATAACTCTTTAATTATTTCAAAAACACTTTCCCTGTAAAGCAAGAAGCAATTGGAATAACTTTACAACTTCACTTCCAGTTCGAAATTGTAGTTTTATAACCTCACTTCACTTTTAGCACTAGAGCTAAAAGTAAACAGCTAACTTCTTTAACCACGGTAAACTATAAAACGTCACTTTTAGTGAAACAAGCTAGCGTTAAAAGGCCTACTTTTAGTAGTGGTCGTAGATAATAGCTATTTATGCAACAAGTGCTAAAAGTCGACGTTTATGCTCGAGACATGAAAATTATGAAACGAAGCCGAAGGCTGAGTTTCATAACATGTCTCGCGCATAAACGACTTTTAGCACGCGTTGCATACAATATTTTATCTACGACCTTAATTTTACCGTTATTAATCCATAAATATCGATTTAAGAAAGGTTCGCATCTGCGACGCTTTTAATTTATGTCATAATGAATAGTAGACTACGCCGCGGTGGCGATTGTTTGGCCACGCCCGTGCGGTCAAGGTGAGTTACGAAATGTAATTATTGATACTCCACATATGACTGTATTCATTACATAACGCTTTAATTATTTCAAAAACGCTTTACCTGTAACGCAAGAAGCAACTAGAATAGCTTTACAACTTCACTTGCAGTTCGAAATTGTAGTTTTGAACCTCGCTTCACTTTTAGCACATGTGCTAAAAGTAAACAGCTGATTTCTTTAAACACGGTAAACTATAAAACGTCACTTTTAGTGAAACAAGCTAGCGCTAAAAGGCCTACTTTTAGTAGTGGTCGTAGATAAAATAAATTTAGCTTGCATTACATTAATTGAAACTCGATTCAAATCAATAATCGGTTTATTATGTTTCCTTTACATAAAACCAGCTCTCGCCAATATTTTTATACCTATTGGAGCACCAATTCTACAGCTTGTTGTTTCTTCATTAATTGATTACCTTTCAACCGACATCTCATTTTTATATCTACTTACTACTAGATTGCATTATAATTTTTAAAATGTCACAATTTAATAGTTCAACTAAAGCATTTTACTGATTCTCTTCAGGTCACGCTTCCAATCTAGTTTCGAAGTACATTGTTTCTTATTTCATATATTCAGTTACACATTGTTTATGTTATTCGTATGCATATTGCCTTGTAATCATTTACATTCTTTTAGATAACTTGTAATTCAAAAGGAGGCAGTTATTAATAGTTATTAAGCATTAATTTTAATGTCAATTTACGTACAGTAAAATTCTGCATATATTGTGATGAAATGTGTCTATCAGCTCCACGTTTTGGGCCAATAAAGGTTATGATTGCTCGTTTGTGAATTTTCAATAAAATTCAATAAGTTAAATTGTGGCTAGTGAAAAGCGAAATGTAATAAATGATTATACAAATAATTGGTTGTATGTCCCTTTTGTATTTTATCTAATCTGCAAAACTGATTTGGCTAACTACAAGGCAAGCATGAAACTCAAATCTCATTGGATTGGGTTCATAAACGGACTTTATTTTATTCGTAAACTCAGTAGTTCGAATACGCGGTTCTTGGTAGATCAAAAAATTCTTGATTTAACAAATGACATAAAATGTCGCTAGTGATGACAGCGTATTTGAATGTTTTAAAATTAAAATTACAGTGAGAAACGCGTCAGGTAATTATTCAAATTTTTGCGCTTGCAACAATTAGCACTTTTTTGTTTCAGTGATGACGTAGGTACACCATATATTTAATAATTACTATATTGCTAACGGCCATGAGTGGGGAGGTCACGAAGTAAGTGAGACAGACAACCAACTCTTCAATGTATATGGTGAGCTGTGCGCAAGCGCATCGGCGTCGTCCGAACGGTGGGAAAGTGGTCAAGTTTAAAATTTGCTTCTAAAGGCGGAGTTCGAATTCTCAGGCATGCGCACGAGACGCGTAGTACTCAGAGTGAGACTATGTCTGCCCCGTAATGTTTTCGGCCGTTCCAAGGCCCTACTAGCAATATAGTAAGTAATACATATATGGCATCGCCTTGCTTGTTTCGTGACGTATAAGAGACGCCAGAATGTGCATTTGTTTTGGTTCGCTTGGGTTCTCAGCCGAACTCGCACAATCCACCGACGCTACTCGATTTTTGAAAAAACCGAAGCAAATGGGTCCTCGGGAAAATGTTAAGCCACTCCGGTAAGAGATGAACTCGAATTTTAATGCGTTTCCGACACTCCACACTTAAATTTGCAGGCTTTATTCTACCTCGTTTGTAGACTTCTTGCAGTCCTCCCCGACGTAATGCAGTGCAGGCCTCTGGCTCTGAATTCATACTTTTGCCGGGAACGATTATCGGAAACCCCAGCTGAACGGCAGGCGATGTCTTCGGAGAAGCGATTGGAGAATTTTATATTTTAGTGCTGCGGAAACCTTTACAAACACTGTCACATGTACTCTAAGATGGGCACACTAAAAGGCAATTCTTTTTTCTTGTTAATATGCTTGTTCAATAGTATAAAATGTATTTAAAAGTAGAGCACAAATCTAACAAACTTCACATAACAATTAATTCTCCTTGTTTTCTCAACAAAACAACATCAAGTTGCTAGGTTACTATGATTCTCTTATGTTAAAGGAAATTAATTTTGGTAAAGAAAGGTTACAGATGGAAGTAAATTGGAGTAGGTACTTAAATTATATTTACAATTTTCTTAAAATTAAATTATTGTCTTTAATCTTATAACTAAATCGTTCGGTAGCGCTGCGCACACAAACGTTTTTATTTTTATTTAGTCATTGCTCTGCTTTACAAAATTACACTTTATTTTAATTTAAATGCACTGATTTTTGAGTTCACCATGTTCGCATCATCATCTTTTCTCTTCTGTTGCCTTTTAAAATAGCTCTTTTGCAATATTTCTATTATATTATCCTGCTTAATTTACCTTTCTGCTTTGCTTACTAATTTCACTATCTTTTGCTTTTGACTTAACAAATTACGTTACTTTTATATTGCAGCCAACAACCTTTTGTGACAAATACATTTTATAAATTTGTTTAGCTTTACATGTGCACAAACCTTATTCGAATTATATTAATTTAGTCACAAGCCAATCTAAACCCTTTGAAATTTGCTTTGCCTTTGCGTACCTTTCTCCAACTAATTTAATCTTTCTCGCATCTCATTATCAATGCATTTATTGTTTTACTTTAGTTTTAAAATTCGCAATTAGATGATTATTGAATCGGTCAATTATCTTGCATTGAATCGGTCAATTATCTTGCACTGCAAACAGAGCCAAGTCGTGGGCCTCATACCATCTCAATATTTTTACCTTAACATATTAAATGTGACATTGCCTTGTATTGAACTAGAAGCAATCTACTAATATTTCTATTCAGTTACTAGTCTCTCAAATGCTACCTACTCCGAATTCATGTTCACTAAGGAACCCATTTAACCCTTATCTTGACATATCATTCATCTTTTCATTAAGCAGCTTTTTTATTTTAGATAATACTAACATTTCTAACTAAACGAAAACAAATTTCGTATTTATTTTGAATTCGTTATTTTTAAAACCTAACTGATGGATTAAACAGAACCGCTTGCAACCACAACATCATTGCAATTTTATAGGACAAATTTACTCTGGAGGATTCCCAAGCATTAATAAATAATATAGCTAGAGGAATAGAAGCAGTAATTAAAAACAAAGCTGACCTAATGGTCACTTCTTTTCTTTTTTGTTTAGTTAAATAATTATAATGGCAATATTTAACTTGTTCTTTTCTGCAATATAGTTTAAAACTAAATAATTTTTTTTCTTATCTGAATTTCTTTTAATTTTGTCATTTTTCGTTCATCAAACAGGTTTTTAATGTCTGGGACAATTATCCCCTCGCTTAACATTTCTTAGGAGCATCGTTACCATTTTTCGACCTTTTGCACTGTCACTTATCAGATTCCCTTGTTTGTCTCTGCAAAATTTTGAGTTTTGTTGGTAGCCTGTTCGACATGGTTTTCTTTCTTGTAAGAAGTTTTATTACTTCGACACGAAGTGTACGAAGTATTGAAATTCCCTCATATCGAAAACCACTCTGAGTCAAATATCTCTAAAATTCGAGCCAACCGACTAATGAACCCACTATATCAAATCTCCGTCTCGGCGGTGCGGATCTTTTGGTGAAGATTCCAGCCTACTAGATTAATCCCCCGCATTGGGGGGCGCCTAAACGTGCTGTGCGGGGGATGTATGTTTGTATGTGTACACGATTCCGGTCGCCAGGAACCTTCCTGAAGTCTTGGATCGTTTTTATACGATAGGTCCTCCGAAAATGAAGGCAACATCAACTTTTGAGCTATGGTCGTCGGCAAAAAAAATTTTTTTTTGTTTTTTTTTTTTTTTGATAAATAACTGGTTCATAGCATTTCATTGTATTAGCGAAACGGAGTGATGCTGAGTATCGAAGTATTTTTGGAAAGCACGGAAGGGCGCTTTTCTTGGGTGGGGGGTACCGTATATTTTTCTTTGTTTTTATAATAATGTTTGGTTTTTGTACTTTTGCTTTATATTATTCCCGTTTTTCTCGCCTGTATGTAGTGTTGGTTTTCCTCCTCTGTATTTCACATCTTTCTTAATTTTGTTAAAATTACTCTGTAGAATCTTCGTTTTAGTCTCTATTTCATTTTTAATCCGGGTAATGCATTCTTTGTTAAAAAAAATTCGTTAGCTGTTGCTATTATTAGATAGAACATTATTCTTGTTTCTCTCGCTGGTATATTGGACTCTTTGTTGTCATATTGCTGGTATATTTTCTTGTAGGTTCTGTAAGCGTTCTGGGTTGCTTTTTAGTTCTTTTCGCTGTATTTCTTTGGGTTTTAGTATTTTTTCCATTTTTATTTCGATTCCTACCAAAAAATGGTTGGAATTCACTGCTGCTCCCTTATATATTCTTATATTTTCTACTTGTTTAGCATAATTGTCATGGATCCGTAAGCAATCAGTTTTATTCGTACCTTTTGTACCTGGTATTACCCGAGTTCCTTTATGAATTTCTTTTCCTTGCATCCATGCTGCAAACCCAATTAATATTAATCCATTGCTATTGGATGTTATATGCTTCCTAAACCTCTCGATAGTTGAAAAATATTATTCCTCTCGGCTTATCTTGAAAATGAAATCTCTGAAGATTAATGCTGTGTCTCTCCTTGGAATCCTATCATAAATTACTTCACAGAATCCAACTCCATACACGGTCTCCTTTTCACCACTGTTGAATATACTATAAAATTTTCCACTTCTTTTTCGAAGCTGTCTTTCTGCTTTTATTCTTGGATGCCTAATTTAAAATTGGTATCTGTATGCTTATATTTCTAATTCTTTTAGTGCAACTTTATATCTTGTCCTGTCACATTCCACGTATGTATCTACATTCATCCTGTGCTCATTATTGTGATTGCTATATTTACGTTAAGAAGGCATTAGAAACCAGTTTCTATCAAATTTCTAAAAATGACTACTAAAAAAGCTACTTGTATGTAATGAGGAATTTAATAGAATATAATAGAGTAGAGCATCTTTATAATTTCAAATTGTTTTTTGGTGCAAAGGCAGCCTGAAATATTTATAAAAAGATGTGAATAACCTTAAGTTTCTCTTTGAACTCAGTTCTTGTTTATCGAATATTGACTGCAGCCTATCGTGGAATAGAAATTATAAGAGCTCTTCAAATCAGAAATTGTGCACAAACAAAACGATGTCACTGTTTGTGTTTGTAACAGCAAGATTGCTATATTTACTAGGAATAACAGCACGAGGCAATAGACTTCTGCTTCAAAGTTATCCTTTTTCGTAAATTTTTGTGCGTATAAACCAACGACAGATATATTAACAAGGTGACGACGTTTTGTAACTATTCTGCATTTTTAAAGCTGATGCGACGAACAAAGCATTTAACCTTAAACCTAGACTGAAACATGATTTATTGAACGTTTAAATAATATATACTTGAAATTATGTCGATCTATAACTGCATTCCATGTCTTAACTAGTAATTATTTAAATAATTTAAATGTACCACAAAAGACGTCTCATGCGACGACGACGTTGAAAGTTTGAAATATGCACTACACCTGCCGATAAAGTTAAAACACATCTAAAATTTTTGAAACTTCTACGCATTGTATTTAGAATTCCAAAAGACATACTGCCACATAAATTTAAATTTAAATTCTTGCCAAATTATAATATTTCTAAAAACTTTTTAATAGAAGAAATTCGCCCAGGTATTATTTTTTGTGATTTTAAATATATATGGAATATTTGAATGTATTTAACCTGATAATAATTGAAGGTAATGGGAGACTGCCACCACATGCGGTAAAGAAATAGGTCGCCTGGGTTAATTTTTATCTCAAGATTATTTTTAAACTTCACATTATAAATTGAAATTAATATCTAAAATGAAAATTGTTTCCTATATACATACGTCAAGCAACCCAGATGCAGTGATTCAAATTTTACTCTTAAATGTTGCAGACAGTTGCACAATATTCCTTTTACTCTTAAGTGTGGCCAGCAACAGCTAAATTTTCGAAATATTGTTAGATACAGATCATTTTTTTCACAGTGGATATAACAAATAAGCTGGCAACGATTCTGTGAAATTCGTTGATGACGAACATCCGCTAAACAAACAAAAGAGAGGTGTCACTACTCGTTAATCTAATAAAAGAAATAAAGATGTCAGTTAAAACCTCAATTTAGGACGAGATTTACACAAATTCTTTTTATTAAGAAGCGACAATGGATCCACTTTGTTTTCGGTTAGTTTTCATAACATGGTAGGTAGTTCGATGAAGCACTTAAGGCATTTTAGTTATTATTTACCAATTTATTTGATGCGTAGCAATTTTTACTGTAGAATTTAGTCCAGTAAAATACACACGTTTATCGAAACCAATAACCTTCCTTTATTTTAACTTTAAAGAAATAAACCAAAATACACACGTACAGATTCGTTAATATTACACACATGCAAATACAAAATACAAATACGTGAGGCGATCGCGTTGATCTGGGACGACTGATTCCCAAAACTAGGCTACTCCAGTTTATATAACTACTGTTTGAATGGCAGGAGCCCCGTCCATTCTTCCGGATACAATAACACTCTTCGCTCTATTGTGACAGACAAGTTTGGGATGCTACTTCCGATAATAAAAGTGCATGGGCTTCTTTCATATTCAAGAATTTATTACTCTATTGTGACCAAAGGTTCTTCATTGCCTGGAATTTGGGTCACAAGGATATTTATGTAACCCTTCCTTTTGTTACTAGGTGCTCCTACGCTTGTGACATCCTTCCTGCTGTTTTCCGAATTTATACTTTGACGTTTTTGACGAGTTAGTCCGCATTGTTTGATGGAGACACAAATCACCTTTGGGTTCTAACACTTTTTGTTCGCATATGTCGCACTGACTTTTACAGATCATTAGTCACTCACGTTTTAGATAGCACTGACGTTTACAAATTTGGAACTGCGCTTAATGTCAAGTTTCAGTTGATTTAGAATTGCACTTAGTGTCAAGTTTGGGTAGATTTATGACCATCCCTTGCACGACAGGCGTTTTTAAGTCAATTACCTCGGTACGCTACAGCATGAACAAGCAGCAGTGCGACCTAAAAGAAAAGGAAGGTTAATAAAGTACACTGCATTTAAGGAGAGGTTTTGACTAAAGTAAATTGAAAGTAAGACTATAATTCAGGTAGTATGAATGTAAAGTTTGTATAAAGAAGGGACATGGACATGAGTGCAGCTCTGGGATTTGGAATTCTAATGTAGCAAAGCGAACACAAATAAATAAATTTCCAAATTGTCTTAAAAGTTGCAACTTCTAAAATCTAAAGTGACAGCTAGGCTCGTTTAGAACTGTATTATAAAATTATTATTATTATAATGTAAAATAAATTTGGGTTTGTGGTATGTAATACGTTAATTTAGGTTTTTAAAATATCAAATTTATATTTTAAAACCTCAATTTGATGCAGTTGCTAGGAAAATCGTGGTGACTATGCTGCTTAACTAGAGAAATGTGTTAGTTTGCAATGAAAAGAGTGTATTTTCCAAAATGATGGAAAATACACGCATTTTTTGTAATGCTCCAGAAAATCATTTGTATAAGAGCATAAATTGCAATATTTTTGCATATTAAACTGATACAAGCAATCCAGTGAGACAAATGTCTCATTTAAAAAAACAAAAAAGACCGTTTTTCAAATAGAACGCGTATTAAATAAAAACTGTACCCAGTCCTGGAAGGTGTCAAAGTGGTACGCCGCATCGGAACATTCTGGAAGCTGTCAAAGTGGTTGCCTAACCGATCGAGGTTTGAAGGAGCAGAGGGCATCGGAACATTCTGGAAGCTGTCAAAGTGGTTGCCTAACCGATCGACGTTTTAAGGCGCAGAGGGTCGCAGCTCCGTTTGGCTGCTGAAACAGTTTTATTTAATACGCGTTCTATTTGAAAAACGGTCTTTTTTGTGATTTCTCAAAAACCAGAAGTGTCACGTGACTGAAATTCGGTTCCTGAGCTGACATGACTATTCCAAACATATAACTTTAATAACTTTTTTCTCTATCTCTTACGGTTTGGCTGCTGAAATAGCGTCCCGGACGGACGAACAGACAAGTCTACAGCGTCCCGGACGGACGGACAGACAAGTCTATTAGATAAAGGATAATGTATGTATGTATTATCTGTAACCTCATTTACCTTGCGGTGTCGAGGCTGGTGCTATATGCGCTGGCATCTGGCGGTACAATGATCAACTTGCCCCGGATTTTTATTAATTAAAATATTGTCATTTGGCAGGATGTCAGGATCCTCGACTTGGTGCAGATAACTGGTGGAATTATATAAGACGTGTAGGAGTTTGTCCCTTATAGCTATTATGAATCCAACGAAGTAAACGAAATCTTTACAAAAGGTTTGAACAATATTACATGTTGGAGACCGGATTAAAAACCATCTGAAAGGCAAGATTGATAATAAATAAATACACGCATATAATTTATAATAATAAATTACCTGAGAGAAGGTGAGAAAGATCCGTTACAAATCTAATTTATTCAGTCAAATACATATCCGAACCTCAATAAGCGTTCCCACGTTTTAAAGAAAATTACTGAGTTAGTATAAAAATAATTTATTGTTCATTGAAATGTTAAACAGTGTTTAACATGATCGCGTTCTCGAATGTTAAGATACATTTAACATGCATCTACTCATTTAACATGCATGCACTCGCGTCCTTGAATGTTAAGATACATTTAACATGCATCCACTCATTTAACATGCATGCACATGCACATCACACATATTCATGGTAGTCCAATTTCGATTTAGCAGTTTTTAGTAATTATTATTGATTCAAAATTATTGCCTCAATGAACAATAAACTAATGAACGAATTTCGAGGGATAACTGTCTTAACATTTCTCACATAAATTACCACTCTTGTTTCGCTGCGCTCGCTCGAGTGGTAAAAATATGCTCGAATGTTAAGACTGGGTTACCCCTCTTAATACGTTAATTACTATAACATAACGTAATTGATATATCAGGGAACTGAGTAAATCTAAAAGTCGACTATATTTGACTTTAGAGGTTAAGTCAATCTGACGTTTTAAGTTTTAGAATGGGCTAGGTTAGAGTTTCCAGAAGCCATTTAAATAGATATCAATTAGAATTGAAAAACATTTCTCCTAAAAAACGCCGTTCATAATAAACGTAGAAATTATGCAAACATACTACTTTTTGGTAAATAATAAAAAATCTAAAGAAGTAATTAACATTTTATATAATTTTTTCCAATTATAAATCTTTTAAGTCTCCACATAAAAAAATAAACTTTAATATTAAGTCTTGGTTTGTAAAATTTTAAAAAATATTTAAAAAAATTAAATATAAATTTTTCCTAAAGTTAAAAAATTTGGTATTTTATGGCCTTGAGAAAGATCAATTAGCTAAAAGTAACACACTCTAAAAAATCTCATTGAAATATTACTGACTTTCGGAAAAATAGCACTTTTTGGATTTTGATAATTTCGAAAAACTCCATTTTCTAAATAAGTAAAAATCACTCGGTATGTATGATAGGGGCTCAATAGGTTTTTGAAGTATCAAAAATATTTTTTCCAGTATTGTGTGATATATCTAGTTTTTATTGGTATACAAGATTATTTATTTATGAAAGATTATGTCAGAAAGATGACGTTAATTTTGCTGGACACACATATGGAGCCTCTCTTCAAAGGTAAGCATTACTCTCATCAACAGTTCTTGGGGCACCGCCGCGGTTTCTTCACGAATGGCAAGTTTGAATTCGTCTAGCGTAGGAGGTTTTCGAACGTAGACTTTCGATTTGAAGTAACCCCACAAAAAAAGTCGCACGCCGACAAATCCGGTAACCGTGGGGGCCAGGAAACGTCGCCAAAACGCGAGATTACGTGGTTGGTAAACATTCGTCGGACAACTTTTATCGTAGCTCTTGCTGTATGGGCTGTGGCAATATCTTGTTGGAACCATATTTTTTTCATCGGAGCATTGTGACCATTGACCTACCAACCGGCATATAGAAATATCGACGGAAAAGACGTTGAACGGAAATTACAGAATTGTTATTTAAAAAAAACTGCTCAACAGCAAAAGTATGGTGTTCCACGTTCCACCGTTCTACGGCTACTGAAACTAGACTCTATGAACCACGTGGCAGACTGAGTGTAGAAGCCGCCAACCTCTCCCTTCCGAAGTACTACACATTTCAAAAGCATGCGTTCTTTTTGCGCCACCTTGTACATATTTATTTATTTATTTATTTATTTAATTCGCACTCAGCCAACAGCCGTTAGGCCAATTATAGGCGTCGCTGTGCAGTTATGAGGACTTCCAACCCCACTAACGACTATCATGATGTTGTATGACCGCCGGGACCAACTTTTTTCCGTGATAGCCGTACCACGAAGCGCCGAGAGATGCAGCCGTGTAACTCCCATCCAAGTTCTGACCAGAGACAGCGTTGCTTAACTCTGCTGATCGAACGTGGACGCTTGTTCAAGCTACACCACTCGGGACCTTCATATACATAGCTACGCAATTGCGCCTCGTAGTTCTTATGTATTATAAATAATAATTAATTTTCTATATTTGATGACTGAAACAGATATCTTTGGACCTAAAATTTATTTTTGGTACCTGACTTTTTATTTAAATTAATTACTGTGGGCATACGTAGCAACTTTTAAATAGCACAAACTGTATGACACCATTGTTTTACACAAATGGCAGCTCAGAGTTATAATTGACAACATACAACAACACATAGTTCGTGAGTTCAGGGAAGTAAACCATAATATATTATTTGAGAATTAAAAAAATTGCTTTATTCCTGACTTTTTCAAATGCCCATTTTTGTCAGATTAATTATCATAGTAGAGCTCAACATTACAATAACTACGCGAGCTACAGAATCAAGACTAGCACAGAATATTTTGCTACCTTATTTTCCTCTAGAATCCGCAACGGCACAACGCTGCTTCCGAAATATCTCCAAGATGGCTGCTGGCTTGAACTCTAACAAACTCAGTTCTTGCGAAGTAATTGTATTGTTGCACTTGGTCTGATAAATCAGGATGGAGGAGCACAATTACGTAATGCATTATTAATTGACTAATGTATTTTAGGACACATAAAGTCTACGTCCATTAGGCGGATGATTGATTACAAGTTGTTAGCAGTCCTGGCCTTAAAAAACCTCTAATTCAGACTTTTTCCCGGAGGTTTGAAACTTCATGGATCCAGTCTACTTTGGAGAGCGTGAATTTCCTCCGTCCTGTAAACATCATCTGACTTTGAGCCACTTCTCCTGAGTGATCCGCTTGGCAGCCACATTTCGCTGGTGGTTTCTGCAAGCACACTCAACCTGCTGCAGCATAGCTGGAAAAGCCCATTTTGTAAGCTATTTAATCAACCACTGCAGAAGCTCAGACAAGTAAATTACGACATAGTGAACCTCGTTACCGCAACTCAGTTGTAGACCTAAAATAGAATTTTATCAATAGCTTTATCCGTATTTCCAACAAAGAGTTTGAATAACTATTCAGTCCGTTTAACCAAGTACATGATGTAGAAGGCGATAAAAATAATTTTTTATTTCAAAGCGATATTAATAATAATAAAAAAATGTTTATATTTCCAAATACATATGTTATATAATTATGTTCTTCTCTTCTGCCGGTTCCTATCCGTTCAGGATGTTGGCAACCATATTAGCTATTTTCACTTTATTAACTGGCGCCCTAAATAGCTGTGTAGTAGTCATAGAGAACCAGGTTCGAATATTCTTGAGCCAGGAGATTCTTCTCCTTCCCACACCTCTCCTTCCAAACACCTTACCCTTGTAATGCAGCATGCTGTGTGGATGCTTAATTAATTCAATAATAATATCTAGATATATAATGGGTATAATGTGATAACAGTTGTGTGTATATAACTGGTAGTGGTTGTAATAGGCAACGAGTGAGTTGTTTACTTCAAGTGAAAAAGTATCTTGAAAATAATAATCTACGTTTAAATAATCACGTTAAAGGGCTATATTTCCTTCAATTGTGAAAGTAATATTTGTATATTTCATACGTGATAGCAAGATAGCCTTCTTCACGATCAAATTTGACCAAAGGTAACAACTATTATTCAGAGTAGAACTTTAAGATTGTTTAAAGTCATTTGAAGGGGCAAATTATTACTTCAACCAGTAAAAGGTAAAAGTGTTTGTGTTTGTGGCATGCTGTGCTACGATATAGCCAGATATTCAGGGGCAGAGAGCTTCAACGAGCTATTTTAGTCGTGAACAACCCAAAGGAGGTGTCATTCAGTTAGGAGCTGATAGAAAATACACTAAGGTACAAGCAATACTTCAAAGAAGGTTAGTGTACATTTCTTTTATTTCATTAAAAAATAAATAAAAAGTTTGGTACGGAAAAATTTATGGAAATATTTGTAATTTAGATTTAGAGTATAATTTAAAATATTAATTTTTCTAAATTTACATTGATTAGGGTACTCGACGTTTTCGGACATTATAATTAGAAATTAACCTATTTTGGATTAGGGTATCTGTAATTAATTTTAACATCAAGTTTGGAAATCTAAGAACATTTGATTAAATAATTTGACAACATTAGTTGATTGATTGTAATGTTAAACCAATCTTATACTATACTAACTAACTGAATAAGAAGTTTCATTTGAAGTACTACAAAGAGTGTAATTGACCAAAGAAGTCAATTTGATAATAATTTAATAATTCAGTCTTCAACAATAAGAAGATTAATAATTTTAACATTAACATTCAGCTGAGGAAGAAATAGAGTCTCTATGCTATTTTCATTAATGAAAGATGTCATTTGGAAATACTTCAATAAGTAGAGAGGTAAGTGTTTGATAAAGTATTCTTGATACTACTTCTTCTAAATAAGCAAGAGGGTAGATATCTATTTAATTTTATTTGTAATAAACGCTCAAGGGAAAGAGTAGTATTACACCCTGCAGTATATTTTGCAGTAATTTGAACCTGTTCTCGTTCCTCATTACATGACCCAGGTACTGGAGCTTTCTCTCTTTAATTGTTATTAAAACTTCTCTTCTTTTGTTCATTCTTTGGAAAATATTTTGCTTCGTGACACGGCCCATCCACGACACCCTCAACATCCCACGATATAACCACATTCCAAAAACTTCCAATCTTTTACTCGTTGCGTCCGTTAGATTCCATGTCTCTACACCATAAAACAAAACGTAGCAAAGCAAAAACCTCATTTTGGTGGTCAGTGTTAAACTGTGGCTCTTGAATATTTTGTTCATTTTGTTGAAAACTGCTCTAGCTTTCTCGATACGGATTTTTATCTCTTGCGAGTGATTCCATTGGTCGTTGATGTTTGTGCCAAGATATGTGTATTTGTTGACTCGATGAATACGTTTATGGTTGATTGCGATGCGACAGTTTGGAATATTGGATTTACTAATTACCATTAATTTTGTTTTAGTTATATTGATATCAAGCCCGTATCGTTGACTACTTGCAGACACTTTATCCACTAGAAGTTGCAAATCTTGAAGGTTTTCAGTGAATATAACCGTATCATCTGCATATCGAATGTTGTTTAATCTTTGACCATTTAACAGAATACCCGATTCATTGTTCTCTAGAGCTTCTCTGAACATTTGTTCCGTGTAAATATTGAATACTAGCGAGAACAATATACATCCTTGTCGTATATCTCGGAAAATGTTAATGCCATCTGAATTTTCTCCTTCTAAGGACACATAGACAGATTGGTTCCAATATATATAAGTTAGTAGTAATTCTTACTTCTTTATCATCCAGTTTTATGTTTTTCAGAATCTCCATCATTTTTACTTCTCTCGTCTAAAAGACGAAGGAGGTATTGTAATCGCGAAAAAATCACCTTCCGAGATTCCTTCAGATCTTTACGTTTCAGGGTCTCTAGATGACAAACAGGTTTTCTCAATTCCGTCTGTCTCTCTGTCTGTTGGCAGTATAACTCAAAAAGTTTGTGGGCGGATGACCATATTTTGCATGTAGATTATACCGGGTGTCCGTTCACAAAGTCGAACATAGGCGATTAACATTGTATTGAACGTTTTTGCCGATTCCTGCTCGCCAATTCAACTTACAGGGAAGGTAATGGTGTCAATGGAAATATAAAATTATTACGCATCAAATGATACCAATAATAATATTCAAGATGCGATTTTTATTTTAAAATACTTGCTTTACTACTAGCGTTTCTAAACTCGAATTTAGTTGGTGATATAGGTTATTCACAGAGTTTGTGGATTCTTTTGTGTATCACTTTTAAGAACAATTTCAAAAGGTAACTCATTAGGCTTATTGTTCTATAATCTTCATATAGTTTAGCTCCAGATTTCTTGGGCAAAGTGATGAACTCAGCTCTAAGCCACTGGCCAAAAATGTCTCCAGAGTCATATATTCGATTGAAAATTAAGATCAACCATTTGATACTATCATCATCGAGAAGCTTTAGAAATTCTATTTCAGTGTTATCTGGGCCGGGTGCTTTACCTTCTTTCATGGTTTTTATTGCAATCTGGGCCTCCTCTACCATGATACTCGGTCCTGTTAGACAATTTATTTGAGAAAGTTCTGGTCGGTTGTCTTGGAACAACCCTTCAACGTACTTTTTCCAGATATCTCTAACTTCTTCAGTGCTGATAATTACAACCCCCTCATCATCAACCAATTTATTACTTCCCCTTTTCCTGTATTGTCTAGTAATTTCTCTCACTTTTCGATAAATATTGAAACTGCCATATTTCTGTTGTAGAGTTTCTATCTCTATGCATTTTTCTTTTAGTTTATTGTCTTTTGCCTCTCTTATCATCTTTTGAATGGTTTTATCGATGCTCTTATACTCATCTGGCTTGTTTTTAACAAGTCTTTTCGTTTCCATCAACCGGAGGATTTCATCAGTCATCTACGATTTTTTTTTATTATATCAGGTGTTAAAAGATCTTCATTAATATTTTGCAATGCTTTATTAAGTTTCTTAAGAGGAAACTCTTCAACATTCGAAACAGAAGTTAAGTTAAGCTCAGTTTTAAATTTAATTTCTGGTTTTTGTCTTATTATGGGCTCTTTTAGCTTTCTTAGGTCATATCTATTGGCAGATTTCTTTTTTAACTTCTTCAGTCTTATTTTGAAAGTACCTACTAAAGGAACATGGTCTACTTTTAGGTCGGCTCCAGGATAAGTTTTCACTGAAGTGCAGCTGTGTCTGTATCTTTTGTTTGCAAGAATATAGTCGACTTGGTTCCTTCTTATATCATCGCATGAATCAAGTGATGATCTCCAAGTGTAAAGTCTTCGAGTTGGGAGTGTGAAGAATGTATTCAGAAAACTGACAGTTTCATCAAACTTACCTAAAATTTTAGTTTTTAAAACTATGCACCAAAAACTGAAGTTTTGAAAACTAAAATTTTAGGTAAGTTTGATAAAACTGTTTTTTGAATTGGGATGTTTAATAACAATAATAATCTTCGATTCAAACGTTGTTTTTTTAAATATTGACAAATGGCTTATTTCAAAATGCATCTTTAGCTGTTAATATTTCAGAGGAATGATTGTAAAGATTTTTTTTTGTTATTTTTCCCGTACTCCGCTAGTAGTCCTCAACAACTCTTCCAGAGGAAATGCGCCATTTTTGAATCACCCAGTGTATCTTAGCAGCTACGTAGCTGTAAGATCTATGAAACAAAGTTGTAGAGTCGTTTGAAAATTCTGTTTGTAGATATTTTTATTTTAAAATTGTCTTTATGAAATTGTGGGAAATATTATTCTACTACGAGACATATCAAAATTGTACAATAAAATTACATAGATTTGTAATTTATGTACGAATATTTTAAAATAGTTAAGTAAAACATTCCTTTTTAACAAATATGCATTTAAATAAAGTTAGTTGTGTGATTACCGAAATAGATTAAACATATTTTAGTTGCTGGGCAATCGACTGTTTCATCCGTAGGATATTTACTCAGAAAAGGTATAGCCTAACAGATTTCCAATTTGGTCTTTAAAACTTTGAAACCTTTTATCCAACTTCCTACTCTTAAAAATTTGCTGTTTATAATTATCAACTTTTCTAGAACTATCGTTTTGACAGGTAACTGAAAGCCGAGTCTCAAAGAAAATTTCAGCATTTAGAGATAATCGAGTATTATATTTATGATAGATATATTAAAATGCCTCATGAATGCCATGTTTGGCAATTAAAGTTTGGATGCTGCGCTCCTGGGAGAAGTTTGATGTAACGCCTTAATCAATCACACTTTATTTCGAGCTACTCTCTTCTTTCTGAAAAGTAATTTAACATGTAATAAGAGATGCTTTACAAAAGTAGTATTTGTATTGACTATTCGTTAGGAGGATGTGCAACTACTACAGGTCGATTTATAGGTATGGTCATTAAATTTAAGTGTAGTGAAAGGACATCAAACAGAACAATAATGATAATAATCTCACAATAATTAATTTCTATAAACATTGCATTAAGGCCGAAGCTAGGTCAACTTCAGAACCAAAAAAAGTTATTTAGGTATTTGAAAAACTTTTGAAAAACTGTCTTATCTGATTTACGTAAACGTTTTAGTGTTAACCAGTGATGTTCAAAGGTTTGCACCGGCTCTAATACTTTTTTCCATTAGCAATTAATTTTTAGTGTAATGTACTCCTACTGACGTCAATCTACACCCACTTAATTTAATCAATATACTTATAAACTAACCTGTAAGTTCGAGTGAAATTTAATAATAATAACAATTAGATAATTAAAAATAACTAGAATACTTCGGACACATAATGAGGGGCGAGAGATACGAAGTGCTAAGACTGACAGTGGAGTAAAAAATACAAGGTAAGAGAAACATAGGGAGAAAAAAAATCCTGGCTTCGAAATCTTAGAAAATGGTTCAGGATAACATCGAAACAACTTTTCAGAGATGCTGTAAACAAGGTGAAGATAGCCATGATGATCTCTAACCTCCGGTAGAAGGCGGAACATCAAGAAAAGAATTCAAAATAATTTTAAAATAGCAACCGAGACGGCTCTACCATAACGAAGCAATCAATCAAGAATTTCTATATTCTAAAAAAAACATTTTTGTCCTTATGTTTCATCATTCTTCCAATTTTAAACCATAATTAATATATCATAAATATAAAGTGTACGCCAAGTGCTGCTTGCCTTCATGGGGGAGTTGGTGCTATATCGCAGTGGCTCTTCAGCTTTTCGACAGTTTATAGAATGCAGCACGCGGCAGCGGCAAGAAGTAGGTCAAATGATAAAGATATTTTAAGATTCAATGGAAGAGACGTTCGAGAAACTACTCGAGCAATCTGGCCACAGCTGATAGAGCGGGGCTTGAGCTACGGATATAGATGCTTACATCTTTCGCACGTCCGTTGCGTTCATCGAGTGCAGATGTAGAAACGCGGCGTGATGAATTTTCATTCGTAAGTAAAGTCGCAAGCTCGGGAAATTTGTACAGGCCTCGGCAAGTACATTGAATGGTTTTGATGACTTGCTATGAAAATATTATTGATGTGACATTTGTCAAAAAACCATTTATTTGTTGGTTTGTATTACAAGTTTCAACTACTATGGCTAATTTGCCTGTTAATCAACGAGTATTTTTGTATATTCTGACTGAATCAATTGTGCTAACACAATTTTCTTCTTTGGGGCTTTTTAAAGTTTAACGCGCTAATGAAACCCAGCAAGGAAGTACTCAGTGAAAGGAAACAAACTATAAAGCACGAATGGATGACGACGGAAATACTTCAACTCATGGATATAAGAAGAAGACATAAAAATAACAACACGGAATACAAGAAGATTCAAAAACAAACACGTACAGAGATAAGGAAAGCAAAGGAAAATTGGTATAAAAGTAAATGCGAGGAAATAGAACAATTACAATTAAAACACGACAACTTCAATATACACAAAAAAATAAAAGAGCTCGCAGGAACACAGAAACGTAAGAGAGCAAGTGTGTTAATGAGCAAAGATGGAAGAATAATTACAAATACCGAAGAAAAACTAAACGAGTGGAAAGGTTATATTGAAGACTTATTTGCAGACGACAGACACACAAATATAATAGAAAATCAATACGACCACAACGGACCGGAAATATCCAAAGAAGAAATCAAGTACGCCATCAAAGAAATGAAAGCTGGAAAAGCACCAGGACCAGATGAATTGACATCAGAAGTAATTAAACTGGTCGAGGAAACAAACCTTAACATCATACAAGAACTATTCAACACCATATATTCAACAGGGGTAATACCGAATGAGTGGCTAGTATCGACTTTCGTAACCCTTCCCAAAAAATCGAATGCAAAACTATGTACAGATCATCGCACAATCAGTCTCATGAGCCATACCCTGAAAATCTTTTTAAAAATTGTACATCGTAGAATATATAAAAAATTGGAACAAGACATCAGCGAAACACGGTTTGGTTTCAGAGACGGACTTGGAACGAGAGAAGCTCTGTTTGCACTAAACATACTAATACAACGATGCCTAGATATAAATCAAGATCTACACATTTGTTTTCTGGATTACAACAAAGCTTTTGACAAGGTACGTCACAACTAATTCCATTACTGAAAGAGAAGAATCTCGACGGGCAAGACATAAGAATTATTAGTAACCTATACTACGATCAAAAAGCAGTTATAAAAATAGACGGTAATAGCACTGAACAAATAGAAATAAAAAGGGGCGTTAGACAGGGCTGTGTGCTATCACCAACATTGTTCAATACGTACGCAGAAGAGATAATGAGGAAAGCTTTAGCATACGAAACAATAGGCGTAAAAGTGAACGGAATACCAATTAACAACGTAAGATACGCTGACGACACAATCCTGATAGCAACTAGCATAGAAGACCTACAGATGATACTTAATAAGGTAGTAACAACAAGTGAAGAATATGGACTTTCTCTAAATGTAACAAAAACGAAGTATATGGTAATAAGTAAAACAGCGCGAATGAATGGAGATCTCTATATAAGAAACGAGCCCATAGATAAGGTAGAAAAGTACACATATCTGGGTACGACAATCAATAAAGACAATAATTGCTCAGAAGAAATAAAATCAAGGATAGAGAAAGCAAGAGCAACTTTTATCAAAATGAAAAAGGTATTCTGTGCAAAAGACCTTAGCCTAGAGACAAAAACAAGATTACTAAAGTGCTACGTATTCTCTGTACTATTTTACGGGATGGAAACATGGACACTGAAGAAAGCAGATGTGAAAAAGTTAGAAGCGTTTGAGTTATGGCTATATAGAAGAATATTAAAAATATCATGGACCCAACGTGTAACTAACCTAGAAGTGATGAGAAGAATGAAAAAAGAAACCGAAGTTATTTTCACTATTAAAAAAAGGAAAATACAGTATCTCGGACACTTAATGAGAGGCGATAGATACCATCTGCTCCAGATAATACTGCAAGGAAAGATTCAAGGGAGGAGAAGCGTGGGAAGAAGAAGACATTCGTGGATGAAAAACTTAAGAGAATGGTTCAACTGTACTACTAGCCAACTATTTAGATCAGCAGCATCGAAAATACGAATAGCGATGATGATTGCCAACCTTCGCAACGGAGACGGCACCTAAAGAAGAAGAAAGTACATTTCATTGTACTAGCGAAACAGAGTGATGCTGAGTGTACTTCGACACTCAGCATCTTGGAAAGCACCGAAGAGCGTTTTTCTTGGGGGGGAGGGGGTACCGTACGTTTTACTCTTGTTTTTCCATTTTTTTGGAAAAATTTCAAAATTAGATTTTGTAAGAAAACAGTTTTTGGAAAAATTTCAAAATTAGATTTTTAGTCAAAAAACAGTTTTTTGAAAAATTTCAAAATTAGATTTTTAGCCAGAAATTTTTCATGGGAATCGAAAGTGTGGGTGTTATCTTGAAGGTCACCGGAAGTGAAACCGCAAATTTCAAGGTCAAGAGTATGGAACATTTTCCATACAGACGCGGTTAGCACAGACACAAACCTACTCCACTCGGGGGTGTTTGCACGATTGCTATTTAACCTAATACATCAAACGAAAGCTCATTAAAGGGCTCCCAAAAATACACAGGGTGTTCCATAAGAAAGTACATGTAGCTAGATAAAAGCCCTAGATTTAAAAAGTCACTAGATGTGAATAACATCCCCTAACTCTGACAGAATGGCATAGCAGTGTTACCAATTTAAGAGGCCCTCGGTACTCCACCCCTCTCCATGGGGGTTCTCGGGACTCTCCAAAAGGGACTCCTGCAGTGATGAGACCTCCCCTAATCCTCCACAGGGATCCTGTCCGTAGAGGTAGGAAAGAGCGGTTACATTGCTATTCCAAGAAGTAGTATAGTTAGGGGTATTCTGGGCCACTTTGCATGTCACGAAGAAGTGGCGGGGGCATGCCTTTCAAAGTCACGTGGTGAGGGCATGTCTTTCAAGCTCACGTGGTAAGGGCATGTTTTCAAGGTCACGAAGAGGTGGTGAGGGGTGAGCAGTGGAGTCGGCGGAGGTGGAACAGGGGGCGCGTTTTTCTGGGAATTTTACCAGATATCGTGGGCGACTGTCCTTAATAATTTGATAGCTAACAAACTAATCTAACAAATGACATATATTTTGCTTGCATTACATTGTTTTTTATTTGACAAATGCCTGCTAGATTAAGTCCGGTTACTTATTGTACATCCTTTTCCTGTTAAGTATTTGGTTACTACGTTTGAGCACGTCTCCAGCCCTGCGATCTGTTCTCAAATTTCTTCTTGGCGCTTGATGGGCAGCAGTGTCAGCTACCCGGAACGGCGCTAACACAAGAACAAAGGAATCTTTGTTTTACGAGATCGGCACGTGGAAGGAAGGCGCCGGCTCTTCGGGCTGGTATTATCGAGACGGAGGCTTGAGACATTCGTGATCAAGGTACGTACGGAGCAAGCTTGGGACACCAAAATCGCGTTTGAATTAATCTGTATTCATATTCGGCAATTATATGTCTTTTGTTAACACAACTTGGTTTTAATTCCTTTATAATTTAACAATCCATCTTGTTAAAAATGCCAGCAAAGTCTTGTGTTATATCCAAACCCATAAGGTAGAAGTCATCAACTTGGAGCTGTTTTAATATTCTAGGTAATTCATCCAACAGAATTCCCACTTTAATATTAGCCAACTCAACAGGTCTCAACAAGTCTAACAACTATATTCCCAGACAATGACATCACCACCACATCCGGTTCAAATTCTCAGACACTGATAATGGAGGTCATTGACCCCCTCATTAGCTACATTCAGCATAAATTCCCAGACGCTTACATCCGGTGCAAATCCCTGTTTAAACAAGTCTAAACAGGTCTCAACAAGTCTGACAACTACATTCTCAGACTCACATCCGGTGCAAATTCCGAAAAATGACATCTCCCTCACATCTGGTAAAATTTCCAGAAAATCGCGCCCCCGGTTACGCCCTCGGAGACTCCACTGCACAACCCTCACTACCTCTCAGTTACCTTAAAAGACTTCAAGAACACGCTTCAGATAGACATGCCATGTTCGCGTGACATGCCATGTTCGCGTGACATGCAAAGTGATCCAGAACACCCCTAATACACTACTACGTCGAATAGCAATGTAACCGTCCTTTCTTACCTCTATGAACAGAAACCCTGTGGAGGAGTGGGGGTGGTCTTATAACTGCAGGGGTCCTCTTTGGAGAGTCCCGAGAACCCCCTTGGACAGGGGTGAAGCACCGAGGGCCTCTTAAGTTGGTAACACTGCTGTGCCATTTTTCAGATTTAGTTATGACCTTAGTCGTTGAAGTCCTTCTTTGTTTGTGTTTTTCTACCTACGCTTTGCGCCAAGCTTTGGGCAAAGGAAAGAAAGTTTCGATAGGCCCTTGGTTACCGTGCATGTGGGATCATTAATTTTGGCGTTCAAAACTTTCTTCCGGAGGGCGAGCTTCGAGCCCGTACATTTCTGAATTTAATGAGTAACGAGCCTTGAGACAAATTAGCTGCGAGTCTTCGAGCAGTTCAGTGTGTGTAATTTTCGCGCCCCTCGGTGTAACAAGCATTGTTACACCGGGAGAAAATCTTTATTAACGAATTCTGTGTTCTTTACGCGGCGTTGGATTTTTAAGTTAGTTCAGCTTAGACCCCGATAATAGTCAGTTGGCTACAACTCAAAATGTTTTCGGTAGCGCGGGTTAAGGGCGATGTTTCGTTAAGCGGCTTCAAATTATCGGCGAGGTGTCTTATATCGGCTTTTGGCCCTTCAGCGAGGAGTGGAAAAGCAAGTTGCACCCTTTTGCACATTCAACAAAGGTGTCCTCATAAGCCTACAATACTTTTCATATCAGTGGAAAAAGCTTCGGCAAATCTGTTGCGAATCCTGTGAAGCCGTGCTTAAGTTCGAAGTCATCCGTCGCCCGCCGCTGGCTGCCATCCTTCTTTGTGGGGTAAACCAACTCTCTGGCCCCTCCGTACCGAATTGGTCCCTGTACAACCCTTTCGTTCCCATTTGGGGAGCCCGCTACACCTCTGCAGCGTCTCACCTGGCTTCGCCGAGGCGGAGTTCGTAACCATTGCCAACCCCAAATAACATGCTGACAGCTCACAGGTAGGATCTGTTTATTGTTTCTACAGCGGAACTGACGTGCCGAGTTGAGTGGCGTCTATAATTTTATTGTGTGTTTTCCGAGTGTTCATAAACATTGCGCCCGTTCACTTAAGCCTATGATTTGATGTATGTGTTGTCAATCAGGGGCTTCACCCCTGTTATTTACTTCATTTTGCCCAG
Organism: Agriotes lineatus; assembly: GCA_940337035.1. Lineage (NCBI taxonomy): Eukaryota > Metazoa > Arthropoda > Insecta > Coleoptera > Elateridae > Agriotes > Agriotes lineatus. Next base: position 58,184,097 of record OW679196.1, read on the forward strand.
TGTGTAACAATATATATTTTTTTAGACAATAGGGTAATTTTTTTTTGCTTGGGGACCCCGATATTTCATGTAGGATGTACCTCTTGGGTCAACTTTGAATTCACCTCCAGGTGTTTTTCTTTCATGTGAATATTTGTGACGATTTAATTCTTTCAATATTAAACTTTATTAAAGTTAACTTATTCTTTTAGTGAATGCTAATCCTTCCTTTTATGGGTCTTCAACCCATTTAGCATGGCAAAAGCCAGATGTAATTAATTTCTAAAGCCAACAGCATGTCCTTGTTGATAAGTGAACCCTAAGAATTGGGGCTAGTGTCAGTTATTGCATTTTTATGTTAAACTAGGCGGGTAGCCAATCAAGGTAAGTCATTTGCTTCGTGGCCACCTGGTGTTGAAATCTGAAGACTCGGAGGAAGCCCGGTGGACAACGCTGAAGTGAATAGCGGGGCACCTGGGGAACCCCTTCATAGCTCGCGCGAGGTTTCTCGTTCTAATCACGCGAGTTATTCATCCCTTAAGAACGAGTGGCGCTCTAGGTAATTATCTTAAGCAAGCCATAGGGCGGTTTCTTTACTTGAGCTTTCGAACTACGCCTTCCCGATTGAGCTAAGTGCGGGTAACTGGGACAACAACACCTGTTCCGACACAATGAGATCTGTGTTTTCTTGGTAAAGCCGGCGAACCATGTAGTTTGTACCCGATTTTTGACAGTGCTTGTGATCGATGTCGATTCGAGCATTTAATCCTGTAACAGATGTTATTCACATCTAGTGACTTTTAAATCTAGGGCTTTTATCTAGCTACATGTACTTTCTTATGAAACACCCTGTATATTTTTGGGGAGCTTTTTAATGAGCTTTTATTTGATATATTAGGTTAAATGATAATCGTGCAAACACCCCCGAGTGGAGTAGGTTTGAGTCTGTACTAACCGCGCCTGTATGGAAAATGTTCCCACGCTCCTGACCTTGAACTTTGCGGTTTCACTTCCGGTGACCTTGAAGATAACACCCACACTTCCGATTCAGATAATGAATTTCTGGCTAAAATTCTAATTTTGAAATTTTTACAAAAACTGTGTTTATTACAGAAAACTTTTTGAACAAATGTTGTAGACAATTGCAGAATCTTGTTCTAAGAAATTTTCCTAGAATACGGAGTTACTTACCACCTCCGGTTCCCATGATGAATTTCTGGCTAAAAATCTAATTTTGAAATTTTTCCAAACACCCGTTTTCTGACTAAAAATCTAATTTTGAAATTTTTCGAAAAACTGTTTTCTGAATTAAAATCTAATTTTGAAATGTTTACAAAAACTGTTTTCTCGCTAAAAATCTAATTTTAAATTTTTTCCAAAAAAACAAGAGTAAATTACCACTTCCGGTTCCCACGGTTATCAAAATGTTCCCACGCTAAACCGACCCCTCACCTACTATGGGCCAGCCCTATTTCTCGCATATCTCGCACAATCAATACATAGATACAGTGCCACCAAGCACACAAAAACCCCCGGCAGGGGAGGCTGGCGCTAGCTCCGTTTGAAAATTACACTCCGTAGAAAAATTACAAATATTTGTAAAAGCGGGAAATTTAAAATTTTTATTTTTAAAAATCATCTGAGTTCTTTTACATTTAACAGTGTTTACGTTATTAAACCACTACTTACTAAATTAATTTATTGTAACAAAAATAATAGTACATAGAATAACTAAGAATGCAATACATATTTTTATGATAATAAATTACTGAGATATTATATATAATAAATATATTAGCTTGCCTAATTATCCATTGTCTTAAGGGCTAATACAAAGAGTTTTTAAACAAAGAAAATAGATATTGAGACCGCCAGAGCAAAGCAAAGCTGAATAGAGAAAAAATGCTGACCCAATTACAGTGTATTCTTCTTATAATAGACTTCCTTGTAATCAATTCTCGTTTTGCAATGTACCGACTGCCAAAGTCCCAAGTAATAGCTATTTATATATCTAGGGACCAAAGGTATTCATTTCCTCCCGCGTGTGAATTTAATGCCCGACGCGTTAGCGGAGGGCATTAATCACACAAGAGAGGAAATGAACCTTTGCTCCAGTGATATATATATATATATATATATATATATATATATATATGATTTTTTCTTCGAACGCATGTTGTATTGAGCGAAATTTCTAAAATTTTGCTTTAATAAATCATTACAGTGACTCTAGATTTCTGTAGTGACATTTTGTCTAATTTCCAAATCAGCATAACGTTGTAAAGCTTTGGTGTGATATCAATGGTGACATAAACACAAATGCGGGAGCAAATAGATATTGGCTCCCGCCGGGAGCAAATAAAAATTGGCTCCCGCTGGTTGAAAATTGACAGTTTTGTTTCCTAAAACTAGGGCGCAAAAGCCGACTTTCTATACAGTGAGTAGAAAAATGTATTTAAATGTAACTTTTGTAAACACCTGATTCATCATTGTACTGCCAGCACTTTCCTACGTAATTAGGATGAATACATGTTTCTTCTAGGAATATTACAGGTTTTTTGTTTACACCTAGTTCTCCGTTTTCTTCTATTTTCCATAAATACTTTTTTCTTTTTTTTTTATTCCTACTAAATTTACAATCTGTTTCTATAAACAATAAGTAAATGTTATGACAAGACTTACATTCTAATAAATATAATCTAAAATTGACATGGTAAGGATAATCCACTGTTAATCCTCTTACTTGTAGAAAGTAGCCAGAAGATAGCTAATTCGTATAACAAGAACATTACTGACACTACGCAGAAGTATAAAGTAGAATAACAGTACTTAATCAAATCGGTTTTCTAAGTCCGATGGTTTAAAACGTTTTAGCCTTCGTATTTCATCACTATCGTCCAATAGTTCGTTGGCTACCTCGTTAGGGTGTACTTCTAGTCGATCACGATATTTAATATACCTGTGTTTAATTTCTTCCCGCACTGTTTTAATTTTAATATCACTGTGTAGCACAAAATTTGGCACATATTATGGAGCGTTATCTATAGTTCTGAGTATTTTACTTTGGAAACGCTGCAAGATCTCGATATTGGAGATACTAGCAGTACCCCATAGTTGCAAGCCGTAAGTCCATATAGGTTTTAGAATAGACTTGTAAAGTAATAATTTGTTCTCGAGCGAAAGTTGAGATTGTCTACCTATCAGCCAGTACATTTGACGATATTTGAGGCCGAGTTGTTTCCTCTTGGTAAATATGTGTTTACGCCACGTGAGTCGTCGGTCTAGATGGATTCCTAGGTATTTTACGTCTAGGGTTTGCGGAATTTCAATGTTATTTAAGGTTACTGGTGGACAAGTGCTTCTATTGGTGGTAAATGTGACTTGCGAGAATTTTGATTCATTAATTCGAATTTTCCATTTGTGCAACCAATGTTCGATTTGCGTGAGGGCTTGTTGCAAGTTTACAGATGCCATGATAGGATCAGTGTGCGATGCTAAGATTGCCGTATCGTCTGCAAAAGTTGCCACTGTCGTGTGCGCTGTGGTTGGTATATCAGCTGTAAAGAGCAAGTAGAGCACAGGTCCCAATACACTGCCCTGGGAAACGCCGGATAGGATAGGATGGACATCCGAGTATTTGTCACACCGTTTGATCGTAAACAATCTGTTTTCAAGATAAGATCGCAAGACTTCATAGAAGTGATGCGGTAGCACTTGCTTGAGTTTGTAGTATAAACCTATGAGCCAGACCTTGTCAAAGGCTTGTTTGACGTCAAGAAATACTGCAGAGCAATAGCGTTTTCGTTCAAAATCATTGCTTACTTTTGTAACAATTCGATGCACTTGTTCGATGGTGCCGTGGTGGGTTCTAAAGCCAAATTGATGGTTTTGTATGAGCTGTTCGTTTTCCAGTATTGGGCTAAGTCGTTTAACGAGTAGCTTTTCAAACACTTTAGACAGTACAGGTAATAAGCTGATAGGTCGGTAGGAGTCTATGGCAGCTGGGGCTTTTCCTGGTTTCAGTATCATGGTGATTTGAGCTAATTTCCAGGAGATGGGGAAGTATCTGAGTCGAAGGATAGCGTTATATATGTAGGTCAGGAGTTTGATACATCTCGGAGTTATTTCTAGCAACACCTTGCCAGTGATGAGATCCCAACCTGGTGCTTTCTTCGGATTAAGTTCGGAGGAGATTACGTTCTGGACTTCTGTAGATATGATCTTCTTTATGGGTAAGTGCATTTGAAATGGTGCTTCAAGGTAGTTGTGAATAGCAGCTTCTTCTGTCGCGGCTATTTGAGACGAATATGGTTGGAAAACGTTTGCAAGATGCTCATCAAATACACTTCTTGCCCATTTACCAGTTGCGTCTTTGATTGGTGGCACAAGTAGGTGAGGGCGTTTAAGCTTACCTAGAACGCCACTCTACAATGTCACTTCTTTCCATGAGCAATTTTCTTTTGTCACGACATTTTTTATAATGAAAGCCTATTTCGTTTAGATTCTTTCTCAAAGTTTCTCGACGGCCAGTATAGTTAACTTTTTCATTCAATCTGTTTACTAATACGATTAGCCTCGGTACTTTATGTTCCACAGTGAACATTTCACAAACCGTTCTTCGCAAAACTCCCAAATCAAAATCGTCGAGAACGATTTTCTTAGTCTTCCTTGAGTTTCTTCTTCTGCGGAGATGTTAAAGAAGTAGTGCCTGGAAAAAGGAAGGACTAAAAGTAATACCTGCATTAAGTCTTTTAATGACAATGCTGAAAAATAATATTGTTATTTTTTATCTATTACCTGCTGTAACATACTCCTTACGAACTTTCTTTATCAGAGAGGTTGATTTTCCAGTTGTTGCGGCTGCTAGTTCTGTAGATTGCTCTACCGAAAATATCAACATTCCAGAAGTCTTCTGTTCATCAAAACACTGTATGACACTTGCAATTATAATTCTTGTTTCTGAATGCACAAAAGCTTTCTTGCTTTATAGCGCATTGTAGTCCTATGTAAAAAGGAATTTAGTTTTACATAAATATATAACTGCAACTTAAGGTAGCATTTTAGAAAGGATTTAATACTTACGATTTGATGTTAATAACCAAGCCGCCCAAAATTAAACGGCGAATAGACAAACAATAACAAACAGAGCTAACGAAGAAAAGCAATACTAACAAAAATTAACAAAGAACAACAAAACTAATGAACAACAGCACTAAAAAACCTAGAAATTAGACACTTCTATTTGACGCAATGGCAGCAATAGCGAAGTGACGTTATGTTTTTTTACTTCCTTTTACAATAAAGGAAGTATTGGATTCACCCCAAAAATTCGAAATTGAGTTTTCAACAGATCTTCACGTTTTAGAGTCCCCTGAACCCAAAAAACATTTTTTTTTCATTGGTCTGTCTGTGTGTCTGTGTGTCTGTCTGTCTGTCTGTCTGCCTGTGAACAGAATATCTCAAAAACGAAAAAAGGTATGGCGTTGAAACTTGATATATAAGTTTTGTGTACTATGTAGATGCGACAGCAAGCTTTTGAAGAAAATCGCATACCCGGAAGTAGGTGTTTACTCTTGTAATTTTTCAGTTTTTTTCGATTTTTTCAAAAACGGCTCCAACGATTTTTTTTAAACTTTACATTTTTATTACATTTTTAATGTGTATTGATGTGAGATAGGTGATTTTCCAGTTGAAGACTTCTAAAATGGGTTTATTCTGTTTTCTTTCTATTTTTTTATTAACTCCTATTTTAAATAGAACACCCGGTATATTATTACAGTTTTGAATTCAGCTTAAAATTCTAGAGAAAATGTGTCTCTTAAACTAACACCCTCTTTTTTACAGTTTTTGTAAAATTTGTAATTTTTGAAAAATTTTGACAAATGCTTAAAAATTTTAAATCAAATTTTTGGCTAATTATAAGATCACTGTAAAAGGAAGTTGTGTGCGTGTATCACACCAAATTTTTTTTTTTAATGTATCTCTCCGCAAAGCTTGCTCTTTGTTGGTTCTTTAGTTCCCCTTACTGGAATTTTAGATTTAGTTCACATATTTTCCGGGGTTTTTGTGTGCTTGGTGGTACTGTACATAGGGAAGCAGTACTCTAGAGATTTCCCCGTCTCCCTCCTAAGATATACATATGAAGTGAAACGAAAGCACTTAGCCTTGTCTCTAAAATATACAGCATTATTTTACTTATACGTGGTATTAAGGCAAGCACTCTGTAATTATTGCAGTAGCCTGCTGTCTTTCTTATATGTAACTAATACTAAAATAATGAATATAGCCCGATCGATCATCGAAACACTTGCCGATGTTGCGTATCAAATTATAGAGTACGTGTATACGTGCAGTACTCGTGGATGCAGTATTTTCAATACTTGTGTGGGGATGGTGCCGACTTATGTTTTTTACCTACTGTAAGCGCTAATCGTAAAACAAAGAGTAGCATATTAAATCTATTATGTGCACTCATGCAAACTGCGCCACGGAGATAGTTTATTCTACATTCATTTCTTTTCACTATTAAAGTAATTTGGAATTGTTGGGTCCGTCCATATTTATGCCAACCATAAAAGATATATGGTATTGATATTGATATTTCGACTAATTACTTTTTACCTCTATTATAATTGTTACATTAGTAATAAATGTAAAATTGCGTAAAGTACTAAAACAACCATATGGCCAAATACTAGGTAAGTATTTACAACAGTGCAATACGTTAGAAGACGTACACGTCGTTATATACTGTTCAGCCATTAATAGTCCCAGGTGTAAAGAAAAAAAAAACGTAGAATATCAGAAAAAAGGCAAGCTGAATTTTGGACAGTTGTTAGAACACTGTAAGAGACATATTTTTCCAAAACTCCCCACCCCTACCGCTTGTAATTTCCATTTTTGTGCCTTATACACTTTGCATTTGGAGACGTTTACAAACTATCCTATATCTCCAAAACCAAGACACCAAGAGTCGGAATGATACAAACTTCTTTTTGTTTTAAACCTTAAATTACATACTAGAAAAACTTTTCTATTAATGTATGTATGTATAATCGATAACCTCGTTCTACCTTGCGGTGTAGAGGCTGGTGCTTTATGTGCTTGCATCTGGCGGTACAATGCTCAACTTGCCCCAGATTTGAGATACAAAGTTGGAACCCGCTTTGTGAGCTGTGTGTGTGTGTGTTATGTTGACCTTGTTACTCTATCTCTTAGGTCTGTGGTTCTGAGTAGAGCACAGTTTATTTGGTGACCAACTGTGAATGGTATCACCAAGCCCGGTTCAAATTGCAAGGCTGCGGAAAATCCGGCATTCGCGGGATTCGAACCGAATGATATTGTTAAGAACTGCCGACAAACCCTTATTGTTTTAGAGTTAATTACATTTAATTTATTAATCCTTTGTAGCCCTCAAGAGTAAACTTGCTATGATATCGTAACAACCACGAAATTGTCATAAATCAAAAGTAATAATTGGTAATACTTGCAAAACTTAAAATGGGCCTACCATTAGTCTATTTATTTGAATGTAAAACAGCCCATATTTTTCAAGAAATTAGACTCTTCAGAATAAATATTTAATACAACATACAGAATTAATCTAACTTCGTAGTCCATGAGGCTAAAAGTTTTCAATTTCATTTTTTCATACTAACAAACTTTGCAATTCCCATTTCTCCAAACTTATTTGCTTGTCTTAGAACAAACATTTACAAATTCTTGCGCTTAAAATAGTGAGGCAAAGAAAGAATAGCCCCCACCTTTTTGGACGACACTGGAAACGCTCCCTTCTCCAAACTGAAATCGCACGCCCCTGTACTGCGCCGAAGAAGTTCACAAGATTGCGGCCTCAGCCCCTCTTGTTTTACTAGCAGCTTTCAACCATTTGCCAAATAAGTTTAAACAGCTACTACAATGCTTTAAGTAAAACGCTGACTTTTCATCTTCGTTTTATTAACACGTAAGTATCGATACAAATCATAAATTGACAATAACGTAGTAAAATGGCCGGTACGAAATTTACAAAAATAATGTAGGCTGAGAGCCTCTTACTAACCACACAATGTGCGGTTAATAATAATAATTATAATAACAAAATTGTCTTTATTTTCAAATACATGTTATTGTTGGAAAATTTGCAAATGAGAATCCATCTTCTGCCACAGCAGAGAAAGATGGCTATCCAGACCCCTTAAATTAGGAGAGAATGTCCTTGTGCAAGAGTCACGATCACCAAAGGCGTTGGTATGGTGGCCAAAGAGCATACGGTGTAATCGATGTGTGGGTGTGGACTCGAACCCACTACCTACCGAGTGCAAACGCATACGCTTTACCAGCCGGCGATTTGCTCTCGCAATAGTTACAACAGTAATTATAAGTTAAATTGCAAAGTAACCTTCCGTATGTAAAAACGGATCTAGGTAGAGCGTATAAACTTTGAGACTCTATGTTAATTTCATAAACACAAAAAATAGCGCTTGGGTGTTCATGAACTACACCAATTAAATAAAATTTAAGGTTCGATCTCTTCATGGTTTTTAAATACTCACTTATGTGGCCCCGCCAACGTGTGTCAGAGGATATTATTACTTACTAATCAACAAAAGCCATATGTCAATTAATCAAAGCAAATGAAAATTTTCTACCTTTTATAGTACCGGCAAACTTATCGCGTACTCATAACCATAGCTCCTATCGTGTCCTTCGGATTCAACGACAAGAATGCCGCTTCTTCATGTTCCAAATCGAAGTCTTTCAACGTTGTGTTAAAAGAGCCTCGCTAAATCCTCTAATTTACTGTGTTGTGAACAGAATACCTTAGCAGGCAATTGGGATTCCTCTTCTTAGCTTTACAGACACCTTGGGACTTCTTTTATCAGCTTTGTAGGTAATCTTGAGATAGAGCTGATAGATATGTGATTATTCGCTTACATATTTGAAGAATAGCGCTCGAATCCTCTCGCCTCATTCAACGGTGAAGTCTGCCAATCGATGCTCAAAAATACTTTGTTGTATGTGCTCATTTACTTGAATAGAAACAGTAACGTAGACTTACCTTGTCGTAAAATTATAAGCACAAGTGAAATCAAACGCTGAATACCTTCAACGGATATAGGAGAGTCTGGTTTGCTTATAACAATCGATAACACTAAATCTAATTGGTTGTATATTAAATGGCATATTTTTGAAACAATAAGAATAACTCACAAAATGAAAATGAATTAAAAACTAATAATTCCAACTAAGTTGAAAGTTATAAATTGCAAAAGTATTTATAACACACATTTGAACAAAATTCGATGTTCAGATTATGCATCATATGTTTAATCAAATATGGCATATATAATAAAAATTAAAACCGAGGGTTAAGATATGGAACATCAAATATCAATCAAGATGTACGTCCAAATAAAACTTCATCACAATCCTGTGTAACATAGTTAAGCAACCTTATATCGTAGACCATTTTATATACGACTTGTCATGTTATAGAAAAATTTTCATATTTTAAGGTTTTAACTATTAGTTCTCAAATATAATCAGAGCTGACCTTTTATAACTAACTTACCTTAACTATGTACAATTATTAACATTATTAATAAGGTCTTTCTGATTGAATATTTTAAATCACATAACCTCACTTATACATTTAGGTTTTTGCAAATTCTTTTTGAAATCGTATTGCGCTGTAAAGGCGTTCACAACCGACATTCATTTAGAATGCTCTAAATACAAATTTATTTGCCAACACCACTCAAGGATTTCCAAAAACCAGGAGTCGAAACCCTCGAAGATCGGTAAGTTTTAAATTCTTAAAAATATCCTTAATAGCGAGAGGCATGACTCGCCGTGAACTTGTTTCTTAAGGTTATTAATAATTAGAGCCCTTTCTAAATGAAAATTTGTACTTATTTTGCCGGGTCATACAAAAGTCATAGTTCCTTCATATTTTGACATAAAATCAAAGATAATGTGCCCATGTTAGTCTTTATTCACAGCTAGAATAAATTCTGGCCAGTTATGAAACCACAAAAAAGATCAATTTTCCCAAAACTGTTCGCCCCTTCCCCCTGTGGTTTTCCTCACTGTCGCACTGAGATTCGCATTTGCACAGTTTAAGAAATTGCTTTATATCTCCGTAACTAATACTGGTAATCAATGGCGGGTCGCTAAAACAAACCAAGGAGACATGGCTCTATTTACCATGCAAACCAGTTATTCAAGAATTGTTTTTAGAAACATTTATTGTACTTATTTTTCATCGCCCTTCTCATATTAAATCTTAAACAAATCAGGCGTAATTTTTATTTAATTTCATAAGTATGAACTGTACTATAAGCGCTGCTTGCTTTCAAGGACGCATTGGTACCATATCGAAGCAGCTCCTCAGTCTATGGACTACAGCTGATGCAGAGCGGCAAGAAGTAAATCAAAAGCTAAGGACATTTTAAGATGCAATGGGAACCATCACAGCTAAGGCTCAGGCATCAGGCAGCCTCATTATGACCTGACCCCTGCGATAACGCCCCTGTATCGATTTTCCGATGACAATTTTAGCACGTATCCTCACTCCGTCAAGTTCACATGAAGCAAGAGCTCTCCGCGTCGCGTCCGCAGAGCTTGTGAAGGCGGCCGTGTGTACAATTTCGACAGAAAAAACGTTGCACATTGGGATTTTCGCAAAATAATTACGGTATGATCTATTTTATTATACTCATAATTTACTAATAAATTGTCGTACATCTTGAAATATTTATTATTACCCTATAAAGTTTGGTAAATTGTTTCGCGGATGCTAACTTTTGTCAGTCCATATCTAAATCTCGGGATATCGGAATCTGTCTTTGTCTGTGGGTGTGAAAAACGAAATAAAACTGTTTTTATTTATTTTTGCAGCTTGTTTAAAAGTAATAATACAGATTTAATTATTATTTACAGTATATACCGTTACAATCTACAATACATACTTTGTCATTGGTCAAAAAGGGTGTCATTTTCTTCTAGACAAGCAGGTGAGTTATAACGTGACAATCAATTGCAGCGTTTACACATTGCGATGCAATTCATACCTGCCTTCTTGCATCCACAATATTTTTCACATACTGACAAACATCTGCAGGATACGGGTGTATTCATTTTTTGTCCATTCCCTTCTACGTATTCTCTATTCCGTCTTCATTCGGTTGCTAGAAATGTATTTCTTAGCGCTGGTGACCTTGCAAATAAACCCTGAGAACATGCTGATGAGACGCTTTTAATGTGGGAGGAAGTATCACCCAGTCAAAATTTGGTCCTAAAGGTGACTTTAGGTTGTGAAGCGAAAGTAGCAAGCGTCGTTCAAATTTGGTTATTTACTCATTGCATAAACAGAGTCACAAAGCTAAAGTGTGATTTCGCTGGTCATGTAGCAACAATAACAGACAATAGATGAAGGCCAAAAATCTTACGATGGAGACCATGGGCAGAAAAAATAACGAGAGGAAGACCAAACACCCGCTGGTATGAAGGCAGAAGATAGGTGGAAGCAGAACAAAGCCGGAATAACTGGAGGCCCAGGAGGGAGGCCTATGCTCAATATTGGATGCAACAAGGCTGAAAAGAAAGAAAGAATGACTCATAACGTGCAATAAAAGACTAACTTGTTCTTGAGTAATTCTTTCTTGCATAAAAGTTTTAACTGCGCTCTTAGTTTCAAGTTTGCCAGTTCTATAGCTTTGAGTTTTCTGGACTGGAAAAACTCAAAGACAATAGATACTAGACCAACTGTTGGTTAAAAGATTGACAAATAATTTTATCATGAATACCAAAATGAGCAGCAATGGAATCTTACAAAAGATCTGCCGGAAAATTATTCCTTCAGATACAGACAGATTCCGACATCCCGAGATTTAAATATTTCGCATATGAACTGGCAAAAGTTAGCATGTAAAAAAAATTACCAATTTCTACAGCTAACGAAATATGATAAACCTAATCGAATATCTCTCTTTCATTTTTCATTTAAATATATAGTTCAGCAAAAAAATGCATCACCACCGTTTGATGGATGCATGCGTGACTGACGTATATTATTTCAAGATAAGCATGAATTTACCAGTAAATTATGACTGTAATAAAATGGCAACCGTAATTATTGTGCGAAAACCCCAACTTGCAAAGTCTCTTCTATCGGAGTTGTACACACGGCCTTCCGAATATGCTCCACGGACACGACCTTTCTTCATCTGAACTCGATAAAGTTAGCATAGGGGAAAAAATTGCAATCAGACACACGACACGCGCGAGTTATCGCAGGGGACAGGTCAGACTGAGCCTGATTGAGGCTTGAGCCTATGCGGACGTGGCTCCTATTGAATGTTAAAATATATTTATCTTTGGACCTACTTCTTACCTCTCTGCCCCCGCTACAGGTTATAAAGTGTCAAAAAGCTGAGAGCTGTTTCGATATGATCCGTGAAAGTAAGCAGCGCTTATCGTACAGCTTATATTAATGAAATAAAAATGCTTTGTTTAAGCTGTAAAATGAGAAGAATAATGAAAAATAATTACACAATCAAAAAAATTTGAATAACTGGTTGGTTATGGTAGAGCCATGACTTTTTTGTTTAATAAAGGTGATTATAGAGGTTCTGCTTCTGACTGGGACAAGAAGTCAAAATATGGACACCGCATTGGTTAGTGACTTCGTAAGTTAAATTGCCAATGAAACTTTTGCACACTTCTTCGAAAAATATTAATGTGTCCTCGTATAAAAGGCTGGATGCATTCTCAGAATGTATCGCCTCGAACTACTACAGTGTTGTTATGGAACTCCTTGTAATGTCTATAACTAACGTCTATACTGTGATGAGTCTTAGACTTTGTTCGGGCACTGGATTTCACATTAAGACAAATATTACGCACTAATATGTAGCATTGCAAAGTTTAGCTACTAAAAGATAATACATTTGAATAATCACAAAAACATGATAGTTAGGCAACTGAAATCACTTAAGAGAAATACAGGTTGCAGATTCGTCATATAGTCCTTTTTGAATTAAATTAGGTGGCTAGTTAGAATATTTTGATATTAATAACAAATAAGAAACCACTTCCTGTTTTGAATAAAAAACAGAGTGAGGCTTCATACTGTCAGCAAATAAAATAAAATAAAGAACTGAATCCCAGCATAAACGGATAAACTTTGCAATTGAAAGGCTATAATTGGTGTAACTCTACAGTATATTAAGAAATAATAATTTGCAGGTAAATAGGATTGATTCATTGGGCAGTTTCTCACTAGAAAAGCGGTTATTAGTTAACTGGTATCTAAATAAATAGGGTAATTCATACAGATATTAATAGAGAGTGTCTTTGGTTTAGCCTTTCGGACTCCGCTCTTATCCTTGCTATTTAAAAGTAAAGAGATATTGTGATACGGCGGAATAGAATCACCCAGAGTCGCAGCAAACCTCTCTGAAGGGCATAACCGAAAAAGGAGGACCATGTTAGACCTGCTTTAATTCTTATTAGAAAAACCTCTCCAAAAAACCACTTCATTGGTTTGGCGATGAGGGTCGCTACAGTTACATAAAGTTCAACTCAATGGGAAAGGCAACAATTGCTAGCATCATGGATTCGTTTTTTTTGTATAATTAGGTTAGTCCTAAAACTTTAGGAAGATATATAAACTGTTCAATGAATTCATAACATAAAATATGTCAAGTTACTATCAAATAATGAGCATATGCCATATTATCAACACTCAATGACTTTATAATAACATGATGAGAAATGTAATTACCTTCTTGGTGGCCAGGGTAAAAAACCAGGTTATAATATTGTAAACGTCAAATCAAAAGGGGTTTAATGTTATAATGTAGACATCTATCAAATAATGGGCATTGCTTATACTTTAGAAATGTAAATTTAGTTAAACGTGAAATCAATTAACAGCATTAATTAAAGATATAAATAGGTTAAGAGGGTATAAAGAGCTCTTTAGATTTATCTTACCTGAAAGTGTTGAATTTCCGTAGAAGATAGAAAACTTTCCATAAAACTAAAGGTAGATTAATCAATATTAATCAAATAAAATAACTTTAATTCAATATTTCAGTATAAAGTAAACTATAGAAACTGCCATACTAAATAACCCTTTATTATATTAAACTCCCAATTAACACTGATATGAACCATGAATTATACGATTGAATGTACATAAATATCATAGAAAAAATTTACAAATTAGATAAAATTGTTGGCGCCCAATACTTCTTGTTTAATGAACTAAGACCTTTATGTGAAGGTGAAGTAAACAAAAAATCCCACACTTATTATACCCATATCGCAGCCGAGGATTGAGCTAGTCGGAGTTATGTGAGTCTTCTACGGTAGGTTACAATAGTTGGTATGAAGAATTAAAACATCGATACGAAACGTTCACCTATATCTTTACAATTACGTCTTCATATGGAATCTGATAAGAACGTAAATTACTCAAAACATTATGAGTGTTAAAGTATAAAGTGAGTAGGTATACTGAACTAGAAGAGTAACTCTGAAAATATGACATTGTAATAGATAATAGTGTCTTTAAAATTCCTGTATAATATATCCGATCTCATAAATTTAATGACGTCTCATTAATTCCAGTTGAACTTAAAATACCATTAAACTGTGTTTACAAATGAATAAAATTCCATAGTCGTTAAATTCGGAAGCGATTTTATTGAGTATAACGTAAAATTTATATATACCATGTGTTCAAAAAGAAATTACGCAAGGGTTGGCCATGGAAACTAAAACTAAAGCCAACAGCAAGCTTTAGAGACGGAAATCTTTATAATTTTCAACCACGATATCAGCGTGTAGTATAAACTTAAAATAACAACAACAGTGATGACAGTTAATGAATTCTAAAGATTGCTGTTGAAATTACTTTTATTTTGCACGACCAACCCTTATGTAATTTCTTTTTGAACACACCGTATATGACATCGTACAACCTGTGTTCAACCTAATTTTTAAGTGGGGTTCTGGATTAGTACTACGTATAGTGGATACTCGGTACTACATCATTACCCCTCTTAACAACTTACAGGTAACAACCGTAACCTTACTCTGCATACCACTGTACACAGCACACTAAGCCTACTTGTTGCTAAAGTTGCCGTTTTACAGGCGCTTGTCCGACTTTACGTTGCATTAATAATATTAAACAGTTAATAAGATCTACTTAATAATTTTCATGAGATAATCAACTTCAAAAATTAAATTATCAAAGCCGGGAGAAAACCACATTTAGATGAGTGTCCCGAAACTGACGGCCCATTAGCTAAACATTCTTTTAAACTTGATAACGAAGCCAAATTCGAAATTTAATTACTTAATTTCGACTTATTTGACCGTCATAAATCCGTATCATTTAGCAGCTGAGTCGTGAGTTTCAGTACACACTATAGACAGAAATGTAAATATAAATCTTTAATCTCATTATTTATACACAAGTGCATATAAAAAGTTCTACATTTGCAACAACACTTAATAAAATGGTTTATTGTGAGTAAATCGCGAAATCAAGTCCAGTGTCCATAAGGGTTGGTCTCCTGGCACCATATGTCCAGCATTTCTTACTAAAACCTCAGTTAAATTCCCAGCTTGCTTTACATACCCGGCAAGCTCACCATTCACGTGCCACATATGCCTGTCTGCAGTTTTATACACGTCTGCACCATTGAAATCGAGGACGTTTAAATAGTTAATGGTTAGTGGATACGCCACAATAATATCCAACTGTCCATTATAAATCAGCACCCTGTAGTGGCTCAATAGTTCAGAGATCCATGGAGCAACCGACTGCATAATATCTTCAGCTAAATTCTTGGCCACATCGTCTCCGTCACTAAATTTAGTGTTTCCAACATGAATAGCAGCCTTAATATCTTCACGCTGTATGTATTTTCCCATATGGTCCGAGCTAGTATCGTTTACCACCAAATAGTTAAAGTGGTTGTTAAATCCTGTAACGTTTTGGAATAAACTGCTTTCACCACCACCAACAATGCTGTCGAAAATATCATTGGCTTTAGCCCATTGTTTGTTGTGAATACAATCAACAGCCTGTTGCTCCAACTGCTGCACTTTCGTTTTGGTATTGGTATCGATCAACCCTATCTGATATAAATAATCGCCATACTTGAGCTGATTTTCAGGATCACTCAACCCATTTCCGATCGCTAGTCCTTGCAAATTTAGTTTTTGCTTTGCCGAAGGATTGTTTTTATAGATGGTATAAGAAATAGCCGGCACATATTTCCCAGCATAAGATTCCCCGGTAACGAAGAAGTCGTTCTTTTGCAAATCTGGGAAAAGTTGGAAAAACTGCAAAAGGGCCTCATACAACTCAGCTCCAATAACGGTTTCGTTCTGCGCATATCCACCGGTTGTAAAACTATACCCAGTGCCGACGGGGTTATCAAGGTAGATAACAGAGTGACCCTGGATCCAGGAATATTTCCTCAACTTCAGCCCATGTTTGGATTTCACCACGAAGGGCCCGTTTTCCGTGAAGAGGCCTATCAAGGACGTGGCCCCTGGACCACCCTGCAGCCACAGAACGACAGGGGCGTTAGCGTAATCCGTTTCCGAAGGGAAGAACCAGAAGAACATGTTGGAGTTGAACTGGTCATTGACGGTGAAATATCCAGCGTAGCTCCTGATGTGTTTGAAGCCATCGAAGTAAACCTCGGCTGCGGTTTGCGCTTCTTTGAACTTGCCTTGCCTCAGCAGGGGAGTCAAAATTAGGGGCTGGCCTGCATCGGCGGTGCAGTTTTCCGGTTTTATTTTGCCGTACACGTTTGGGAAACAGTAAACGTTCGACAAAAACAGAAGGGCACAAATTATGCGAACGAACCGCATATTGCCTTGCGAAGTGAATGTAACAAAGGGTCACTGACTACTGCAATCAAAGCAAGCGTGATTAGCAGCGGCGACCTTTAGCCCCGTTGTGCTGCTGTGCTAGACTAATGTTATCATTGTACTCTGCTTATTTACAAACCATCGGTTAAAAACGAATGCAATTTAAACTTTAGTTGACAAACAACAGCCTGGAACTATTATTAGTTAATGAATACGTAAATATCCACCTTCCCAAGTTGTAAATGGAGTCACGCAGTGGTGTAGTGATCGGGTCTTCAGTGTGTTCACAAGACACGAGCCCGTAGTCTTTGAAGGGTTAGTAGTATACTCCCTAAATAATGATAATGATGTTATTTAATTTTGCACCCATTTTCACAAAAACAGTTAGTGGAATCTGTTGTATTGAATCTTGGAATATAAATCATTAACCTTTCTTGAGTGATCGAACATTTTTAATATTAGTATGAGTTATAAGCATCAATCAGGGTCAACAAAAAAAAACTTGAACAAAGTGTCAAAGTAAACAAACTTAAGAAAATCGACTCGTTTTTCGTTTGTACAACCAGTCAGTGTCATCAACTTTGTAGATTTGTACTAGACTGGTAAATGATTGTAGTTCCCCTCTGGTGGGTAAATTGTTGGTCTAGTGGAATAGTAAAAAAGTGGACGTGACTACCTCCCTGGACTTTCCCATACTGGAAACTGTTCATATCGTCTTTATTCAACAGTCTTTACAACATATCAAAATTTCAACTCGATGACTTACGTCTTCACCGTGATAAGCGTTTACACTTTCACGTAAATTGCGGGTAAATATAAAAGAATGTGTAGTTCAAAACGTGACCACCGAGCTTCTGTAGATGGCGCCAAGTGGACAAGCCGCCACTGTGCTAGTTTATGTATTATTTTCCTCAAAACGGCTGTAGCACCGAGGTGAAATTTTCTAAGTACCTGGAAATTATATTTTCTAGGGCATACAAAATCGATTTTTTTATTTTCGCGGAAAAAGATTCTTTGACGCAAAAATATAACCGTTAGAATAAAAAAATTATTTTTCAAAAATAGAGGGGGAGGGGGCCGGTGCGCTTACATATATCCACGAGTGTAATATTTTTTTGCATATTCATATGCTCCATTATGCACTGAGCAATTCAGTGAAAACCCCAGCTACCTATCTTGTTTTGTTTATTAATTAAAGGGGTTTAAATGTTCAAACTTCAAAGCTTCGTAGAGGGCGCCACAGATAATTCATGAGATTCTTTAAAAAACAGATCGATAGCCCTTTTCGGGGTCTATCAGTGCATGAAGTTTAAACAAATTCCTGTGGGCAGTGTTTGAGAAATGATTTTTAGAAAATTTCCAAAATTTTGAAAATTTGTAATTTAGGCCCCTTAATATTTTTCAAAACACTTTTTATATCACCTCATGTTAGACTTTATATACTATTCAGAAAAAAAAATCAATTAAATCGATTCATCCGTTTTTGAGTAATAGGGCGTTAAACTCAAAATTTTCAAAAAATCATAGCGCCCTTCATTTTAAACCTAGCGAGTTCGGCAAAAAACTAACAGATTTGTCTTATGACCCTCTATCGTTATCCGCGATAAAATTTTCAAAATTTTAATCACGAAAACAGTGATACCAAAAAAACATGTGTAACTTCCGCTTCCGGTTTCAGATTTTTTTGAAAAGCTTATTTTGTCGATGAATTTTTGATATACCCCCGCATTCCAAAGCGCATCAAAATCGGAGCAATACTTTCGGCTGTAGGAGCGTCACACACCCACACACAGAGAGACATTTTTTAAAAACCACTTTTTTGGGTTCCTAGAGGCCCAAAACGGATATTTCTGTGAAAATCTCGATTTCCAAAATTTTCATGATTCCAAGACTTCCCTATACCTATGGGTATGGGAAAGTAAAAATGTGGTAAATACGAATAAGAGTAGAAAAATGGACATGCTATGTAGAAAGTTAAAAATCATCAAACACTGCTGATATTGACGACTTCGACAACGATCTGCAAATGTAACAGATTCTGTCTCAAATACAGGATGTCCCAAAAACATACCAACAAACTTCGGGGGGTTATAGATGACGTTGAAACATAAAGATGTTGAAGCTAAACTTTTTCTTTTGAATCTGTTTCCGCCCAGCTATACCCTCCTAAAAGAGGTAGATATATTAGAATTTCTTTACGGAGAAGAATTTAATTACCTATATAAATATGTTTTCATGCTTTTGATATGCGACACCTTTATTCAGCAAAATGCATTGCATCATAATGTATTAAATTTTTTTACACAAAAACTATTAGCTTTACAAAAAAGTAAAAGAGTAAAACATGTTCTTTAGGTAATCAGGCTTTTCACACATATTTTTTATAATCAAATTCTTGTCCGTTAAAAGGGTTCTAATTTCAACGCCAAAACAACATCCGCCGTGAAAAATACTGAACACTTTGTAGACAAAATCAAACAAACTCACTTAGGTCCAAATGAGATGATGGTGAGCTTTCACATAGTAAGCCTCTTAACAAATGTGCCCACAGATGACGCACTAGCAATCATCAGAAACAGGCTGGAATTTGATGACAAACTTGCCGAACGCACAGATCTACAGGTAGATACGATAATAGAGCTGTTAACGATCTGCATTAAGACCACATACTTCCAAGCAGACGAGCAGTTCTACCAACAAGAGTTTTGAGTGGCCATGGGATCTCCACTATCTCCAGTAGTCAGTAACATCTACATGGAAGACTTTGAAGAACGAGCTATATCTCAATATGGGAACAAGCCTAATCTATGGCTGCGATACGTAGATGATACGTTCGTAATATGGCTGCATGGAAGAGAGACACTGGACGGCTTTCTGGAACACCTCAATAATTAAGCCCGATCAATTAAGTTCACGATGGAAATAGAATCGGAAGGCAAACAAACACTGCCAAAAAATGACATTCAGAGAACAACTTGAACCATATATTCCAAATTTGCGGCACAGAAAGCAAGAAAAATTAAATTAAACTTTTAAGGTGAGGTGATAAGTACGAACATTTTCAAGTACCTATAAGTATTATTATTATTTATGTTTTGTGTTCATATGTTAGTAACTATAATAATGTGAACTTATTATTTAGAGTTGCGTGTTATGCTTTTTATACGTCTTCCTATTATTTTTTTTTAATAACACTGAAATAGTAAAAGAGAACACTTAGTAATGCGAATTGCATTCATTCACAAACAAAACGAAAAATCGAACTCGGTGGGATTCGAACCCGTATTTCCAGAAACAATCTGATTTGTAGGCAAACGTCGTATGCGGTGGACAAGAAATGCTGACAAACTGCGCCCTACACTGGCACCGATAAAAACATGTCAGACGCAGACAGGCAGACACGTAGCCCCAACACGTGTTTATATATAAGGAAATATGTTCTCTTGGCTTCATAATAATATGTACTCCATTTATTAGAATTATTGTTTTATGTTTTTTGTGACCGTCCCTCTGGCCCTTTCATACTTCTGGCACCTCATCGCTACCTTCACTGGTTATGTTAGCGATCGATACTTTTCGTTAATACTCCTTCTTCTTCTTTTTGCCTTGTTGAGTCCATTTTTGAACATAGGGCTCTCTCATAGTATTCCATCTATTTCAATCCTGGGCGGCTCTTATCCAATGTAGACCAGCCATTTTCTTAACATCGTCGGTCCATCTTGCTTGTGGTCTTCTCCTTCCTCTGTATCCAAGATACGATCTCCATTGTAATATGATGTAGTTCCATCTTTTATCTTTCATGCGTGGCACATGTCCAGCATAACTCCATTTTAGCTCGGATAATTGTTCTTATCCACTTTTTATTATTGGTTCACATAATCGCAGACGCCAGCAACTACGAAAAACAAGACACTTTAACAAACATACATCGCGCCACTGCAAGAACTCCGAATATTTTGTCCCGATTCGAATTCTATCCATAACCAGCACATAGTCTTCGACGCAGTACATTTGTTACACCTGTACTTTGGTTCGATTTGTCAAAATTGTATTATATTTTAGGTTCCGTTTCCATTCGCCGGATTGTTTTCGCCGGAATCCGTCACGCCGGAATTCGATTCGCCGGAAGTCTTTTGACCGGAATGCATTTCGCCAGATTACAAGATCGAGGACACTATGCTGATCGTGTGGACAACATCGGCAGTGGTAGTGAAAAAACTTTAGCAAATTCTGCAACTAACCTAATCAGGCTAGAACGAGACACAGTACTTTGCCGAATTTCGTTATATGACACGCACCCTACAATCCGGCGAACCGGAATCAGTAGAATAGCTTTCCGGTAAAATAATTATCCGGCGAAACGGATTGCGGCGAGTTGATATCCGGCGAATGGAAAGGCCACGATATTTTAGAGTTAAAAATATTCCAGATATGGTAAGCATAGTAACCAACATTTAAAAATAATGCAGTTTCACAAACTACCAATAACATTTAACGGTATTAGGGCGATATTGAACATTTAGCGGACGAGGATAAATTCGCGGCCGAAGCCGATTAGGCCGAGGCTAATAAATTATCCGAACCAGCTATTGGTAATATCGTCCGTATGTTATTTAACAGTTTTCGTACTATCTACTAAAAAAAATAACAACACTCGATCCTTCGAATCTCGTTCTTCTAACTTTTCTGATCTGTTTTATGGCACTTACCGATCTTGTGACGTAATATACTATTATTTCTGACTTTAAACAACTGCAGTGCGTAAGGTAAAACTTTGATTTCACTAATCACATTTCCGCAGACACGAAGGCGGACAAATAAACATTATCATTATCAACGTGCTAGTGTTGTAGTACATTTCAGTTCCGCAATTGCAATTTTAAGCATTGGCAACCATGCAACCAGTGTATCTACTCTCCCGACTGATTGAAATCCAGAGTTCTACTAAGGAATCATACAGTGATGTAGAACCCGTGGATACTACAGGTAAGTCTACTTTTTTATATCCTAGAAATGTTGGAGCATGATCCTTATTCCACATTTTATTTCAAGTTGTAGTTCTCGAATATGAAAATTAAAGTTTCTGAAAACTCTCAGGGGAAAAACTCAATTTTGGAAACTGGCGGTTTGAATTTCATTTCAGAGCAATGTCACGAAACCGGTAATTGTACTGGTAAATATTTTTTTAAAGTACATTAAAGAGAAAATAAGTCAATTTTTTGTACAGTTTCCAAAAACTTTTGTTTCAGTTTCCTCTGATAAGGAAATAATTTCCTACTGTGACAAAGGAAGGTCGAGATCCAAATTATCAAATGAACAGAAACGTTTGATTATCAACTCTTAACCAAAATTGTGATCAATACGTTTATACACACATTAACATTAATAAGTCTGGGATTAAAAACAACCCTGGTGGTGGTGCTACTCGCAAATTTTAAAGAAGTGCAATTGCCAGCTCTACTCACTATTTTCGAAATATCGGAAAATGTCTTTGCTGACTGCCATAGTGACTGAAGTCATTTACATCAGGGGATTAAAAGACACGAAAATACAACCGAACACAACACCTGTTGAGCAGTATATGATAATTGGAAGTTGAATAATACAATATATCACGAACAGGACAAACTGATTCGTGAAGAAGTTTCTTTTTGGATAAAAATTTGGTAAGTTCATTCAGGAGCTACAACGAAAGTGATTTTTGGTAATCCGGGAGTATTTTTGTTCGTGATCAATTTTCTTTCTAAATGTGATCCAATTCTTCAAAATTTATTAAAAAGCCAAACTAAACAAAATCCGTACCCAAATACAAAATAAAGTAGTAGTTGATCTGGGAAATACTGTCAAAGCTGAAAATTTACTTCAAGTTAAGAAATCACCATTGACATTTAGATGACTCAATACACTTCAAAGGTTGACTAACTAAGCTTTTGGTGTGCAGATATGTTCACATAGACCAGCGTTTCTTAAACTGTGTTCCACGGAACCCTGGGGTTCAGTGAAGATCACTCAAGGGTTCCGCGAAACTTTACGCGCTTGTCTTTGCACAATATTCAAGAAAGTAACTTAAAAAAAGGAAGAAAATTAACGGGAGTTGATATATTTGGTCTTCTAAATTCTTTTCTTGAAGAGAATAAAATACCATGGGACAACTGCATTGATATCTGTACCGATGAAGCAAAGGCCATGAGGCATAATTAATGGGGCATAACAGCTTACTAAATATATTGCCAAACACTGTTCCAGTAGCCACTGCATGATCCATAGGCAAGCACTTGGTGCAAAAAAAGTATCTCCCAGTTTTAATAATGCTTTTGATGTCATCAAAATCATTAATTTAATAAAATCTCGGCCACTAAATAATCGTTTATTCAAATTACTATGTGAGGACATGGGAAGTGTACATACAACTTTTTTTACATACTGAGGTCAGGTGGTTATCTAGAGGAAAGATACTAACCCGCATTTTTGAGCTAAGGGAGGAGGTGCTTGCTTTCTTTAGGACACAATTTCGAATTGAAAAATAGATTATTTGATATAAATTGGCTGTCTAAAATTGCCTATTTAAGCGACATTTTTCAAAAACCAATGAACTTAATTTAATTCTTTAGAGCAAACAAGTAAATGTATGTACTGTTACGGAAAAAGGTTTGCCCTAGAACGAGTTTAATTACGTCGGAACAATAACAGGCTTTTCAGAAGAAGAAGGTGTTGAAATAGGAGAAACATTTATTGAAGAAATTATTCAGCACCTGAAAGGTTTGAGTTAGGGATGGGCGCGTGACGTTTGTTTTTTATACTCGGCTAAGGCTGAAAATGTTAATTACGTTTTATTATTAAACCAAAAATGTATTGTGTAGATGTGTAGATGATATTTTTAAACCAATTTATTGTGTACTTGTGTAGATGAACTTATTATTCTAATAAAAGTAATGTTTTTTTTTTGTATACTTGCTTTAACGCTGAAAATGTTGATCCTTGTACGTAAAAGTACTTTCAAACCTACGAATTAAAAGTGTTGCCTAGCAACATATACCTTCTGTACTCATACCAATAAGGGAAACTTCAATTCCAATGACAGCTTTTAGTATTAAAAGTAATGTCTTTGAAGACAGCTGCAAGAAATATATTTGCGAGAAATCAGTATTTATCCCTTGTGGGAGTTATTGTAGTCAATTTTCATTTTTTTCTTTTTATGTCAACTATGCTGATTGCACCATATCACGTAAATTATGTCAGGTGCAAAACATATTTTTAGTTCTCTTTAGGGTTTTTTCATTGGTTTTAAATTTTAACATTCTGTTCTATCTGAATTTAAATTTTGAAATAAAAGCTGCGTGTCACGTCGTGAGTGGCGTGTCACGCCGTGAACGTGAGTGAACGTGAGCGTGAACGTGCGTGAACGTGACTGTTTAAAGCAAGCGTGAAACGTGCGTGACGTGAGCGAAAATTCACTCACGCGCCCATCTCTAGTTTGAGTGAAGCTTTTACTCAGTATTTTCCAACTGAACAGCAGATTAGCTATCAAAATGAATTATTGTGGATTAAAAACCCATTTGTTGTCAATGCACGACCCTCGACCATGTATGCAGAAGAATACGAAACTTTAATTGAAATGACATCTAATTAATCGATTCAAGAAAATTTTAAATTAATGTCGTTAGTGGAATTCTGGTGCAGTTTAAAAGATGAATGTCCTCAATTGTCGCAAAAGGCCGTGTTGGTACTTTTACCATTTGCAACTACATATATTTGCGAAACGGGGTTCTCAGCTTATGTGTATACAAAAAATATATACCACAACAGACTTGATACCGAACCTGACATGAGAATTCAACTTTCATCAATAAAGCCTAATATTAGGTAGGTATATCTGCGATTATTTTATTCGTAGAGATGTCAACCAATCAAAAGGCTGGATTTAGTTAAGTTATCTTGTATAATTTCGATTATACAAAATCGATTATACTATAGTAACTTCACTAGGCAACGCAATACATAACTTTTGTCAACTTGATGTCGTTTTCATGGAGATGACTTTCAGCTAGGTTAATTCAAACAAATCGAGCTGCCAATAAAATATTTATTTGATCCTAATATTAAAATTGACTCACAAAATAATCAAATCGAATACAATGCGTACTTCGAACAGGTTATACGTCTCAAACTTCCTGCACAATAACAAATCGTGTCAGTTTGACAGAATAATCTTCCCGCTGACGCGGTCGGACTATTTAACCTGCCAAACTGACACTCTTTTATTATTGTGCAACAAGTTATCGACATATAACCCGATAATATCGAAGTACTTATAGTATTACTTCTGATAATAAAAAGCAAAACCACTCATCTCATTAAAATTTATATTTACAGGGCTTTCAGATTGCTTTTCACCATGTATCAATTGTGTTTCACTATTTGTCAAATGTAATTCCCATTTGTCAATAATGACAAGTATTGACAAGAGGGAAAAGCATTTGAGATAAAGTCAAACACAACTGATACATGGTGAAAAGCAATCGAAAAACACGGTAAAAGTTTTGTTTGAATAGGTTATTTTAAGAACTTCTAAGTTAATTTTGAAATTACTTTTTGAAGCAAATAAATATTATTTGAAATAATTGTCATTTTTTTGCAAATACTTCATTTATAGAATGTTGCATTATAGTATTTAACATTACTAGCTTGGTAAGAGGGTTTTTACTGACGAACAGAAGGATATAACTGGCGAGCCAAAGTCACTGTATTCACCTTGAAAATGTTTCCTAACTGGCTAGCCTGTAAATTTTTTACTGGCTAGCCAGTAAAATTTTACTAGCGTGCTCATAGATAAATGATAGCCTGCAAAGCCAGAGTCTTCCTTAGTATGTGTCATATCATAGCCCTCTCTAAAGAAGGCCGTGTTCCTTGAAATATGGCAACAGCGCGCAGACGGCCGATGACTAAACAGCTGATTCGTGTGCGGTGTGCAATTCTACGTTGTGGATTTACTTTCTGTGTGTTGTATTCATTAATACAAAGATTATTGCTTGGTTGATTTGAAACTAGCAAGATGCCCGTTTTTTGTACGGACTGCAAACGTTTGTTTTTCCTAAATCTTAAATTAATTTTAGAGTTCCCTCTCGCCGCTCGCATAATACCCTAAACCAACAAATGCCGCAAAACGATTTTGTAGGTAAAAGAGAAACAATATTCTATCGAAAAAACTTCTCCAGCACTCTTTTATGCTTCATGTACCCCTTGGAAATGTGTATGTAGTTGTCGTACCGTTGTATAGATTTGATAAAACTATGGTTGAAGTATAACAATGAGAATAACATTTTAAAATGTTTGTACAAACTAAATGATGTATTCCTAATATAGCAAGGGGGTGGAATTTCGGAAATCCTCCCATTTTATTCTAAACTGGACTCACAGCGAAAAAAAATCAATAACTTTAACCCTTTATCCATTTCTACTTTTACCCCATTTTTACCGCTTTGAAATTTAAAAGAAAAACCTTTAAATAACTTTTTAAAGATTTTAAAAAGACATCTAGGTACATGCCAAAACATAATGTTTTAACTCAACAAACACAGAAGATATTAATGGTTCTATAATTCACCCCTAATCCAGATTCACACCTTTAGGGGTTGATTAGGGCAAAATCTTAGCAAGTAAACGCCGAAACGATATCTCATCGAACCTAAGAGATATTGAAATGTACATACAAATGACGGGGGGTTAATTATAACATTACAGTAAAAGAAGTTCTAGACGCAGAAAAACAGTTACGAACTAAAAGCCTTCTTGGCATACGATCTTCTCAATATGGAAATGTATCTTTATGTATAAATCAAATAGAAAAAAATCTTTTCCTTCCGGTGTTACTGAGCTAAATCTAGAATATCATAATGATAAAATAATTTATGGCGCATTTTCAGAAACTTTAAATAATAAAAGTGACTTTAAAGTTGATCAATTGGCTATGATTTATGATTGCGTTTTTTCTGTTTTTAAGGTGTCAAAACAAATTAGTTGCATTGATTGTTAAATTTAATGAAGAATAGTAAAATTGTTGTGATGATGACTATTTTCGACAATTAGACAGAGGAAGTTTATGTGTAGCATCAAATTTTGTGTTAGCTGTACGCACCATTGCTATAAGTACCTATAATTCAAGCTTTAGTTTCAGAAAAATTTGAGTCCCTGTTTTTGAAATCTGAAAAAAAAACTATTTTGTGCAGGTGAAGTTTTTCAGCAATTTCTGCTAATAAGGACGCAAACAGTATTGTGCAAGATTCTTGTATCTGTGGTAATTTCAATTCGGTATTAGTTCAACATATGTTGTCTACCATAGCAAACATTCTTTTAAATAATTACTTAAAAGTAAGATCGTACAAATTGTCACAAAAAAGGGTCAACCTCTAAATTAAATATAAGAAAACTGGATATTTTGTCGTAGGAATTATTCTATCTTGATTAATTTAAACATGTTTTGTATACTAACTGTCTAATAAAACTATTTGTGGTTATGTTTTATTTGTTTTGTGGTGCTGTCACCCATTCTTAAATCAATATCTCGAATTTTTCTATCACATTCAATAAATTCCTTTGTACTCGTTCACCGATCATCGGCCGTCGGCTTTCAGGCGATGCGCTGTTGCCACATTGTGCGGCCACGGCCTTCTTTAGAGAGGGCTATGGTCATATTGATGAATTTAGTTGCTTGTCAGTTTGACATTTTGAATAAATGGTAAATTTCTAGTTATTTACAAAGGAGAAACAAATAAAAAGATTAACAAAGGCTGATATAGACAATCTTGAGAACAAGTCTGTTGCGACATGATGTATAAGACTGGCACACAGGACGCGGTCTGTCGCGGCGGGCAGCGATATCTGCCCGCCGCGATCCGACGATATGTTTGTATGAAGCAACATTGCATTATCCCTGTCACACACGAGGCGATCTGTCGCAGCGAAACAGTCTTGACCGCGACGGCAGGCGATACGTTTGTACAAAATCACAAAAATATCGCGCGATCCAGGCGATCCACATCAGTTCGTCGAGAGGTTTTTTCAAGATGGGAGAAGAAACGGAAATGTAGATAGAAAAAGTGAGAAAGTACGGGTATTTGTACGACACTTCACACCAGTTCTACAAAAATGTGGTGAAAAAGGCAGAAACATGAATCGTGATTGGAGAAGAGCTGAACATTACTAGTAAGTTACTAATATGTTTTTATTTCACAATATTATTTCTGGTTTAACAATTTAATTATTTCACAAAACTATTTTATTAGGTAGTTACCTATTATTTATTATTAGCTACCTCAAAAAAGTATTATAAATAATATCTATTGAAATTATGTCCTACTGGCAAAATAATCATCAAAATACTACTGCAAACCTGCTCTGCAGAAGACTACCACAACACTGGATCGCTTACACAGATATCGCTCCGTATGTGACGTAGCCATATCGCCAACCGCTGAGAAGATCGCGCGATCGCTGCCCGTCGCGAAAGACCGCGTCCTGTGTGCCAAAGCCTTTATTGTTTGGATTTATTCCTGACTGATCAAACTGGACACGGATTATCCACTGTAATAATTAAATGAATTATCCAACACGATTTAGATTTCAATAAACTTCATGGCCAGGACTATGATAGAGCAACCAACATGAGTGGTGTCTACAATGGGATGCAGGCAAAAATTTCTTTATCAAACAATGCTTCATACCTACATTACCTACATTGTGCAGTACGGAGTTTAAATCTCGTTTTGAATAATTCCGTCAAAAATATAGACTTGATAAATGTCTATAATATTGAGGAACGTATTTACGTATTTTTTGGGCAAAGTATCAAACGCTGGGCACTACTTAGTGTTGCCTCATTTTATACTAACTGCAAGACGACTCTAAAAAAATTCACTCCTACAAGACCATTATCAGACATGGTGCTTTCAAAGCATTGCGCATTAGATGTACTGATATTTTAAAGTTTCTGTCTAAAATAATTCTAATATCGTCCACGACTGCATATCGTTATGTATCCAGCAGGGACCAACCAGTAGGTTGAAACACACACAGGCCCGAGCAAAGCTCACTACGCTACTGGAGTAACGGCTATAATCTTAAGAAATCTTTAGTAACCACATGTGGGTAAAGATATGTTTTATTTGCAACATGCAAGATTTGGACTATATTGCAAATTACAAATTGTTTCCATATATAACGTAATTTTCAGAAAACCATCCCATGCAAAATGATAAATAGCGTTTGCTATAATTAGTATAGATTTTGTCAAGAGTCTACTCGAAGTGTGAACTATGTCACTTTGAATAGTTTTTAATACTAACTCACTTTGGAATGACCATGAAATATTTCAGTTTGTAAAATTTTCTGGAAACTCCGGAATGGTTATTGGAAACCTGCTTAAAATTTTACAAAAAATTATTACAACTCTACTGAATATTTACTGCAATCTTTGTTCAAAATTTGCATAAAATTGGGTAAATGTGACATATAGTTTGAAACCTGTCAAAAAGTGGCTGCAAACTAGCTAACAATTTATTTCTTGCAACCTTACTAAATTTGTCCTGTAAATATTAATAAATAATGCTTTATATTGGGAAATTAATAATCATAATTACAAATTTACTAATAAATAATAATTTAAAGCAATTTTGAAAAATGTGCTGAACACTTGCTAAAATGTATTGGAAATTTTCTGAAAATTTGTTTCAAATTTATGTAAATATTTGCTGAAATCTTATTAAAATATCCCATTAGAATTCAAATTTTGCTGAAAGCTTTGTCGGACACTTTATTATGAAAAACTTGCTGCAATATTGTCGAAAATGTATCCAAACTCAATGAACACTGTCTGAAGAATTTGTTATGAAATTGGTGACTTGTGCCCGAAACTTCATAATTTTTTACTGCGACCTTTCAAAAACTGTGTTGCAAATTTACTGCAAACTTACTGAAACTATGCTGAAAGGTTGGTTTGTTTTACAGATGCAACGGCAAACGTAATTGTTTTTAAATTTAAATCATAGTTGGCTAGTAGCAAGTAGCTGAAATTACTTCTAAAACGACTACTAGGTGAAATTCGTACAACAATAATTACATCTACGGAATCCTTGGCAGACTTTCGGTGTACTTCTTAGGAAAAGGTCGTGCCAGTGCCCTTGACAACAAAATATATTTCCAAAAATCTCAAATTTAATTGTTCGAGGTTTTCTCATAAACAGATTATTAAGATTTTATAGAATTTATTCAAACCTTGATTTGCTTATGTTGTCCATGTACATAATGGACCTCTTCTGATTTCCATAAAGCTTGATTTTACCTAAATATACATACATACGCACCCAGTGTTCCCCGGGCTACGTGTTGAACAAAGGGAATAAGGTTAGTTCTGTTTGAAGTAGCGGTAAGAGATCCAACAAAAATTACAACATTGTCAATAATTGCTGTAATGAACCATTGCGCAACTATGAGCAAGTGGGTTGCTGCCAGATAACGGGGAATTACCGGCCGGCATTACGTCATTTGCTGATTTGGCGTCCAGGGGCTGCCTATAACGACGCGTCTTAGGTAATCGACAAATTTGCGTTCGAACTACTTGCGTGTGCGGAATTATTTTAGGCATTGCGCTCATGTGTTTGACCTTGCATGCGCTACTGAACGTTTGGAATCTAGTTAAGGCATTTTCTCATGTGCAGTGCGCAACTGCTTTGTGTACTTGTGGTTATGTATATTTTTCTTTGTGTGCCTATGCTTGTTTACAGATTACATGTATTCCTGTAAACTGTTGGGTTTTTATTACCGTTGGTGTTTGCATTTGTTAGTACAACATTTCAGGTGTCAACGGGCTGACCACAACAATATTAGTTTTGCCTGAGCTGCACTGACGATGTGAATAGAGTCTCCTAGCTCACCGACTGGATAAGCTAGCGAACCAGGGCATTGTAACGTAATAATTCAGTAGATGTAGTGCTAGACAAAAAGCCGTGTTACAACTCATATCTTATTTATGGCTTAAAGTACAACAAATGTTTATACACAACAGCGTCAGAATTTTAATCTTCGTATCCTATTTTTTTAATAGAACTTTGTATATTTTCAGATATTTTTATTCACTATTTACTTGCCTTTGTGACAGTATTTAGTTTTCTAATTCTCATGCGGCGTTGCCGTCATCAATTCGTTTGTGACAAAATGGCCAACTGTAGGCGTCAGTTTAAAAATCCGTTACAACATTATTGGTAATACTATTTTATTGTATTTTCTACGGATTATACCATTTTACATAATAAAAATTAAAGAAAATACAAGCGAACAGTCGCTACATGTGACATGCTATATAGAAATAGAATAAAAAGAAAAAAAAGTATACAGAATTGAAATCCTTATTACATTTACATTAAAGTGCTTTTTAATATTATAAATAAATATATACAAAGATACATTGAATAAGTGTGTTTAAAACTTTAGGTATTCGATTTACTAGACTGTTAGTACCATACGTTGTTCTATGATACTTCACTTGCAGCATGACTATTTCTAGTATTAACTTGAGGAACCTACAGGTTAATGAGTGACAATATTTCCTCGATTAATTATCTATTTCTGTTCAGAGTATCATGGCCTAAAGTTTTCCAAAATAAAGTATGATCAAAAATTATTTACATCTAGTATGGCTATCAAATAATTCTTGATTTATGAATGCAACTATGTTTATAGTTAAATGTCAAACTTGACATTTGATTTTTAAGTAATAACTAAATAGTTGAATTCATAAATAAGCCATACTAGATGAAAATAATTTTTGATCATACTACATTTAGCATTCCGTTGAAGCTCAAACAATTTAAGAGCGAAGAATTAGAAATGAAACAATAGAAGAGCATCCAAGCAAAACTGTCAAACGCAGAATTTCTGTTGATAATGGATTTTTCACAAGAAGAATGAATTGATTTGGTATATGCCCTTTGATATCATGATACTACTATTTACTGGTATCAAGAATTTATGCTCAACGATACCCTGACCCGAAAGGTTTGATAGCTTCCAGGAAAATATAAAAAACATGAATGAAGAAAACAAGCTAGCAACGAAGAAATAGTAAATTGTATGTTAAGAGCTGAAACTGCATTCCTGCCGCTTGCGCATGAATATTGCTGGTTGAGGCGCAGCCGAAATCAACAATCATGCAAAAGCGGCAAGAGCACTTTTAGCTCGAAACATACATACTATTTTTTCGACGACTGAGCATATTGTTAATGCAAAAATAATCATATTATTTCATTTTATTAAAACAAAATAATTGGCAATCAGTTTAAAATTGCTCGCGTAGTCTATGACATGTGACAGAATTATTTAAACAAATGACGAGCGTTGTCAACGAAACATCCTGACGTGGCTAACTATAGTATGATCAAAAAGTATTTTCATCTAGTATGGCCATGGAATACTTCCTAATTTATGAGTGCAACTATAACTCACTTACAAAGCAAATGTAAAATTTTGACATTAGGCGTAAACGTAGTTGCATCCATAAATTAGGAACTATTCCATGGCCATACTAGATAAAAATAATTTTTGATCATACTTTATTTTGCTCAAGCGGAAACCCACGACCCTCGAAGAGCGGAAAAGTGATGAAAACGCTCGCTCAGCGGCGAATGTCAACTATTTGTTGTCAAATGACAGTGAGAAAAATCTGCTTTCGATGTCAGTCGTCGAAAAATTCATTTATGGTGGTTGAAAGTGTAATTGAAAATCCTCATTCAAATGGCGTAAACTTAGGCTTTAGTTAGACACCGCTTAGTTGTCGGTGTCAAGAATCCTTCGTAATACTAGCATTCAGTTAGAGCAAAAATGTTATCACAATATTTTTGAAAATCGGGCCACTAATAAAAATCGAGAACTGGCAATTTTTTTGATTTTGTGTTATTTACAGAAATAGCAACATTTGACAAGAACGGATTTGTAAAGCAACAATTTTCATTATTATGCTACAGTGAATCCTCATTTTAGTAGATGGTCATTAAATATATGGACAGGAATAGTGTGAGATTATTTGACTAGAACTACTTCTTTAAGGAAACGTTATCGGGTAAAACTATTGTCAATTTATCCAAACAAACAAAAAATGTGCTCCAGGACCATTTAATATGGCCAGAACACTATCGGCTTGAAGTTCATAAATCCATGTTTTAAGAAATTAGCTTTTTGTTATTGGTGCGTGTAAAGGAGTTGGTTTATCGAACGGAACCAACTGACAACTGATCAGTGGACGAAATGTAAGTATGTAATTCAGATTGTTTATTGTTATTATATGTATTAGTTTCTGTTGATTTTTTATATTTTGAAAATGCGTCTATATTTGATTGTTCTGCTTTTTAGGGTAATTATAATAATAATTATGTTTCCTCCCTTTTATTCTTGCGCCTCTATTATCTCATTCTCATTCATTTTCGATAACATGCTACATATTTTGAAAAATGCAGACTTTAGGTATATGACACTGATAAAAATTATAGATAATTAACTAACCAATCAAAGTATGCCGAAATATACTGGGTGCCCATGCCACATATAAAAAGAGATTAATGAAATTCCTTTGAAATATAAAAACACCCTGTATAATTCAGCCACGACAACCCATTTTCACTTTCTTAAAAGGCGTGTTTAGTTAGCCGTTTTGATTTTAAAATTGTAGAATTTGGTAACACCGCATGATCATTTAAAAACTACACATTGTAGGAAAGAAAAATAGATAACGGATAGCAGTTCTTAAGGAAACTTTTATGTAAATATTTGATGTATTTTAAATTATGAATAAAATGTGGACCATGACGCTCTATCACCATGTACATTACATGTCTTGTATCATACAAAATATGCAGCTATGCAAATCAGTCACCGGAATCTTTGGGAGACGGTTCTTTTTGTGAGATTTACATACTATACACAAAAGGTTTTTCGATTTTTACTTCCCTCGTCTGAAATACGAAGGAAGTATTGTAAAAAGCTCACCTTCCAAAATCTCTTCAGATCTTCATTAGCCCCAGATTTCGTCTATCTGTCTGTCCGTCTATATTTCTGTCTGTTGGCGGTATAGCTAAAACTATTGATTGGAGGGAGACACCAAATTGCACGCGAATAGATGTATACCAGGTTCAAAACTGAATATGCTTTCGGTCAAATATACAGGGTGAGCACCTTAAAAAATTAAAATTCTATCCAGCTTTGATTGCTAACTGGGGAACTATTAGTTAAATAAAAGTAATATTTTGCAAATAGCTCAGGAAAAGCCCTTAATGAACCTAGATATTTTTTGCACGGAAAATATACAGACTGAACACCTTAAAGAACTAATCCTTTTTTCCTTTGATATTTACAAACATTTTAGTTTCAAAACTTGCGATGGAAGATTCGAGTAAAGCCCTTACAGATTGGTTTGTTGTAATACCTTTTATTACGTCTTTAAAGTTCGCTGATTGATGTTACAGCGTTACCAGTTGCTTTTCTAAATCCAACTCTAATGGACTGAAACTTTGAAAGTAGCTTTGTTTAACAGTGCATGTTTATATACAGTCGTGTGCAAATAAATCTGGGACAATGGTTTTTTCATATTTAGGTTGAGTTGAGAATTGAAGAATATCTCCATGGATTTTCTGCTACCAGAAAGGGCTACATTTTCATTTACTTGTCAATGTTTAATGTAACTCTTTCTGATAGCAGGAAATCCATGGAGATATGCTTCAAATCTTAACTCAATTTACATATGAAAAAACCATTGTCCCAGATTTATTTGCACACGACTGTACATTCAATTTTATACAAAACAAAGAGACACAACATGAATAGCAACGAACTTTACAACAAATTAAAAGCATTGCAACTATAATAATATCCAATAGAAATGTTGGCATTACGATGGAATGAAAATGTGCACCTTAAATATAGGTACCTACTAGAAAAATAAAGATAGAACATATTTTTCTTTTATATAAATCTTTAAGAGTAAGTCAATACCCAATATAAAGTACATTCAATGTAATTTTAATCTACTAATATATAGTTCCTTCAGATTCAAGATAGAGCAACCCAAGTTACAAATAACGACCGTAACTATATAGATCACTAATATGACTTGATAGAAAATTTGGATCCGAGAGACATGACCTTTTTGCTGTCTTTATGAATGTCGTAATCAGTGTGTCATGTCTTTAATATGAATCGCTGCTCTTAAACCCCTTAGTGGGCCTTTTGTCATGTTTTTTTAGGGGGCGAATTTAATACCAGGTGAGAATCAGCAGAGTTCTTTGACATCCCACAATTGTATAATTTCAAGATTTGCAGAAGCAATTGTCAAGTTTAACCGATACATAACCTCTATGATATACATACATCCTATGATCTACATTTTAATTAAATCATATTAGTAGTCAGCTTACTGTTGATATTCGTAACTTTACAGATTTGGTTCTATCTCGAATCTGAATGAACTATCGACACTAATTCGTGATATACTGGCTGTCTGAATGCGCTATGTTTTTCGGTTTGTTCCGTTGAGACCTTGGTAGAAAAACTTCAAAGTAGAATACTCGAAACTCTTCCTAAAGTAATTACATTCGTCATTATATAAATACCTACCACGTCATGTATTATTAATATTGTAAGAATAACTGGATTATCTATTAACAATGTTGGGGGTGATCTTAAGTCTTGTACGTGATATGGTCAACCTAAGGCTTATTATTTAAAATCCCGGTGGGCAAAACCGTATACCAGAGTTATTTTTAATTTCCCAAGAGTCTAAACCGAAGAAAACAGATGACATGAACGCGAAGACTTTCAACAGGAGAGGTCTATTGTAAGTGGAAATCGCCTGTTTTTCTTGCTTAACCAATAATGAGTTCCACTTTTTGAACTTTATATTAGTAATATTCTGTATTTAACGATTTTATATTAGCTTTGTAACCAACTAAACCAAAATATTATTTTACAATTGATCTGGTAATAGCTATTAACATATCTAGGAATGTTATGAGTATCATAACTGCCAGATATGTCGATTTGATATCCAAGCTCATACTGCGAGGATTTTAAGACATCTAAGGCTGTTATGCTTCATAACATCAGTGGCTTGTTCAATAGTTTATCGTTTCAGTATGGTAATAGTTGACATGTATGGTAAAGTAACATTACCGTACAAACGCAGTTATGACTTAGTTACCAGCCTACTTTTGTAGAGTTATTAGCACTGCTAGTTATACGAAGTGATTTCAAACTATAGGCATCCTCTTCTGCATTACTGGTTTGCTCGTAGTAAAATAACCACGTATATATTTAAGAGTGTTTGTGATGCTATCTCTGCTTGACTAATTTCTTCCACCTAGATAGAGAATTACCGGGTTGTCGTACTTGAAACTTGTTTTACCAGTTCATATTAAATCTACCACGGTTCTTTCTCTCGTCAACATGTAAACTACGGCGAGGCATTTTTGTTACCACTCAATGCGGTTGACGCCAAATGTTTGGCGAAACTAATTATTTGCAATACTCAACATTTGCAATAATTACAAGTCATTAATCAACTCGTATTAATGGTCTATGTTTAACTGTCACTAAAGAAATATTGTAATGAGATAGTGAATGCAGTGGTGGAAACGAAAAACGGGGCAGTGTATAATTTAGTCTTATAATTATAACTGAGTCACTTGGAAACTAAATCCATTGCAATAGAATTTTAAGCACTAGGATTGTATATTCGCTAAACCTATTTATGTAAACAATGGTTAATAACCTGAAACCGGTAAATACATTTTCTATTTCAAATAATTTCTAAGTACATTAAAAACACATTATGAGGTCGCCTTTCTAAGGAAATATCTC
The DNA here is from genome assembly GCA_940337035.1 of Agriotes lineatus. NCBI lineage: Eukaryota > Metazoa > Arthropoda > Insecta > Coleoptera > Elateridae > Agriotes > Agriotes lineatus. The sequence continues at coordinate 58,220,874 of OW679196.1, forward strand.
CCTAGTGGAGGTATAAAGCTATTTTCTATCTAATATAATAGAAAATCAGTGGAGTCTTAATTCTAATTAGCATAAACACCCCAGTTAAGAAGTTGTAGTGATTGCGGTTTACACAAGAATTTTCCATTACAGAATATTCAAGACGGGATAACAAGAGAATCTCCTAAAAATTTTACAACAAAAGAAATGGTGGAAAGTATTAAAAATATTAGTTATTTTAACGTAATACTTATAATAAACTAAGCTTTGAGACTGGTTATTATTACAGTTTTTATTAGTAACACCGTAATAATTTGAGCATCCACGTGGAAACTAACTAAAATCTAAATAATATTGGCAATAATACTAATAGAAGACCACAACATCCTTAGACTTACTTTTCGGGGCGATATGAATTGATCTTTTAACAGTTTTGCGATTTATAGAATATTAATATGTGTTAGGTAAATGTAACTAATGTAACAATTATATATAATTATCGATAATTTTATATAATATGACAAATATAAGTTAATTTTGTTCGCATTATTATGTGTATCAATAATTACAAATAATTTACAACTTGGCTTCGTAACTGTCAGTATACAGTGTGTCCAAGATAAAGAGGGGCAGTATGGGGATCTCGTTAATAGCAAGAGATACAAATTTGGTTAAATGGGAAAAAAGTTGCGTAATTAAATGACTAACGAAATGACGCCTAGAAATCCTTGGTACGATTTTTCGTTTTTGAGGTACCTTACTTACCGAATTTTTGTGCCCAAATAAAAGAAATCTTAATAGAGTAGGTCTGGTGATCTGCTTAGCCAATTTCCCGTGTTAATTTATGCGCGCCATATTTGAAAAATGGTGAACATTGGTTTGAGAGACTCCTGCCACAAAAACTTCTATCTACAGAAAGAGCAGCATTATTCCACAGCCTACAGGTTTATCATCCGATAGCAGCTTGAAGGATGAAAGATTTAAACCCAACTAATTGGAAATGGAAGAAAACGAAGAATGGATTTGCTCCAATCATGACAGTCGACGTTACAGCCCTAGACGACATTGTCAAAGTTTTCAGGCTTAATTGAAAGACAACAACGACGCACCTTCAAGGTTGGTCTGCACGTGCAAAAAATATGGTGTGCAATGCGTGGCTGCTTGTTGTAGCATATGCTAAGGCTTAGTCTTAGTAAGCAGGTTGATAACAAAGCGAGAACCCGAAACATTTTTATGCTATCCTCACCGATCGCATAGGAAAGTTTCTTCGAAAACAAAACATTAAAACAGCCAAAACTCACAGATTCTTCCTTCACCAAAAGATAAATTAAACACTATGTCATCTATAGAGTCCCTTGCTCTTGCAATGCTGTATACATTGGTAAAACAGGACGTTCAGTAAAAACTCGCATCTCTGAATACCAGCGCTGTGTCAAGTCGGGTCTCAAACACGACGAAACTTCCATTATCTGCAAATCCCCATTCTTCTTAAGCAGAAAGATTCGCGAAGCCATTGAGATTTACAAACACCTTAATAAGCTCAATTGGGACGAAGGCTTTCCCCTTCCTTCTATATGGAAAGTTCTAATTTCTAAGCACCGCCTACCGTCACTCAACCGCGACGGCACTTGCCTATAAATTCTCGCCTTTCTCGTTCCGATCGTTAGAAGAGTTTCGCCTCTAGCGTGGTTTACACGTTGAGTTACCGTGCTTTTCTATCCCTTCCCTTGCAAAAGAGTTTCGCCTCTGGCGGGGTTTACACTTTGGCTTACCGTGCTCTTTTGCTTTTCCTCCTGATGAAGGCCCTTACGGAAGTGGGTGAAACGTTGAGTTCTTCGACCTCAATAATGACACGGTACAATCCCGGAAGTCATGGCCGTGAAAGCCTCCGAAATCAGTTTAAGGATATGGTTAGACCCTCATGATTTACATTTAGAATACAAAAAGAAAATATATTAATACCAACCATGAAAGAAATTACGAGCAAACTTTGTAATAAAAAGTATTTACGGTACTTGACTTAAAAGACTGATTTTGGCATATTAAATTAGGAGCAGAATCATCAAAAGTTTGCACTTATGGTGATAATTATACATTTATAAGACTGTCGTTTAGGTAATGCTCCACCCCTGAGTTATTTCAAAAAATTAGTGGACATCATTTTAATATCAGTGACGTTATAATCTATTTCGACGACCTAATCATAGCAGCGGACTCGTATGAAAGACAAAGAATTAGGTGTAAAATTTAATAAAGCAAAGTTACCATAGATATAGAGCTAAAGAAGTAAGATTGTTAAGACATGTGTTTTCTGAAAATGGAATTAAAGTAGATACAGAAAGGGTTAAAGCTATCATGGCATTAAGTAATCCTAAAAACAAAATATAATTACAGCGTGTGGTAGGCATGATTAACTATTTGATATACTGCTATGATATGATATGTGTGTTTTTATTATTATAGAATAAAATAAATTAAATTAAAATTGTCTACCATACCAATTATTTTTCAAAGATCGGTAAATGTTACATTAAACTGACTAATCTTGGGTTCACCAAATTAACTAGTAATATCTATGGTATTTTGCCCTCTTAAACATTGCATATAACCGTTATTGATAATATTTGCTAGCTCCAAAATTAAGAACATGAAAACTCAGCTCTCAGGTGTCGGGTTCCTTAAATTTATTTGAAAATGGCAGCACGCCACTGGGAAATAATATCAAACTGCACTGCGCCGGTGCTCGAGTTGACAGTTAACCTTGACCTACATAAATTTCAGTTTGTGCGACTTTCTGCGTTGTGAAATGACTAGTAAAATCAAATTATGAGCAAATTAAAAATCAGGTGAGTTATGGATTGATTTTCGCGCCTTTGTGGTAGCGTCTGTACATTCTTTTGTTCTAGGAAAACCGGATCTTCGTTGTTTGCGCCTACTCTTTTGTTTCTTGCATTCTAACCTCCAAATTTGGATTAAATTGAGATTTTTGGCTGATTATCGTTGCCTGGACAGAAACTAATGCTGGCCTTCGGTTGTGAAGCTCACGAGACACAGGTAGGCCTCATATGTTTCACGCCCCTTACGGTCGATTAATGAAAATTCCCACACTAACCTCGCTCTTGCATCGGTAGCTGTTGCGGAAAGCCTTCCCTGGTGCTGCGGTACCTGCGCTCGCCCTTTGATGCCGGTATCGCTGCTGGGACCCTCGGACAGCCTGTCTCCACCTTCTGGACCCGTTCGTAGCCCTCCGGAACGCTGGGATCTCCGATTGCAATCTCCTCGGGTGCCTGCCGTTGCTGGTTCGTCGAAGGAGGCGTGAAATTTTTTTTCTCTTTCAAGATAGATCGCCCCTTTTAACACCACTGGTTACACACATAAAACTGCACACTTTGGTAAAGTTTCAACTCTGTATCTTTATTTTAACCATATAAAAACTTTAATTAATTGCAGAGTAAAAGGCAGATGCTGCTGGTGTCAACGTTTAATAATAATTGAATTTCCAAGCTTCTAAAACAAATGAACATCAAAAATCAATACAAGGAAATCAGCTTAGTACAAATTAACAACATTTAACATTAAGTTCATATTTTACAAACATTTAACTAGAACTCTTAATACTAAAATTATTGTCTTTCAAAGTAAATTGTTTATAACCTATCTTCTTGTCCATTAAATTGTTTATAACAAATGTCTTTTTGCTCACATCACTTCATTGACTCACTAATAGCACTAAACTTGTCTATTTCCTGTTTCATTTTCTTCAAAAATAACTAACTGTGTCCTTTTTTCCAAAATCTCTTTTATGCTAATCTTGCTTGCATTATCCAATTCGTAAATCCTTTCTTACTTAATCAAATAAGCTCACAACGTCAGTTTTTCTTTAATTACTGTACTAACTAACGCTTCATCTCAAGTTCTGCACAATTTGAATTCTTGTGTCAATTTTAACTAATTCATGTCTGGCTTCTACATTGCCAAACTTTTGAAATTACAATTGAAATCTTTTTATTAATTCCAACACTTGAAATTGAGTTCCCCTATTTGTATACTCATTTGAATGCTTTTAAAGTTAATCGTCCATTCTACCAGTATTATTTTGATTTAATAAAATTACATGACTTTTCCAAGTTATTTGCATTGCTTCGACTTTGTGCCTTTGTGACTGTATTTTGTATTTTCTGTATTGCAACCAGAGCCGAGTACAGGCTAAAGACCATCGCAATACATTCCAAAAGCATATTGTTAAAGCAAATTGTAGAATATCAATGGTTACTGCAACACACAGAATGCCTAGAGAAAGTTAAGTGTAAAGTAAGTACTGCGACGTTGCTAGTTTTGACATGGATAAAGAAGTCACTATACAAAGTGATGCCTGAAAACACGGGTTAGGGTGAGAGGGCAAACCTGTGTGCTATGCCTATAACAGATACTGAAAGCAATATGCAATGATCGAAACGGAATTTTTAGAGGGAATATTCCTTTTATATATTAAATTTGAAGTTTTCCATAGCAAAGGCGATTATTAATAATCGGAAACTTTTGGAAATTTACCGCAAAATTTCCAATTATGTCACTGTCATCAAAATATTTAGGGACAACAAAGCTGGGGCACAAAGTTTGTAGGCCGATAATGATTGTTGTTGTGGACAACCGAAAGCAACTCCTAAACAAACTTAAATGTTTACTGTAGTTTTAACAAAAAAAACTAAATATTTTAGTATTTTAGATATTAGTTTAGTTATAATATTCAATAAAAAAAAATTCCTTACTGTGTTTTTTCATTTGTGATATTCTCAGTAGAAATCACAAGTGCCTACAAATTTCCGGAAATATTTGAAAAAATGTTCTCAGCTATTTTTCGACAAAATCATGAGTACATGTCAACTGGAGGCATGCACGAATGCTTTTGTTATAAAAAAATAGCTGGGAAACATTTATTGCACTTCCATAAGAAACTTTCATGCACACGTTATATTATTTTGATAGAAAATATCACGAATGAAAACACAGTCAAGAAAACATTTTTATTTAAAAAAATACAAAACTAATATCTAAGCACTAATAGTTTACAGTTTTTTGTGATGACAGTGTAAATCTTCCGGTAAATTCCCAAAAATTTCCAAATATTGATAATCGCCGTTGTTAAGGAAAATTTTCAATTAAATATGCAGAAAGGATATGCTCTATCTAAATATAACACGTGCATAAAAATTGGGCATAGTGAGGAATAAAATAGCAGATATAAATTCGGTTGCAAAGAATGAAAATTAACTTACTTAGATATGATTTTGAAATAAAACACTTACCCTGGAGGTACATGTATGTGGCTGATCTCTTATCCAGATCATACTTAAAAGATCAAAAACAAGAAATAGTGTGTTTAACTAATGTAGTGCACAGATGAAAATCATGTAGAATTTGTAGAAGAAACATAGAACGATCCTATACTGACTCAATTGGTAAAATGTCGTTTAAACCGTTGGCTTAAAAAAGGAAGAGCTAGCGAAACCTTTTATTCAATATTAGTTTAAATTTCAACAAGAAATCATTGTGGAGGATGGTTTGGTGGTTCTTAATAACCGACTGGTAGTGCCAAATTTATTACGGTCTTAGATCATATGAAATGTATTAAAGTCATTTTGGCATTGCGAAAACAGAACCAAGGGCTAGACAGATAGTTTTTTTTTAGCCAGGTCTTAGCATAGACATTGAAAATATAATAGAGAGATTATAGTATGTGAAAGTTATCGCAATGCAAATGCTGCAAAGCCATTAATTTGTCATGATATTCCAGAATCACCTTTTAATAAAATGTCCATTGACATTTTGGAGTTTGAAGGGAAAAGTTATTTGGCATTACAAGATTACTTATCCAAATAGTGTTAAATTTAAGACAGCTAATGAATTTATTGTTATATTGAAAATAATATTTTCTACTCATGCAGGGTCAAAAGAGGTCGTGGCAGATAACAATATCTGTAATTTATTTGAGTGTAAAGAGTTTAGTAGGAAGTGGAATTTTAAATTTACGTTTAGTTCTACGACATACCCACGTAGCGATGGGCATTATGAGCAAGCTGAAAGATGTAATGCAACATACCGTATGAATGATGAATTTAATTTAATAATAATATGCTCAACATTTAATTAGGGGAAGGCAAGAAAAGTATAAGAAATATTATAACAAAAATGTGAAAGGTAGGAAAGGATTTGGCTGGTAACACATTGTTACACGGAAATAAAAACATCTGTAAAAGTCTTTACCCAGAACTTCCCTCGTCGACATTGTGACGCTAAATAACATTAAAAATGAAATTAAGTTAGGAGTAGAAATATCTTCTAATAAATTGGATACATTTTCAAATAAAAACAAACGTTACCGGTGGTCGAATTCGAAGGGCAGGCGGACTGCGTATGCAGCCCTATCGTTTTGTGGGATATTGCAAGGGAACGGACTATTTCTACCCTTCGAATTCCTGCGTTGCAGCTGTATTAAGTAACGCACTATATGTTGCTTCTTTTTGTATCGTACAACATTTATTATGTATCTATTGGGCCCATTTTTGGTAAGAATAAATCATGCACTATGTACAAATTATTACTTGTATTTATTGCTAAGTTAAATCAAAAGTAAACAACATTGTATTTTTTAAGGTGCTCACCCTGTATATATTTATCTGAAATTTTCTCGGTTTCATGCCAGGTAGATATATAATGTGTATGCAAAATATTGTCTTCCTCCGACAAATAGTTTATGAGTTATACCGCCAACAGGCAGACAGACAGACGGAATTACCGCCAACAGGCAGACAGACAGACGGAATTGAGAAAACCTGTTTTTCGTCACCTAGGGACCCTGAAACGTGAATATCTGAAGAAATCTTTTTTTTTGCGATTACAATACTTCCTTCGTCTTTTAGACGAGGGAAGTAAAAATGAAAGCCTGCTGTGTAAATATACTTCTCCGAGATCTTATGTAATACAAGACAATAAAGGTCATATATTACAAAGAAATCTCAGTCATTTACGACAAATTCGAAACGAATTGAGAATAACTTAGCAGATCCTGAACATATGAATAATAATTTGGCTTTTAAGCTTCATATGTAACAGTTGCAGAACCAAAATCAAGTGATGACTTAAACAAAATCATCAAATCTCAATTTTGTCGCAGCAACAATCAGGTCAATAAGCTAATTAGATGTAATAATTTTCTTTCCTATTAAATGTAAAACGGGAGCATATGCAGCATATTTTAAGGTTGGTAATAAGTAGGTTGGTAACAAAACGATAAGTCAAATTTAGCATGAAGATGGCTACTGTTGTAAACATACATTTATGTACGTGTAAAGTTATTTATATAATAAATACCAATGTTTAATTTAAGTATAAGCATTAAACATGCCACAATTGTGGAAACTGGCACGGAGAAGAGTGTAATAAGAAAAATGACTTATTTGGAACCTGCTCAGATGATTAAGATGAAAGTTATACTGACGGTTTAGTGTCGGACGAAATAAAACAAGGTGGATACATGCGTCTTAAAACAGTTCACTATACAGATTTTTTTTACATAATGGTAAAATACGAAACCAAAGGTGTAGAATTTATTGTTCTTTCATTTAATTATCTTGACGTTTTTGTAGGATGCACCGTTTTTGAGAAAAAGTAGAAAAACCGAAATGTCCGCCATTTTTTCGATATGGCTGCCGTAAATTAGAGTGAATCAGAGGTAATTTTGGATATATTTTTCTGCAGAGTCAGACTATTAGTTTGACATCACAAATGATTTTACACTTTTACAGTAATTTTATTTAAGTTAAGGCGATTTTTACGTTATTCTACCAGCGTAATTGTAGCAAGTTTATTAAAAGTACTTTAATATTGTGATAAGTTATGTACCAAATGTGAAGATAATCGCTTTTGCTGTTTTTTCCATTTTATAGCTCCATATTACTGAGACAAATCACTTTTAGAATAAGCAAGTTTCTTTAAATTGCTTTATTTTTAGGCATTGAATAGGTTCTTTTTTGTATTTTTCTTCGGATTTTTTAGCGACACCCTGTATAAAGACTAATCGATTTATCTGTCATTTAATTTTCTATATTAAAAATCTAGTCAACCATTAGCAAATAACGTCAGAGTATAGCAACAATCTACCACGGGCTGCAGCTAAATCTATTATAATACGTACATTGGTCGATACTGCGCAGACAAAAATAAGTCGAAGACGGCTCTGTCCCCCAGACTATGACGAACGACGGGATAAATACAGTGGCAAAGTCATGGTCACTCTCTCATTAGTGGTCGAGCGTCCGTGACACCGAACCGAAATCGTGAGTTAGCAGTCGCCTTCCGCTTATTGTGCACAAAGTTAGCATGGGGTCATTTCACTGCATTATTGCGGTTCTGTGCTTGTACGTGACGGGCTCAGCCGGGTTTACAAACGTTTACGGCGAAATAAAACAAGTGAAATACGAAGGCGACCCCGGACAACCCCTTATTTTAACCCCGCTGATAAAGCAGGGCAAATGGAAGGAAGCCCAAGCAGCGTCGCAAGTGACATTCGCCGGAGTGGAAAATATCCGCAGCCATGCAGCTTACCTCACAGTGAATGAGCAGTACAACTCCAACTTGTTCTTCTGGTTCTTCCCTGCGCAGACGAACTACCCCAACGCCCCCGTCGTGCTGTGGCTGCAAGGCGGCCCAGGAGCCACATCCCTTATTGCGCTCTTCACCGAGAACGGACCCTTTGTGATCACCCCGAACCTGGATCTGAAGCTAAGAAAGTATTCTTGGACTCAAAGCCACTCCGTCATCTTCATCGACAACCCCGTTGGAACGGGTTATAGCTTTACCAACGTTGGTGGCTACGCGCAGAATGAGACAGTTGTAGGGGAGGATTTGTATCAGGCGCTTCTGCAATTTTTTCAATTGTTCCCCGATCTGCAGAGCAATGATTTTTTCGTGACGGGCGAATCGTATGCTGGAAAATATGTGCCTGCTGTTTCGTACGCCATCCACAAGAACAACCCCTCGGCCAAGCAGAAGATCAACTTGCAGGGGCTGGCTATTGGAAATGGCTTGAGCGACCCCGAGCATCAGCTGAAATACGGCGACTACCTGTATCAGATCGGTTTAATCGATACAAATGTTAGGAAAATGATTCAAGACTATGAAGAGCAAGGGATTAAACTTATCCAGAATAAGCAGTGGCTGAAGGCGTTCAAACTCTTCGACGATCTTCTCGACGGCGACTTGAACAACCACACGTCATTGTTTAAAAACATCACAGGGTTCGATAACTATTTCAATTATTTAATCTCGGATGATACCAGTGGAAGTTTGGATTACATGGGGAAGTTCATCCAGAGCACAGATGTTAGAAAGGCTATCCACGTCGGCAATGCTGAGTTTAATGGGATCAATCAGATAGTGGAAATTAATTTAGTGCTTGATATTATGCAATCGGTGGCCCCGTGGGTATCGGAGTTATTGAGCCATTACAGAGTTTTGATTTATAATGGACAGCTAGATATCATAGTCGCGTATCCCCTGACCGTTAATTATCTCAAAAACCTAGATTTCAGTGGCGCAGACGTTTACAAAACCGCAGTAAGGCATCAGTGGCATGTTGGGAAGGATCTTGCTGGATATGTAAAACAAGCCGGAAATTTGACTGAGATTCTGGTGCGTAATGCCGGCCACATGGTACCAGGAGATCAACCTCTATGGGCTTGGATCTAATTACGCGTTTACACACAACAAACCATATTATTGAACAATTTAATTAGATGACTTATTAATGTTTTTCATTTTTAAATTAATTGTAATAGATAATTATTTATATTAAATAAATACCTTCAAATTTACGTCTTTCTTACTAATGATACTGCTGAAATAATAGCGCTAACAGACTGATATTTCGCAACTGATAAGAACTATCACAAGACGCAAATTAAAAATAAACAAAAACTACCATTCAAAACTTATTCATAATCTAATGTTTACTTGAATTATAACGCTTGGGTATTTATTTCGTCTAAATTGGTTGATTTTTCAAATATTATTTTGATTTGAAAAATGGGCGACCCAAAACCCAAATTTTCTAAATAGTCCAATTATGTGTTAAAAATAGTTGAAGTAAATAATTAGTTGTAATCTTTACTTTTGCAATTTAACAGTAAAATGTTTATCAAAATACACAGTGTGTCCCCAGCTTGTGCGTTGGAGAGGAAAAGTTAACTTACTGTCCAGTTTAGAAAAAAACCTTGGGAAGAAACAAGTTTGTACCTATCAAAAAAGTAAAATTCATATGAAAAACAGGATTTAATGTACAAGGGTGTACATTTAAGAGCAATAAAAAGTGTTTTATAACTGCAAGATATGGTTACTTCAAAATTTAAATTGTTAATTTATTTTATTTTGACTCATAAATAAGGTTGCCAACCGTCTTTTGTTTCAAAGGACAGTCCTTCATTTCAAAATAAAAGTCCTTTGACCTTTAATAGGTGTCAAAAGACGGTAAATGTCCTTTAAAACCAAACAATTTATCAGTACCTTAACAAAATGTCCCCATTTAACGCTTAAATTGATTATTCCTTTTATTTTTTACGTTTCTAAAGAATAAAACATTGGAAATGCCAACACTTTTACGGTTTAGAGTTGGAAATAGTTAAAAAATACCGGTGAATCCCCAACTTCAGAGAATTCCCCAATCCGTTTGATCGGCAACGGCATGCTGTGCTATTTTTATTTTATTTCCATTTCGGTGAGACACCTGGAAAGTACTTATTATACCAGTAAAAAAATAGTGTGCTGTGGCGTTGTGACTTGTGTCTTTAACTTAAATGGTTAGTAAAATAATACATATTTATAAATTTTGTATTGTTTGTCAGTTTGCCTGCTTACATTAATTACTTTTATTTATGTATCTCTATTCTTCAGGTCTTCAGGTATGCTCTAAACAACTGTGAAATATTTTAAATATTTGCCCGGAATCTACTCAAGTTCTTTTGAAAATAGAAATTTATTTATTACTTATAGATCACATTTCTGATCTTTTTGAAGAACAATAAAAAATAGAAAATAACAAAACAACGGCATGTGAAATATTTCGTATTATCTTTGACAGATTTTAAAAATCAATTACTTAACAGAAAAGAGCAAGTATTTATTTCCGAAAGGGACAAAGAAAAATTTAAAAGGTGGACCTTAAATTTCCGAGACGTTTCAATAAATTACTTAAATAAATGATTTAAGTTTGATAATGATAATTAGCTCTTTCTTGTATCCTGTTTATCGTTAGAAGAAAATAAATGTCCAGCAATTAATGATTTGGTTCAAATAATTAAGTCTCAATATGCAAGAAAAACTAAAATAAATATGGACTTATTGTTTGACGAAATAGTTTCATTAAAAAATAATTTTGATGCATTGTGCAGAATAAAAACTACAATTTTTTTGCCATTGTGCAGAATGAAAACTACCCGAAATCTTTTTCAAGTGACAAATGGTATTTTATTTTCCAAAAACTTGACTGATTTAAGAATTTATTTAAAATAGATTAATTTTTTATGAGCATTCCTGCCTCATCAATATTTCCTGAAAGAGTTTTCAGTGTCGTAAATTTGAAGTTGAGTGAAGAGCGGAATAGATGTGGAATTGCTTTAATAAAAAATGAATTGTATAAATTTTTGAATTTAAATGATAATAATTGTTTTAAATTTTTTTGGTGTGATAAAAGCAATTCAGTTTTACTTCATAATGCAAAAAAACAGGAAAAACAGTCTTTATTTTTGTTCTGTAATCTGGTTTGTGTTTAGATAATAACTTATACTTATGCGTTCAGTGTCGGACTGGCCCACCGGGCAACCGGGCAAATGCCCGGTAGGCCAATCCACTTTTGGAGGCCAAAAATGTCGAGCCTATGGTGACTGTGACTGAACCAATCCCGACCCCTGATCACCACACTAATAGTGATGACAACGAAAATCACAAAGGGTGCTTATGCGGGGTGTATGAATTGTTGCTTTAAAAGTTTTAGAAAAATATAATTTATGTATTTATTTATTTATTATTTATTTCGCACTCAGCCAACAGCCGTTAGGCCAATTATAGGCGTCGCTGTACATTTTATGGGGACTTCCAACTCCACTAACCACTGTCATGATGTTATTATGACATCCGGGACCAACTATTTCCGTGGCAGCCATACCACGAGGCGCCGAGTGAAAGCAACCGTGAAACTACCATCCAAGTTCCGACCAGAGAGAGCGTTTCTTAACTCTACTGATCGTACGTGGACGCTTGTTCAAGCTACACACCCGGGACCACGCCATTACATACAGTGTGGAAATAAAGTAACGGATAAATTCATCAACTTCGTTGATATTCATTTTTATAAAAAATCTCGAGGGGGTGTAGCGATTTTTAACATAGGGAATATTTTCAGCTGATTTTCAGTTTCTTATATATTGGTTTTTCATGATATGACGTCATCGACTTTTTTTTAAAATAACATATATTTTATATTATTGATTTCGGCAGTACTTTTTATGTGTTATGATAATTTTCAATATGTTCCATTTGAAAAAATTGGAAAAATGGTCTTAAATATTAAATATTAAAAACCAATAAAAATGAGCAAAATAATTCTAGTTACCGGTGGATAAAAAAAAGATTAGTTACATGTCAGAATTAAACAATTTGTTTATGTCATAACAAAATAAGCGTCCTTTGCATTTTTCTAAATAAGAATTTAGCTTTAGTAAAGTATTTTATTAATAAAAATGATACTATTAAGCGAGACACAAAGAATTAAATTATTTATTATTTATTATTGTAGTTTTCAATTGTTTTTTTAATTTCAATAAAAACGAATGTGCCGCCAATGACTTTCTGTCAAAACGTAGGTAACTAGATTTGTTTTGCTGATTTCATAGATTTTTAATATTTAAACTTTTAAGACCATTTTTCTCTATTTTTTCAGATGTAACATATTGAAAATGTTATATCATTGAAAACAACATAAAAAGTACTACCAAAATCAATAATGAAAAATACACGTTGTCATTAAAAAAAAGTCGATGACGTCATAACTTTAACACAAATAACGTAGCAACATAAAGGTGGTTGTAGTGTATGTCCTATAATTAAAATCGCCACACCCCTTCAACATTTTTTCATAAAAATTAATATTAACAAAGTTAATGAACTTATCGTTACTTTATATCCACACTGTACAGCAATTTGTACTAGCCTACAAATACTTACTGACATTATCATGCACCCAAGTAGCCTATGACCGCGTATTTTCTAAAGTACTAAGGGCTTTTTTATCGCAAGAAAGGTTAGAATGTTTTCTATTTTGAAATGTGGAGTGTGACCTACTCCAAAGCTTGAATTTCGACGAAATCATGACAAGTTAGTAATAGATCAGTCTCTTTAAAATCAAAATGATTGATGTGATTCATACTGTTAAGTATAATTATTATAATGAAATAGAGTGTAAAAGTTTCAATAAGGTCAAACCTTGTGATCATAACTATCTATATTTTTTCGTTATAATTGTTCCAAACTCAAAAGTTTATAAATCATAATAGATAATAGTAATTTACGATACAAGTGCGTAAAGCTACTCTTTAGGCACGAGTGGGGAAGGAGCTAAAACGCGAGTGAGCTAGCGTTTTAAGCCCACGAGTGACTAAAGATGCTTTACACATGTGTATCGTACAATATTTTATCTACGATAGAATCTAAAAAATACGGTAAATATAAAAAATATTGTACATGTAGATTAAAATTACTAGCAACCGGTCCTAATTTTGAGTGTTTTAAAAATTTTAAAACACTTTGCTACTAACTACGTGCCTAATGAATTTTTTAAGCACGTTGCTATTAACGACGTAAACTAATGAAAACATGTTATTAAACGGTCGTTTTACAAACTTAAAACTGCCAACTAAAAAGCAATTTTACACACTGTCGTAGATAAAGAATATTTTTTCGTTATTTGTTTGAATTTCAAAGTTTCTAAGAATTGAATAATTACCTACCTCCTACCTATTTCATTTTTTTGTTACCTTGTTTCATGTTTACATTTTTAAACTATTAGAATAAATATTTTTTTACGAGCGACCGGAAAATATGCTGTTCTGGAGAAGTTTTTCGCCAGAAAGTATCGTTTTGCCGGTCAAAATCGGAAAACGGGCATCAGAGACCTGTAAAAGCTTTTGCCGGTCCCTGATGCCTTCGTTACTCAAGTGTGTGTTATTGTTTGGATAAGTCAAATAATAGATACTAATGTAATATTTTTTTTTAGTTTGCGAAAGTGAATTCGCAAGTTTGAAAGTATGGACTCGGATGTCGTAAAAAAAAGTTGTACGATACACGATCGGAAAGTGTTTTGCAGGTCTCCCCAAGCTTCAAGGCTCGCCTGCGGCTCGCCCTGGAATCTACTTGGCTCAACCTGCAAAACACTACATTGCGGTCTTGTAACGTAAATTACTATTTCCATTCCTCCATCGTTTTCTTTATGGCAGTTATTGATATTGTTGTACTTTCACCTGCCATTACTGGTGAGAGGGGTGCGTTTTGGGTATTCGAGCTTCTTACAATCACAAAAATTTCGCTTGCGGCAGGGCTTTGCCCCCCTCCCACCCGGACCCCACCCCCTTAGCCAGGAGGCTGTGCCCCCTTCCTCTTATTTTTACATATGGAGGCCACATGCATCCTTTGCCCGGTAGGCCAAATTTTACCAGTCCGACGCTGTATGCGTTACGTATCATAATACTTATTATAAATCAAATGATTAGCTTCTTTTTTAAGTATGCCCTCGACTAGAATAACTGATTGGTTTTTGGTTTATGTTTTAGTTTTTAAATTGTGTTATTGTGTTTGTTAAATAGGACAGACAGAAGATGATGCTTGTAATTTAATAAATACTCACTTTTATAATATGATATCTACTTATATGCATATTATTATATTAAAAATAGAATACATTTTCTTATATCTTATACATATTAGTATTATTTTGGTGAATGCAACAAAAACATTTTTGGCGTGGAACCAAAAAAAATTTGCGTCTTGGACGAAATGCCTGCGGCGCGGGCTTGTCCTTTGATTTTATATTCAAAAGTTGGCAACCCTACTCATAAAGGCTTTTTAGTTTGCTTTAATTCACTTGATGTAATGTTACGAAATGATAAATTTACAGGTACAGTCCGGTTTCTAATTAGGGTACAGCCACTACTACTCTTGCATGTGTTGCTGATGACAGCAGCTACCGATAACAGTTTGTTGCCCACTCTGGTGCTTTTGGACTATCATGACGTGTTGCTGGATAAGTTGCATTTCCTTGGATGTACAGAGGATGCTACAAAATTGTTATGTAGTTTGCCATAGAACAAGACTACAAGTAAAAATTGGGCAAGAGTTTGTAATATAACCCCCTTTTGGGCCCTACTTGAGGTGCCAATAATTGTATAATTCCTTTTAGCGGTGTTATATTTGTATTAATGTCAAATTCCACATTGTGAGTCAAATTGAAATATGTAATAGGTATACTTTTAAAATACTTACAATAAAGAAATACTATCCTTTACGTAAATGCACTCATATATAATACCTACCTTATTGCTTAATAAGATCGGGAGTAATTGACGTAATTTATAAATCAGTCTGACATTTGAAATTATGTCATGTAATTATTATTGTTTAAGCCACAGCTAGTTAGTTTTATGAGCAATGAGACTCCTAATTCACAGCTGAATGGGTTAACCTTCAACTAACAACTTCTCTATCTAAAGACTCAATTCCTTTTAAAATATAATTATTTGATTTTATGAATCAAATACAAGTTTCAGGTACTTCATAAACTTAAATTCGTACGTTCAGTTTGTTAGTAGCACATAGAAGTTTGATTTGACATTACAGAATGAAATACAGATTGTCAAAAAGTAATTTAATCAATTGTTAGTATTTCTAAACTTGATTAAATTAAATATAAAATTCTAAATGTTATCCTACCTTCAAAATGTACAAATTTCAAAATATAATTGTCGAAAACGTTGAGTAGTCGAATCACAAATATAATTTAGAAAAATAATTAATATTCTATAATAATCTTCTAAATATAATTACAATGGTTGTAATAGTTGTCACACCAAAGTCACTTTATAATTTCTTATTATTTTGTAAGAAATTGTCACTAACCTTCTGAATGTTTATGTCTTGTAGTACCTGAATGCTTTGCTTCAGCTCCTAACTGGACAGATTTTAGTCAGCAAACCCCTCCTGATTGTTCCCGACCAAATCTATAGCTCGTTGTAGCTCTTTGAAAACTCTATTACTTGAATAGACAGTTCTACAGCATACCACAACACTCACTTTTACTGGTTTTACTGGCTTCGTAGTATTCTAATATTTACAATAGAATATACTACGTTAAATAAATACAAATAACCTTGAATTATGTACTTGAATAATATTTGTGACTTGAAGTCAAATTTGATCGTAGAGAATGCTTTATTACTACTACGTATCAAACCAACAATTATTATTTTCACACAATTAATGGAAATTTAACCCTTAACGTGACTATTTCTCGTAGATTCTGAATTCAAGTTATTTCGTTACTAAAAACAATCTTGTGGTTGCCCATACTACCCCACCAGTCAAACATACAACTGTTATATCACATGATATCCATTAGATATTTGGATATAAATATTTAAATTAAAAGTATCATACAACCTGTATGCTGCGTTACAAGTTTTTCAACATTAAAGCGGTAACGGTGGGAGTACCACAAGGATCTAGTGTGGGTCTATCATTATTCACAATTCACACTTCTGATTTTGTTAATTGCATTAAAATGTGTAACGTTCATCTTTATGCTGACGATACAGTTATATTTCTCGTTTGATTCTACTAAAAGATTTAAAGAGTTTGGTCAACATGTTTACTAAACTTAATATAATATATAATGTAGTAAACTGTAAATTGTAAATCGTTGGATTTCAATAATGTCATTGTTCATGTCCAATAATTACTAACATACATATATTTTGCTTATTGTTGTATACAGATTGCAAAAAGTAATAAAATTTCAAAAAAAAAAAAAAATGTTTACTAAACATTCTCTTAAAATAAACACTCTGAAATGTAATGTCGTGTTTTTTTGGCAAAATAATCACTGGCGAACAAAACCGACCACTGGTAAATATAAAGACCAATAATAATAAATTCTTGAGATTTGCTAATGCTAAAATTTTATGATACGAACGATGGTTGGCGGTTGCTTTTTACAAGTCGGACTAAAATTCTTTCTATTCAAAACAAAGTTTCGACCACGATCGTTTATTACAAGTTGATTAAACATGTTATTTTTTACAAAAACAAATATTAGATCATTAATCAAAACTTAATTTACATATGCACATAAATTTTTTGAGGTTATAATTACATTTGCACATGTAATGTTATAATTTAAAAAAATCTTTTATAAGTGTATTTTAGATTTCGTACATTTTTCAACACCCTGGATGTAATTTTGCTTTTCATACTGTGAATAAATAATCAAGACCTTTTCCTCTGCATTTTGTTTTACGTAGAATGGGAGAATTTTTCCACTCCGACCTACAATCCGGGACCAAGCTGTATTTGTTGTTACTGAATAAGAAAGTCAACTACAGGTAAGACCAATCTACTATTATCTAATATGTTCTAATTTACCACGGATATCTTAGCCGTATAGAAAAATAATTATGTAACTGGTGTCTAAAAACAGGTCAAATGTGCTTTGAAAAATGTTTTAGCGCATGTCTTGCATAATATGTTACATTTGCCACGGTAAAACGTCAAAAGATGGATTTGTTTTCACTCGATAGGTAACAAATACAACCTCACAATAAATGATATATGACATTTATGACACCTAATCACAAACTGAAGGTTAAACTTGACAGCTACAAGCCACGCCCTACGGAACACAAACAACATTTTAGTTAAAGAACTCTTGACCAGCTTTATTTTTAGACATCCTTTATTTAGTATGTAAAAAGTTTTTTTTCCGGAAGAACCGAACGAAAGCCATAATAGTATCTATATTAAAGAACAAGTTTCATAAGGCATGTTTTATTGCACGAGTCCAAGTTTAAGACGCCAGCCGTACAGCGGAGAGTATTCTAATGGACGAGTGCGATAACTGAGTTTTTTTATATTATATTTTTCGATTTTGTGCCCCTTATGCTACTTTCAAATAAAAAATCGCAGTTATAAAATTTAGGAAATTTTGTGGTGGTTGATAAAGCTGACAAATGGAAATCTAATTTGTAGATTGAAGTTGTGTCAACTTTCTTTTGTATATTGTAATTAAATTTTATTAAAAATGCTGAGAATATCGCCAGATATTTGATGTTTGACATTATAAAATTTTATTACTGAATGATTTTCAAAAATCGTTTATTAATAACCCTTATTAATGGTTGTATTTTTATTAATAGACGATTTTGGTATAGGTAATCAAAGATGCCATTAATGTCAAAACTTTGAGTGTCAAATTCTTTTCATGGAATAAAATTCTATTTTGTTCAAATTAATAAGATACGATCAACGCAAAAAATATTGTAACTAACTCGTGTGTTAATCGGCAATTAATAATATCTCGATAGCGCTGGCGCTTTAAAATGTCTCCATTATTAATCGCTCTTATTAACATACTCGTTTGTTAAATAACTATTTGGATGCAGGAATCGCTTAAATATGTAAAATATATATTTCTTTATGTACGATCGATCAATAATATGCGTTTTTTAGACTTCATTTTCACGCGTAAAGCAAGTAATTTTCGCCCTAGGGTTATAATATCCCTTTTCGCCAGCTGACGTCATTTTAGCAGGGACAGAATTTGATTCACACATAGGTATATGTAATACTGACTTCTACAATAGCGACTGCTCTATTTACATCTTCGAGAGTGTAAAATTCAACTTTATTCACTTGATGATCATTTACCTGGCTAACTTAAAATGCGTAATAGTTATTCGTAGTACAATTATGTTACATCACAAATAAACCACGATAGAAAAGCTCAGCATACAAGGCCGTCTGGCCGAATAGGGTCTTTTATTGAGTGAATTATTTGTAATAACACATGCGTGCAATACAAAATTTTATCCAAGAACCCAACTAATACCAAAAATACCTAAATTTTGTATTGACAGTTGTGAAGTCAAAGTGACGAATTAATTGCAAATGAGCTAAAGTATTTAGAAAATATGGGAGTGAGTTAATGTACTTAGAAGCCATGTGAGGATTATTAATTACAACCTATAGTGTCGAGGGTAACGTGAGTTATAATGTAAAGAGCTGAATAACCCACAGTATCAAGGGCAACGTTGGTGATGATGTAAAGAAGCTAGTAATAAACGAGTTTACTTGTTTAAAACGAACTAGTAAAACGCATTATACTATTGGATATTGAATAAATTAATTAACTGGAAAACAAAACATAAATTTTTTATTAAATTGCGCTACTTATTAAATATGTCAATTTATAACAGAATCATTACAATTATTAATATCTGTTGCTGAAAACCCTGCAGCAAATGCAAAGCGCGAACAGTCAAGCAGCAACTATCATATTTAGTTTTTAAAATGACAATTTCAGTATTTGTAGATACAATTTTACATCGAACACGTGAGTAAAGAGTTTTTTTGATCTCGCAAATTTCCATCACTCGCTCGAGATGTAAACTTTCTGCTCGAACAAAAAAGTATCGCTCTACTGGCTTGTACCATAAATAACTATTTTTGCTTTTTGTATAAATCAGATTTATCGGCCCTACCTCCTAGTATTAGTTATTTATGATTTCGTCTTCAATGAATAATTATTTCCCTTTGAGAAGTAAGATATCTGTATTAATGTATATACGGTGAGACTTTGCGGTGGTGGGCGGGATTTATCGAGCGCGATTTACTGAGGCGAGGTATAATAGCAGCGCTGTATTGTGGGTTGCTTGCTACTAGGCGTAATAAATATGAACCTTTAGTAAAGTGAGCGTAAGCCGTTTGCCTGGTGTCCATCTGCCCTCCGTCTAAACCAGTCACCAGCGAGCATTTGATTCCCTATCTCGCCAGATAAACTTTAGTTACAATTTAGTGTTAATCAATACTGTCGGTTTGTTTCGTAAATAGTTACATTTTTTTTACAATACTACTTGTACTATTATTTCGGCTTAACAAATATGAAATTCGAGTTAAAAAGATACATAAAATAGGTGGAGTAATTATTTTATAGCTTTTTCTTTTGTAAACAGATTCGATATCCCTTGAATAGGCACAACCACAGCGTCGTCTTCAAGGCGTATCGGATAGTGGAGTAGTGGAGCATGTTCGTTGCAAATGGTTTCGAATTGTTTTAGAACGCTAGTTTCTGTAAAAAAAAATTATTTGTAAAGTAACATTGTCCTTTTTCAGCTTACAATAGGACCTGTGAATTAAATATTAACATCCAGTTTATGCCAAAATAAAACCATGGTGACTACATGGACACATTTGAGGACCAACTAGCTAACAGTGAAGACGGCATGGGTTCGTTATAAAATCTTAAATTCGTTCATTATTACAGAAGAGGAACCAATGGGTCTTCATACAACAAATGTGCCCCGACAAAGACGACAACACATAAACTCACAATAATGTTAAATGCAATAAATATCATAACCACATCATAACTCAGTTTGCAGTAACTAAAACATATATTTATAATAAAATGCATAATAGTCAATAATATAGTACTTTAATGCAAACGTTCGGCATGCTGGATGCACTCAAAAGTCAAACTGTTATAATTACTATCACAGATTCCCCAGCTTAAAGAGGCCAGCAAAATCGCCAATACATAAAATCGATAAATGTACCATTACAACAAATACCACTACAAGTGTAGCTTCGATTAGACCCTAAGAGGAGACCATTGAATGCGTTGGCCCAGCAATGCAACCGCACAACGCCAAACGCAACGTGTGAAGGCAAAGAAATGTAACAAAGTTACATAAACAAAGGTTACCTACGTTCGAGGAAGCCTGAAGAGCTTCAATCGAAAACGCTGGCACTACTACGGTACAGCAATATACTCCCACTATAAAAGGTAAAATAAGCCTCAAAAGGGGAACGGTAGCACTACTCATAAGATTACAAAATATCAGCATAGCTACGTGCCCGATCAAATAGCTGTCCTTTGGCGGCGATTTAGGCTCCTGGCCTCGGTAGCAACAACCGCTTGAAGTAGGGATTGAGGTTACACATCCACGCAACAAAAAAGATATCGAACAGCAAAACCGGTCAACGCTGTAGCAGAACAGAACGTGCACTTATACGAGGCGAGAACACCTAGACGGAATAGAAAACAGCCGGATAGGGAATCATAACAGCTGGTTAAGGGTATCGCTATAAATTCTAAGAGACGTGGTTTTTATACATGGCATTGCTCCCGCTCATTTTAGTGTATTTTCTTTTGTAGATCTGAAAGCTTTGGTATGTCAAACAGAAATTCATATGCAACAAGAATTTTAACAACTCATTTTGGATGCAAAATCAAGACATGGAAATTATGCTAAAATATTGATCAATTCTAAAGAGTTGTTAGAAATCTCATAAAATGTTTAAAACCTATATGTTTAGAAGGCATGCTTTTATGTGTTTTGTAGACTTGACAAAAACTTTCGATGGAGCACAGTTATCGGACATATTAAAAATAGTAAAATCAGAGAAATATCTTAATATAGATACTGAAAGAAAAATAAAAGTGAACCACAAATACACAAATAAAATAGAACCTACAAAAGGAGTGAGACAAGGGGACTATATTATTTGAGTTACTGATGGGCAAGATAACCGAAAAAATTCGTCCTCCTCCAGGATACAAGCTGGGCAACAACAAAATTAGTCTCGTGTGTTATGCAAACGATATTCTGCTTATAGTTAAGAACGAAAATGACCTCCAATGTTTACTGCGCACATTTACTGCTTCAACAAAAACTACAATATGATCGTGTCAGTAAACAAAACCAAGTCAATAACGATCTCAAAATCTTCATGACGCTACAAGCTGGAAATCGACAGGTTACGAACTTTAACTGTCTAGGCATATGTAACAAAAACCTAAAGGATTGAAGACAAGCAACAGATGCTGAAATAACCCGGAGTAGCTGGAAACCTTAAATACATGGTCTGGAGAAACAAGTTGTGGCGTTAGCAACTGCATCCAATTAAATTTATTCAAAATAATTTGTTTGGAAATTGTACGCCACAATCGGCGCTTGATACTAAAACGGCACAGCGATTTGCAACCCCGCGCACAACGATGTCTAGTGCAGTCCTTCTCAAACCTTTGCCCAGAAAATGGTTCTGATAGAAAAGCCCAGAAAGGTATACAACCAGTATGCTTGGCCTGCTAAAAACACTTGGAGCCAGCTCTAACCGAAAGAGCTGTCAGGCCATCTGGGCGTCGCCGAAGCCGTCAGTAACCAGAGAAGGCTTTCTTGTCGAAGTCCGAAGACGCGACTTGGCCCAGACAAGCGAAACAGGCCCACTGTAGCGATCCACTTCGACTTGCCTTTAAAGACGAGTCGCCGCTCATCCGAGATCTGAACCTGTCCACAACTGTAAGATTCCTCTTTAAACTCCAATCCTAAATCCCCTCTTGTAGTCGCCGGCTCAAAAAGCAACCGTGAATCCGCCCTTAATTTGTTTGTTTTTGCCTACATCAGATATAAACAAACACCTCTTTGAAATCGCTTTACGCCGTATTTTTGTTAGGTCTCGCCGACTACGGTATGAGAATGCGGTTTCTAAACCAACCCTGCATTTCTTTGAGTTAGAACTCCGATACTGTATCACAGAAACTGTAATAGTACATCTCTGAAGAGGTCACGATGAACGTACCAATCACTAGATGATAAGCATTCACCAGGTCACCTCACCGCCAGAATTAATTAAAGGCACGACCTAACTGTGTAAGTTACTTTCCTGTCCATCGGCAAGGTCCTAGAGTACCTACCGTCACATGAAATCGCAGCTTCCGCTCGGACTCCGAACATCCGACCTGCAGTTTCGCCAAAAGTCTTGGCGAAGCACTTTGCTGGCGTTCGGACTTTTACAGTGTAAAAGTTATGCAAGGAAGTCCAGCGTGGCCTAGCGGTTAGGGCGTCAGGCTGCGATGCCATGGTACGGGGTCAATCACGACACCTGGCAACTGGCGGCGGCCCACCCAGTCGCTTTAAAAATTGGGTACCAAAGCTACAGTTGTGGAAGTAGGAAAAGTAAGGTAGTCGTCGAAGGCGTGATGCTCACCACATCACCCAGTACGCCGTTAACGTGTGCCAGATTGACTGGGTTTCGGAAAGAGATATTTCGGTGACCCTGACTCGCCTTGTCTCAGGCCATGTTCCTACATGTAATGAAGTGCCCGAACTTTATTTTAAAAGTTAAGCAAAATTGGCCCTAGGAACCGTCTAGCACCGATATTATCCTATTAATCCCCGAGGAGAAACCCAACCAGGGTTATTAGTCGACATTTTGCAATACTAGTTTGGCACTATTCATAAACAACGCAGCCATGAGATGCCGTCATGTTTACCTACTTTCAGAATCGGTCTTTCCGAAATATACAGTGGTTATATTAATGGCCGTATAGTCATTTAGGTCAAGTTTCTAGTTGGCTGTTGTGTTATCCGCTATTTTGAGTCCTTTCAATATTCCATTGAATATTTTTAGCAGTGTACGAATAACTCGAGAAGAGAAAGAATAACCAACGAAGAAATAAGAAATAGGATGTCAGCTACAGAAACTGTAACACAGAGAATTGAGAGAAGAAGTTTAAAGTGGTTCGGGCACCTACTAAGAATGGAGGATGAAAGATGGCCTAAGCGTTTATTTGTCTGGAAGCCACCGGGAAGGAATAGAAGAGGACGACCCGTAAGTCTTGGAACGAGGGGGTTCGAGCAGCCATGAGGGATAGAGATCTAGAAGAGCAGTCAGCTTATGATCGGGAGGTGTGGAGGTTAGGAGTGGGAAGGCGGCATCATGCTGTATGATTATGTATTATATGTTATATGTAATGTATTTATATGATTAATCCCAATATACAGTGTGGTCCATTAAGTGTGCAACAAATGGGACATTTTTTTATTAGTTGTAAAAGCGAAATTTAAATACATCCAAAAGTTAGTGCATGTTCGATAACCATATCAGATGCCCTTAGAATGGCTTCAAGTCAAACAATATACAGAGCAGGACAAAAAATATGTAATTCGTTCAAGAATAAAATTAACTTATTTCAAAAAATATACCAAAATTTTATTGAGAAAAGTTGTTTAGAATCAAAAGTTATGCTCAAATACAAAATCACGGCCTCCTATTCGAATTTTGATTCTTTTTTTGTAAAATTTTGTATTATCCCCGTATGATACATATTTTTATTATTTTGATTTTATTAAGAGTTTTTCATATGTAAATTATTATTAGTAAAGCATTTGCCTGGCTAAAAAGAATATTTGCGAAATTCTAAAGTTCTGTTAAATATCGTTGCAACAAACATGAAGTGGACGCTTACCTAAAAAAATATAAATCCAAGTAAATTTTACAAATACGCTTTAAGTTGCTGAAAGTTATTTAAAAGGGATGTGGTTGTGGCTACTTTAAATACATATAAAATCAAAATAATAAAAATATGTATCATACGGGGGTAATACAAAATTTTCCAAAAAAGAATCAAAATTCGAATAGGAGGCCGTGACTTTGTATTTGAGCATAACTTTTAATTCTAAACAACATTTCTCAATAAAATTTTGCTATATTTTTTTAAATAAGGTAACTTTATTCTTGAACAAATTTCATATTTTTTGTCCTGCCCTGTATATTGTTTGACTTGAAGCCATTCTAAGGGCATCTGATATGGTTATCGCACATGCACTAACTTTTGGCAATATTTAAATTTCGATTGTACAACTAATAAAAAAAATTCCCATTTGTTGCACACTTAATGGACCACACTGTATATATATACGAATAACTTACCATTTATATCATTCTACTTTATATTATCTGATACATCCATTAGTTTATAAATAAACAAATTTTTAACTTTTTCAACAGTGATATTTTTACTTCCTTTTACAATAAAGGAAGTATTGGATTCTCCCCAAAAATTCGAAATTGAGTTTTCAACAGATCTTCACGTTTCAGAGTCCCCTGAACCTAAAAAACATATTTTTTTCATTGGTCTGTCTGTCTCTCTGTCTGTGAACAGAATATCTCAAAAACGGAGAGAGGTATGGCGTTGAAACTTCATATATAAGTTTTGTGTACTATGTAGATGTAGAGAATTCTATGATCTACAACCTTTGTAATAACCTCTAACGACATGCGACGCATAGGAAGCGTGATATTTACAAAAAACCAATTTCGCAACCTTTGACATCTTGACTAGCGGACACGAGATCCTACAAGACCTTTCAGCCAGTCTTTAGAACGTCAAAACAAAGGTGTATGCAAATTTTCAGCTTTCTGACTTTCATTCCGAGGTTTAGGCTTTATTTCGCCTTATTTAACTGGGCTAATATGGGTAGAAGTAAAATTCAAGCCTGCGAGTTGCGAGAGCTGTGATCGAGGTTACGAAAAAGGCAGAATTAAAAATAGTGTAATTCAGGAGTGGTGTAAAGTTGAGCTGGTACAAAATAACATTGAGATCAGGTAACTGATGTGGTTCAACCATATGTTGCGAATGGATAAGGACTGGAACGTTAAACAGATATGGAATATGGATGGTGATAAAAAGCGCGTGCATGTAAACTAGCCTGAATAAATTCTGACGACTTTCTGTCAAACTGTTTTGCTCTGAAGAGATATTTCGTAGTGTCACCAACATATTATTCATACGTTGTATAACCATGACCATTCAAAAACGTTCAATCATTCCTGAAGGCACTTTATTAGTAGCTTCAGCGTACTTATGCGAACGTTTTGTCCGTCCGTCCGTCCGTCCGTCTGTCTGGATCGCCTGTAACTTTCGAACGGCTACAGATATCGAAATTTTGAAAGGGGGCAAAGTTGTTGCTAAGGTCACGAGCACCTTCATGCGCTATTTGGTTTTGGCGAAAGGAGGCGATTTTCCACTTTGCAAAATTTCCAAGCATTGTAGCACAGTGGCGGCTTGTCCACTTGGGGTCATCTACAGAACTTCGGTGGTCACGTTTTGAACTACACATTCTGAAGCTACTCTTTAGATCTGTAGTTGAGCAGTTTATTTGTTTCTACAAACTATTTGTATAAGTGATCTGTGTACTTGATAGTTATGTTAAAATTTTCGAAAAAAGTACCAGTAGGTAGTCCATGCAGAATTTGTAGTTACAAAGAAACTTGTATTTATATTCTGTAGCTCCAGCATTAGAAGACGCGTATAAGCATTGAAAAACGTTAAGAGGTTTTGGGGTATTAACTAGATATAATACACGTCATATACGTTTGTAGTTTTAATGGCATTGGTGGATGGTAAAATCACAGAATAAACACCTAACGAACGGCGGCGCCTTTGATGTTCGAGTAGCAGATTTCAGCTATGGCGGGCATATTGATCAAATTCAAGGTTAGCAGGTTAGGTTTTGCATCAGTTTTGACACAAACGACAAAACCAAACCTGCTAACCTCGAATTTGACATAGACTTACAGTGCTACCAACATATTATTCTTGATCTACTCTCTTTCAATATGGCCGCCATAGCTGAAATCGGCTACTCGGCGCCGCCACGAGTGTCGCTTCTGAGTCCGTTAGATGTTTATTCTGTGGTAATATGCTTTAAAAATTATAAGCGGCCCTTTGATCTACAAACAGAAGAGCAGAGCAGAATATATAAATTTTCACTAATTATAAACTTAGCCGGGTAACAGTTGAATGGATCCTCCACGCAATTATTTAAGCCAACAAATTATCTTATAGAACTTGATATACAATGTACTTTAGCATATGTATCGTTCTGGTGGCTGACATTAATACTATAATTGAAAACAAATCAATTCTGGATAGTATAAAATATACTTACAAGTGTTTAAATAAGTTAAGTATAAAAATCTAATAGCAACATAGTAGGTGCAGATCCTTCGCATTTGGTGTGCAAGAGGCGCTTTTTAATATACAACAGTGCTTCAGTAATATTACTTAACATACATATTTAATTTGCAGTTTTCAGAACCTCTGCAATATAATTCTTAGTATCACAGTGTTAACTATCCAAATACTTGGTCAATCAGTTGTTATAGCTTTGTATATTATACAAAGGTTATAGCTATACAGCATAAACCTTGAGTAATAGAATTGTTGCCTCTTTAACTTCAATTCAAGAGTCTAAATACAATACTTTCAATTATCCAGAGTAATGACCAACAGCAGGTACAGTTGGCGCCATTTACTATAACCAAAATTTAAAAAAATGCCATAGCAGCGAGAATCGGTTCACATTTCAATGGCGCCAACTGTACACGGATAACGCAAAATTTGCCCAATTTATGACAAGTCACTCGTATTGTACTGGTTGCCGGCACATTGTAGCCAACAAACTGGATAATCAAGAGCCCGTTGTAGGTCATTATGTAAAAACACTAAAAGATATCACTTTACTTTTCATATTTTACTAACAACTTTACTCACTTTATACAGTTAATAATAACATCAACATTTTCTACTGGTTTAAGTTCTATCAACAAATCACTACTAATTGATTCCCTGCAAGAATTTCGATAAAAAGTCTCTAGGTTTGGGTTCTATCGTTTCCTTGAAGTACGACATGATGTGACCCTTCTGTTTCCAAATATTAACGGTTTCCTTAAGTTCCATTTGACCCTGCAATTAATATAAATGTAGAACATGTATTGTTCATTACATACGGACTTAGCACGGTATAAAATGTACAAAGTGTAGTAACTAAAATTATTCTACCAACGATTGCAAGCGTGCATGCACAAGTACCTTAATAATCAACATGTCGATAACACGCACGTCTCTTAGCTTCTCGTGCTTCCTAAATTCCGCTCGCAGCAGGTCCCGACACTGCTCAACGGATTTTGGAATATCATACTGCCTTACTGTAATATCAAAAAAGATGTTGGCGTTAATATTATGAATGTTATATAAAATTGAGGTTAGCTCACCAATGTAGGGTAACTGACGATACCAAGCTTTGTACAAATTTAAAGCTCTTTTACGGGCTTCCTCATTGTCTATCGACAAAATTGGTTTAACTTTAAGGGCCGCCGATTGAACAGCCCGGGATGCCATTCTTGTACTCAAAATTTGATAGACCGATTAATTAACCAAAATTTTTGACATAACTGGACAGTGTTGCCAAAAGAAATTTGATCGGTTTTCTTAACCAGTGGCGTAGGTAAGAACTGGGTAAGGCTTTAAACGTCAATAATTTATTCCCAATATGTTACAATACATAATCTTTAAGTACCAAAGAGGTACAAACACAGTCTGCCCAATAAATAATTGAATAGTATATTACAGCCCGAGATGGGAAGTGTTTCATTACGGTCGAGAGATTAGGTAGCTGATCGAGACGCGAAGCGTCGAAATCAGCTATTATCTCGAGACTAAATAAGGACACTTCCTGTCGAGGTTTGTATACTATTTTATTTACAACCATATATGTAATGTACTTCCCGCACTCACTTCCCGCACGCGGGAAGTGAGTGCGGGAAGTAGCGGGCGGAAATGTACGACTTCCCGCTCTCAAATGAGGTCAGTAATGTTAACATTACATATATGGTTGTAAATAAAGAATATTCAAATGTAAAAAATTTTTGTAGATAAGTAAAATGCGTAAAAATAGGTTTAAATCTAGGTAATGTTTTTTGACACTGCAGGTTGTAATTTGTAATTAAGTCGTTCTTGTATACGTATGTACAAATACACGTTGATCATTTCAGTGCTATTAGCACTGTAATTATCAATTTAAATGTTAATTTTTATTTTGTGCACGAACAGATGAATACCGAACACATGTTAAATACTAATAATAACTAGTACCAGGTGACCATAAATGGTTGTAATTTTTTTTCTTAGGTTGGCACTGTTTATGTTGGTGGCATTGTAAGTCTATGTCAAATTCGAGGTTAGCAGGTTAGGGTTTGTGTCAGTTTGTGTCAAAATTGACGCAAAACCTACAGTGCCGCCGTGCCAACCCAAGAAAAAACATCACAACCATTTATGAAGACTTATCAGTATTTCTGCAACCAATAGACCTCGCACAAATCTAGTTTTCATACTCTATAAACTCCGCACTCAAATAAAATGTGTACCCCCAGATATCTCCCTCCCCGGAATTTTTAGATAGATACTGACTATGGTTGGACAATAAGCAAAATCGATAAAAGAAAGCTAGAGGCGTTTGAAATGTGGTGCTATAGGAGGGCTCTAAAAATCAGCTGGATGGCGAGAAGAACCAATGAAGAAGTTCTAGCACTAGTGGGAGAAGAAAGAAAAATATGGAAACAGATTAACAGAAGGAGAGACCAAATGATAGGACATGTACTACGAAGAGAAGGATTGCTGAAAACAATTATACAGGGAAAAGTAGAAGGGAAAACCCCAAGGGAAAGGCCTGGCTTGCAATATATAAAATAAATAAATGAAGACACAGGAAGCAGAAAAGAAAAGCTTTGAATAGTGAAAAATGGATTGCTGCGACAAACTAGTTTGAGGACTGAAGACTGAGAAGGAGGATTAACTATAGGTTATCACTTATGAGTAAGAGGGAACTGTCATCTGTGAGAATGATCAAAATCTTTAAAGCAATTTTTGAGAAAAAAAACTGTTTTCCGACATTTTGGGGTATTTGAGCCTCCCCATACCGGACGGTACATCTTAGTGAAACCAAAGTCTGGTATTATCGTTCCAAAGCTTATATCCGTAAATTTACTTGCAGTAAATTTGTAATTTCCGCTTCATGGAATTGTTGGGTACATACTGACCATATGACCCCATCATTTATGAGTAAGAGGAAAATGTAGTCTGTGAAGATTACCAAAAGCGTTAGTCATTTTTGAGAAAAAAAATGTGTTTCGACATTGTTTGTGGTAGGTATTTGGTGTTCCTCGCACCGAACGGTGCATTTTAGCGTAACCAAAGTTTAGTACCATCGTACTAAAGCTTCATGAAACTTCTCCGTAAATTTTCATAGAAATCCGTCTGTATGAAATCTGCCACCTCCTCTCTTCCCAGATATCTTCCTACCTAGAATTTTCAATATCCCTTATAAAAAATGGGAAAGCGTCGTCTGTGAAGACGATAAAAGTCGTTAGGAGTAATTTTTGGAAAAACAATTTTTGCAATTTTTTTGATTTCATTTTTTGTATTTGGGCCTCCTCACACAGAAAAAAAAATGCATTTCAGTGAAACCACAGTCTGGTACCATAGTTGTAAAGCTTCATAGAACACTTCCGTAAATTTTTGTGGAAAGTCGTTTATGTGAAATGGAGTTTATTAAAAATATACTTATTCTACGGGGTTTTCATAGGGAATTTCGATAACTATAGGAGATATGGAAAAATGAACACCCCATCCTCGATCTCTTTTTTTCGAGAAAATCTTAATGAAGCAAACCAAAATTGGCTATCGTCTTTTGTTTTGAAGATACAAACGAAAGTTCAATTTTTAGACTTTTATTGTTTATTTATTATTTATATTATATTATATACTATACTATTTATATTATTTATTAATTATTTTACTTATTTATGGAAACAGGGAACAGTAATTTCTAAGTTCTTCAGACACTTTTTTGATGAGAATGCAGTGGCGTAGTTTTTCAAAAAGTTGTACGATCTTTTGTAGTTGGCGAGGCGACAGATTAACGTCAACAGGCGTTAACATAACCTACAAAAGTTGGTTAAAATGTGGTAATTTCAAGATTTCTCAGTAATAATGTATTAAGGGCAAATGCTTTTGCCGGTAAAAATGTTTTACGAAAGTATTTTGTTTTGGCAATGTCACAAGACAAACTAACTTGATCAAATTCCCGAGCCGAAGGCGAGGGAATTTGTCAAAGTTAGTTTGTCGAGGGGCATTGCCAAAAAAAACAACAAATCGTGAGTAAAACATTTTCCGAGCAAAATCATGAGCCCGAAATACATTTTGTGGACTATTTCCCAAATATCGGTTCATTTTGACATTTATACTGATGCGCAATGACAGTTTAAATGACGTTTCTTAAATACCACCTTGATTAAAGCAACATATTTGGTGGTTGCCGTGGATGCAAGTGGCAAAAGAAACTGACAAAATCCCAAGGGAAAATTTCAATTTTTTGCCACTACAAAAACACACGATTGGTTGAATTTTGAAAAAGCATGGCTTTTCATTGGATAATAAGAGATGTGGGAAATAGTCTATTTAAAACAACATGGTGTTCCCCTGGGCGCTAAAGTTCTTTTTTATCCCTCATGTGGTTTATCTGCATTGACCCTACGGGCGTCTGCAACTAACTCCACATTCGTGATAAAAAGTTAAACTTCAGTGCCTTGGTATACAAATTACTGTTATTATCAATTTAAACAGAACATTTTATTTATGGTTAAAATCCCTGCATCTTCTCAAAGTTAAAACGCATTTTTCAAAATTTAAATATCTCTTTTCGTATACGGGGGGGGGGGGGTCAAACATATGAAAATGGCTCAAGAATAAAGTACCCCTACTTTTAAGAATAAACAAAAACGTTATTTGAAAATATTTGTTAGAGCATTTCAATTAACAATAATAATTGGTTTGAATTGTTTTTTACTTTGGACAAAAGCATTAGATTTTTAGCACTAATTTCGAATAATTTTCTGGTTGCAACGTGAACGAAATAGTATATTGAGTATTAAGAACAGTAAGGACACTTTACCGATCGAATACAATTGTTTGGAGGAGGACCGAAGCGAGGATTTCAATTATTGTCAGAGATTGGTAATTCCTTAACGTTCGTGATGCTTATGACGTTTTTTGCCCGATAGCAATGTATTTTTGTTCAATCGTCAGTAAAATGTGACATTATACCACAGAATAATATGTTGGCGGCACTGTAAGTCTATGTCAAATTCGAGGTCAGTCTGTGTCAAAACTGACGCAAAACCTAATCTGCTAACCTCGAATTTTTACTTACCGTTCTAGAACGGTAAACATAACTTACTGATTTAGCAACAAACGCGGTAACTAAGTAAAATTGTTCTATCGTGCAAAAATTATTTTGAAGTATCCAATTTTCCGTAACTCAGGCAGGGTGATAGAAAAAATACTTTCTTTCAACTGGAAATAACTTTTTCCAATAATATTTTTGTGTATTTTGAAAAATAAGGGTATGTTATTCTTGAGCCATTTTCATATTTTGAACCGCCCCGTATACGGAAAGAGGTTTTTAAAATTTGGTAAAGTGCATTTATAGTTTGAGAAGATACAAATACTGTTATGAAGAATAAAATTTTCTTAGAAATGGATAATACAATTTTGTCTACATGTGTCCATACTTATGACGGACACTGTGTATTATGTTCTACATTATAATATATAGTACATTTTTTTTCTGTAATAATTTTCAAGGTCAACTTTCTAGGGGATAAGTTGCATTCCTGCAGTTTTAATAATGTTGGTGCATAGATTTTTAGTTCTTTTCTTCCACTAAAAAGTTATTGTCATTTTGACAGATATGTTATAATTTAATATCGCTTGCTTCATTTTTGCATTTAAAATATTTCTTGGTTTTCTTTTTTTTATCCGATTTTATTGATGATGATGATTCCATGTTACAAAAAGAAATTTGTCAAGAGTTCAAATTAAGAAACTTTGACATTCAAAATTGACACAACCATAATTTTGAAAAAGTTCTACCAACACGAGGTATAAAAATTTCCTAGCGTTTTAATCACATGTCTACCAACATTGTAACACATTGACAGTTATTATAGAAAAAAAAACGTACTTTACATCACTGTAATGATAAAAAAATCTCTTTTTTTATGATGCCATAGCCAACTATAAGTTCCATATAGAAAATAGAACTTTATGGTGTAACTTGAAATTCGAAATATTTTTTGAAAAACTGATTACGTCACTGCATTCTATTAACAAGTGCCTGGATAAGTAGAACTTTTTTTCGCTATTTTTATAAATAAACGAGATATAGCCATAAAACAAAAAGTTGAAAAGTCGAGCTTTTGTTTATATTTCGAAAACAAAAGACTATAGCCCATTTTGGTTTAAACCATATACGTAATACTTACTATATTGCTAGCGGCTATGAGTGGGAAACTCACGAAGGAAGTGAGACAGACAACCAACTCTTCAATAATGTATAATGGTGAGCTGTGCGCAAGCGCGTCGTCCGCGCGGTGGGGAAGTAAACCAACCAAGTTTAAAATTCGCTTCTAAAGGCGGAGTTCGAATTCTCACGCATGCGCACAATACGCGTTATACTCTAAGTGACACTATGTCGGCGCCGTAATGTTTTCATGCGTTCCGAGGCCCTACTATCAATATACCGGGTGACTATACATGATTGAAATTTTTTTTCTTAGGTTGACACTGTTTATGTTGGTGGCACAGAAAGTCTATGTCAAATTCAATGTTCGCAGGTTAGGTTTTGCGTCATTCTATGTCAAAACTGACACAACACCTAACCTGCTAAGCTCCAATTTGACATAGACTTACAATTCCACCAACATAAACAGTGCCAACCTAATAAAAAAAATTTCAATCATTTATAGTCACTCGGTATGTATAATACATGTATGGTTTAAACTAAAGTACTATATTTATACGAGCAAGCTTATCCGCCATTTTGAGTTACTGAAAGTGGCGCCAAATTCAAATTCTAGTTACTTTCCAAATAGCATACGGTAAGTCGGAAAAACAACTATCATGTCATTTAATTTAATCCGTCTTGAAAAAGATTGGTTTTTAAACAAAAAGAAAGCAGAAAAAATCGAAACGAAAACACTGTTAACTAACACGCACGTGGTTCAAATTAGAGAACTTTAATAGTACCTTAGTTCAAACAACAGTGACGAGTGACAGAACTCAATAGAACTGACAGATACAGTTGACAGCACAGAACAACACCTACAGACTGTATAGATTTAAATAACCAAACTTTGATTAAGACTGTAATTATAATTAGCATCGTAATGGAATGCACCAAGATTTAAATCAGCATGCATTGTTCGTCTGGATCGAGCAGTACGTACTCCAACGGTTTCTAGTCTTGCTTGGTTGACAGACGACATAATGCACGGTTACCGGTCAGCGCAGCCAACGGCTTGGCGCTAAAATCCCTGTGACACAAAATCTAGTGGGATAAGCTTGCCTGGTTAATAAAGCACTCTAGTTTAAACCATTAAGCTTTTCTCGAAAAAAAAAAGAGATAGAGGATGGGGAGTTCATTTTCCATATGTTATCGAGATTCCCTACTGAAAACATTGAAATTTGCTTATCATGCACAGTCACAGAATCAAAACAGTTTACACCTTAGTTTTTCAGTGTAAGTTCAGACAAAATCAGTAGAATTTGCAATAAATTTAGTCCGATACGTTAAGTGTAAAAAAAAATTTTTAAAGTACTTCAGTTCACTTAAAGTAACTCGAAATTATTTAAACGATGAGCAAAATGGAAGAATGTTTGCAGGATGTAAACTATATTGATTCTCCAACTGTACTTACACTATGTGAAATAAATAATTATGATTTTATTCCTTGAAGGGTAGAGGGTCACATTAATTTGACATTTTCAAAATCTACTCATTTTAACCATAAGCAGCGTCTAAATGTATGCTGTCACTATGCCACACCTAATGACATTGGATGCAGTGGGATCACGAAATTATTAATGGAGACGCCACTGGTCCAACACTTTTGAGTGAAAAGCGCAGGCGCAGTAGTTCGTTTACACGCAAATAATTCTGGAGTAGTTTGATAATTCTTTGTGATAGTAGATTTTATAAATATCGAGATTGTATCATATTTTACCATTTTAATAATTATATCAATGTGATAAATTAAGTGTAGAATATCGTAATTTTATTTAAGGTAAAAACAACTATGCAGAGCATTAAAATAGTAACTGAAACATAACCTCCAAACTAACAAACTTTGTTTACAATCAACTACTCTCGTCTTGTAGGCACCTGATTAAAGATGAAAGCGACAGTTCAGCCCCAAGCAAATGGTCAAAATGAAATTTATACTTATATTGCAATTCCAATCGAAGCTCTGCAGCAGTGCACCGAACAAGGCGTGCAAGCTCTCACAGTGGCACAGAATGTCATTCTTAAGGCCCTTCCGGATGGCAATATCGGCCAACAAATACAACCCACAAATGAGAGTATTCTTGTGAACTCAACTTTCAAGAGTAATAAGAGTGCTACGACAAATCATGTATGTAGAGCATCGTCTTAAGTAACTGTTATTGGTATGTTTCAGTTCATAGTTTTCATGCACAGACAAGTATTGCATCTTTAATATTAGCATTACAGCAAATCTTGCCAAGTAAATCTCATATAGACGAGACATTTTTTTTTCAGGTTGCGAGTAATTTTAACATGACGTTATCACAATCACAAGTAACAGAAAAATTGAACGTAATAGAAGATTCGACAAGGCCAACTGTGATTGAGCAAAATAGAAACAAACCGTTAAGGTAAGTTATTTATGTTGCAGTATTTACATACGATCTCCCAAAAACATTTTTATTAATTACTGTATGTAGTATAACGTATATAATTTCAGCCCAGCTATTTTGAGAAAATCTGTTATTCTAAAATCGGAAAGGAACAACGTACAAAATGACACTTTTAATAAACCGGGAATACGTTATTTAAAAATCAAGCCTGCGCCAAGCAAAGGTGGCATCACCAGGAGCAAAGATAGAGAGATCGGTTCATTCAAGTGCACGCTGTGCGGGCAAGTTTTGGACAAGGTAATGACTTATCGAAGGCATATGGAAATGCATAGGAACATGAAGAAATTTAGATGTGAGCATTGTTCGGCCAGTTACAACGTTGAAGATAATTTAAAAATTCACATGGCAATGCATAGTAAAAGCGAGCCCACATGCCCCATTTGCGATAGAAATTTCAGAGGTTAGCTAGCTTAAAGGCCCATATTATAATTCACGAAGTGGAGGAAACTTACACGTGTGTTGATTGTCTTGCAGAATATGAAAAGAAGTAAGCATTTAAATTTGTTTTTAATTAATATATTTTGGAACTTTATTTTAGGAGGATTTCAACAAGCATGTGGAAGGCCACGAAAAGGCAGGTGGAAATGGAAAATCTCCGAGTGTGCCATTAGTTTGTTCCATTTGCAGTCATGTATTCAATGACCCTAATCAGTATAAAGAGCATATTTCATATCATATAAAGGTATACTTTTATAATATCTTATTAGTAGGTAATAGTTATAAAGTTGGTTGACTGGTTTAGGTTTTGCAAATTTTTCTATTGGCTTGCTAGATATTATTCTTTTTCTATGACCGATAAAACTAGAAAAACGGGGTGTTTTAGAGTAGATAACAAATGGCAAACAACACATTAATACGCAGTTGATGTCCACCGTAACCACGATTTTACTGTTAGTCAGTGTTTTAACGCACTCCGGTGCTGTAAAATGACTACAAAATTTTTAGCTTTCAAAGATCCTTAAAAGAAAAGTGTTACTTTGTAGGAATAAAGGGTATTTTCTGAAACGCTAGATACGTAGGTACTCATTCAGTTTAGTTTTGAAGAAATAAAGAAAATTGAGATAAAAGTTCAGAATACGGTCCGTCGTATTTTTTCTCTAAAAAAAAATCATCAAGACCTAAGAACTAACCTAAACCGCTAACCTGAACCGCCGAGAACGCAACAGCATTGATTTAAACACTACGAGACAATAGCGGCATCCGCAACATTTTTATATTCAGAGAAACATTTCGACCGGACCGTATACTGAACTTAACCCAAAATTGATATTTACGACTTTGATTTTTGACGTATCAAAGCGTCAACTACAAAATTTACTGAAAGCAGCTTGCTTGATGGAAAGAATGCTTTTGGTATTTGAAAGCAATAGTAGTTTGTATACCAAGGCACTGAAGTTTAACTTTTTATCACGAATGTGGATTTAGTTGCCGAGGCCCGTAGGGCCAAGGCAAATAAACCACATGAGGGATAAAAAGGAACTTCAGTGCCGAGGTGCACACTAGTTTTTATTTGAAATCGAGAAATCGTGAAATTACAACATTTTAACCAACTTTTGTAGGTTATGTTCGGTCGATTGACATTTATCTGTCGTCTCGCCACCTACAAAAAAATCGTAAAACAATGGATTACTTCACTGCCGATTTCTCGTATTTTAATGACGATTTCGGCGTACTTCACTGCCGATTTCAAATAAAATGTATTTATAGAAGATATTTTTAAAAGTATGTTGGTCAAAAAGTGTAATGCGTTAAGCATTCTACAGCGCTCGGTTATATTAAAGCACTCCGCTTAGCATCATGCTTTAAAAATTAAAATCTTGCACTGTAAAATGCAACCTATGGCAGTTGGAATGTAAAAAACTATTTTAGATTATCTATTTACCTATAATGAACCAGGTTCATGCACACTTAGGTGTAAGTAGGTGCAAGTTGGACCTATTGTACTATCTGTAAGTCACATATGAGTATACATTAAGATGGTTTTAAGCCTACAACTTGGCTCTGTTTGCTGTGCAAAATATTTAACCAAGTCAATAAAGCACAGAGTTAAGATATTTTATGAAATTGCAATTTAAAACAATAATAAAAGTATTAAATGCATTGGTAATGCGATGCGAGAAGTAGTAATTAAACAGATAAAGGCATGTATAAGCAAAACATATTTCAGAGAATTTGAATCAAGTAATATAATTAAATAAATAAGGTTTGTGCATATTTAAAGCCAGACCAAATGAGCGTATTTATTAATAAAAGTACAGGTCAGTGAATGGGAAGCAATCTGAAAGGTAAATGATATCTGAATAAAGGATAATAAAAAATTGCAAAGAGCAATCCCGAAATTAGGTAACGGAAAAGAAGGAAAGCGAGCAACGTGTGTAAATTTGAACTCAATTTCCAGTGCATTAACAAGACAAAGTGAAAAAGCAGAGCAGTGATTTTAAAACATTTGTGTGCGTAACGGAAGGAACAATGATAGTTATAAGCAAAGGACAATTTTTTTAGATTTAAGAAAATGTTAATGTAAGATTTATGTAATCAAACTTTACTCCATTAGTGTATTTTGGTATCAAAACTAATATCTAAGTAACAAAAATTATCGCGGTAACATAGCAACGCGATGCGTTTTTGTAAAATAAAAAAGAACAATTGAAGATATAAATTAAGACAGTTTTGAGCGAAATTGTGCTCTCGTAAAATTAATATTTTTGCAAATAAAAAGTGTTTACCAGTTATAAAAAGTGTTGCATTTTATTGTACACATCACCGTGCACCAGTGGAAGTGTTTGTGGCAGTTTCCGCCACGATAAAATTAAAAGTTTTCCAATCTCATCTGCGACTGGAGATCGGCAGCCGACAACTGAAATTTTAGAACTTCGATTCCGGCACAATTAAGCATCGGAAGCCAGAGATCTGTGCTGCATCATATCAGCAGGGTCTACAGGAGCCAGGGGAACGTTTCCAGCAGCGTCATCTGCGACCATCTCCGAGCAAAGTTGAAATTAGCTATAAATCGAGTGTCAGAGTTCGGGAAACTTATTAAAATACGAGATTGAACCTTGCTGAAGAGACAAAGTTTTGTGAAATTGGCGGATTTTCCAGCAGCAGCAACAAGTGAATGGTTGGCGTCCTATCTACGTCATTCCTATAACAATGAAGTGGAGGTTTTGTTGTCAAGCGATAATTGAATCAAACTACCTGACGATTCCTTGTTAACTTCACGATTTTTGTAAACATTCAAGTAATCGCTGTTGTACTGGCGAAATTTTTGTGTCAACTGACAGATTGTAAATTTTATCTACCAGAACCGCGTATATGAGCTACTCAAGGACGAATAATCTAAAATGAACTACTAATTTGTGAATATAGTGAAATTCTGAACCCAACCTGAGATGAGCAGTTTTGTGTTTTGCTTAGAGCTAGCGTAAATAATATTGCAGTTTAATAAAATAGTAAGAAAGGGTCATTCAACCATTTTATTTTGAATATCAGCTAATATATTTCACTTTAACTAGCCTTAAATTACTGACAGGCAAAGTGAGCACAGTATAAAACCCAACCTGAGAATTGTGTGGTGAAACAGAAAGGTAGGTTCATTGCAATATATGTATGTGTGCGGTCTTGTTAGTCCAACTCATAGACCAATACTCAGAGCAGTGACGTTAACTGTATTTCAATTTCTTTAGCGTATGGCTTATTTGGTCGGGAGTCCCGGTCTGAGACCTGGGACTCCCGGCCGCCAACTGTAAGATCTACATATATATATATGATATCATATCTTGTGTAAATATTGAATGGTTATGGGGTAAATAAATATCCATTCTGCATCTAATCGCAGATCTTCAAGTACCTCATTGTTCTTTCTCGATCTAGGACTTCCTTTTGCTCTTGTTTCTCCAGGTTTCCACTTAGTCAATTCTCATTACTTTAATATTGTTGCTTCATATGACATGACTCAATCTAGTTCGTGCAGATTTTATATGCTTGACTGTGTCCTGATTGTTTATTTCCTCTTGCATGTGGTTAATTTTTGGTCTCAATTCATTCACTTCTAAACTGCATTTGTTTTGGTCTTAGTATTATATATTGTATTCTTAACTTTTTCTCCAGTAAGCTTACAAGATAAGGGTGTTCATGTATAGGAATACGAGAAACTATATAAAGATGCTATTTCAAAAGTAGGATTCAATAGTACAATTGGATGTTGTAATTAGAGAGACGAAGAAGGACACGATAGGGTACAAAACGATACAGAAATATAAAACAAATGAAGTTAACGGAATGTGCTTTTGCCAATGACATTGCAATATCTGCGGACACAATGCTTGTATCTTGTTTTTTATTTTTTTCACCAGTTACACTTCATGTATTTTGTCTTTTGTCTGTTTCATTTCAATCCTCTTTCCTCTGCTGCTATCAATGCTTCTTCTAATTGTTCCTTTTATCTTGTTACTATAACTATGTACTCCATTTATGATTAATGTCCCTTTGTTTTTATGCATCTCACAACACTCCCTGAGATTATGTTAAATAAAATTGCTTCTGATCATCTAATTATCACTTCCGTATTTTCCAGTTATTTTTAAGTTCTTCATTTTCTGTATTATATTTTTTTTATCACTATGACTTTCAGTTTGAAATCAGTGATGAATATATGCGTTTCAATATTATATTTGTGTATTTTACCAATATTTGTTTGATTACATGTATCACATCTTCCAGGGCGGAAGCCAGTCTGGTGACTTCTAAATTCTTTTTCTATATATGACCCTCGCTTTCATTCATCTGGCATTTTCTCATGCTTCCGTCTATTTATCGTTAATGAATGTACAGGATACAAATTTAGTTAAGAATCAGCGATATTTAAAAAGTGGAAAAGTAACATTAATTGGAACATGATATATTTGAAGTCTTATTGAGAAAGAAATGAAAATTAACCAAGAATTCGTGAGAACACACTTAAATATGCTAGCTATAACAGAAACAAAGAATATGGGACAAGGAGTGGGGGTAAGAAAGTAAAAAGTTATTAGTTGCAATACAAAAATTAATAATCTGTGTATCTCTTTTATTTATCATATAAAGCGAGTTATTAAATCAACAACACTCAAGAATTTTCCAATGTGATTAGTGTTCGTCTCTAGATAGATTTTTGAATCTTAAACTAGGTCTAACGTCCATAAAATTATTCCACCTTTTCTCAGCGTTTCCGACTTTGTAACTGTTGCCGATTGTAAGATTCTAAGAAGGTCAAAACAAACTTTTTAGTAAAAATTGTAAAAGTAAAAGAATTTATGTTCCAGATTAAAAAGTTAATAATGAACGGAAAGAAACAAAAACGACGTGTACATGCCAATAGAGAGTATGCACATAAGTGTGACGTGTGCAAAAAGTCGTTTTCAAAATATTGCTTGTTGGAAAGGCACATGCGGATCCATAGTGGCGAAAAACCATTTGCTGTAAGTAGCTGTTTGTATGATTTTCTGTTATTTTAGTATTGGTTTATTTCAAGAATTAGTGGCTATATTAACCTTTCGTATTGTTATAGTGTCATCTATGCAAGCGTGCTTTTACTCAGAAGGGAACTTTACAAATACATCTTGCTCGACACAGCGGAATTAAACCTTTTCATTGCACACTTTGCCCGGCCAAATTTTGTCAGAAAGGTAATAAATTTGCTCTATTATCTACAGTTAAGCAACGGAGTGAAAGAAGTGCATGCAAATAACAAATCCTCATTAGCAGAAGGTTCTGCTTAAGCTTTAATAATGTTGTTTACACCGTTATTATGAACATACAGGGTATTAAGTAAGTCTACCGAAGGTTCTTTGGTATGAAAAGTTTTTAATTTGATCTTAAACCCATTATTTTACTAAAAATTTGAAATTCCAAGAGGAAATATTTAGAACTGTTGAATGCTCTTGTACAGGGTGTCCCAAATTCGTGGGTGACCATTGGGATCTTGGAAACCGTAATAGATACAAAAAAGTTTAAATTATGGCAAAGTCGAGCATTTTAGAGCTTATTAAAATGCCGTTTTTTCGGGTTTTGTCGAATATCTTCGAAAATATTCGGAATTTTCTTGATTTCAAAACGGCATTTTAATAAGCTCTAAAATGCTCAACTTTGCCATAATTTAAACTTTTTCGTATCTCTTACGGTTTCTAAGATCCCAATGGTCACCCACGAATTTGGGACACCCTGTACCTACACATTTCCATATCCTAATTCTCAAAATCATTCTCCCCCACCTTAAAATTTATATTATATATTTCTCCCATAGTACCCAATTTTAACTTGTCATGATCTCTTTAAAACGGAATTGTAATATTCATTGTGGTTCTCTTCAGTAGCTAATCTATTGACAGAATACCTACCCTCTACATCTCAAAAAATTGTTCCCTTTGCTGGTTTTTCGGTTTTGAAGTTTATCGGCGCCCTTTCTCCGTTTTCACCTATTGCATGGACTTCTGATTTGATTCAGAATCACAGTGATGGATCGATTCGTCGTGTTCAAATCGTCTTTTGCCAAGTCCAGAAATTTTACTATTTTTACTTGGTGTTTATTGCTTGACATGGTGATGTTTGTTGCTCAATTATTGACACATAACTAAGATCAGACTACAGTTCATGTATTAGTCATTTATAGTTATAGTAATTTAAAATGTGATTATTGTAAATAATTTGCAAAATACTTTAGGCTACTGAATTATCAACATCTCCATCTACCTCCACTGCTGTCTCTAAAACGATTCTCTTCTCACTAAATTCCACTAGTCCAGTGGCCAAGTTTCTTTGTGTATCTTGATATTTTATGTACAGTTCTTCATTCCTTAATTAATCTGCATTTATTTATCCTTTTTTATTTACTCCATGATAACATCTAACCAAAACTTAATTAATTTAGGAGACGGCAGCTTATCATTTGTACCTTGTCTTACAAGTGCTTAAGTGTAGGAGGAACATGCTACTGGTTTGTCGCCAATTTTGTAATAAGTATTGAATATATTTAAAATTTGATTGATTATTCATAATCTACATACTTGGCTGTACGGTGTGAGTTATTTTCAGCCTAATATGAAAGTTATTTACATAGATATACTTTGTTAAATATCGTGTGAAATGTTCGGGTAAATAGTGACTCTTGTGAGTGTTCAGTAGCCAGAACAAAGAAATGGAAATAATTAAATCAGCTAAAAAGCTTAAAGGAACAAAGGTATATATCTCAGAAGATCTTACTAAGGTAATGCAAGAACAAAAAAAAGTACTAATAGATCATCAAAAAAATCCCGGGAATTGGGGAATAGAGCACACATTTACAATAATAGATTTTTGTAAACGAGGAAGGGTATACAACCGAACAGCTTAAAGGACCGGAAGTAGAACAGGTAGAAGAGGAGATACAAGAGGGTGAAAATAAAAAACAAGAAGAAAATAAGACAAAAGATGATAAAACAAGGAAGGTGAGCGGAAGAACCCTAACAGAAGAAGACAGGAAAAGGAGCTGGGACCGGAGGGAAGAGAGGGGGGAAAAATATTAAACAAGAATGGAAAAAAAATGATCGAATTCTGCTAAATCAATGATCTACTTATTGGTAATACCTTCTACCACCAAAGTATAGAAAATAGGTACATCTTTGAAGCAAGAAGAAGAAAGGCAAAAAGCATAATCGACTACATAGTATATACGCAAGAATCCAAACAGCTTGTTACTGAGGTAAAGTGATAGGGGAAGCAGAATTAGGTACAGATCACAAACTAGTTACTATGAGAACAAAAATCAGAAAAATAATTAATGTAGAACACAAACAGTACTGCAAAATAGATGTTAAAAAACTAAAATGTGAAGAAGTAAGACAAAAATACAAAGAGCAGGTAGAGAGGGAGAGGTAAGTAGAGAGGAAGAATCACAACAGACTTGGACGCTAGAAGATAGGTGGAACGAATTTAAAGAAATCGTAAAGCAGGCAGCAGAAGAGGTATGG
This sequence comes from Agriotes lineatus, assembly GCA_940337035.1. Classification (NCBI taxonomy): domain Eukaryota; kingdom Metazoa; phylum Arthropoda; class Insecta; order Coleoptera; family Elateridae; genus Agriotes; species Agriotes lineatus. The sequence goes on from OW679196.1 coordinate 58,264,608, forward strand.
GGAAAGAAAGAAGTAAATACAAGGTATAAAAGGACAAGATGGTGGAATAAGCAAATGAGAGGAGCAATAAGGGCCAAAAAACCGCTTGGAAAAATATTATAAAACAAAACAGGAACACGATAGAGAAGACTACATAAAAAAAGGAATGAGGCCAAGAAAGTTGTAAAAGAGGCCAAAGCCAAAAGCTGGGAATAATTTGAAAAAAAGTGGAAGATAATACAATTAAACGAATAGGAGGGAAAACAAGAAAAACGAACAGAAGCATCAAAAATCGAAATGGAAAATTAACGACAAAGGAAGGATAGACCTTAGAAGCATGGGCAAAATATTACTGTGAGAAAATTAATACAAAAGAGCAACAAACAAATAAAAGAAAAGAGGATTTAAGTTATGAAGAAAAACCAGAAGAAGAAAACAACCATAGTACAAAAATAAATGAAGAAGAAGTCTACGAAGCAATAGATAGATTAAAAACAGGAGAATGGAAATGATAAAGTTGGGGGGGGGGGAATAAGGTTGTTACATGGCTCTGGAAGATCTGCGAGAAAGCATGAGAGGAGGACCAGATACCAAAAGACTGGCAGAAGAACCTAATAATCCCAATTTATAAAAAAGGTGAACTATCAGGTTGTGATAACTATAGGCCCAGAGTATATTTCAAGTTGTACATAAGAATAATAAAAAGAAAACTAAGAACAGAGGTTGAAGGAAAAATGGAAGACGAACAAGCCGCTTTTCGACCCCAAAGACAAACAAATGACAATATCAGCATAATTAGGAATCTGATCGAGAGAGCAATGGAAACTGGTTTTCATAGACCTTAGAGCAATATTTGACAACATAGAAAGACAAATACTATGGAACTGTCTGGAAGAAATACAAGTACCACAAAAATAAATAAAAGTTATAAAAAGTGTATATCAAAATGTCTACGGCACAGTGCAAATTAATGGAGGGAGATCACGATTCTTCAAAATGCCAAAGGGAATAAAACAGGAAAACAGTTTAAGTCCACTATTATTTATTATAGTGATGGACAGGATACTAAAGAACACTAAAGAAAAACCACCTAAAAGCTTAGTGGGATATAAAAACATGAGCCCTGTGAAAATAAATAGCCTCCTGTATGCAGATGACATAGTGCTGATAGCAGATATACACAGCAAGGCTCGGAAATTGATGAACATCTGGTTGCAGGAGCTTGAGAAGCTGAAAATGGAGATCAATGTACCTAAATAAAACGAAACTAATGAAGATAAATAAATGGAAAGAAGAGACGTACGAAACATAATATGCAAGGAGACATAATAGAGCAAGTACCATGCTTTGAATACTTGGGAAACATATTATCAGATGACGGAACAATAAATTGAGAAATAATAAATCACATGGAAAAAAGGAACTAAAACTGAAACAAAAATACACGTATACAGAACTATAGCGGTTCGAACAATATTATATGCAAGCGAAAGCTGGCCGATCCAAAAGAAACAAGAGGATAAAGTCATAGCAGCAGAAATGAAACACTTAAGAAAAATAGCAGGAAAAACAAAATTTTATAGAATTAGAAATGAAAAAATAAGGGAAGATCTACACCAGATACCAATTAATAAACAGCTAGAAACGAAACAATTAAAGTGGTTCGGGCACATACATAGAATGAGTGAAGACGGATTAGTCAAGAAAGTAATACAAGCGAGAAGAATAGAAAAAAGAAGAGTTGGACGGCCGAAGAAAAACTGGATAAGTAGAGTCCTCCCAACGTAAGATAGGGACAGGCACGTCACAGTTCGGCTGCGCGGATTTTTGTTACGTCACGCGCCTCAAGTATTGGCAGTGGCGTACACGGATACAAGTGAACTCATCGCGTATCCTATCAACAACTAAACCCCCTGGTAACAGGACGCCTAATTAAGAACGTGCCGTTGCTACGTAACCATGGCCTATCGGGATAATTGCCAAACCACTGCGCACCCTGGCAATGATGACGTGCCTGTCCCTATCTTACGTTGGGCGGACTCTAGAATAGAAGAAATAGGAAAGCAGAGAGGTGAAACAATGGAGGAAATGAAAATAACCGCAAACAATAGAAAAGAATGAAGGAAATGGGTGGAGTCTGTATCCAACGCTTATTAAGGGCAGAAGGATTAGAAGAAGAAGAGAAGTGAATGTTCAGTGCTAATTTATTTCAAAACTAATACAACCCAGAATAACTCATCCCGGAGAATTCAAAATTTCGTTTGTAATAAAATATCTTTTAGTTTTTGAGACATTTGCAATGCAAAAGTAAGATCTATAGTTGTCGCAAATAATACCACGAAATCATAATATTAGTGATACAATTGTGTGCCTACTGTTAAATAGATATCGCTTGACAATGTGCGGTTATGGGTGCCAACATCATAGATCGATAATGCCGACGAAACAATCAGTCAAGCGGGGCAAGGGACGTGTAAAAGCACAGTCTACGATCAGAATGTATTTCACTAATTTTGATGTCTCTTTTACCGTGCGCAATAGCGCAGGAGTTGATCTTGGCAGCGTGATTTATGAATTTAAAAATTTGAGCATACGTACATACCCTCCTCTTGTGCGCCTATACATATACCAGTGTAGTAATTTGTTTAGATTTTAAACTGACATCTGTGTATTTATGGCGGCTAATTCCATCCTCGACTTCTTGGAAGTCGGAATTCAACAAGAACATGGGATTTTTGGGAATTTTTCATTATGATCTTTTTTTAAACTTGCTATAAACATTTATAATTTTCACCTGTCATCTGTCAGAAGTTGATGTTTCTTGAACAATCTTTCATGTATAATAATTCTAGGTAATTTTACTCTTATCAACAGTAAGATCACGAGCGCATTATTTTATGATCATTGGTAGCTTAGCAATTAACGAGAATAAATTGACGAACAGACACAAGCGCGCAAGAATTTTTGAAAGCATTTTTCCAGACTTTAAAGTAACGTAGTAGACTTATTAATACCCTTAAACAAACTTTCCCCAATTGTATAGAATTTGTTAAGAACTATTGCATATACCGGGTGTTCACTTTCAAACTGGAACATAGGGATTTAACATTGCTTTTAACAGTTTTATGGATTCCTGCTAGCCAATTCAACTTACAGAAAATGTTTTGTTATCAATGGAGAGAGAAAATTATTGCGCATTTAATGGTATCAAAAATTAAATAATTTTCATCAATTTTCATTGAATACTAGTAATCAAAAGTTTTCACGTTTTTAAAATATGGGTTGCCTTGACTTTGAAACGGCTGACAGCTATATTCAAATTAATTTGTTGTTTGATGACATTCAAATCATTCGATTGACAGAGGTGGTACCATAGACTGGCCAGCTAGATCTCCTGATTTAGCACCTTGCGACTTTTTTCTGTGGGGTCACCTTAAATTTAAAATTTATAAAAAGCACCATTAAATATTAATTCTTCGAGGGAAGCAATCGTTGCAGAGTGTGGGCTAATAAACGAAAGACAGTTAGCTAATGTTAGGAATTCCTTTTATAACAGACTTGGATATTGTTTACATCAGAATGAGGGGCTATTTGTTTTATAGATTCTAGCCTATCTCTGTTGAAATATTAGTAATTTCTTCATGGCATGATTAATAAAAATTATTGTTGCTATTAATTCCAAAAAAGTCTTATCGCCCGGCTAACAAAAAATAACTAAAATGAAAAATCAAAATGGAGTAATTATCACGAGCAGAAGAGACATTATACAAACAGTAACAGAGTTTTATACAAATTTGTATAAATCTCACAATCAAGAACAACAAAACAGCAACAGAGCAATGGTTACAAATGTGGGTTCAGAAGATATGCTAGAAATCACAAAAGAGGAAATACGCACACCTTAAGACAGATGCAAAATGACCTGGAGAGGACAGAATAACAACAGAAATGCTGACGATAGGAGGAAACGCCTTAATAACTTCGCTGAAAATAATGAAAATAAATGCTTAGAAGAGAGTAGAATACCTGAAAGTTGGAGAAACGCGGAGGTTATATTATTATTTAAAAAAGGGGATAATACAAATATTAATAAATATCGCCCAATAAGTTTATTGTCTCATGCCTATAAATTATTAACAAAAATAATATGCAATCGTTTAACATCTAATTTAGATGCATACCAGCCAGCGGAACAAGCCGGCTTTCGAAGAGGGTATACTACTTCAGATGACCTTTAAACCGTAAAACTCCTAGAAAAGACCACTGAATATAAAATCGACATTCATCTGGCCTCTATCGATTTTCAAAACGCCTTTGATACGGTTGAAACATGGGCACTCTTAAAAGCAATGGATAACTGTAGAATTGACTCAAGATACTCAGCCCTCATGAAAAACATCTATAAAAGAGCAACAATCCAAATTCAAATTGACGAAAACCTCAACACCGATAAAATTCCAATAGGTCGAGGAATACGACAAGGCGATATCCTATCACCGAAATTATTCACATTGGCTCTTGAGGATGTTTTAAAAAATTTGAGATGAGAAAACAAAGGTATTAAAATAGATGGTTGCTACCTGAGTCACCTATGCTATGCGGATGACATCGTGCTGTTTGGCAGTAATATTGAAGAGCTGAAAACAATGATTACCGAACTACGTCATGCTTCCAATAAAATCGGACTTAAAATGAATATTGACAAAACCAAAGTGATGAGCTCCACGAACACTAACGATAACGTAGAAATAAATAGGGAAATAGTAGAAAATGTAAATCACTACATTTATCTTGGACATGACCTAAAACTCGGAAAAGAAAACCAAACAACGGAGATTGCAAGAATTATCAGTCTAACATGGGCTGCTTTTGGTAGGCTAAATTATATCTTCAGAAACTCCGGTATACCCCTATGCTTAAAAATAATATATACGAGTCATGTGTGTTACCATCCATGGCTACGAACGGCATAGAGACGATGACTGTTAACGAAGAACAGCGCAGAAAGGCTTACAGTAACACAAAGAGCAATGGAGCAAAAAATTATTTCACGAGCCGTAACCAAGACAACAAAATATTTTCTTGAAAATTTTTTGTAGGTATGTTTGTGTCGTTATGATTTTCTTACCGAATCTGCATTCGAGCACGATGTTGTTGGAACACACTCAAAAAAATTTCCGGAAAGAATGAATGCTCTTATGAGATTATATGCGAAAACAAATCTCACACTCCTTAAACTAACCTTGTAATATTCCACCCTTCTCATAAGGGTATATTAAAATTTAGCCGCGGGATAACTCACTGTCGAAGAGGGTTCGGTGCACTCGAGTATAAATAAATACAACAACAACGATAAGTTAGTAATAAATCAATATAATGTCTCTAAATGTAATATACAAAAATACGAACTGAACTGTATATCATACAATACGGAAACTATAAAAATTGTCAATTGCACGTTGAAATTCGGCTGGCGGTGTAGGCAGCCCACAAAGCGCCTCTGCGGAGGAGGTCACGAGGCTTGGAGATGTCCTTCCTCGGGCGGGCGGCGAGTGTTCCCTTCCGCGCCGATCCGCGAGAAATTTTCCGCTCGCAACCGGCCGATGCCGAAGTTCCTGGGATATTGCTTGCAGGCGCCGTTCTTCTGCGAGTTTTACGAGTTAAAATATATGGCAAATTTTACCTGGAGATCGTTCGTGTGTTTAGAGTTTACTGTGCGAGGCCTTCCTGGAAGTTAGTGTCTCCTCTAGGTGGATCCAGCGCGCAAATCAGTAGCACGCGCTTCCCAGGTGCGTAGATAGTTCTTGACCTCTCGCAGGTAGAACGGAGCGCTTATCGGAGGGTCCGGCTCGCCCGATAGTGCGCTATCAGCTCCAGGTCGTTGCTTCGACTTTGTTTACGTTCGATGCAATTTGCGGACGGGGAATGTTAACTTCAGGTCTTGCGGGTCGAACGGTGGCTTCCGGCGAAGTGATATGCTGTGAATCACACCAAATTAGTCTTCGCGGAAATCGGGCAATTTGTTGACCCTTCGTGCACTGCGAATAAACAGGATTTCGCAGTCGATGAGAGCACGGGAACGTCTGGATATGGGGAAAGTAAAATATTCCAAGATCTCAACAGCGTGTGCTGGAACTTGTAATATTTCGGATTCAAACGCTACACTACTAACCAGAAATTTACCGACATGATAGAATAGCGTTCAGTACAGGTTATTTACAGCGGATGTGAAATTATTCTAATCTTGCTAACAGTTCGTAACGACAAAATGGCGGTAGGAAATGCAGCCAGATTAGATAACGGATCAGGTCAGGTATCTTCTTATCGGATGAAGATCGGTCACAGAGAGCTGCAGTTGGGCGGTCTTCGTATATATAGTATCGGGGTCCCTTATCTGCTGCTTCCGGTGGCGATTAGAGTAGGAGGGGAGATTCGCTTGCGCGCCGCCTTAACGTAACTTGCGGCATCGGATGTCGATCGGCTTATCTTCGGTTGGATCCGAAACGTTTAAAAAGCGCGCTGAATTTAATTCAAATGCTTTTTGAGCATCCCTAAGAATTAATCTCAGGGCGAAACGTTACACATGCCGGTCCCTTCGGAGGAAACGGGAGTTTCATGGGGCTCTTCTCCATGGGTTCTCCATCTGCACGTCCACAAATCCTTGATGCGTCGGCGGATCGACGTTTTGGAAACTGCGGTATCAGCATCCCTGGTCATCAAGTATTGCAGTGGCGTAGGAGGAAAAGGGGCAAGGCAAGATAATAAAAATTTTATACTTGCTGTTTAATTATACTTCTGCGGCGGCAATAATCCCATTTGATGGGCTGTGTCTCGGGAAACTCGCAAAAATTCTCCGGAAGGCAATTTCACGCGGAAACGGCGTTTCTTCTCCCTCCGTCTGGTTTTGCGTGAGGTCGGTTGTCGGGCTTCCGTTTCGTTCGGTGGTCGGAAAAGAATCTCGGGAAGCACTTCGGGTGACAAATCTGGTTCTGGGAGCTGGAGTTGCTGCAACTCTTCCAGGACTGAGGCGAGGGCGTCGCCTTCAGCGAGGGGAACCAAATCCTCGTTCACGGGTAGTTGAGTGGGGGCTTCTGGATTAAGTTCAGGCGGAATGCCTAGTAACTCCCACCAAGGGCCGCATTCAGCCAGGATGGCTCTCATGAGGGGAGAGGGAGTGTCTGGCGTCGCTGGGAGTCCTGGAGGAGTATAGGGCCACAAGGGCTCGACGTCGAACTCCATATTCGGGGTAGTTTGACGAGCGGGCGTTGCTTGCAGCATGGATGGGGATGTTCCAAACAAACGCTCCATCTTCCGGGATAAGTCGAGAGGTGACGTTTGGGGTCCTAGATTTCCTCTAGGGCTCACCTGATCGGTGTCATCCACGGTAGCGGAATTCGGCTGCATGTTGCCTTTCTTCTCTGGTGTATCTGGTAACGGAGACAACATGGCCGGCACCGGACTCCACTGGGGCAAAGGCGACCAGCGGGTAGTCGTCGGGGATGCTGGGCGGTTATAGAGATGCGGGGTCCACGGACGGATCCTTTTCTGCCCTTTACGTCGCCTCCTAATTTTGAAGGGCCACGGTCGCACATCGATTTTATTTCGGACCGGAGGCATCTTCGATTAGTTTGAAAGTAACTCGGATAGTGACATAGGGTTTGAAGATAAGCCCTTATATAGGCCCAACCCTGTTATCACCCCTTCTATGGGATTACAGGTAAAAATGGTCGTTGTTGACGGACCTTTTTCACATCTGGACCCAGGGAAAGAATATTCTAGAAACCAGATTAGGGCAGGTGCGAGGGAAGTTTAAAAAAATTAAGTCCGGACATGAACTTTGGAAATTTCTAAAATTTCTGGCAATGGCTTGAATGCCATTTTGCAGGGTGCGTTTTATTACACACACAAAACTCTGAGATTCCTACTAGATAAATGCAGAAGTTGCGGTTTCAACTTGCATTCTAAGAACTTCAGGACTAGGGCAAGTGAATTACCTTCCCTAGAGCGAACGTACTTTCTTGTATGCCCTTAGGCGAATGTAGCGTTCGGGATTCGTTGAACTGGCTAGGATAAATTCACGTTACAAGATGACACGAAGCTGCGGTATCAGTCCGCCATCTTGTCAACGTTCATGCACATATGCACAACTACACTACTGAAGAATGTAGGTGTTGCGGCGTCGGCATAACTTCAGGTGGTGCATTTGCTTCATTAAACATTCTGGAGGAAACAAGCTTTCTTGTAGGCACTTGGGCGAAATGCTCGCTCTGGATTTGTTTAACGAAAGCACACAAACTCGGGTTCCTGGTGAATACCAAATACTGCGGTTTTCAGTCTTGTATTCCTACGGGAAATATACTGGAAATTGACGAATCGGGAGCACCATCGCGGTTTCGACGTGCATTTCTGGTTATACTGGAAATTGACGGGTCGGAAGCACCATCGCGGTCTCGACGTGCCTACTGGTTATACTGGAAATTAACGGATCGGAAGCACCATCGCGGTTTCGACGTGCATACCTGGTTATACTGGAAATTAACGGATCGGAAGCACCATCGCGGTCTCGACGTGCATTCTGGTTATACTGGAAATTGACGGATCGGAAGCACCATCGCGGTTTCGACGTGCATACCTGGTTATACTGGAAATTGACGGGTCGGAAGCACCATCGCGCTTTCGACGTGCATTTACTGGTGTTCGCTCGGGCACCTCGGGGCTGCTAAACCCGTACCAGCAGAAGATGCTGGCCCCTGAGGGTTACAGGAGACGGTACTACGCGGGCGGTCCGTAGTATCTTCAGGCAAAAGGCTAGGGTACCTCGGGGTCGCGAAGCCCGTGCCAGCAGTTAAGCTGCTGGCCCCGGAGGGTTACAGATTACAGGTTACATGTTACAGGTTACAAAAGGGATTGGTGCTCTCTGACCTTTCGAAAGGACTGGAAACGGGCGGGGAATTCGGACACCTGGATCTGGGCTACTGGTAACATCTCTGGTACAGGACTCTGGTACATCTCTGCCGGAATTCCGAAGAATCCACCTGGACTAGGCTCTCTGGTACATCTAGGTTCGGTCGGCTTATCTGGAACAGGTTTTGTATAAAAGATTAAATAAAACCTTAAATACTACTCGGATAATTTTCAGGAATGCTCGGGCGCCAAATATCTGGTGAAAACAGGTCGGCGGACGGGCGTTTGCTGAATTATCTATACTCGAGTTCAAGTCCCTGCTCGGGCGCCATGTAATATTCCACCCTTCTCATAAGGGTATATTAAAATTTAGCCGCGGGATAACTCACTGTCGAAGAGGGTTCGGTGCACTCGAGTATAAATAAATACAACAACAACGATAAGTTAGTAATAAATCAATATAATGTCTCTAAATGTAATATACAAAAATACGAACTGAACTGTATATCATACAATACGGAAACTATAAAAATTGTCAATTGCACGTTGAAATTCGGCTGGCGGTGTAGGCAGCCCACAAAGCGCCTCTGCGGAGGAGGTCACGAGGCTTGGAGATGTCCTTCCTCGGGCGGGCGGCGAGTGTTCCCTTCCGCGCCGATCCGCGAGAAATTTTCCGCTCGCAACCGGCCGATGCCGAAGTTCCTGGGATATTGCTTGCAGGCGCCGTTCTTCTGCGAGTTTTACGAGTTAAAATATATGGCAAATTTTACCTGGAGATCGTTCGTGTGTTTAGAGTTTACTGTGCGAGGCCTTCCTGGAAGTTAGTGTCTCCTCTAGGTGGATCCAGCGCGCAAATCAGTAGCACGCGCTTCCCAGGTGCGTAGATAGTTTTTCGCCTCTCGCAGGTAGAACGGAGCGCTTATCGGAGGGTCCGGCTCGCCCGATAGTGCGCTATCAGCTCCAGGTCGTTGCTTCGACTTTGTTTACGTTCGATGCAATTTGCGGACGGGGAATGTTAACTTCAGGTCTTGCGGGTCGAACGGTGGCTTCCGGCGAAGTGATATGCTGTGAATCACACCAAATTAGTCTTCGCGGAAATCGGGCAATTTGTTGACCCTTCGTGCACTGCGAATAAACAGGATTTCGCAGTCGATGAGAGCACGGGAACGTCTGGATATGGGGAAAGTAAAATATTCCAAGATCTCAACAGCGTGTGCTGGAACTTGTAATATTTCGGATTCAAACGCTACACTACTAACCAGAAATTTACCGACATGATAGAATAGCGTTCAGTACAGGTTATTTACAGCGGATGTGAAATTATTCTAATCTTGCTAACAGTTCGTAACGACAAAATGGCGGTAGGAAATGCAGCCAGATTAGATAACGGATCAGGTCAGGTATCTTCTTATCGGATGAAGATCGGTCACAGAGAGCTGCAGTTGGGCGGTCTTCGTATATATAGTATCGGGGTCCCTTATCTGCTGCTTCCGGTGGCGATTAGAGTAGGAGGGGAGATTCGCTTGCGCGCCGCCTTAACGTAACTTGCGGCATCGGATGTCGATCGGCTTATCTTCGGTTGGATCCGAAACGTTTAAAAAGCGCGCTGAATTTAATTCAAATGCTTTTTGAGCATCCCTAAGAATTAATCTCAGGGCGAAACGTTACAACCTCACTGTGATATGTTTCTTTTAACTAGAAGAATTATTGTTTATTTATTGTGAAATTGTTTATGTGTAGCAATAATTCTAATAAAGTTTTTTTCATCCTACATGATTAGAAAATCGAATTTTACCATCTCCATAGAGACGAGAAAGTGTGCGCTTCTAAGGCTAGCCTTGCAAAACAACTCCCAATGGCTAGCCAAGAAAAAAATTTTTGACGTTTTCCAGTAGGGGACGCTGCAATAATCTGTCAAACCAAATTTTAAAAAAACACGTTTATAATTAACTTTTTTGCTTTAAATAATAGCTATCCCCCTTTTATAAAAATATTTGCTCAATAAAACTTAATTTTAGCAATGTAGTCGTTACATTTTTAATATAAAATAAACGTTAGATAGATTTCTGTAGAAGCTTATGTCTAACTGCGGGTAGATGGCGCTGCAGTTACAAACGCTATTCGATTAGCCAACATTTACAAATTGTGTTATTATTGTTGACAGCTCTGTCAATTTCAAAATAATAACCTGGATGAGAGCTATGTTGAAAAAATTATTGCAGGATGGTGTTGTAGGATGAAAAATAATGTGTAAACCATGGACGGTAAAGTGATTTTCCAGGCTTCAAGAAGTGTCCAGGCTCGCTAAAGCTCGCCTGTCCATTTCTTCTTTCAGCCTGGAAAATAATCACTTTACCGCCTAGGTTTACAATATACTATTTCATAAAACTCTTCGTTCGAGTAATCGTTGATTTTATAAAGTAAAAACTACTGAACTAACTCTGAATGTCATCAAATAACAAATTAATTTGAGTATAGCTGTCAACTGTTTCGAAGTCAAGGCAACTCATATTTAAAATACATGAAAACTTTTGATTACTATTATTCAATGAAAATTGACAATTTACATTTAATTTTTGATACCATTAGATGCGCAATAATTTTCTCTTTCCATTGATACCAAAACATTTTCTGTGGGTTGAAGTGGCGAGCAGGAATTGATGAAACTGTTAAAACAATGCTAAATCCCTACGTTCCAGTTTGAAAGTGGACACCCGGTATAGACCCCCAACGGCACTACATCTGTCAAATCTACTGATTGTTATTTAATTCTCAGGTTTCATTTGATTGTATAAAGAAAACTACCCACTTTCTTATAAATCTTGAAAAGCAATTTCCCTACTAGATTACATTCGAATCTAAGGGAAAAATATGTTGAATTTATTGACTGATCTCATTTCTATCTTAACAGCATGTAATTCTCATACTAGGTAATCTACGAGTTCACGTACAAAAAACACACGTAGTTCCGAATCCTGGTGAAAAAGTGTACAAATGCACAATGTGCACATGCATTTTCAAAAGAGTATCATCGCTGAATGCACACATCACGAGAGCCCATGCCGGAGACAAGCGGGTTGACGATATTACAGACATACTAGAGCAACTGAAGGAACTGGAAAAACAGCTTGTACCCCGAGCTACAGAAGAGAAGCCTGAAGTGGAGGCAAGAGTTGTCAGAAAGGAAGATCCACCTGCGAGTGACGTGAGTGGTGTTACTGTAAAGTACGTCAAGTTGGTAGATTCAAGTGTCGAGGGAACTCTTCGGCGGTACTTGGTGAAATCAAGAAAAGTAGGGGAGCACCAGTGGTACATTTGTACTTTTTGTTCCAAGGAGTTCAAGAAACCGTCCGATTTAATCAGGCACTTTAGGGTGCACACTAGAGAGAAGCCGTTCAAGGTTTGTCCGAGCTGGGAGCAATGGTACTGAACATAATGCAATCTTTTTTAGTGTAAACAGTGCGATCAGGCCTTCTCACTAAAATCTACATTAGCAACTCATATCAGCACACACATTGGGAAAAGGCAGTACCAGTGTATTGTTTGCTTAAAAATGTTTACCTCGATTCGGACGTTGAATACTCATCTGAGGTAGTGGTTGCGTTAAAATGATGTTGCTTTATATTATTCTGACGTTTATTTTAGGAGGCATGATAAAAATCATTCGAAACGTTCCCAGCATTACATGTGCAGCACTTGCAACAAAGTTTTTAATTCGGTATCGAAAGCCAAAATACATATGGAAATGCACAAAAGTAACAGTGGGCAGGTGTTACTCAACAAAGGAACGGCAATAGAAGTAGTGATGCAGCAACCTATGGTGGAAACAGCTGATGGTATGGTTTATTTGAATTTTGGGTTATTTGATATTGCTATTTTTTAAGTTTATAATAAATACATTCCTCATTCTGTTAATTGTCACTGCCAGTGTACGTTACAGCTAGAACAAGAAATAGATCAGAACTTATTGGGAAAACCCATCTTTGAAACTATCGTGTGTTCCAAAAAAAAACTTATTTAGGGTAGGCTTTGGCAAGAAAGATAGAAAATCTAGTCATGTCTGAACTTAAGTCTGTAGGTGAATGTCAGATTGTATTTTGTTTATGAAAACATCTGTCACTGTGACAAAGGCAAAAGTTTATACTGCGTTAAGTTTACTTGTATCGAGCAAAAAGGAAAGCAAGATGGCATTTATACAACAATGAGTGTATTAATCATAATAGTCAATATACATTGTTTTTAGTTAGTGTTTTGTATATTTTTAGGAAAATAGTTCAAGATCAAGATGTAATTTAGTTCTCTCTGACTTATGGTAGTTCATTTGCTTCAATGGGTATGTCTCAAGTTATGGCAAACTTCAATTTGATCATGGCATGCTGGGGGAAATGAGTTTTTTTTTGGAACATATGATAGTTTTAGCAAGCTATAAACAGTGAATAAACACATAATGGACTCAGAAGCGACACTCCGCGGCGGCGCCTTTGATGTTCGAGGTGCCTTATTTTGGTCAGGCGGCCATACTGTGAGCAAGTAGAAAAGGCGGGAAATTCAAAAAGTTGAATTATAGGCGCACCACCGACAACACCTGTTAAAACCAATCCACGGAAACACACGTTATGACCTCACAAATCTACTCACTAGCGCTACGCATGCGCACTGATTTTTAGAAAGTCGCGAGTGTCGCTTCTGAGTCCGTTAGGTGTTTATTCTGTGCTATAAATCTAGATTTAAGTAAATGCAATTGACAGAACCAGTATTCACTAAAACTAGATGTTAATTAAAATTACATTATTATTTCAATGAGAATTCTACCCACTCTTATTTATTCCAACAAGGCATGCGGTCATAGCACTGGGGTGCAAACAGTTTTTGCAAATGCACTTCGAATTGTTAATTTTTGAATGTGTCAAAACACTTTGAACTAATTTCGGTAGTGAGGACTAGTCTAGTGAAAACTACAAATAATTTTAAAACATCGAGTTCCTCGGTTATTACTTAATTTTCCCAACAGCAGGCAGTGAATTCCAGATTAAGGTAGTTAAAACTAGTATTAAGTTATTAACTTAGGGACTTTGTTAACTAGTTTTTTCTAGTGAAGTGGGGTTTTTACGAGATTTATGTTTAAACTGCAACGTGTACGTGACTTATGTATTTTGCTCTTTCTAACTCCATAACTTTATATCAAATGGATATGTCTTTATAACAAGGCTGTAGAGTCGGAGTCGGGAGTCTGAGTCGAGGAGTCGGAACTTTTTGGGTGGACTCCGACTTCCACTTTACAATTTTTTTTTAATAAAAACACCAAAAGCTAACAAGCTATTTGAATGACTGTAGTACTGACTATTTGAAGACGGACTTAGGGTTAATAAAAATTGATTTTTCTTTATTTATGTTAGTTTATGAAAATGCACGTACACTATAATATGTTAATTCATAGATCCACGAGTGTGCAGAGTGTGTTCTAGAATCTGTGTGGTCACCGCTTGTAAATTAAAATTCCTACCAAACTATTTAAAAATGCCGACTTTTTCCTTGCACAGCGTAGTAGACGGTTTTTCTATATCGTACCAATAACTGTTTTATGTGATTAACAATAAAACAAGCATAGTACGTATTATTAGTATTAAGTATGTCTAACTTTAATAGTGCACCTTATTTTTATGTTTCAACCGTTTCAATATGTATTTTAAAAGTTACAACGGTTTCATCATTTTGTTGTATTGTTACTGTTCATGGAGGCTTTGGTTAATTGGCAATGTTCTTTTGTTTATTTTTTTGTGTTGATTTGGCAAAATATAAAAAATATTATTGAAGTCAATGATTTTTATAATTAAATTACTCCATTAAATTCTATTTTAATGAAATGATTTAAATTGCTCAACCCTGCTCAGACCTCAGACTATTTGAATTTCCTATGACTCAATAAACGTGTATTATGTAGGCAGGTAGTAAATGACCCCTTAAGAAAATAATCTACTAAGGAATGTAGTTATTGCTGTTAGTTTAGTAGGTAGGTAAGAAGCTTTTGCCATAATAATGGCATTTGCAGGTGTATGAAATTTTGCTAGGAAATGTATTCTTATTAAAGTAAATTTTATTCTTTTCCTCATTTACGTAAACCTCTCTATGTATTTGTACATGAAATCAGTACGTTGCTAGAAACCGTGCATCCAATATTTGTAATTTATTATAATCAACCACAATCCGCAAAACTACTGAAATTGGTCATGAGCCTGTAAAGTTTATCAGGTAGATGAAAAGGAATGAGGAGAGGGGGGGGTTATCAATATTCTAGTACTGTCGGAGTCGGGAGTCGGAGTCGGATTCAAACTACTAAAATATCAGGAGTCGGAGTCGGATTTTTTTTACCGACTCCACAGCCCTGCTTTATAAGGTCTAATTTTCTAGAATTTAATTGAAATTTGTAGGCCTTCCTTTCACACCAGAAGGACCGCAACTTTTACATACCTAGAAACACCAGAGCGGCCAAATTGACTCCACATATTTTTATGAAAAAATAGGACAATTAGAATTTGCAATTGATGCAGATACCTTGTCTTTGAACTTGTTGCATACACACAACCACACATGGCTTTTTTGCATATTGTGCAAATATCTTTTGTCTTGTTTTTTGTGTATTTCCCCAATTTGGCAGATAACAATTGATCTTTCATGAACGTGTTGTAGTGGTGCACACCCTGTTTGGCTTTTATTTGTGTATGTACCTACGTTGTGTATGTTTTCTGTGTATTAGGGCGTGCTTCAGATGAATTACAGATGATTACCCTAGACGGTGGTACTTAGACTAACTTTACTCAGTTCGTATAGAGGCTGGAGACCTTCGCTTCTCACACCGAAAAAAAGCAACGTCATGGAGATATAATATTCTTTATTATGACCAATAATGATCACAGCGAGGAGATAAAAGAGAGAATCCAGATGGGGTGTAAAGCATATTATGCAAATCAAGACACGCTGAAGAGTAGAAAAATCAACACAAAAACTAAAATACGAATTTATAGAAGCTTAATAAGACCAGTGGTATTATACGCGGCAGAAGTAATGTGTTCAACACAAAAAGAAGAAGAACAATTGCGAATATTTGAAAGGAAGGTAATAAGAACGATAATGGGAACAAAAAAATGGATGACGGGGAGCACAGACAATACATGAATCACGAAATTTTAAAAATAATGGAAGGAGAGGATATCGTGAAGATAATGAAGGCTCACAGGATTGGATGGCTTGGTCATATATGGAAAGCAGAAGATACAAGAATAATCAAAGGAATTACAACATGGAAACCTGATCTGAACAGGCCAAGGGGGAGACCAAGAAATAGATGGTACGAAGCAGTGGAAAACGATTTAAGAAGTATGAACATAAAGAAATGGAAGGAGAAAGCAAAAAACAGAGTAACATGGAGAAAGATAGTAACAGAAACAAAAACTCGTCAGAAACTCTAGAGGGAAAAAGAAAGACTGACAATCAGGAGTCTAATCCACCCCAGAAAGTGAATTATTTACTTCGGAAAGAAGAGACAATATTCTACCCAGAATGAAACGCCATATACCTATGGGGCCATAATTATACAGGGAGTTGATTATAACGCGCAATATGTGTAAATGCGTTTATTTTAAAATGCAATATGGAAACGTTACTTTGTAGGTAAAAAATACTGTATTCTACGGGGGAAGGAATTCTGTTGATCAAATAGTATAAAGACTTCAGTTTACAGCAAGTATGTGGGTTATTACATGCCCTGTGTTCATTCTGATGCTTCTTTTTCAATAAAATTACGGTTCATATATTGCATTTTAAAATAAATGCATTTACACATGCCGTGGCGTACCCTTAGAAACCAATAGTAACAATCAGGTCGTTATGGAAACGGGAATGCCACATTGCGCGTTATAATAAATTCACTGTATCTAACAGCAATGAGATAACATGAACAAGAAAATAATACGTATGGCTTGAGTAAGAAAGAGATAAACATAGTAGTAAATATTCGAGTAGGCATGACGCTTATTTTAATTATGACATAAGTCAACTAAATATGCCTACTAAAATAATTTTGTCGTATGGCCATCTCTTTCTTACTCAAGTAAATCATTCTATTTTGTTGTTCATGTTATCTTATTGCTGTTATATATAATTATGGCCCCTTCTGTATATACAGTGTGTCCCCGGATAGGTGAAATGACTCTTGTGAAAGGTAAAAAATTGTCGATTTAAATTTTCATTTTTTGGGGTTCAGCCCTCCTTGGTTAAAGGCGAATTTCTAACATCATTTCAGTTTTGAAAAATCAAGTATGCCTTGGAAATTTTCAAAAAATCCATTTTTCTGTAATGTAAAGTGCCTTTTATGTGGCAAATATGACAAAAATTTATTTAGAAAAGTTGTTTAGAATTAACATCTAGGACCTTATACCAAATTTCAAAATCCTCGGCCAACTTTGATTTCTCACATTTTCTTTCAAGTTTAAAATCAAAGAATTTTATTTTTAACAAAGTTTTTTTATTTTGAAATAAAAAACTTTTGTTAGAAGTATTTGTTTTTCCAATAAAAATCTTGGTTAAAAGTAAAATTCTTTGATTTGGGACCTAAACATAAAATAAATTGTGAGAGATCAAAGTTGGCCGAGGATTTTGAAATTTAGTATAGGCGCCTAGATGTTGATTCCAAACAACTTTTCTTAATAACTTTTTGTCGTATTTTCCACATGAAAGGCACTGTACCTTAGAGAAAAAATGATTTTTTGAAAATTTCCAAGGTATACTTGATTTTGCAAAACTGAAATTATGTTCGAAATTCGCCTTTAACCAAGCAGGGCTGAACCCCAAAAAATGAAAATTTAAATCGACAATTTTTTACCTTTCACAAGAGTCATTTCACCTATCCGGGGACACACTGTATATGACCAAGTGTAAATGTACTTTATACTTTTACAATTACTGTGGTGTTTCGAAGACTAAAATGACATCGGATAGTTGTCGGTGGCTCGTCTAGCAGCAGGAAAGGGTGGGTACTCGTTTGGTGCCTCTCATAGCAGAAAAAATATTTACAAAACATCAATATTAACCAGGAAAAACGTAATAAATTAATGCAAAACTATCGACAAACGGAGAATTTGCACATTTTTACACATTGTGTTGTGCCTCTACTGTTTGATCTTCTGTTAGTTCTGTTTATTAAAGCTGAAGGGGTCAATTTGATAATTCCAAACCCGAATCTTTATCAGAATCGGACGACTTTGTTAAAGAAATTACCACAGGAGGAACGACAACCATACAACGTTCTCCTCATTCACCCAATCACTCCTGATAAGATATTCACAGCACTTAATGCAGTTTATCCACTTATCAGCATTGCATTTGCTCAAGACTTCCTCTCAAACCTTTCTGCCTCTGGCTTTAACTAGATTCCAAAGTTGTTTTTTTATTGTTTTTATGAAAATTAATTTTGTTTTTATACAGCCAGGCCTGGAGAGTTTTCTGTTCGAATTAGTAGTTTGTCTCTTCTCCAACAACATTGAGTGATAAGGAGCATTATCCATAATGATAGCAGATTTACCTCCAATGCTAGTTAGAGCAGGCACCAACTGATGTTTTACCCACTTTTGAAAAATTTCGCAGGCAGCCACTCTTTATTACTATGATATAGAATATTATCACCAATTTTAAATTTGTCACTTGGTTGTGAATTTTTATCCACATCAAAATGTAACTTGGGACATTAATTGTTTTTGTGAAGTTGATAACAATGTTTTAGTTCTCTGACTTATGAATCGTTTTACTGGTAATCCAATATGGTGTCGAGGCATATGTCGTTGATGTAGTCCAAGTTTTCGTCACTACATCGATTAAGTTTTTTTGCTTTTTGCACATACCGTACCAATAGTCCATTTGATTTGGGTAATTCTGAAATCATGAACTGCAATTTCTTCGTAAATATTTTAAATTCTTCCGACATGTATTGTCTTCTATTATCTGTTGATAGCATGTTAGGTATGCCATGCAGCGCAAACCAATTTTACAGTATGGTGTCTTTAATTTGCTAATCGCTTCTAATTTTTCATGTGGAAGTAAAAATTTTAGTTTTGTTTTTACTTACAATTTTAATCCTGCGAGTTTTTTAATCACTTCTGATGCGATTTGTTGTAGTTCTTGTTGTGTAGCTGCATGTAGTCTGTAGAGCGACTGTACATGTATTAGTATGTCGTCCATGTAACATTCAAACATTCAACTCCTTCCATATTTTCTAATAATTTGCACATACTTTTTTGAAAAACTACCGTAGCAGAAGTTACGCCTAGACACTTGTAGTGACCCCAAGGTGTGGAAATGTAAGATATTTGACATTTGTTTCTGAGACGTTAATTTGCCAAAATCCTTTTCTGCAATCTAATAACGTACCATTTTCAGCCATGAACTCTTGCTGTAATCTCCACCAATGTTTGCAACGGGTAAGGTCTTTGTTTTAGTTTTTTATTTAATTCTGATGGATCTAAGCAGACACGGATCTTTTTGTTTTTGCTTTACTAGTACTATTGGAGAGACAGTTGATGTTGGTTCAGTTATTGACTGGATGGTTGTAATCTGTGTCATTTGGTCTAGCTCTTTCATTACTTTGGCTTGTATGGCATGTGGGATTCTTGGCGTTCTATTTCATACACATAGCTTTGTAGGCATTCAATGTCTTTGAATAGCATTTGCGGTTGAACGTCTACCGAGTCTAATCTTTTTATTAATCCTAAGCTTAGGCAAGTGTCCTTGCCTAATACTGGCTGCACTTTTCCTTCCACTACTATATGTCAGTTAAATGACTTTGTCTTGGATTTTGGTTTTTATTTTTGTTTTCACCTATAACATATGAGTGCATGATTTAAGTATGATGGTAGTATCTAGTTTTACCTTAGATTTGTTTAACTTAACTGCAGCTTGAGCTATACTTTGCGCGATCACATTACACTGCATGTTCTTTTATATACTCAGCTGTTTTCAAGTTTGCTCATTGGCTTAGCAGATACTTATTGCCTTTTCTGGTTTAATGTCATTTTCTTCAAGTCTTGCTCTTAGGGCATCATTAGACAGGGTGAGTTTTTTTTTCACCAATAAAAGTTTTAGACATTTTAATTGTGAATTTTCTACAAAATTAATTTCAAGATATGTTAGATGGGTTAGATTTGGAAACACGACGTAACTTACGCTGGTTTCAACGCGACAGTGCTCTGCCGCACAACCATCTGCAGGTAAGAGAGCACCTAAACCAACTATTTCCAAATTCTTGGATAGGTAATAACGGGTCGGTCCGTTGGTCACCAAGATCGCCACATTTCAATTTTGAATTTTTTCTTTTTGGTGTTCTAAAAGATTTAGTGTATCAGCGAACGTATGTGACAAAAGACGAACTACGTGATGCTGTGGTAAATGCTTTTCGCAATTTAGATTGTAAGAATATATGGAAAGCTGTAAATTCTATTATGAAAAGATGCCGCTTGTGTGTAAATAATAATGATGGACATTTTGAACATTTGTCGAGATAGATTAATTTTTTTACATGCAAGAAAGTAGAAATTTAAATGTAATAATTTGTAGTTTCTTTGCTTTGTTGTTCTATTTGCCACCCTAAAGATTTTAGGTGCAATATAATAAACTGAGTAATTACCTTAAGAGCAAAAAAATGTTTTCCATGGTAAACTCTGTTTTTGCTACTCTCAATAATACAAATAGTCCTGTATCGTGTTTATTTGTCAAAGTAAGTACAGTGACCTAATATCACTGCAAACAGAAAAAATACACTTTTTAAAAATGTCAAAAGCCAACTATGGTTATTGCTATTTAAAAAAATGTAAGTTTGGATTATATCTCGAAAATTATAAAAGCAGAATGGAAATTAATAAATGTATCGTATTAAGCAGAAAAATGTCCATAATTTTTGTTCGTATCATATTTCTGTATCTCTAATATTAACGATTCTATAACATTTAAAAGAAAAATCACTAAATCAGTTTTTCGCTCATATCTAGTAAACTGTGTTTTTTTCAAAAAACAAAAGCACATCATGCATAAGATCTTAAAACGACAACTCTTTCCTCATTTAACCGGATCTCTATGTCTTATGGTTTCTGAGATCCCAATGCTTAAAATTATATACCGTATACTATTCGATTGCATAACAAGCTATCTTGTAGTGCTTCATAGTTACAATTCTTAATTTTTTGGCTCAGCGACGTTAAGAAGTCATTTAAAGTTCCATATTTGGCCTTGCTGGGTTTTATTGAATATATACCGTTCATAAATGACATTAATTGTCGTAACAAAATGTTTTTAAACATTTGCTTCAGCGTTTGTTAGGTTAATTGTGTTAAAAATTGCGACAGCTTTTGGCTCTATTGTCATAATGGAGAGTGCCGATTGCACTTTTCCAGACTTTTAATCAAAGAAGTGTGCATACCAATTAAACTGTTGTAAGAACATTTTCCATTCTGTGCTCATGTTGCCTCTGCTACTAATGTTTAGTGGTTTTAGCAGTCTGATGCTCGTTGCATTATCTTTGTCTACTGTTGTGTCGTTTTATGCATTTTTCTCAGTGTAATTTTATTTTACACTTCGTTTTTACGCAGGTTTCGGCACCATGTCAGTTTAAGTACATATATATATTGTTGTGCAAGTGTTATAACATATATATTATACAAGTCATTAGTTATACTACAGACACAAGATATACTCCATGTGACAGCGGCCATCTTCTGAACTTCACTGAATATTACCTGGCTATTTGGTTGAAAAGGTCTACTCCCTCTTGTGCCGAGTTGTCATCTTTGTCAATTTCCACACTATGGTACAATGAGCTCAATACAAGTATATTTTCATTTATGTTCTGTTGATAAACAGTAAGTATTACATCCTGTTGATTTTTATAAACTTACTGCCGGTCTTATAAAGATCACTAATCTGAGGTTAACTTTAATTCGTCGTTAAAGCAAACAAAAGCGCATCAAAACCTTAGTGCTTATGACATTTATTCGTTAGTAAACAAATTTTTATGCACTTTTGTTTATTTTAACAACAAATTAAAGTTAACCTCAGATTAGTGGTCGTTATAAGACTGGCTGTTAATGTTGGGTAAATTTGTACGATGTTTTTACAAAATTTGGATTTTTCCTTCTGAAATGGTTCATAGCGCCAACAAGAGTTGTAATTTTTCTTATCGTAATCTTGAAATTCTGAAATCACCCACGATTTACTGATACACTTTGTTTTTTATTTTTTTGGAGACCTCGACTTATTCAGTTATTTAGTTCAACTTCGATATTTGCATCTTCGCCAAATACTCAAAATTCTTTACTTTCTCGATC
Source organism: Agriotes lineatus (assembly GCA_940337035.1). Classification (NCBI taxonomy): domain Eukaryota; kingdom Metazoa; phylum Arthropoda; class Insecta; order Coleoptera; family Elateridae; genus Agriotes; species Agriotes lineatus. The sequence goes on from OW679196.1 coordinate 58,286,855, forward strand.
TACTGTTTTCCCAGCTGCAGCCGTTGTTCTTCCTGTTCTCTTGCTATTACTAGTGACTAAATTTTCACCACATTGATTTGCATGTTTCATTCCTTAAAGGCTTCATTGCAAATATTCAGAAACTGTAGATCTTGATTTTTCGCTATGTCATCCGTGAAGGCCATATGGGTTATTGCATTGGTTGCAGTCTATGGTAGCTGATATGAAAACTCATCCTCTTGTTGCATTTCTTAATGATATCATCTGTAATAACAATGAATAAAAAGACACAGACAGTCTTATAAACACCACTAATCTGACGTTAACTTTAATTCGCCGTTAAAATAAACAAAAACGCATCAAAATTTGTTTACTAATGAATGAAATGTCATAAGCACTAACGTTTTGATGCGCTTTTGTTTGTTTTGAATTAAAGTTAACGTCAGAGTAGTGGCCTTTATAAGACCGGCCGTTAGTGTTACCCCTTTAGTCCATTTTCTAAACGCTAAAAATTCGCCAAAGTTCTAACTTCGTTGACTCAAAACCGATTTTGAACATTTTTTAAAAATTTGTTTCAATTATTATTAATAAATAAGTGTTTTTTAAATATATTCTTGAATAAAATGTGTATAACTCTTTTATTTATTTAAACAATTGCCTGAAATTTGATAACATAAGGTTTTTGGGGTCGCAGATTACGAATTTCATAACCTCAAAATCGGTTTAAAAACAAATGGAGCCTACAAAATGTTGTCGAGGTCAAATTTTTTATTGTATTTTTTAAAAATTTTATTAGGTGTCTGGGGTTTCGGGGTCGCTGATTACGAATTTGACATTAAAACTCAACCAAAATAAAAATGGCGGAAAGGAGTAAATTTTTTTAATTCGGATTTTATTTCTTATACAGGGTGATTCAAATTAAGTGCGCACCGATGCTATCTTTGTTATTATAAATTTCACAAAGTAGGTTAAATTAGCAAACTAGTAGTGTTTTTGGCGCTGATTAATATGCAATTAATAAAAGAACAATCGAATAACGAGTTTGCGACAAAATTAAAAACTTTTAGTTTTTTTTTATATCTATAAACTGAAACTTGTGATAACTTCTTTAGTAGGTATTCATTTTAAGACAATAGTGTATTAAGACTTTTATATCACAAATTCATTTTTATTTCAAGTTTTTTAAAAATATACGGGGTTTTTAAAAATTTTGTCGCCAACGAGTTATTCGATTGTTTTTTATTAATTGCATATTAATCAGTACTGAAAACACTACTAATTTGCTAATTTAACCTACTTTGTAAAATCAATAATAACAAAGATAGCAATATTGCGCGCTTAATTTGAATCACCCTGTATATCTAGGGGTTTTTTTGGTCGCTGATCTCAAATTTTATGTTAAAATTTATCAAAAATGGAAAATGGTGTCTGAAAAATGGTGGAAACAAATGATAGAAGAGTTAAATGAGTATTAAAGATATTAATTCATTAACAGCACTACAGGCCACTTTGGCCTATGGCTTCAACTCTTTTCCTCCATAGTTTCCTATCTTGGATCTCTATTTTCCAACTTCTTAGCTCGCCACCCTGTAAATCCTCTTCTATTTGTCTCTTCTATGTTTTTTTCGGCCTTCCTATCGTCTGTCTTCCTTCTGGTTCTTGTTCGTGTGCCCTCCGAATGGGTTCTTCTTTCCTTCTCCTCATCACATGTCCGAACCATCTTAATCTATTTAGTCTTAGTACTACGGCAATGTTAGCTTCTTTAAATTGTTCGTGTACTTCTTTGTTGGTTCTCCTGCGCCATGTTTGGTCGTCCTTTATGCCTCCAAAAATCCTTCGAAGTATTTTTCTTTCCCATGCCATTACACTGTTTTCTACTGCTTTTGTTAGCACCCACGTTTCACTTCCATATACTAGTATGGGTTTAATCACTGTATTATATATACGTATTTTCGCTGCTCTTGGTACACTTTTGTTTGTTAATAGATAGTTTAAGGCACCTGCGCACTTCAATGCTTTCAACATTCTTATTTGGATTTCAGTTTCTTGTTTCCCTTCACTATTTATTTCGACTCCTAAGTATGTCAGATTGTTTGTTAATTTGAAGGTCAGTTTTCCCGTAGTTGTTTTTATTTGTAGTTCATGACTTTCGTTTTGTTTTGTGTTGCCTATTATCATGTAGTTCGATTTCTTTATATTAATTTCCAGTCCTGCTTCTTGGGCTTTTCTTTCGAAACTCTTCACCAAACCTATAAGTTGTTGTTTTGTTCTGGACATTATGACTACATCGACAGCAAATGCTAGTATTTGGAAGGGACCACTTAAAATTTCTGTAGATGCATTAATTTTTGCTCTCCTGATAATATATTCTAATGTGATGTTAAAAAGTTGTGGTGATAGTGGGTTTCCTTGCTTTAGAATTGTATTACTTACGAATTCGAGAGGCAGCCTTTGTATCTTACTTTGTTATTTGTTTTTCTTAAGGTTAACGCTACTAGGTTTTTCTTTTCCACTGCCGAATTTTTTAACATAAAGATGTCTTTGGGACAAGAACAAAACTTAAAATCACGTAACAAAGTTGTGTTCACTAATGCAACGAAGAGGTTATGTTTACGAATTGGCGCAGGTTGGTATTATGAATTTGCAACAAAATGCACTTGCGTGAAGGCGGAACTTTTAACGAAAACTTGTAGAAAGTAGCGCTTGTTCCAATTTGCCGTTAAAAGTTTTCTTGTAGGAACGGACTTGTAAGACATTGTTTGTCTCTTTCTAATATGCGTAAATGTTAGACGGAGAAAACTTGTAACGTCACTGTACCAGAAATTCTTGTTTGTGTAAATGGCTCTCAAGAACCCAAGTATGTAGTTAATTTTTTAAAATGGCAGAAGTAAAAAAATGGACTTAACCAAAGAGCATTCTTGACTCATGATCTATTATGATTTAAAAAAAGGTTTAAGCGTTTATGAGTGCAAAGGGAGTTTAGACAGCGTCGGACTGGCAAAATTTGGCCTACCGGGCAAAGGATACACGTGGCCTCCACATGGAAAAATAACAGGAAGGGGGGCACTGCGAAGACCAAAAATGCACCCCTCTTACCAGTAATGACACAGTACAGTAATGGCAGGTGAAAGTACGGTAAGAATCTAGTTTAGCGACCAACTCCGATCGACATGTGCTATACACCATTTGACGCGTCTCGTCGAGCTGAACAATAAAGCTGCTGGGGACATTCGGGGCAGACCAATGGTTACTGAGATACAGCACTATAAAGTTTTTTTTTTATAATTTTTTTTTCGTGGAAAACACTGGGGCCTTTGGCGGGGCGCCGCGCAGCGCTTTGCGCAGCGTACCTCACTGAAGGCTAATAACAAGTGAAACTGCGCGCCACCTAACCTAACCTTACCTAACATAACTTAACCTAACCTAATTTAGTTTAGCGACCAACTCCGATCGACATGTGTTATACACCATTCGACGCATCTCGTCGAGCCGAACAATATTGCTGCTGGGGACATTCGAGGCAGACCAATGGTTACTGAGATACAGCACTATAAAGTTTTTTTTGTATAAAATTTTTCTCGTGGAAAACACTCTGGGGCCTTCGGCGGGGCGCCCCGCAGCATAGCTCACCGAAGGCTAATAACAAGTCACACTGCGCGCCACCTAACCTAACCTAACCTTACCTAACCTAACCTAACCTATCCTAACCTATGCTAAGTTTTTGAAAAACGCCCCCCAGCCACAAGCAAAATATATACGAAAATAAGGGACCATCCGACTGAAAATTAATTGCGAAGCGTAAAAAAAATTTTTCTTTGTGGAAAACACTAGGGCCTTCGGCGGGGCGCCGCGCAGCGTAACTCACCGAAAGCTAGGAACAAGTCACACTGCGCGCCACCTAACCTAACCTTACTTAACTTAACCTAACCTAACCTTACCCAACCTAACCTAACCTAACCTAACCTTACCTAACCTAACCTAACCTAACCTAACCTAACCTATCCTAACCTATCCTAACCTATGCTAACCTAACCTAACCTTACCTTACCTTACCCAACTTAACCTAACCTTACCTATCCTAACCTAACGTAACCTAACCTTACTTAACCTTACCTAACCTAACCTAAAGCAATGGTTACTGAGATACAGTGCTATAAAGTTTTTGAAAAACGCCCCCCAGCCATAAGCAAAATATATACGAAAATAAGGGACCATCTGACTGAAAATTAATTGCGAAGCGTAAAAAAAATTTTTCTTTGTGGAAAACACTAGGGCCTTCGGCGGGGCGCCGCGCAGCGTACCTCACCGAAGGTTAATAACAAGTCACACTGCGCGCCACCTAACCTAACCTTACTTAACCTAACCTAACCTAACCTAACCTAACCTTACCCAACCCAACCTAACCTAACCTAACCTTACCTAACCTAACCTAACCTAACCTAACCTATCCTAACCTATGCTAAACTAACCTAACCTTACCTTACCTTACCCAACTTAACCTAACCTAACCTTACCTATCCTAACCTAACCTAACCTAACCTTACTTAACCTAACCTAAAGCAATGGTTACTGAGATACAGTGCTATAAAGTTTTTGAAAAACACCCCCCAGCCATAAGCAAAATATATACGAAAATAAGGGACCATCCGACTGAAAATTAATTGCGAAGCGTAAAAAAATATTTTTTTTGTGGAAAACACTAGGGCCTTCGGCGGGGCGTCGCGCAGCGTACCTCACCGAAAGCAAGTCACACTGCGCGCCACCTAACCTAACCTTACTTAACCTAACCTAGCCTAACCTAACCTTACCCAACCTAACCTAACCTTACCTAACCTAACCTTACCTAACCTAACTTTACCTAACCTAACCTAACCTAACCTAACCTCACCTAACCTAACCTAACCTAACCTAACCTAACCCAACACACATGATTTAACATAAAGACATTTTAAAGCGAACGCGCCATAGACTTAGTGTGGGGCATTTTAATCTTTACTGTGCTGTATCTCAGTAACCGTTGGTTTGCCCCGAATGCCCCCAGCAGCAATATTGTTCAGCTCGAAGAGACGCGTCTTATGGTGTATAGCACATGTCGATTGGAGTTGGTCGCTAAACTAGATTGAAGCCGAAAGTACAACAAAATCAATAGCTACGATAAAGAAAACAATTAAGGAATGGAAAAAAATATTTATTCTAATAATTTTAAAAGTTAAACATGAAAAGAGGTAAGAAAAAAATAAAATAGGTAGGAGGTAGATGATTATTCTATTCTGATAAACTTTGAAATTCAAACAAATTACGAAAAAATATTCTTTATCCATTACGATTTATAAACTTTGAGTTTGGAACAATTATAACGAAAAATATAGATAATTACGATCACAAGCTTTGGCCTTATAGGAACTTTTACACTCTATTGCATTATAATAATTATACTTAACAATATGAATCCCATCAATAATATTAATTTTTTCTACTCCTGTAACTAAATTGGTATTTATAGATATTAACGATACAAGTTTGATTATGAGCATCTTAACGAAACGAGTTTAATTGCCAAAACGAGGCGGTGAGCTGAGTTTTGCGGCAATCAAACGAGTTTCGTTGTGTGCCATAAGCAAACGTGTATTGTTCAATATTTTATCTTTATCAATAAACTCTGGTTCACTGTATAAAAAGAGTGCGGTAATGAAGCTCTTAACGATACTAAAATTAATTTGGTTAAGACGCTATAACAACACGGATGAAGATAAACATACTAACATACACGCCGCTAAGTGACCTTTTAATCATGCCTTCATAACCTGTGACTAAAGAGCCTCTCAGTCACAAGCTGAAGTTGGCAACGATATTTTAGTCATGGGGTGAAGTTAGGTTCAAACAGTATTTGCTTTATTAGCCACAGCCAAAACTAAAGTCACGTTAGTTTTCCACAGTCAACTTTGACGTTTGTCAAGTATAATTTAACCTATCATAATATTCAAAATCTTAATGAAATGATGTTATATTGTCTAAATTTGTGGTTGTAGAAAAAGTATAGTATGTAACACATTATATAAGCTCGTCTAGACACTCGTTTATTAAACATGCGCTGCGCTACGCTCCGCTCGTGCCTAAAAAAATTTGTGACTAAAGTGACATTTATAAAACTTGTTACATAATATACTATTAAAGAGACTGATGTATTTGCAAACTTGTCAATGATTTTGTCGAAATTCAAGCTTTGGAGTAAATCACACTCCACATTCAAAATTAGAAAACATTCTAACCTTTATTGCAATAAAGAAGCTCTTAAAAATACGGCTACTTGGGGGCCTGATAATGTCAGTAAGTATTTGTAGGCTAAGTACAAATTACTATATGTAAAGGCGTGCAAATTATATTTGTGTAAAATTTTAAAGCAACAATTCATACAACCTGCACAATCACCCTCTGTCCCCTCACCAATGCAAATATTTAATTGAAAACTTGGATCTTCTTCAGTGTCATTTTTGTTGTCATCACTATTAGTGTCGTGAGCAGGGGTCGTGATTGGTTCAGTCATAGTCATCATAGGCTGGGATTGTTCTTTTTGTAAAGTGAAAAAAACTTAGAAAAACGAATCAATTCTTGTTTTATGTTGTCTTGTGGGATGACAAAAGCGAAATCAGGAAGATTTTCTCCGTTTAGTTGAGTAGTATGTTGAAAAGTACTCGGATCAAGGAAACTGAAATTTCTGTAAACCTCTTTATTTTTAGTGAATCGGTTTTCCATGCTTTGTATTAATTGATTAACAATCACTTTATAAGATGCTTTGTTGATGGCTTTTTGAATAAATTCATAATTGGCTGGGTCGAAGCGGCGGCCTCTAAGAGCAATTTTTTCCTAGCTTTTCTTCGCTTTACAGTGCCACTTTCATGCACATGTTTGCTTTTCCCCTTCTTGATTAGATGTTTCACATTTCAATTGGGGTACATCAATTTTCAAACGACCAAAACCTTTGTTTTGCAATAATTTGACAGAGTACCTGGAGAGCAGACCCGACCCTGCTTCTAGATACTAAGCTTGGTTACGAACTTATCGACTTTGCAGGGCTCTGTGAGGTTAAACCGTAAATTATACCTAGATGGTAAAGAGCACGCCTAGATGGCAGCATAGATAAAGCAGCTGCGGGAACCCCCTACATACAACCATGTTCATTCCATGACTGCTAAGAAATAGTAGATGCATGCATGCACAAACAAAACGGGAACAATACAATTTGGAACTTTTTAAATTTTGTAAAACATTTGTGCAACTTTTTTGTTTTTATTTTAAAAAAAATAATTGTGTGGACATTTTGGCCTCCAAACTGGATTGGCCTACCGGGCATTTGCCCTGTTGCCCGGTGAGCCAGTCCGGCACTGAGTTTAGATACAGGTTTTACTCAGCAAGCATCTTCCTTGGCTACAATTTACGATGGTATAACAAATTTGAACTCGAAAGGAATTTTGTTCAGCATCAAAAAGGAGCAGGCCATGCTCCTACGATTGTTAATGAAAAATACATTGCTGCCATTAGAAAAACAATTGAAGTGGGCGATAAAGTTACTTATGCGGTAATAAACCAGCAACTCATAATTGGATTCTCAACTATTAACACAAACGTATACGATCACCGACATTTAAAAAAATATCAATATTTTAGGTAATGCATTGGCTTTCTGTTTCTTAAAAAACACAGTGTTTTATTAATTGGTCATGAAACTTTATATCTCTTAAGTAGTTTGCTATAGCTCGACTCATTAAATCTGTTATTTCGTCTATAGAAATTTTATACTTGGCACAGCGAACAAATAGAGTGGCTTATGCAACTCAGATGACATATAGTCCATTTATTTGACATCTGCACTGTCAAACTGACATTATGTTGGCACCACTGCTATTTTTCACATTTTAACAATTAAATTACTGTACAGTCTAATAAAAAACACATTATTTTTGAGGTATAGTCAAGATATTTTTTTTAAATTTGACACTGACAGTGCAGATGTCAAGTAAATGAACTATATTACAAAGTTGACTGGATCAGGTTAGGTTTTGCGTCAGTTTTGACACAGACTGACGCAAAACCTAACCTGTTAACCTTGAATTTGACATAGACTTACAGTGTCACCAACATATTATTCTTGATCTACTCCCTTTCAATATGGTTGTCATAGCTGAAATTGGCTACTCGGCGCCGCCACGAGTGTCGCTTCTGAGTCCGTTAGGTGTTTATTCTGTGATAATAGTGCTTATAGATATAATGCACTGTAAATTGATAATGCTGCAATCAAACCGGTTGTAGCCAATGCAAGTTTATTTTAAACATATATGAAAAGTCAAGAATGGCTAAATATAAAAATTTATAAATAACAAATTTATTAGCAAAATAAATTGTATAAAGATCACAATGACCTAAATGGTGCTTCTGGTATTAAATAAAAATTCTTTAATTAGAGTCTTTTTGTTTGGAAATGCTAAAGTAATTAAAAATTACATTATAATTGTGCTTTAATGGATACGAAATAATAAATGTAAGATTTGAGGCCGAACGGGTACATCAATATATTATAGCATAATTTGGTTATAAATAATATAATTTCTTGCATGCACCAAAAGTGAATTTTTGAACTTTTATCTTCTTTTAAACTATTATTTTATAAGTACTGACAGAATAGACATCCCTCTTGTGTAAGGTATTCAAGGAATAATAAAATTCGTAATTAAAAATTTCTTTTATAGTTATTAAAAAAGATGCATTTTTATGATGTTCTGTTCTTATAAGGCTTACTTCCAATTGCACCACCGAAGTCCAAAGGCTACATAAGCGAACCTGATACCAGCAAACCCAGACCCCACAAATGCAATTACTGCAGTGCAGCCTTTACCAAAGCAGTTCATCTGAAGCGGCACATACTAATCCATTCAGGGGAACGGGAGCGCAGATTTAAATGCGACATATGCACAAAGTAAGCTTCTTCATATTAATTAACAATATTTCAAACTAACAACTTACAGATCATTCTATTCTTCATATGCTCTGAAAGAGCACCTCAAATTCCACAGTGGCGAAAGAAATTTCAACTGTAAAAGTTGTGGGAAACGATTTGTTACTAATGCAATCCTAAAGCGCCATTTGACTATTCATAGTTCGTTTAGGCCATATGTCTGCCCCTATTGCAGAAAGCGTTTCAAGACTGTCTTGCTGTGTCGTAAGCACATTAACATTCACAAGAGAGACTTGGACATGGAGGTATAAGTATTGCAAATATTAGCTTAGATTGTGATTGGTATTAGTTTATTTTACAGATCCATGCACTTAAAGAAACTGGAGAATTAGACGGTTTAGAAGTTACTAATGGCACGGCTACCGTTACAGATCTGAACGATCCCTTGGCTGATAATCCGTTTACTAGTTCGCTGCCCGACAGTGAGGACAATTTAGTGGATATAACTCTTGGCAATGCAGATAATAATGGAGAAATCAAGAAATTTGTTATAAGTGATTCTTCCTCTGCAAAAGCAAAGTTCATGCATTCAAAGTTGTTACAGCAAGATAAGAGTAATACTGCTCCAAAGATATTGTTTACAGATACTGAAAATGGGATTGTTATTTCTACGCCTATGAATAATCATACAGAGGTATTTATTACTAAATAACATTTTTATAAATAAGCAATATTCATCATTGCTCTTTGAATTACCACAACTCTTGCAAGATGGTAAAGCAATATCAGGAAAGAAATTAAAAGTAAAAGTATTTCAAACAGTTTTTAATTATAACCTCAAATTTATCTACTGGGATAAACAGTACGCTCGAGAGGTGTGTTCCAAAACTCAATATCAGGAAACGCGAATAATTGGTTGCATTCAGTATGACGGAAGGGAATGAAGTGACACTAGCGAATATAATGAAAAAACTGATGGAAATGGATGAGAAAATGGATGATACAAAAATAAACATCCAACAACAATAGAATAAAATAACTAAAATAGAAGGAACAATAAAACAACAAGAATTAAGAATCAAAATACTTGAAAACTAAGATAGAAAAAGGAATCTAATAATATTTGGAATCTCAGAAGATAACAATGAGGATGTAAAAAAATTGAAGGAGATATTTGTTAAAGAAGTAACAGAAAAAATCGAGGTAGAAGTACTAGAACAAGAAATCGACTCAATAATTAGACTAGGGGAGTGCAAGGAAAGCGAAAGCAGCCCAATAAAGGTTGGATTGTCAACAATTTAAAAAATAAAAATCACGAAGAATCTAAAGAAATTGAGAGGTACTGATGTGTGGGTAAAGGAAGATATGGATAAGGAAACAAGAGAAGCAAGGAAAAAATTAATACCACACATGAAAGAAGCCAGAAAAATAGGAGCGGGAGCAATCATGATTAAAGACAGGCTAATTATAAATGGGAAGGAGTGGATGTTGGAAGAGTTAGAGGAACAAAATGAAGATGAAGATAAGACAAATCGAGAAGAAGATAAAGAGAATAAAAAAAGAGGAAGACAGCACATAAAAGAGCAATTAAAAAAAAAAGAGTATTGGGCACAGGCCATGCTAGTGCCCCACAAGGGAGTAGAAAATAGGAAGGAAAGAGAGACAGGAAATAACACAGATAATAGGCCAGCAGTAGATGAAGAAGTAATAAAAAGGAACAGAAGAAATGTCCCACACAGAAAAGAGTACCAACGACAGTCAAAAAACTGGATGGAAGAAACGATGAAGACACTATGAAAAAAGACATAGAGAGAAAACGTTTACGGAAGAAAGTAAATACGGAAACAACAATGTTAAAGAGAAGAAATCAAAAGGAAAAGAAATACAAGAAAAATAAAGAGAAATCGGAAATGAGACTCGGAACATGAAATGTGAAAACAATGCTAGAAATGGGGAAAATGGAAGAAGTAGGTAAAGAAACGGAAAGATATAAAATAGGAATATTGGCATTGCAAAATATAAGATGGGGAGGGGAAGGAAAAATAGAAAAGGAAACATGTACAACGATGTATGGAGGGGAGAAAAAACAAGAAAAGAATGGAACTACGTTTATGGTAAATAGAGAAATAAAGGAAAGAATAATAGAATTCAAGAAAATAAATGGCAGAATATCGTACCTAAATTTGACTTTCTAATCAACAAACTCCGGGAAAAAATATGTGTTCAATCTAGTGAATAGTGTAGTGTACTTGAGGGCTGAGATGACAAGCAGCGGACAACAGGGAGCAGACATAAAGAGAAGATTAACAATGGGGGCAAGATGTGTGGCACCCCTTGACAAAGTGATAAAAGATAAAAATATCCAAAGAGAAACAAAAATAAAGTTATATAAGACAGTAATACGCCCTATAGTAACGTTTGGAGCTGAAACATGGGTGGTAACCAAAGAATATGGGAAAAAATAGACATCTGGGAAAGGAAAATCTTAAGAAAAATAGGAGGAATTAACGAAAATGGAGAATGGAGAAGAAGGACCAACTTAGAATTGGAAGAAATATACAAGGAGCCCAAACTAACAATAGTCATCAAGCAAAGCAGACTAAGATGGCTAGGCCACATAGGCAGGATGAAGCAAGATGAATCGGTCAGGAAGTCGTTGAAATTGGAAGCAGAAGGAAAGAATAGAAGAGGGAGACCAGCAAATACATGGTGGGGAGACGTACAGCAGGACCTGAGAAACTTTATACTTACAAGATGGGAAAAAATAGCAAAAGACAGGAAGGCGTAGAAGCACGCCGTTGAAGCCATAGGCCACTGGGCCTGAAGTGCCGAACTATATATATATATATATCGTATCAAAGAATAAAAAATAGCACAGCCAATATTACAGTTATAAATGTATACGCACCGACAGAAGTGGCAATACTGAAAAAGACAAGTTCTATGAAAATTTACAAGTACGTGAAACACGATACATTAATAATAGCAGGAGACCTTAACGCAAATATAGGGAAAGGGAGTATATAAGGAACGTAGCAGGAAAACATACTTTACATGACATAACCACGGATAATGAAATGAGGCTATGCAACCTAGCAGCAAAAATGAATATGACGATAGCGAGCACAATGTTTCAGCATAAGAATGAGCATAAAACGACGTGGCTACTACCAGGAAATTGATTATATCGTAATTAAAAAGAAGAAACAAAAAATTATACAGGACGTAAGATCTTATAGACGGACAATTGTAAACACTGATCACCAATTAGTGATAGCAAAAGTTAAAATAAGGGTAGTGAAGAACAGTACAGGAAGAAGCTTAAAAAGAAAATGGAACATAGAGGAAAAAAGAAGAGAGTACGAGCAAGAGCTGAAGAAACAACTAAGCAAAGAGAAGAAAAATGATAATGTAGAAACAGAATGGGATAACATAAAAAAGAAGATATTAGAAGCAGCGGAAAAAGTAATAGGTCGAAGAATGGAACCATATAGAAAGAATTGGTTTGACGATCAATGTGAAATATTAATAAAAAGGAAGAAAGACATACGGTTAAAATGGATAGAATCTAATCGAGAGAATGACTATGAGGAATACAAATAAATAAGGAGAAAGCATCAAGAGTAATGAAAAACAAAAAACAGGAACGGATCGACAAGATGATGAAAGATATAGAAAAAGATTGTAAAAATAGCACAAAGTTATACCAGGAATATCACTGCCAACATAGACAAGAGAAAATGGGAAATATATGTGAAAGAAACGACAAGAAAAGAAGAAGACAAAAAGAAGAGAGGCAAAGATGAAGAGAAGAAGAAATAGAAGTAGAAGAACCAAGAGAGGAGGAAGTAAACGAAATAATAAAAAATCTCAGAAGAAGAAAAGAAGCAGAATCAGACAGTATAATGTTGGAAGAACGAGGAGATGAAGTCAAAAAAAGTATCTACGAATTAAAGAAAGCAATATGGAAAAAGGAGGAGATGCCTGAAGAGTGGAGGTGTGGAGTTATAGTGCCAATACCAAAAAAGGGAGACTTAATGCTATGCGAAAACTACAGAAGAATAACCCTGTTGAATTTAGTGTATAAGATACTAACATCACTAATACTAGACAAATGAAATAGGTTTACAGAGGAAAGAATAGGAGATTACCAGAACGGATTCAGGCAAGGAAGGTCAACAATAGAGGCAACGCCTACGGTGAAGCAAATAATTGAAAAATGCTGTGAACAAGATATAGGGGTGGAGACAGTATTCATAGACTATAAGCAGGCATTCGATACAGTAATAATGGGTATATCCAAAAAACTGATAAGAATGATAAAAATAACCATGGAAAGAGCAAAAGCAGAGGTACTAACACATTAACAGAAAAAGTAGACATATATAAAGGAGTATGACAAGGAGATGGACTATCGACGACATTGTTGAACATTGCCATAGAGGGTATAATGAAAGAATGCGAAATTAAAGGAACAATAATAGAAAAAATCATACAAGTTGTAGCGTACGTGGATGATATAGCATTGATATAGCAAGGGATAGAAAAAGTCTGGAAGAAACAATGGAGACGATTAGTAGAAAAGCAAACAAGAGAGGTTTAGAAATCAACCAAGAGAAAACGAAGTATATGAAAATTAGAAGAAAAGAGAAAAGAGACAGCAACAGAGTAATAAAAATAGGAAAATATAACATAGAGGAAGTAGAAAGTTATAAATACTTAGGGACAATTATAAATAGGAAGAACAGCAGAAGTCAGGAGATAGAACAGAAGATACAGTGGGGTCGTAAAACATACTACGGACATTAAACGATAATGAATAGCAAAAAGATAAGCAAGAAGACGAAAGTAAGGGTATACAGAACAGTGATAAGACCGGTGGTGAATTATGCAGCGGAAAATATGTGTCTCACAAGAAAAGATGAAGAGAAACTGAAGGTCTTCGAGAGGAAAATAATAAGAAAGATATTTGGATGAAAGGAGTTAAACAAGGAACAATATAGAGGGTTAACAAATAGTGAGGTGGAAGAAATATTAGAAAATGAGTAATAAAAGCCAAAGAATAAGTTGGTACGAGCATATAAACCGGATGAGTGAGGAAAGAGTAGTAAAAAGGATGACAAAATGAAAACCACAGATGTGACCAACAGGGAGACCTAAAGCGTGATCAGAAGCGCAAGTAGTAGAAGATATAAAAAGAATGAGAATAACAAAATGACGGGAAAAGATGAGGAACAGAAGACAATGGAAAAAAAAATGTGATAGAAGCAACAAGACACAACAACCTATAAAGACAGACAGGAAATAGAGTGAAGAGAAAGGTAGTGAATGTAGTGAGTGTAGTGTAGTGGAGTGACGCACCGCCAACACTAAAACAGTCTAAAGAGCCCTTAGGGGCGGCTCCAATTCCTATAGGATTGTACAGTCTTCTATATAGAGGCGGAAAACTTTAAATTGAAATAAAACAGAAATGTTTTTAATATCCATGAATTTGGCTTTATTTGAAAGATAATTTTTTTGCATTACTGTTTGAATATGATTTTGGGCATGTGACTGCCGCCGCTGGCGCGTAATCTGGAGGTCCAATTTTCACACACTCTTCACAGTTAATCAGGCTATATTACGGCAATAATGCGTCGAATGTTGGCTTCCAAGTGCTCAATTGTTTCCGGTTTATCGGCGTAGACATGCGACTTTACATATCCCCAAAGAAAATAATCTAATGGCGTCAAATCGCACGAACGAGGTGGCCAGTTAACAGATCCACGAAATGGACCAGTTAACAGATCCACGAAATAGATCTGTTAAGTGGCCACCTCGTTTGTGCGATTTGACGCCATTAGATTATTTTCTTTGGGGATATGTAAAGTCGCATCTCTACGCCGATAAACCGGAAACAATTGAGCACTTGGAAGCCAACATTCGACGAGCTATTGCCGAAATACAGCCTGATTTACTGCGAAGAGTGTGTGTGGATATTAAAAACATTTTTGTGTGATTTATTTCAATTTAAAGTTCTCCCCACCCTTTATGTATATGTATATATTTACCGTGTTTTCTAGATTCTATCGTAGATAAAATATTGTACGATACACATGCGTAAAGCATCTTTAGTCACTCGCGAGGCTTAAGATGCTCGCTCACTCGCGTTTTAACTCTGCCCGACTCGTGGCTAAAGACTAGGTTTACGCTCTTGTATCGTAAGTTACTATATGGAAACAACTCTAATTCTTAAAAAAATTCTGTTTAGGAAACGGGCGACTTACAGGACTCCTTAAATCAGCACTTGTATCAGGCTGCTACAAATCCTCCAGAGTATGTAGGAAGGTCTACAAATTTGTCACTTTTGCCTGACAACGCAAACATTTTGGAAAACGTGGAAGACACGATTAACACCCTTGCGCAGGAAAATATAGTTGACATAGCTGATAGTGGATATCCTACAGTCTACATAAACTGTGATGACTTGCAGTCATTCACAACGGCTAACCTTTATAATGCCTGCCTAGCACAGCTCAAAGTGCGTAGTACTGTTATTGCAAGTCTTACAAATTTTAACTATTTTATCTTTACAGAATAACGACCCGTTGCTTCTAAGTGGAATCAACGAAATTCAAGATCCCAATCTTTTATTCGCAACTGACCCCACGCTCAACCAATTAACTGACACCCAATTAGATTCGCAAACTTAGAAACACTAATTCCCACCTTTACGTTTAGTACAAACTTATCAGCGTTAAATAATTTATCCCTGTCCACAAACTCGCTAAATACATCGTTTCCGAATATAATTTTATCAAACGTTGAAGACAACAGTGATATCAACCAGATGTCGATATTTCCGGGTATGAGTGAAGTTAGCAAGAAATCGAAAGCTAACACGAATGTGGCTGCTGCTAATAACGATAATAGTCAGAAGTTACAAATCGAGTCGGCTGTAATGGATTTGAACGATGACTCCATTACCGATATAAATCAAGAGGGTGCTATTTTGTCAAACTTGCTATATAATGCAAATCAGCTTGATGTCGGTTTAAATGTGGTATCGGACACACCCAAAACTGCTTTTGATACGATCGATTGTATAGACCCTTCATCAGATCCGATGGTTTCCCCAAATAGCATATATTCAAAAATGGATTTCACTTGTTCAAATTGTAAGCAAACATTAAGAGGCTTGAATGGCTTTAAAAACCACATTTGTGATGCCAAAACTGTTAGTAAGAAAAATAAAAGAAAAAGGAAATTTATAACGTCTCGTAAGCAAGATAATGTGGAGAAACCTGTGTCTGATAATCATTGGAATGTGAATGTGTTGGAATCCAGCAGTATTATTGAAGTGAGTTATCGTTGCCTAGTAGCACAGGAAAGTGTTTCTAATTTGTTTGTTGTAGCCAAATGAAAATGTAGTAATAGATCCGGTTCCGCTTGAGAATGAATCTGAAGATATCGAGCACAAGTGTGCAGATTGTGGCAAGATTGTAGCCAATAAGAACGCTTTGGTTCGACATTTGCTAACACACAAAGAGAAGAAGAGCTCCCAAAATATTTGTTCGTATTGTAGCAAAGCTTTCAAGAAACGCTCAGATTTGGTAAGTCTTGTTGTGTACTAATATACAGAGTTAGTCAATAGTGAGTCGTTGGTTTATATCTTATTTATCGTTTAAAATACTTATAAAAAAATTTATTACTTTTTAAGCTTGATAGCCTAAAATCATGTGATAGTAACAAAGTTTTGCTGAATTATACAGGGTGTTTATTTAGAGGGAACTACTCGGAATATTCTTAAAGGGATTTAATATAAATGGAACTTTCAGTATATTTCGCCATATGTGTATTCGTTGCTTAGTTGCCTAGGATTTTTATTAAGAGTGGCATATACCTACCTAAAGTTTATATTTTTCGAAATATTTAGTATGCTATTGAGAAAATAAATAATTTAAGAAGACTATGACATAAAGATAATGAACAAAAAGGAACGAAAAGGAGAAAAAAAATCATTATTTTAGTTACTTTACTTCTTTAGAAGCCCCAATGAGAAAAAATCTTATTTATTATGACATGGAGACCTCCTCCAATCAGCTTGTGTGAAAAATTGTTGTTAAAATAATTTCAAACTTCAAGGCTATAGTGTCTTGGAACACCGTCATGTTTGAACCATAATTGGCACATTCTGTCGAGGTGTTGGTTTTCAAGGCTATTGTGTAGATTTTCTTGCAAAAATTGACTGTAGTTTGTCTATTTCCTTCAGAAGGGTAGGGTCCAATCAAATGATCTCCCGCTATTCGTGTCCATACATGACTCCGGTCAGAATATCGCTAAGCAGAAACTCTAATACCAGTAATAGTTATATACGTTATGTAACACAGCCTTTTGCTTAGCCCTACACACTACTGAATTATTACGTCACAATGCCCTGGGTCGCTAGCTTATTCAGTCGGTGAGCTATGAGGCTCTATTAACATCGTCAGTGCGGCTAAGGGGAAGCTAATATTGTTGCGGTCAGCTCGTTGTCACCTGTAATGTACTTACACATTCAAACACCAATGGTAATGAAAACCCAACAGTTTACATGAATATATATATATATAATCTGTAAGAAAACACACACAAAAAAAATTACTTAGGAACAAGTACATAAAGCAGTTGTGGGAAAATGTCTTAACTGGATTGTAAAAGTTCAGTAGTTTATGCAAAACCAAAGTTGACAGCGCAACATATAAAATAATTCCGCGCACATGAATAGCTTGAACGCGAAGTTGTCGATTCTTTAGAATATGTCGATGTTTGGAACCCCTAGATGCCGAGTCAGCAAATGACATGATGCCTGATAATAGCTGCCGGTACTTCCCCGTTATCTGGACCGCCAACACATTGCCAACAGTTGCGCAATTATTTATTACAATTGCTAACTGCTTATTTCGTAGCGCGGTTTCAAGCAGGAACTAACCTTATTTCAATAGGTCCACCAAGGATTCGGGACCAGCGCAGCGTGCCTTCTTGATGTCGAAATCGCAGCTTCTAGCGGTGTCAAATTGGAACACTGCGGCCTCACTTATGTGCTATTTCACTTGAATGGCTTGCATCTTGGCTAAAGATGCACGTCTTCGGCGGTTTGCAGATGTAAACCTTCAAAAACACTTTTAAAAGGTTGACCCGCGCCATTTACAAGCTTGGGAGCGAATTAATCCCCTCGCGTTGTGGCGATCTTGGCTGTTCTTTGTTCTCGAGAGCATAACGTTAACTCTGCACATTCCCGCACGTTTTCACTACTGAATTTGCTTGTAAAACCATGCAGCAGTAATAGGAAGCATAGAACAACAAGAAAATCAACTATTCGCAAATATGGAGAACCTGGAACAATTAATAAAAGGAATATGCGAACAATTGAAAGAAGTAAGAGAAGATGCCGGATGAACAACAAAGGACATAATGAATATCAAGAAGCAAATGAAAAATTATGGGGAACAAATAAGAACCTTCAAACAGAGAAGAATGAACTATGCAAAGAAATTGGAGAACCACGAGGGAAATAAAAAGTAATACAATATTGTTGGAGAAAATAATAAGCAGGAAGTGAGTTTCTCCAAAAAGAATTGGATGTGAGATCTGACATGGAAGAAGCCTTCAAAGTGACAAAAGAAGAGCAGACGGTAACAATAGTAAAATTTTAAAAATTTGAGCAAAAAATAGAGGTGCTGAATCAGAAATACAAACTAGTAGTTCAATACATATATCTAGATAACGACGTAACCATAGAGGAACAAAAAGTACAACTCGCAATAAGAGAAGTAGCCAGAGAAGAAAAAAACAAAGAACGGATCGAAAGCAACAAAAATAGGCAAGTAAATGGACATGAAAGCGAATAGAAGAAAGAAAAGAAGTGATAAATAAAGTATGGCACTTGGAATGTAAGAGGGGCAAATGGAGAAGGAGCGCTAAAACAATTAATAAAAAACTGGAAAGATATAGAATTGAACTGATGTATTTCGCAGCAGAGAAAAAGTTAGTAGTAAAGGCAACATACCTTCAGTACGAATAAATTCATAGCATGAAGAAGTCCAGACAGAAAAACTACAAATAGACCATGTCCTCAGTGCAGTCTTTAGGCACGGGCCAGGCGGGCCCGGGCCCGGGGCCCCCAATTTTTTGGGGCCCCCGACAGGCGCATTGATCAACTAATAATTCTGTAATTCATTAAATATTTTGTAAAAAAATAAAAATTAAAGTTGTGTATTCATTTGATAAATTTAAAGTGGAAGTGTTTATCCCAATTATCGACTCATCGATAACTTAACTACAGCAGAGATCTGCTGCATATATCAAAGTAAACAATCGGTGTGGCTGTTTATCAACTAAGAACCATTAGTCCAAATGTGTTGCACGATAGCTGTAAAAAGTTTGCTGAATATTATCACCTTGCTATAAATGGAGAAGAATTAGAAACGGAGTGTATTCATTTAGCGCTGTATTTAGGAACTAACGATGTATATAAAACTAAACAAATTGATAACTCGCTACTGTTTAACATTTTAAGAACTGATAAATTAGAAGAAGCATTTCCTAACGTTGCTTGCACTTAGAATTTTCATGTCATTATTCATTAATGATCACTAATTGCAGTGGAGAACGTTCATTTTCGAAGTTAAGCAGGATAAAAAACGAACTTTGCAGTACTGTGCTACAAGAGAGGCTAAACTCTTTTATCATTAATGTGCATAGAAAGCGACATATTGTTGAATTTAAATTTTGAAGATATAATACAGGACTTTGCCCATACCAAATCGAGAAAAAAATCTTTTATTATTGTGTAGCAATAATTATGACATATTTCTTAATTTTTAGGATTCTTATGTTCTATTGTGTTTATATACATTTTATTAGAATTTTAATTTCGTTTCAGTACATAGTTGTATAAAAATAAAAGCAGGTATATTAATAGCTATTTATGCAACAAGTGCTAAAAGTCAACGTTTATGCGCGAGACATGAAAATCATGAAACGAAGCCGAAGGCTGAGTTTCATAACATGTCTCGTGCATAAACTACTTTTAGCATGCGTTGCATACAATATTTTATCTACGACCTTAATTTTACCGTTATTAATCCATAATATCGATTTAACAAAGGTTTTCATCTACGACACTTCTAATTTATGTCATAATAAACAGTAGCCCATGCCGCGCGGGCGAATGTTTGCGAAGCCAGTACTGCAAGGTCAGTTACAGAATGTAATTATTAATACTCCACGTCTGACTGTATTTATTACATAACGCGTTAATTATTTCAAAAACACTTTACCTGTAAAGCAAGAAGTAACTAGAATAACTTTACAACTTCACTTCCAGTTCGAAATTGTAGTTTTGTAACCTCACTTCACTTTTAGCACATGGGTTAAAAGTAAACAGCTGATTTCTATAACCACGCTAAACTATAAAACGTCACTTTTAGTGAAACAAGCTAGCGTTAAAAGGCCTACTTTTAGTAGTGGTCGTAGATAAAAATATATATTGTATTGTATTGAGTTACTTCCTTTCTAGAAGGGCCCCTTCATTACCTTGGGCCCGGGGCTTTAATCATATAAAAGACGGCACTGCATGTCCTTATTGAGAAATTCTTACAGAATGCGTATATGGTTCGTATAAACCTGAAACAATGGATACCGGAAGACACAAACATAAATTTGTGAGAAAAAGAAGGTCAAACCTAGAAAAATTAAAGAAACAATACATAAGAGAAAAATATAATCAAGAAATGGAAGAACAATTGAAAAACAATAAAGAGACCATGGAAAAAGAAGCTGAGTAGAGAGTGATAAAAAAAGAAATAATAAAGATAGCTTACTAGAAACTGAAGTCTAAATAGAGGGATAAAAGGAAACTTTGGTTCCACAAAGAATATGAAGAAATCTTAGAGAAGAAACAATAGAAAACTATGAAAGATTAAAGCAGCAAGTAGGGAGGAAAAAGCAATCTGTAGAGTTAAGAAAACGAAATATCACTTGAGTTTGTTGGAAGAAATTGAAGAATGACATAATAGAACAAGTAAGAACTTTTTACGGGAAGGTTGAGCAGTAAAGCGGGGGTACCCACCACATATGTATTGTAATGGTATGATGCTTAACAGCAATTCTGGTTGCATTGCTAATTCACGAATGTTAATAAAAGATTGAAATAGGCTCAGAATTGGTATTGCAACAGTAAGAGTCACTACTAAACAGTGATAATTACATGAAACATGATTAGCAATAACTGTAATTTAATTAACAGAGGTTAGTGATTGAGTTGCGATCAGCTTGTATTCAAATTTGTGCTCAATATGGCAAATGTAGCTAAGTTTATGATGACTGACAGATTAATTGTGTAACATCAGGACACGATAATGAAGTCTCTTCAGTATAAAGGTGTTGCAAAACCTTACAGAGTTTAAGGCAGCGTTTGCATTCATGTTGAAAGCCAACAATCGACGATGCAACTAAAGGGGTTATTGAGCAGTGCAAGAGGCACAGACATGGCAAAGATCATATAAATAGCAACCTGAGAATTACTGAAGACTACAAGAATGTGCTAGTGGCTTGTGAATCAGTGTTTATTAACTAAAAGTGGAACTCAAGTAAAAGTGCGATCAATTGTGAGGTTATAGTTTCCTGAATGACATTTACAATAACAATTGTAAATCATGTTGCTATGGTGACCTAGAGAGTCATTTGATAATGTTTGTTGGGAAAGCCAAGCCGAAAGCTTGTGTGTTGTTTGGCTCCTCGATTTTGATAAATGTTGTTGATAAAAGTAAATATTTTGTGCCCAGTGTGCGTTTTATTTATTTCTCTGTGTGCGGAGGCCAGCTGTGGTTAAATTGGCAGTATTCGGGCGTGCAGTTCCTGATTAAATTGGACCTGGAGCTTAGCTGGTGCGAGATTGTCTTCGGAGCTGAGTTTCTACAAGTTTTGGAGTTGCGGGAAGCAGACAGCAAAGTGCAGCACCTAGAGGAAGCGTGACCCAGAAGCAGGTAGCAGCAGCTGAAATGTCGCCAGGAAGCAGATACGAGCTTGGCATCCTTTCCAACTGTGTCCTGTGCGAGGTCGCCTTTCGAGACTAGATTCTACAAGATTGGAAGCTGCGGGAAGCGAACATAGTAGGGGAAAGAAAAGTAGACAGTTAGCTTAAATGTTTTAGAGATATATTGTCAACAGCAGATAGTGGAGGGGATGGAGGTACCGCAGCACTTGTATAGTTATACTGGTCTCTTTCTAGTGTCGCCAAACTAGATCAGTCGTAGACCAAATTCTTATGTCTTCAATCCAAGAAAAGTATGAGCAAAAAACGTACAACTCCATAAAATATACTGTTCTTCAATTTCAAAGAGGCATATGACAAGATAATTATATATATACAGCTTTTATTAGGCCTTATATGCCCATAGCTTGTTGAACTATTGTCCTCCATTCCTTTCTGTCCTTGGCTTTTTCTGCCCAGTTTCCTACTCCTATCTTCTCCAGGTCTTCTCTTACTGCCTCCAGCCATTTTTTTCTAGGTCTTCCTCTCCTTCGTGTGCTATGACAAAATAAACAACTGGTATATTATGAGCGAGGAAAGGGTTAGACTACTCTGAAGGGATAATACAATAGTGAAGATGACTTGAACCAAATTACAGATCAGGTCAAAATTCAAGACAAACTATATCAGACAAGTTTGCAATAGTAAGCAGTTTAAGACAACACTATTTGTTGTGGAAAAGATAATAAGAAACTGCAAAATTAAACAGAACAGTAACATATTTAACAATCGATACAACTGATAGCATATGCTGATGACCAGACCATAGTAACAAGGGGAACTAAAGAATTTAGTGACGAAGATCAATGTAGAGGAAGCGAAATTCGGCTTAGTGATTAAGGAAAAGAAAACAAATTACATGATAAGT
Source organism: Agriotes lineatus (assembly GCA_940337035.1). Taxonomy (NCBI): domain Eukaryota; kingdom Metazoa; phylum Arthropoda; class Insecta; order Coleoptera; family Elateridae; genus Agriotes; species Agriotes lineatus. The sequence continues at coordinate 58,309,706 of OW679196.1, forward strand.
CGCAAAGCGACAACACGATCAGCACCTCCCAAGTGAAATGCGGAAACATAAAAAAAGAAATTACATTTGAAAAAGTTAATATGGTAGTGTATCTTAGAGCTGAGATAACAAGCAACAGTGACCAAACCAATGAAATAGAAGAATAACATGTGGTTTGAGAAGTACCGCATCATTATCTAAAGATAGTGTTAATGTTGAAAGATATCTCTTGCGCAGTGGAAGGTAGAAGACCATTATTAGACCGACAGTAACTTTCAGAAATGAATCATGGGCTCTGTGACAGAAAGACACTATTAAGCTGTGTACCTTATAATCATCGAAAAATCTGTTAGAAATAGTGCTTTACTTTGCGCTGCCTAAATAAAATATCTTCTGTCAAGAAAGAAGCGTGTAGGAGGTTGTTGAAGTAAGCAAAGATAATGAAATTGATTTCTGATGCTACACATCTTCCTGTTGATTTTGGGGGTAATGTTATTATCCCAATTCCATATGTGGACAGAGCAAAAGCAAATCTTGGGAATATCATAACATCATAAGAGTAGTTCTTCATAAAATTGGAGACGGTCTGTACAAGAGTGGAAGGAAGGATGGAGTGATAGAAAAATTATATTGCCGGTAGGTTCATTTCAGTTTAAAAATTTACGGTAGTTCTTTCTTCAGATCCAAATTTGATATTACACCTGAGATATTCTTGGCTTGTGAAGAGGTGCCTAATGACAAAATTTCTTTAAGAATTGCCGCAAGGAAAACAGCATTACGAACAGGACAAGGATATGCACGTTGCACGTGCAAAAAAACTGCGTATGTGAAAAGAAAGGAATTCTTTGCAACTCAAAATGCCATGACGGCATATCTAATTGTAATACATAAACTTGATGTCTAACTAATGCTGTAAATAATATTCTTTTTTGGGACAAATTTTTTTCCACCTCTTCTCCATGCTTTTTTTCGGTCAAGATTAAATTAGGCAATTACAAAATCTCCCACAATCGAATACCTACCAAACTGCAAACAAACTAATGTAACGGTACTTTTACTTAACTTTACTTGCCCTGGATTCGCTAGCTTAAACAGTCGTAGAGACATAAAACTCTATTAACATCGTCAAGGCGGCTAAGGGAAAGCTAATATTGTTCTGGAATTGCTCGTTGTCACCTGGAATGCTGAAATTATGCATGCAAATACTGCCAGCAATAAAAACCCAACAATTTACATAAAAAGATATATAATCTGTAATAAAAACACAAATACCAGAAAATATGTGTACATAAAACACCAAGAATAAACAACGTCCAAACATATAATGAAGCTGTCAACAATACTTTAATTATCTACGAGCGGAAGCTGGTTCTATTCGCGTTATTACATAAAAATACACACTATTCATATAAAAAGACTGTACGCTACATGCATAAAAGCACCTTAAATGTATTTAAATTCCTTACACAAATACACTCAAGGCAAAGCTGTCTGTTCTTCACCGCGCTTGTTGCAATGCTTGAATTCAGCTGACATATACGTCCACAGGATGAAGTAACGCCTTGCTCGGGTTCTGCAGATTCAGCACATATGCACCTGTTGCCTTTAGGTACGTATAATTGTGCAATGTGTTGCAACAACAGTGAATTACTTATTGCGGCTTTAGATTTTCTTGTAAAGTATAATTACAGTTACAGTAACCAACCTTGCAGTCGTTTGATGGTGCAGGTACCTGGAGTGCAGCTCCGGGAGCTGACGTCGGAGATGCTAGTAAAGTGATGGTCTGCTTTTGAGAACTGCCCGTCAGCTTGAGATACAACGGGCGTCTGCTGTTTGCTAACGCAAATCTAACCAGACACTTTACAATGCACTTTTAAATCAGGTGTCCCTTGGATTTTAGGACAATATGCACGCACGAGTTGCTAGTTTTGCCGCGGCTGTTTAGTTTCGTTGCTCCCTGCGCGTCACAGGCTTTGTTCTGTTTATAACTCCGCATCTTGGAATTAGCTGTCTTGCATATTCACTTCCGCACTCGCGAGACACTTATAGTACGTGCTAACTTAATACATACAGAGGTATAAAGAATACGGTTAAGCTGTATTAAGTGTATGAGAAAAGAATATGAAATGTATATATACAGGTGGCATGAATTGGCCCGTTTCACTAACCTTGTTGAATGGGCTTTAATGAGGGCATCTTTTGGACTACTTCTGCATAGATTTTTAAGTTCTACTAGTTTTAACTAACAGTATGCAGGTAATTCTAGTTTTGACTGGTTGTATGGCAACAATACATTCAAGATTTATTCAAAGACGACCAACGCTCTCCAGAACCGACACAAATAAACAAGATGGATGGTCCGGAAATCTCAATTAATGAAGTGAAACATGCTATTAATCTCATAAAGTCAGGTAAAGCTCCCGGACCAGACGAGATATCAGTGGAAGTGATTAAGGTCATGGAAGTACATTTTATTAGCATATTAACAGCACTATACAATAAAATATATGACACCGGCATAATCCCAAAAGAATGGCTAGTCTCCACATTTGTTACAATTCCAAAAAAGAACAACCCTAAATGCTGTTCAGACTACCGCACTATCAGTCTAATGTCTCATATGTTAAAAATATTCCTCAAAATAATTCATGCACGCCTCTACACCAAATGCGAAGAACACATGAGCGAAACGCAGTTTGGATTCCGCAGTGGTCTGGGCACCAGAGAAGCACTATTCGCTGTCCAAGTTCTCATACAGCGATGTAGGGACATGAACTGCGACGTACATATGTGTTTTATTGATTATACTAAGGCTTTCGATCGTTGCCTACACGATAAAATGCTAAGTATACTCCAGAAGACGAATATAGATGGAAAAGATATAAGAATCATTAGTAACCTATACTGGAAGCAAAAAGCAAATAATATGTCGATCACATGGAATCCGATACTGTGGAGATTGAACGAGGAGTACGACAGGGGTGTATTCTGTCACCACTACTGTTTAACCTGTACTCAGAAAGTATATTTAGAGAAGCACTGGAGGATTCTACAGAAGGCATTAAAGTAAATGGAGAGGTCATCAATAACATAAGGTACGCAGATGACACCGTGTAATTGCAGATAGTGCGGAAGGCCTTCAAGAAATAACAAACAGATTGCATGACATGAGCCAGGAGTACGGTATAGAACTTAACATCAAAAAGACTAAGTACATGGTAGTAAGCAAGGAACCAGTACAAAGAAACACGCTTTATTGCAACAACAAAACTATCGAAAGGGTAAACAGTTTTAACTATCTCGGGTGTAACATCAACGAAGAATGGGATCATTCCCGAGAGATCAAATGCAGAGTGGAAAAAGCTAGAACAGTATTCGCACAAATGAAATCATTTCTCTGCTGCCGTGATCTGAGTATGGCACTTAAAAAGAGAATGCTGAAATGTTACGTCTTTTCCACGCTGTTGTACGGAGCGGAGGTATGGACGTTATCTGAGGCAATGGAAAAGAAAATCAAGGCGTTTGAGATGTGGACGTACCGGAGAATTCTCAGAATTTCATGGGTCGAACGCATTACAAATGAAGAAGTCCTTAGGAGAATGAACTGTCAAGCCGAACTGCTGCAATGCATAAAAGAGCGTAAACTGCAATATCTGGGCCATGTCATGAGGAATCCTACAAAATACGGTCTGCTTCAACTAGTTCTGCAGGGCAAGGTAGAGGGACGAAGGGGCCCAGGCAGAAGAAGAATTTCCTGGCTGGCTAACTTACGCAAATGGTACGGAGTAACATCCATTGAGTTGTTCCGAACTGCAGTCAACAAAACACGCATAGCTGTGATGATAGCCAACATCCGGAACGGATAAGGCCGAAGAAGAAGAAAACTAGTATTGATGAAAGCATTTTTTTGAAACTAGTTTTGACTAGTAAATTCGGGTTTTAACTGTAGCATATATAAATATTATTAGAAAGGCAAATAAATAGCGGATGAGAATATCTGAAAATATACAGGTATTCTATTTAAAAAAAAATGTACGGATCAGCAAAACTTAAACACCCTGTAGAGTTGACAATTTTGGGTTATCAAGCTTAAAAAGTAGTGAAGATTTTATATACAGAGTGTCCCAAAATCATTGAAGGAACTCTTAATGGCAGATTCTTTATAACACGTTACTAAAGTTAAAAAAAAATTTGTTGTGTGAGGCTAGCGATTTATGAAGTTTATAGGAAGGCGCTGGAAACAAAATAAATGATGAAAAACATACTAAGTTTATTAATAATGTCAGTTGCTTGTTTTTTGTTTCAATACCACAATGAGTTACAATCGAGAAGAATATTGCAAAATGATAATAATTCACGGTAAATGTGGATGTAATGTAGTTTCAACAGGATGGTGCTCAGCCACACTTTGCATTGCATGCAAGAGCAATTTTAAGTAGAACCTACCCAAATAGGTGGATAGAACTTGGTGGCCCCGTAAACTGGCTTGCCAAATCGCTCGACTTATCTTCGTTGTACTATTTTCTTAGGGGCCATATAAAGCAGTATGTTTATAGGGAAGTAATTCATACCTTGGACAAGCTAGAGAACACAATAACCGAGGTTGTTACTGCACGAAAAACTTTTAACGACATAAACGGGACATCTACCTAAAATACGCGGCCCTAACTCTGTTACGGTGTACGGTAACAAAAGGTTGCTCCAGCTAGAACTCTGTCGAGAGGACGGGTTCTTGACGAGCTTTGAATTAGGGCTGCACTCCGGTAAATGAGGTAAAAGATGTTAAATATTGGTGCGCCACCACATTCGGACTAAATCGGGAAAATAAAATCAGCATCACAGATGAACGCAATCTGAATGTAGAAGTGACTGCTCCACCTTGGCACAATTTGAGGTGGTAACTGCCACAGCTGAATTGACCCTACCTTCCGTTACATTCACTTACATCGTTTGAACTCCTGTACATTAAAACAAAACACAAATATGCATGCAAACACCAATGAAAAACATAAGTAACAAACAATAAACACCATTGAAATAATAAAATATGTAAATGACAATGCACATGAATAGTTTTACTGGTTACAGTTAAAAATAATGGGCCAAAGGGGTTAGTCAGGTTAAATTGCGACATTTAAACTAAACACAGCTGTAAAATGACAATCAAACTATAAAGCTACATTCCGTACAGTAATATTTTTAAATACTTCACAGCATTAGTAACAATTACTTAAATAGTGGTACAACACCGTTTACTTGAACTTAAAGCGCAAAACAACATGTAGGCAATAAAACTTGACGGTATTGTTGAACATTTTACAATTTAAATCAACCAAAGGCGCAATATGCCAAAACAACACGTCGAAAATCACTTCACTTAAAGTTATTGGTGTTACACGTACTAGGAACTAACAAATACCTGATAGGAAGTCAGATGGTCTGAATTACGTTGTTCTTGTCCAGCTGCAGAGCGCATCCCAAGCCATTGCCATGAAATGCGAACAGGAACTGCTGGGAAACCACATGAAGGAGCTATAATCGAAAGGAAGAGCGGCATTACATCCCCATTCGGGTACAAATGAACAACCTTTACGATAAGTAGGTTCGGTGTGATGACTCGGGGCTTTATTACACTGGTAGGCTTAGCACAACGACGAAGTTTTCCCTTTAAGATCCGTTATAACAGTGTTAATGGAGATGCTTAGCTCCAACGGTACCGAAAACTTGGCTAAACGTTCACCACAAACCACTATGCACTGAGCTCGATGACAGCACCAAGGTAGTTTCACAACTTACAACAATTTTGACTTACACGGGCTCGGCTAATTGAAGCCGGCCAGCGGACCAACGCATAAAACCTCTGGACGATTTGTCAGGCCGGGCGCTGAGTGATGCTTTTGCCTTTTGCCTAATGAGATCATGCAGGCGTGACTTAACTCGTTCCTTGTGCCACGGTACGAAATGACGAAACATAATTTTGCTTACAAAGGGGATTCACAGGTAAATCATGCAATCGCCTCACTGGAACCAGGAACTCAATAAAAACGCGATAAGAGCAGGATGGTGTCACCCAGACGGCAGAAACAAAGCTCTACTTAGAATTAAATTTCGGCGAACATAAATGAACTGCAAAGCGTTAATATTTAACTAAGCGGAAAGAAAATTCGTATGGACTATAGTTTTAAGGCTTTGCCACTACACTATGAATTTGGGCTTGACTTATGCGGGAAAATACAGGAACGTACTAATTTTCAAAAATTGTCCTTACAAGGTATTAGCAACGATTACACTGGAAATGGTGCAAAGAGTGATGTTGGAATTAAGCTTGCAAATAGAAGGGGGCCATTTTGAACATTTATCTCTCTAATCAGAGCTCTTGTTGAGTTGTGTCTAAAACGTAAAATTTTATAATGTTAATAAATCGTCAACCTCACACACCGGTCTGCTAGACGATCGCTTGTGATTTTTTATGGAGGAATCCAATAGTTTAAAAAAATGTGATGTAATATATTGCAGGAACGACATATACGAACACACACCGGTGAAAAGCCCTTCAGCTGTGATAAATGTGAGAAAAGCTTCTCTCTCAAGTCTACCTTAGAATCCCACTATCGCACCCACAATCCAGGCGGAAACAAAGACTTCAGCTGCGCTGTGTGTAGTTCCTACTTTAGTTCCAAATCGAGTCTGAGGGTGCATATGTTGATGCACACAGGTACGTGTGAGTCATTGCTTTGACTGTGCGTAATTTTTTCCTTGTAAATATGTAGGTGTAAAACCTTATCAATGTACAATGTGTCCAGAGAAGTTCAGAACGTCTGGCCATCGTAAGTCCCACATAGCGAACCACCTTAAAAAGACTGAAGCAAAAAAAGGTGGCCAAACCAGGAATGCTAAAGTTAATAGCCTTCTAGCTTCTGTAATTATGGATTCTCAGAATTTGGAGCAGAACAGATCCGAAAACATTGCTGTTGTGACTGATGCAGTAAGTAGAAGTTTGTTTTTTTTAGTTTAAAATAACTAGCTCATCTGTACGTTATTATTCTTTATTAAAGCAGCCATCACAAGGCAAACAAGCTCCTCAACTAATAGTACAAGAATCGGACAAAGATGTGCTCTATCCAAATCAGACTATTCAAGTAGATCCAATTTTCTTGCAACAGCTACAGCTAAATAATGTATTACTGCATGACAATGTAGATGACTTGCCCTCTTTTATACAAGTAGATATAAATAATGATGGCCAAATAACGAATGTAAAACCCATTACTACCAATGTAGTTACCAGTATTAACAGCTTTGGTGACTCTCAAAATTTTGAAGCTATTGATAAAAACGGGGCTAAGTCAAATGTTACTGTAATTAGAAACTTTGAATGTGACGTGTGCCATAAGAAGTATAGTTCTAAGTCAGTGCTTACAAAGCATAAAAAGATCCACGCCGCTAAGAATTTATTTAATTGTGCAAAACACGAGGTTGGGTTTGCTTCTGAAGGAGATCTGGATAATCATCTAAAACTGCATTCCGGTTACCGGCCATTTTGCTGTCAGCTGTGTGCTAATACCTTTAGCCAGGAGAAAAATTTAAAAACACATATGAAAAGGTAAGTGCATTTGCATTTATGAAATTTAGCAGAGAAATTTTGAGCTGTGGTACTAAAAATTGCTTTTCAGGATCCATGGCACTACAACTTAAACCTTTGCAGATTCACTACTCCAAAGCAGGGTGTTCAATAACGGTGCTTTATGCTGTCATGTTTTAATGTTATTGTTATTTTATTACCGATATTGTCTTAATATTTTTTAATGGATTAAATATAAGTAAATAGAGAGTATATTGATGCTACCTACTAAAATGGTATTTCAATTATTAGGATACTTCTTTACCTTTATTTCCTTATAAGTAGGATATTAAACGGTGCTGTCTGCGTCAAATACGTCAATGTCGTTAGTAAAATTACATTGTAAAAGAAACATTTTTGTAAATTAGAATAAATGATAAATAACAAAGTAACTACCAGAGGACTTGATAAAAAGGATTCTAAAAATAAATTAAATATTTGTAGTTGAAAAAATGGTTAAAATATGATAAATTATTTGTAACATACGGCAATAAGCTGTAGTTTTAAATAGAGCTTAAATAACAACAATCATTTGAGTTAGACAGATTTATATGCCTTCAAATTGGCAGAGTAATACAGTTGGTGACTGCTTGTGTTTTCGAATTAGTACCACCATATGTCACGATGCATACGATACTATTCGAGATGTGTTTTTCAATGTCCTATAAGCGCAGCACACTGGCAGGCCACCTGGAGGTCGTGGAGCACATATTCGATACACTGGTGTAGTCAAGACACCTGAAGACTGAAATAATAGATTTATGAGGCAGTAATATTGTTCGACACAGCTGCACCATAGTTTGAGTGAGGGCAGACAATATCCAAGATTGCTAGGGCTTAAGCAGCAAGCCAAACCTGGTTACGAGTATAACTGAACACTCTGCAACAATAGTAAACTTGTGAGAGCCAGAAATTGAAAAACAAGAACGTATTACCATAAACAGCCATATTTGGGTCAAATCCAACTAAATTAGGTCACTGGGGCGAATTGGTATGCTTCAGCGGGAGGTTCATGTGGACGGCAACAAGCTGGAGGCTGGAAGTTTTCGTCATGGCTTCAATGGACAGCGGAACAGCTATCTGCAGGTTATTTCTACAGCATACCTCCGGGGGATTTGAAGAAAATTGGTGAAGGACACGTCGCCATGAGAGCTGTCTATGCGCATATGAATTTTAGCGTAATTTGGATATGTGGGTGCGAAATTAATTAAAAATGTGAATTTCCCGCGTTTTTTATAATGTTTTTTCCCGTGTAAAGCTTTTATTAAAAACAGGCGACGAATCACACGATGCCGTTTAGCCAGTCATAGAAAGCCTGAGGTAAGTTAAGCTAATTAAGTTTTTATTTACACAATTGATGCGTTGTTTTAGGGCGTTGAACTTTGTTTAAATTTCATTGAACTCTGAGAAAGAACTCGTTTCAATCTTTGAGTCACATGCTAATTTGGTAGAAAAAATATTTTCTTAAATAAAACAAGATCTGCTTGTGGTATTAGTAGTTTTCAGGGTTAATAATTATAGGTAGGGCGAGTGTAACCTCTTGGGTTTATAGCAATGTTAGGTCCAGTGGATTTTTTGAGAAGTACGGTGCAACTACAGACTGCATAACAGTAATTTATAAAAAATAATTATTAAAAATGTATAAGAAGCGGTGGGGATATCATAGCAGATATTTGTCGCCCAAGACGTGGTGATGAGATCGCACAATAAATGTTTTTTCAACATAAAATAAAAGAAATTGGGCGCATAACACGGCAGTAAATTTGACGCCCGAGCTTGACGCTGTTTAATGTTTTTTCATTAACCAAAACCCGCGATAATAGAAACGGATCATTTTCTAGTGCGGGTGAAGTATAGACAGAGATTATCGACAAGAAAAGAAGAAAGAGCTAATTTCAGCAACAGGAAAGAAGCAAAGAGCATATTTAGAAGAAAGAAAAGGAAGTTTGAAGAACAAAAGCTAATAGCAATGGAAGAAATGGGTGAAACGAACTGAAGTAGAGAATTTTATAAAGAAAGAATACCAGCCAAGGGTAACGCTATGCAATGATGCAGAAGAATGTTTTATAGGCAACAAACAAACTATTGTGACGAGATAGAGATTTATTAAAGGCAGATAAAGGAAACCAGTGGCGTAACTAATATTTTGCACTGGGGGGTGTTCCGGGAGAGAGATCAACCTTACAATAATAATTTTAAAAAAATTGAGCGTATCATAAAGTATAGTCGATTTCATTTTTATAGGACTTGCGGTAGGCCTTGATTTAACTTCTTGGCAGGGTAGACCACCTAGTTACATTTAAAAATTTACTAACTGATTAAGTAACAAACGACTTCTGGGATTGGACCGTGTCATGATTGAGATCGAAGAATTCAACGTTTCGCCCACTTTCGTAAGGGGCTTCATCAGGAGGAAAAAAGCAAAAGAGCACGGTAACTCAACGTGTTAACCACGCCAGAGGCAAAACTCTTTGCAGGGAAGGGACAGAAGAGCACGGTAACTCAACGTGTGAACCACGTTAGAGGCGAAACTCGACTGACTATCGGAAGAAGAAAGACGAGAATTTATAGGCAAGCGCCGTCGCGATTCAGCAAATGCCGTCGCGGTTCAGTGGCGGAGGGCGTGGCTTAGGAATTAGCACTTTCCACATAGATGGAAGGGGAAAGCCTTCGTCGCGATTGAGATTATTAGGGTGTTTGCAAATCTCAATGGCTTCGCGAATCTTTCTGCTAAAGAAGAATGGGGATTTGCAGATGATGGAAGTTTCATCAAAAATAATCTTATGACCAGTATCGCGTTGGTGTTCGGCGATGGCCGATGATGAAACGAGACCTGACTTGAGACAGCGGTGGTGCTCAGAGATGCGAGTTTTCACTGAACGACCTGTTTCACCAATGTATACAGCATTACAAGAGCAAAGGACTCTATAAACACCTTCAGATGACATAGTGTTTAATTTATCTTTAGATGAAGGAAGAACCTGTGAGATTTTGCTCGGGGGTTTGAATACTGTTTTAATGTTTTGTTTTCGAAGAAACTTTCCTATGCGGTCGGTGACTTGGTGGATATAAGGAAGAAAGACTATTGCTGCAGGAGGATCGGCTTTTGGAGGTTTGGGTGGCCGTGGATGAAGGTGGCGATTGATGGCAGACTGTATATCCCTAGCACGGTAACCGTTATTCCTAAGAGCTTTCCGAATGTGATTTAATTCAGCGTGGATATTATTGGAGTGGGATATGGAAACAATCCGGTTTACAAGCGAATTGATAACGGAAAGTTTTTGTGTAGGATGATGGTGGGAATCGGCATGTAGATAGCGATCAGTGTGAGTGGGTTTGCGATATACAGAATGACCAAGTTTGCCACTGGGTTGGCGAGAGACCTGTACATCTAAGAAAGGAAGGGAACCGTTACTTTCTATCTCCATGGTAAAGTTAATGTCTGGATGTTGACTATTGAGATGATTTAAGAAGACGGGTAACGTGTCTTTACCATGTGGCCAAATAATAAAGGTATCGTCAACGTATCGGAACCAAACCTTGGGTTTTAATTCTGAAGATTCCAGAGCGACGGTTTCGAAAGCTTCCATGAAGATATTGGCAACGACAGGTGAAAGAGGAGAACCCATGGCCGCACCAGAGATTTGTTTAAAGAACTGACCTTGAAATAGGTCAGTTCCTTAAACAAATTAGTCTTACTTCTTTTTATGGTGAAGAATGATCTTTCAGCTGTTGCAGTTGACACAAGAATTGTTGCAAAGATTTCCAGCAACTTGAATATCTTAGAACACATGTCCTTATTGCACGTAGCTAGCGCATCAATTGCTGTCTTATTTGGAAGATTTTGTACATTTTGGCATTTCCGGTATAATTTGAACTCACGTCTGAAGGAGGTTCGTTGAGATCGGATTTTAAAAATGGTCGAGTCCGAATTCCGAATGTAATAATTGATATTCAATAATAGTACATTACTAAAATGTAATTTTAGATTTTTTGTTTAAGACACATTGTAGTTATTCCTAAAGCCTCTGGGGGGTTTTCCGACACCCATATCACCCCCCCATAGTTACGCCACTGAAGGAAACGCACCCCAGGTACAAAGATCCACAGAAGAGGGACAGGAGGAAATAATTGGAATATTATTTTGTTTAAAAATAACAAATCTTTTGGTGAAGACTATATAGCGACAGAGATGTTGAAGTACGGGAGAAAAGAAATGGTGAATAAAATATGCAGACTGATAGAAAACATTTGGATTAAGGAGGAAATGCCAACATTTTGATATAATTTTGTAATATCCCGTAGTATTTTGGAGTTCCTTGTTGAACTGTCCCTTAAAATTTCGCTACCGCATCTCTAAAATAACTAGCCACGTTGGCATCTCTTTCTTTCTGAATGTATCTGCGAGGGAATATAATTTTCTAATGCTCAACCTTGGGGATAACAGCGTTCGCCGAATGTTGGAATTCAAGCTTCAGCTTAGTTCAAAGCAGCCGATGCGGGTAATCGCTCGTGTCCTGCAGGTGGTTTTATTAGATTTCCCAGAGTAGACTTTGCTATTTGGCAATGCTAATTGTTGTATGTAAACAACCGTTTGGGCACGCTTAAAGGAATCGAGCTGCACGCATCTGCAAGGCCCGCTTGTGATCGTGGCGCCTCTTCCTGCGGCATCCTCTTTCTGCTACATACGCATTAAATTGAAGTCAATTGCTAAGTCTACGGCACTTGCATTATGCACTCTAGTAGCGCTGTGCTGAAAACATTTCCCGCTACCATCTTCGGGCCGCGGAATGCCGATTTTAGTTTCAGCTGCAGATATAACCTTTGGCTGCTTCGCACCCCTGAAAAAACCATTCCGAAGCTTCGCAGAACTCGCAGTAAGTACATGCTAAATTTGCCTAAATGAGTGGTTTTGCATTGACGATAAAGGCAGTTTTGCCAGAAATAGGTTATGCGTAGATCTAACAAAGGCCTTTGGTATCAATCGCGCGCGGCGAAGTAACTTATTAGCTTAGTATCAGTTGCATTGGCGCATCAATTGGGGAACTACTTCACCACGCATCTAGTGTGTCCAAGCTGCAATGCATTTATTTAGTATAGTTCACCCTTGATCGTCAGGCAATTAAATTCATTTTTATTAACATGCATGCCGGCGATCGGGCGTTCTTTTATCAGCTTTTTTGTTTTATCAAATGCTTCGAATTTTAATTACTTCTTCCTCTTATTATAGGCCAATAGCCTGTTTTAACCACAAAGTGGATCTATGAGCCCTCTTTACCTCTAGGCCGGGTAGCTGGCTAGTCTTGCCCGTCGAAACTGAGGAAGGGTTCCCTTGTTAGGGGTTAATGGCTACCGCAGGTGTTAGCGCGGTAGCCGGGGAGAGCGTACGATTTTTAAACTCTAGAGTCGCCGGGATTCGAACCCGGGCCGGCCGCCTGTGAGGCGAGCATTTGCTCGCAGGGCCATCCGCTCACCACGAATTTTTATTACAATTATGTTAATTGTGTCATTATGATTTGGTTTGACTCCAGTCACATCTAATTATTATTTGCCGCTGTAGTGCGCCAGGTTTTTACCTGGAATCATTTTGTCACTGTTTAATATTTCTTATATAACTACACTTGTTGTTTGTGACACTATTGGTGAAATTCAAATTTTACTTACTGTTACTGATATATCTCTTGTTTATCTATACTTAGTACTCTTCATGAAGCTGTTCGTTTTTTTTTATTTAGGTCGTGAAGTTAAAGACATATAAGGTAGGTGGTGAATTGTTTTGGTAGCTAGACTTGTGTTTTGTTGTGTATAATGACCAGCGCCCGTTCGTGTAAAGATTGGTAAGTTTTTTTGTAACTTTGAATCGCTGCCTGGTTCTTATTCACTCCATATTCTACCGAGGGTTGAGCTAGCTAGGGTTGTGCTACCTCTCGTTTAAGGATGGTACAATTGGCGGCCTGCATTAGAAAGGTAATAAGACTAGATGCCAGAACTTTAGGAGAATAACGTTTCTAAATGTGGAATATGACATCAATAATGGAAAAGTAGGTGGGAGATTATCGAAACGGTTTCAGAAAAAATAGGTCAACACTAGATCATATCTTTACCCTAAGGCAGATGTTAATGTCAATTTATTTTATTTATTCATAGATTTCAGTCAGACATATAACACAGTTTTGCGAGGACAGTTCTGTATAATACTAATGAACTAAATCTACATCAAAAAATTAAAAAAACAAATATCAAGATGAGACGAGCAAAGGTGAAGTTGCAGGAACTTTCGTTGAAAGAATTCCAAATCCAAGAAAAGCTGTGACAGGTGGATTTATTACCAACGCTGTTGTTCAATATGGTGCTGGAATGGATGATACGAAAAATACCGATAAAAAGAAAGCGAACTATCCTAAACACATGATCCCAATTTCTAGCGTATGCGGATAACATTGTAAAAATATCTAGAAAGGAAGAACTATTTCTACACTTGGAGGAGGTAGCAAAAACCACTGAACTCAGAATCAACCGTAACAGATTAGAGTTCATGTTGACAACTAGGAAAGCTGTAAGACAATGAGATTCGTAAATGTGGAGTCAATTAAGTATCTGGGTTCAATAGTTACTTCGCTAAATGCAATTTCGGTAGACATAGCGACGAGAATCACAGCTGGTAACAGGTGTTGCTATGTATTACTGAAAGTATTTATCCCTGTTCCTACAGAAAATAATTTTTCTATGACCACTACTAAAAGTAGGCCTTTTACCAATGGCACACGTGCTAAAAGTAAACAGCTGGTTTTGAATTTACATATTTTAAACTGGAAGTGAGGTTATAAAGTTATTCTAAGGTAAAGTGTTTTTTAAATAATTAAAGCATTATATAATGAGTAAAGTAAAATGTGTACTATTATAATTACCTTTGATAACTACCGGCTGCAGAAACAGTCACCTGCGCCGTCACGGCCATCTCTTTACTATGATATAAATTATAACTGTCATAGATGTAAATCTTGGTTAAATCGACATTTATGGATTAATAACAGTAAACTCGTGCTAAAAGTGTTATTGGACTCGACATGTTATGAAACTCTGCTTTCGGCTTCGTTTCATAATTTTCATGTCTCGTGCATAAACATTCACTGTTAGCACTTGTTTCATAAACAGCTATTGTATGAAATGCCAATGGATTTTAAATACTTATGAATACGAAACATTTTTCATTAGGGAATGTAGACATTTTAATTTATTCATTAAGTTTACTTTTTGTATCTACGCTATTTTTTGCGTTATTTTCTATTTTATGTTATTACGTTGGTCGGTAGCTAATATATCTGGCGTTTGTAAATAATCTACTTCACCACTTTCAACTGCATTGACTGCATTTAGCCATTTATTTTTTAATTTTTATATTTTATATTAGAATTTTTTTTAATGAATTTTTGTGCATTATTGACAATTTATTTTGTTATAGGCAGGGTTGAAAAACGGTTTTCCGATATTTCGCCTGTTGGGCAAATGTATATTCTTTTGTTCAATAAAGATCTATTATTATTATTATTATTATTATTATAAATATTTAAATAGTGTTATATTTCTTCGCTCTACTGAGCTATAATGTCAACTTAGGTTACTTCATTTCAGTTAGGATATGCCATATTTTATCGGTTTAGTTGGACAAAGTATATTTTTCTGAAATAGGGTGGCAAAATAAACATTTACAAAATTAACTGTTACACTTTATGTATTTATGAAAACTAAAGGTTACATTCTACTTATTATTAAAAAATATATTAATTACACAAAGTGTACGCCTATTGAAATTAATTGTCTCAGAATGACTTTGAGCATCTGAGATAATTAACGTAAAAAATCCGCCAAGATACTCTATTACATCCAATCTCGTAGAAGAAATGTTCTTAGCATGTCATCATATTACCCAATACCTACTATGTATTGTTGAACTAGATTGCATGCAAATTTTGTTTTAAAGATTCAAGATTATTTTGTTGATTGTCGAAAAAATCTTGCATGTACCTCGTCGGAAAGTTCTGTTTGTTGCACTTCTTACCGCGTGCAACAAATAATCATTGGCGTAACTAGCGGGGGGGGGGGCAGGGGGGCCAGGCCCTCCCCAGAGTGCCGTCTGGCCCACCCCAGAAAAATAGTTAAAAGTCTGCTTTTTTTATTAACCCATATAAACTAAGGGGTTGGTTATCGATCCTCACACATTCTTACATTTTCTGGTTTTATTACCTTTTTTTGGCTTAAAAACTTTATAGTATAAATACCATATGTTGGACGGATAACTCTAATGAATAATAATATACAAGAAAAAACGTTATTAGTTAGCTAATAATTACTATGAAGACACTGCTTTCGTCTGAATATTTTTTTTAGTTAAATTTACACCATTTTTGTTAGTTTCTCTCAAGTTTTCTACAAATAAAGGATCAATTTATGTACACATTAAGGCTGGGCATAAAGTTTTTAGCGATTTTTGTAGCAGCGGATATTACTTGAACTAAAGTCGATAGCTCCATGTTTCCGAGGTAAATACAAAAGGAAGAAACTACTAGCCCCTAGATGGCGCAACGCCCATTTGCTATTGAAAGCCTACTTTCACCCTTAGGCGATGTAAGAACAAAATGTTCTCTCTTCCGTTGATTTGCAAATAACTTTTCCTATTTTTTTACGAATTGTCTTTTAAAGCTTACATTGTTTTCCATAACAACCAGAGTTATTTGAATTTTAAAATTTTGAGTTTTCTTACCAAAATTCTCAATTAAAGCTTCAAGAATTAATAGATACGTGCCAAATTAGGAAAAATCTTGTGTGTAATTTATTGGGGAAATCAGATTTTTCCTATCTTATTTCACAAATAGCTATTTAAGTTACTATTTCCAAGAAACAAGCTTCTTAAAATATTAATAGGCAATTAACAGACCGTACTAAAATATAAAACAATAGTCGAACCAAGAGGCAAACAATAACAATACTAAAAATTACAGTGGCCAGTGCCACCTTAGTAACACTAGGACATTCAGCGTACTTCTCACGTAGATATTATATACCCAAGCATAGAATTCCCCCAATATTACGACTGAATCAGAATGTCCGTCTTCACAGGTAAACCTAGTACAATAACCATGCACGGCAGAATGCCTTAATTTTTCTGCCTAATTTCAACCGGTCAGCGGTCTGTTCCTTTGTGACATTGAAAATCTGCCAAAAACAGAAGCTAGTTTTACTTCGCAATCTTTTCATCCCATTTTTTAATATTTTGGTCAGCCATTAGGTAAAAACAAGTAAAGCCTTCAACAATCTCCTTCAGGTAAAAAAATACAAAAAACCTCTCTTAGGGCACGGAACATGTGTATACAGGCTGTTTTTGCAATATGTGCATGCATTTATTAAAACCCACGTAAGTACCTATGTGTCGCAATAAAATAGGGTTGCCAAATTTCGAATATAAAATCAAAGGACAAGCCAGCGCCACACGCAATTCGCCGAAGGCGCAAATTTTTTTTTGGGTGCCATGCCAAAAAACCCCGCTTTTGGTCTTTCTACATATTTTTTTTTGTGCATCCACCAAAATATTACTAATATAAGATAGAGAAAAATTTAGTTTATTTTTAATATTAGTAATTTACTAGCAACCAGTGAGACAAATGTCTCATTTAATAAAACAAAAAAGACCGTCCCGGACGCACCAGCGTTTCGGACGTGATTTCTCGAAAACCGGAAGTGTCACGTGACTGAAATTCGGTTCCTGACCTGACATGACCATTTCAAACATATAACTTTAATAACTTTTTTCTCTATCTCTTACGGTTTGGCTGCTGAAACAGCATCCCGGACGCACCAGCGTCCCGGACGGACGGAAATCACGTGATTTCTCGAAAACCGGAAGTGTCACGTGACTGAAATTCGGTTCCTGACCTGACATGACCATTTCAAACATATAACTTTAATAACTTTTTTCTCTATCTCTTACGGTTCGGCTGCTGAAACAGCGTCCCAGACAGACAAAACAGCGTCCCGGAGAGACAAAACAGCGTCCCGGACAGACAAAACAGCGTCCCGGACAGACACGTCTATTAGATAAAGGATTCTACAAGACGATAAAGTTAAATTTTATCCACGAGTGAATCGTTAACGTCGAGACGAAGTCGAGACGTTAATGATAGCAAGAACTTTAACAATTTCAAAAGAAAATAAGAAGGGGCAATCACATTTTAAAATCTTAGTCTAGCTAGATTGGGTTGCTAGGATAATATCAAGCTGTAATTTTCAATTTAAATAAAAGTTAGAAAATTAAATTGCTTTATCTACCCTTGATGTTAAAGTGCTACTATATCTACCCTTGCTGTTAAAGTAACACTTGACCTTTTGTTTTGAATTGATTAAAGCACACTAACATTTGCTTTAGACAAAAATAATATGCATATAAGTAGATATAAAGTCATATTAAAAAGTGAGTATGTATTTATTAAATTAAAAGCACCAACTTCTGTCTGTCCTGTTTAACAAACACAATAACAGAAATAAAAATCTAGTGTGACACACGCACAAAACTTCCTTTTACAGTGATCTTATAATTAGTCAAAAATGTCATTTTTCGTTTTTAAGCATTTGTCAAAATTTTTCAAAAATTATAAATTCTACAAAAACGGTACAAAATAGAGCGTTAGTTCAAGAGACACATTTTTTCTAGAATTTCAAGCTGAATTCAAAAATGTAATAATATACCGGGTGTTCTATTTAAAATAGAAGTTAATAAAAAAAATAGAAAAGAAACAAAAGAAACATATTTTAGAAGTATTCAACAGGAAAATTGCCTATTTCACATTAATACACATTAAAAATGTAATAAAAATGTCAAGTTTTTAAAAAATCGTCAGAGCCGTTTTGAAAAAATCGAAAAAAAACTAACTCCCGGTTATGCGATTGTCTTCAAAAGCTTGCTGTCGCATCTACATAGTACACAAAACTTATATATGAAGTTTCAACGCCATACCTCTTTTCGTTTTTGAGATCTTCTGTTCACAGACACACAACCACGCACACAGACACACAGAAAGACCAATGAACAAAAACATGTTTTTTGAGTTCAGGGGACTCTAAAACGTCAAGATCTGTTGAAAACTCAATTTCGAATTTTTGGGATGAATCCAATACTTCCTTTATTGTAAAAGGAAGCAAAAATCTGGCGTGATACACTCACCCAATTTCCTTTTACAGTAATCTTATAATTAGCCAAAAATTTGATTTTTAATTTTTAAACATTTGTGAAAATTTTTTTTCTTCATCTTCTTCCTCTTATTGTAGGCCAGAAACCGTACAGTAGAGCGTTAGTTGAAGGGACAAATGTTCTCTAAAATTTTAAGCTGAATTCAAAAATGTAATAATATACCGGGTCTCTTATTTAAAATAGAAGTTAATAACAAAAAGAAAAAAAAAACAAGAGAAACCTATTTTAGCGGTATTCAACTTGAAAGTCACCTATCTCACATCAATACACATTAAAAATGTAATAAAAATGTAGTTTGAAAAAAATCGTAAAGCCTAATGTGGTTTATTTGCCTTGGCCCTACGGACCACGGCAACTAAATCCACATTCGTGATAAAAAGGTAAACTTCAGTGCCTTGGTAATGTTTTTATTTTGAATATTAGTTTTTACTTCCTTTTACGATAAAGAAAGTATTGGATTCATCCCAAAAATTCGAAATTGAGTTTTTAACAGATCTTCACGTTTTAGAGTCCCCTGAACCCAAAAAACATGTTTTTGTTCATTGGTCTGTCTGTGTGTCTGTGTGCGTGGCTGTGTGTCTGTGAACAGAAGATCTCAAAAACGAAAAGAGGTATGGCGTTGAAACTTCATATATAAGTTTTGTGTACTATGTAGATGCGACAGCAAGCTTTTGAAGACAATCGCATAACCGGGAGTTAGTTTTTACTCTTGTCATTTTTTAGTTTTTTATCGATTTTTTCAAAACGGCTCTGACGATTTTTTAAAAACTTTACATTTTTATTACATTTTTAATGTGTATTAATGTGAGATAGGTGATTTTCTAGTTGAATACTTCTAAAATGGGTTTCTTTTGTTTCTTTTCTACTTTTTTTATTAACTCCTATTTTAAACAGAACACCCGGTATATTATTACATTTTTGAATTCAGCTTAAAATTCTAGAGAAAATTTGTCTCTTCAACTAACGCTCTGTTTTGTACTGTTTTGTAGATCTTGTAATTTTTGAAATTTTTTGACAAATGCTTAAAAATAAAAAATCAAATTTTTGGCTAATTATAAGATCACTGTAAAAGGAAGTTGTGTGAGTGTATCACACCAGATTTTTTTAAATTGTTTGGTTTTAAAGGACATTTACCGTTCTTTGACACCTTACTAAAGGACTCCTGAAAACAAGAATAAAAGTCTGTATGGACATTGGTCCGAAAATGCTTCCCAAGTAGGGTGACCACCTTTAAATTTATACAAACCCTGAGATCCTTCGTGAGTAGAAAAAGGTTTTCTTCAATAAGAAATACAGAATGTTTATAGAAAACAAATAACAAGCAAATAAAAACAATGTTTTTATTCCTTACTACTTGCCCACATCGTACGTCACAAATTGACCAACAAATTCATACTCGTATAAGCATAGTTTCAATTCTCAAAACTTTTCAGAGATACTAAAGGGGGGGGGGGGGGTAAAAACGAGGTTTATATCATTTCACTGTAAATTGGGAAAGGATATTCAAATGAAAATTGGCAAATCTTTTCTACCAGTAGGATTATTTATAAAATGGTTTTTAATTCTTATGTACGGCTTCAGGAGAAATTTAAGCAACTCGTATAAATGTTTTTATTAAAAATCCTTAACGGACAAAATTTTGGTTAAAAATGTATTGAAAAACCTTTTTTACTTGGAAATGTTTTAGGTAGTTTTAATTTTTTCTTAAAACCAATAGTTTTTTAATAAAACAAATACGTTATGGGTTGCCAATTTCAACATCATAAAGCCATATACATTTTTTTAAATCTTAAGTAAGTCTTCTATTGGTAGAAAATATCTCCTTGACAAGTGCCTCATTAAATTTAGTACTATAATATGTATTATCGGTATATTTTCTAATTTGATTTACCAAAAACTATACATACTCTTAATTTCCTGAATTGCTTTGTTTGAGGTATAGATTTAGAAATATATAAATACGAGTATTGTTAGTATTTTTGTGATTTAAATTACTAAAAATTTAATAGTATCCTTTCTATTCCTTTGGAATGTTTTTTAAAATACTCCCTCAATAATTAACGATTTTTTATTTTGTAGTAATAAAGCTCACAATGGTTGCTGCGCAAGCACAAAAGGTGCGCTCCAACTTTATTAAAAAAAGACTCAACGTTTCCTAGAAATTATGATTTTTGTGAATTGCTTTACGAGTGAGAAATGGCAATTCAAATACGTGAATACGAACACAATAAACGAGGTTTGAAAAGAAGAATTTAACCATTATTGATTCAAGAGATAAGAATATCGAAAGAACGAAAAATACATAAGTAAATTACCTCTAGTATCAATTGAAATTAGATTAAAAACAAAACGAATAGTCAAAAATTCTGTACCTAATTACCTATATGAAGTTTTTCCTGGTTGCTGAATACGCATGAACCTAGAAAAAATCTAAAGTAGCAGTTTTGCTTTTTAGCTATTAAAGGGTTGAATTCGAAATATAATTCTATTATTTCAGCAAAATTTATATGAAACGTATTTTATTTTCACTGATATAATTGACGGTTAAGTTATATTTAGACATTATTACAAAATTAGTGCAACCCGGAGAAATTATTACAAAACCCGGAGCCCGGAGACGCGGTGTAGAAAACCTGAGACTCCGGGTGAAACCCTGAGAGGTGGTCACCCTATTCCAAGGGAGATACGTCCCTGATAAGGAGGGCCTGAAAAAGATCTATTTTAATAACATCAAATTAACCCATGAATATTTTATTTTTAAATTTTGATAGTACGTGGCTATAGCTTAGTAATAGCCATCATTTTTTGCACTTAAGTAATGGAAAATAATTCCAGCGGCGGAGAAGTAGGGAGTGCGCCCATTTTTTTCTCAATTTTTGTTTTGATGAGTAAGTACTCTAGGCCCACGAATTTAAATCGCCGCGGAGTCATATCTAAAAATGTCGAGGCTCGAAAACTGCAAGCAATCGAAACCGCCGGGTGTTATGGCAAGGTGAAACACGACACTCGCCCGTTAAATCGTCTGAAGGTCGATAAAATCGATAAAGCGCATAGAATCGAGTGAGGCACAGCGAAAGCGAGCGAGAGAGAGCCATGCGATAAGCTCGCAGCCACGCTATACCACTATAGTGACAATGAATCTCAAAATTTGAGCAAAATATACTTCAGATTTTTTCTGTCAAAATTAATAATTCAACATTTTTGACCTGAAAGAAATGACACTGAATACTGAACCATTTATTTTTATTTGAAAACATTTTTCATAAGTGTAGCCGGTTTTGAGTTATTTTCTAAAAACTGTTGTCAGAACCTTGGACCCCATTATTAAAGTCGTTTACTTAAGTTCAATCACTGTTGTCTTTAACACACGTACATCATATTCTAAAATCGGAAGCTATATTAGAACTACTATTAAATTTAATATAGGTTTAAATTCTTTCAGTAGGCAAGTTAGTGGTTTTCCGTTTTTTGACTGTGACCTAAAGGCGGCTGCGACGCTGTATCATCTGCCAGACGATGGTCGCAACTAAAATATAGTCGCGACAACAACCAAACAGTAATTTGGATAAAATTTCTAACAATTTCACCCGACTTTTATTACAACCTACAAATCAAAATGAACAAAGTATCGATATAATTTATGTGTGCTTACGAAACTGCTATGGTGTACCTACGAGTTGACACCTTTAAATATCGATAAAAATTGCTTGTTTCTAAAAAATTAATTGTTAAAGTTTGTCTTTATTTTGCGCCTGATTAGATCAGATTTGAAGCATACTTATGATTTTTTTTTACTCTATTCCAGTCGTTTTCATAAAAACAAAATACATCACAATAAAGTACCAATCGTGAAGATTAATTTGACGAATTTTATTTTTGATATAAAACAACCACAACTATTTGTAGCTCGTATAGCTTTAGCCTTGCAAAATTGATCATTTTTAGGCAACCAAACATACTTCTTGCCAGTCTTAAAATACAATTGCAATTATTTCATATGCGGGTAAGTAAAGGAGTTGAAAACTTGAGTGTATCGGTAACTACTCCCTGGGCACATACAGCTAGCTGCCTATTATAGGCTCGTCCAGTTCAGACTTAAGGTGACTTGCTATTTAGATGTTTGCCTTGCCTAAAGAGTTGAGTTTATAGCTTTAAAGAGTACGATCCAGAATTTTATATTTAATAGTGTTTTATGTACCGCAAAGAACATTTTGTGGTGCTTGAATTTCCACAGTTGCTAGCCCAAGATAGAATAAAAACATATCACAATAACAATTAAGAGGATATTGATGTTTTCAAGAAAGTATTTGTTTCGGGGATACGGAGAAAAAAAATAAAAATGTTGCTCAAAAACGTGCAAATGGAAACCAAGTGATTGTTTCTCCTGAAATAATATTTTTTACCGTCAACCTCATTGCGTTGCAAGAGATAATCTATACATTTTTATGTTGTTTATGAACCGAGAAATAATTTATTGATATGCTCCTTAGACATGTAGTATTACGAGAGGTAGGTAGCACCCATAATTTCCGCAAACCAATAGATCAAGTGCACCATGGAAATGTAACTTGCCATAAACAAATGTTTGTTGTTTTCTAATTTAACAGTTCAAATTTAGTTACTATACATAGCCCAGACATATTAGATTAAATTTTACCAAAACCTAGAAATAAATAATGTTAATCTAAAAATCGGTAGGAATATTTTATATTGGTGTGCTGAACAACATACCAAAAGTCCTAAAGCGAAATATACCGGCTTCATGTAATTTTTGACAAAAGAAAATTAAAAAAAGTTTTTTCCTTAATAATAACGCATATTAATTTGCCATTGACCTATATGGATGTAATGGTAATTACCAACTGAGTTCATATTTTTTTTAATTGAAATATATTAGGTTCTTTGACAAATTCTGCTTACCGCAGAATGATCGAAGGGCGTAACAACGTGGCTAAACTATAAATCAGTGCGTGTCTACAGCAGACTGCACTTTGCATTACTGTGTAACTTATACGCGCGTGGTTTTTTGTGATGTTATTGATATAAATTGGCGATAATAATGGAAAACGTTTGTTTTTACTGTAATAAACTACTTAGTGAAGGAAAGTATGTGGTGGTAGGCAAATATTTATTTAAAAGATTATAAACAAAATCAGCTTTATGATTCAGATGTGTCATTGTCTGCACCTAAACTTCAACAGATATGGCGATCGAACAGTCCTTTGATGCGCCTTTTGAAAAGTTCAGGGAGGGTCTCACTCATGGCCGTGGTATATCTGATAGTCAGCTAGCATATTTCGTGCTCTCTTTTCGTGGATGTCTTAAAATTTGTAGTTCCGTTGAACTGACTGGTATTACTAGAACTTCAACAAAACAACACGTGAACTTAGAGATTCAAGAAGATCAGTGGATGCAAAATATTTGAACCTTTTTATAAATTGGCTGTCGACCCGCTCTCCTAGGCAGGAATGTAGTTCCTTACTGTCTTTATCATCTGGGTTTGTTGGAGATGAAACTATTAATTGTCATAATGCAATGGAATTAGGCAACCATGCGATGAAGACAGTCCTCGGTTGCAGTTCTCCGACATGAAGCTATCAAGAAAAAAATGAACTGTTGCAGATGGTATCCTGTGGGTGTAAATCTGAATGCGGCGCTCGGTATTCCTGTAGAACTGTATGCCTTGCTTGCTCAATAATGTGAATAAATTGCAGGGGTCGAAGCTGCAGTTACGATACTCCAGTAAATGAAGTTGAAGTCGACGATGATCAAGACGAAATATTAAGTAAGCAAACCATATTATACTTAAAACGAAAGAAAGGAAAACAAGATTTAATTTGTTCTAGGTTCCGGTTTCTACTCATTTTGTCGACACTAAGTTTTTGGAGTTTTATTCTAAAATAAAAATATATTGTATGTAACATTTTTTTAAATTTTGCTTTTACTTTTTTGACCTTTTTCCAAACACTAAATAAGCTTCTGGTGGAACAAAGATCCATATATATAATAGGCTTGTCTGGGACGCTGTTTTGTGTGTCCGGGACGCTGTTTCAGCAGCCAAATCGTAAGAGATAGAGAAAAAAGTTATTAAAGTTATTTGTTTGGAATGGCCATGTCAGGTCAGAAACCGAATTTCAATCACGTGACAATTCCGGTTTTCGAGAAATCACGGGATTTCTCGACAACGCGTTCTATTTGAAAAACGGTCTTTTTTGTTTTATTAAATGAGACATTTGTCTCACTGGTTGCTAGTTATTATTATTATTGTATACATGTATGATATAAAATACATGAATAGTGAGATATATATACCTATTAAGTTATATATTGATGGAAAAACACGATATGTATAATAATATCCTGTATAAACCCGAAATACCCGCCTATGCTTTTTTTCATCATGAAGCCGACATAGGACCGCTTAGGACTTTTGGTATGTTGTTCAGTACACTAATAAGAATATTTCTACCAATTTTCAGATTTACATTATTTTTTTCAAGGTCAAACCCTAATATGTCTGGGCTAACAGTTAGTTTTGAAATAAGTGTTGTGCATCAAAAATGAACATAATAGAAGAACATTTTAGAGCCATGATTTACTGGGTATGATTTTAAAAGTTCCCTATCTCTGAAAGAAAGATGACTTCGTGCTGCGTTTGGTGGCCAAGCGTATATTTCTGGTTTAATGAATTTAAATTTGAACGAGTTTCAGTTAGCGACGATTTTTGCGAAGGACAAATTTTAGCAGTTACTGATACGAACGTAGACGCTCTGCGAAGAATGCTTCAGTAGGACAATCGAGTCACATATAGAATTATTTCGAGTACCTTGGGCATTGGCATGACTGCAATATACAAGATTTTACATACTCATTTGGGTGTAAGAAAAGTCTGTCTTGGGTGGATACCACACAGTTTAACAGACACACAGAAACACAACAACAGCATGTGGAACAGTATGAGAAATATGATGAAGGTAAATCTAAAGCAGTTTACATCATAACTGGTGACGAAAGCTGGATATATGCATTTGAACCCGAATCTAAGCTGCAATCAGGATGTTTCCAACAAATCTTCATCCAGTTAAAGTAAAGCGATCTTGATAATAATTGCTTGTTTCTTTTCAAAATCCGTTGAGTTAAAGGGGGAATATTTTGAGAAAATAATACAAACAAATTTTGGTTACTAAACTTTGTTTTATTAGGCTGCAGAAATTGACGGGACTGCCCTCGTATAACGGCATCAAAGAACAAGCAGATATATTTATGCGAAAAAGTTAAGTATGTACGTAAATTCATGTCTTCATAGGTATACATAGGTATTGACGATGGTTTGTTGGGGGGCCAGGCCCTCCCCAGCCAAAAATACTAGTTACGCCAATGCAAATAATGCTCCATTCGCGCTTGTTACACAAATAAATATTGGTAACATTTGTCCACATTAACACTAAAAAATACCAACAAGTCGATACAATTGCTAAAGTTTCTAATTGAAAGCTAAATTGTATGCTTTATACCAAACCCGCCACAGAAATATTATGTTTCCAATAAAAAAGAAATGAAGTCGCAGGTACTATGCATAACCTCAAAAAACAGAGATGCCAAATTGCGGTTAATAACTATTATTGAAACAACTTTTGTTAGAAACGCTTTTCTCTAGCTAACTTGTAACGATGTGTCTTCTGTACTTTCAGTACTTCCTTACATTTTATTCGCCCTGTAATCGACCTTAAATTAAAAGCACTTTGCTCTAGTTGCTCTAGGTTAACTTATTTCTGTCTCTTAGGTACGGCTACTGTTTCTTTTTATATTTCTACCATAATCTTTTAGATGCCCGTCACAACAAGCTCGCTTTTTTGTATTTGCTGGTCGCTGGCGAATTTCCACCCATTTGGTCCCGATTTCTGCCAGCGCTAAGATGCATGTTCTTATAAGCCCAGTTTCGATCTTTGCGGTAAGTATACGTGGCCAGTTTAGTTTTATTTCTGATTCTTACCGAATTGGTTCAACTTTCGGGGTGTTTCTAGCCGTTATGAGGTGTTATGATCCCGTATGCAGGTGTTTTCATTAGGCATAGTGCACGTGCTGTTCTGATGCAGTGTAGCTGCTCCCGTAAGTTGCCGTTTTGACCAGGTTTGTTGTCCGATGTCTTCTTATTAGATGCATGGTTTTATATTCTCACTCATCGGCGAGCCCCGTTTGTGATGCGCCCTTGACCTACTGCAGCATGTTTTGCTGCTCATTGCTCAATGAGTTGTTAATTGACGTCATGGGAACAACTGCTTTGTTGTGTACATTAGTACTTTATCAATTTATGAATTTTGTAAAGTGCTTTTATGTCTCGGGCCGAATTCTTCAAATTTTCCGTGAAATTCAATTTGTGCTTATTTTAATTGAGATTATTTTACTGTGCCGGGTGCTAGCGTATTCGATTGAATCCCGTCACGCTTTCTCAAACGTCACCCTTTGTTTTTATAATTGGTAATTTGGCTTTCGTACGTTGCATTATGTGTTTTGCAAGTGCCTTCGATAATCATACTTAAAGTCTCATCGAAGTGTTATTCATGCTATTTGTTTTAATGATACCTACATATACCTATTTTATATGTTTCCGATTCTGCTGCACGCTTTAAGCTGAGTAAACTACAGTGGTAGTTCTAATAGTTTGACTTTTTGGTGCACCCCCTTTAATAACAGTTTTAATGATGTTAAAGCTAACTGTACTTTATTGGTATGATGTTGAATATTATACATTTCACTATGAATATGTGTGTTCTACAAATTGAATTATGACCTAGTTATAATATTTATTGCATTTCAGATTATTATGATTTTGGTTAAACCTTGAGTTTATGAGTTCCCGTTTCTAAGCACATTTGTCGTGTAAAGACTCATTGGCGCCACTTTTGCAATGATGAACGATATTAAGATTTTGTAGCGAAGCCATACCGTTTTTTCTGTTAGCCGACCGGTCCTCAAATGTGCCCATGTAGTCTAGATGGATTGATTTTGGCATAAATTTGGTATTAGTCTATGTCGATAGAACTTCCAGACCTAAAACGTTGGAATTAGAAAACGGGAACTGATTAAAGTTCAGATTAAAAATCGTAAAATTGCATTTCCTTCCTTTGTTGACACTCTCACCGGTTGTGGGTTGTAATTTAGGTTATCTTTATCTTTACTTTAGAAGCTACAGCACCAAACAATGAACTGGTACTGGTCTCATACCATTTTCGCTGTTTTCCCCACGAACTTTTAAACGTCCCTCGTTTGAAAGATGGAGGAAGTATTGTAATCGCGGAAATAACCTCCTCAGATTTCTTCAGATCTGCATGTTTTATGGTCCCTAGATGACGAAAAACAAATTTTCTCAATTTCCTCTGTCTGTCCGTCTGTCGCTCTGTCTGCCTGTTGCCAGTGTAATTCAAAAGCAATTTTTTGCAGAAAGACGATATTTTGCATTCGGATTATATGCCTTCCTGGCACGAAACCGGTAAAAACTATATAGGGTGAGCACCATACAAAAATTAAATTCTGTCAACTTCTGCTTGAACTCAAGAACTATTGCTTAAATGAAAGTAATATTTTGCACTTAAGTCAGGTTTTTACCCTTGACGAAAAAGGGCATATTTTCGACCCAACATATACAAGGTGAGCTGTTTTGCTTTAACTGAGAAATGGATAAAAGTAATACTTGGCACATAACTCAAGATTTATCTTTGACGGAAATGGGACAAAACAGATACAGAGTAAGTATTGTAAGAAAAAACAGAAGTAGGCCACAAGAAGAGTGTTCTATATAATCCAGCCGCGAGGATAAATGCGAGGCGGTCTTGAATAGCTTCGTGAAACGAGGGGTAATCGCAAAGATATCACCTTCCGAGGTTTCTTTAGATCCTCATGTTTCAGAGCCCCTACATGAAGAAGAACAGGTTTACTCAATTCCATCTGCCTCTCGCTGTCTGTCTGTTGCCGGTATAACTCAAAAACTATTAGTTAGAGAAAGACTGATCTTAAAATACTAAATTTCTGCGTATTTTTGCTGTAACTCAATAACTATTATTTAAATGAAAGTAATGTTTTGCACATGCTCATGTTTTGACTGTTGATAGAAAGGGAAATATTTTGGACCCAGCATATACAGGGTGAGCACTTTAAACAATAAAATTTTGTTTATTTGTGCTTTAACTGAGAAATAGATAGAGGTAATAACTTGCACATTGCTTAGGCTTTACCCTTGACGAAAATGGGACCCAACAGATGCGGGATAAATGTTGTAAGAGACAAAAGAGTGGCATCAAATAAGTGCGTTGTGTTAAATGTAGCTGCATCGCAGAAATCTGTAGGTCTACCGCCGATTATTGAAATCGCAGAAGTTGAACTTCGAATCCCACCGCCGGTAATGTTTTTTATTTCAAAATTGATTAAATTCGCTTTAGCAAGTGTTTCCTTTTATTGTTTCAGTATTATTACGAACGTGAAGATATTTTTACTTATATTTTTCTTTGGTTTTTGAAATTGTTTAGTGTCACAACTTCCACTTACCAGCGAAGTTCAAAGTAAATCTCTTTATCAATTTTTTTATTTCAAAATTAATGTAATTCGCATTACCAAGTGTTTCCATTTATTGTTTTAGTATTATTAGGAGCCTTAAGATATTTTTACTTTTAGTTTCCTTTAATTTTTAAATTTATTTAGTGTCAACGTCTACTTGTGAGGGAAGTCTGAGTAAAGCCCTTTACAGATTTTTTTTGAATTAATAGTCGTCGCTACTTACAGTGCATAAGATGTCGAAAATATTATAAAGTAACTTTCTCCTCAGCATCTCTACATTTTTTACTCTGTTTAACCATACAATTTGTATTATACGCCGGTGGATCCTTATTTCAAAAATATCTATTTTTTTACATATACAGGGTGCTTCTAAAAGCTGCTGAAACAAATTAACTACATATACTGGAGCTCAAAATAATTCGATATAACCCACTTATATACAAAAGCGCACCCCTGAGGAGTTACAGCCATCTAAAGATAATGAGATTAAAATAACACGTAGGCTTTGAAAATAATAAATTTTATTTGAAAACTACACACTAGTTAAACGGCACAACCAATGGAAAATGAAAACAAATGTTCAGCATGGCCTACATTTTCACTAATACATAAACTAATCTTTCTCCGAGGAGAGGATCTGATACGCTCAAATATTACAGAGCTTGTACGGATATTAGTTGCTGCATGAAATTAAATAAACAGGTGGGTTTTGAAACTGTTCATTATTTGTTTGTTAAACGTCAAAAATACGTGTAGTTTTGAGTTTTTTATAGTATTTGACATTACAAGCCAGGTAAAACAGTTTTTACTGGCGATAGGATTGGGATGACTGGCGAGCCGTTAGGCGAGCCTGTCATATCCTTGAGCCAGTAAAAATGGTTACCTGGCGTGTATAGTTGAATATTTTATTTGTTCCTCACTTGTAAATAACTAGAAATTTACCGTTTATTCAAAATGTCAAACTGACAAACAACAAAATTCATCAATATGACACATACTAAGGAAGACAACTCTGGCTTTGCACGCTATCATTTATCTATGAGCACGCTTGTAAAATATAACTGACTAGCCAGTAAAAAATTTACTGGCTAGCCAATTATGAAACATTTTCAAGGTGAATACAGTGACTTGATAAATTTATGTTTACAAGTGAGGAACAAATAAAAGTATTAATTTTGATCATCTTTAGATGACTGTAAACCTCAGGGGTGGACCTTTGTATATAGGTAATTTGAATCAAATTGGCTTATTTTGAGCTCTCTTAATTATTTTTTTTCGTATCTTTCAGGGACACCCTGTATACCTTGCCAGGTAGTGATTTCACGCAGGAACCACAAGATATTATCTTTATAGTTTACTCTTTGAAAAGCTGATCAGAAACAAAACGATTTATATTATTTTTTATTTACGTGATTACGCATGCTATCTTAAATTGACGCTCTATTATCGTTTAATCAACTTTATCCTCTTCAATTATTTTTGAAACTAGATTTTCATCAGAAACTGTTTTTTCTGGTTTGAACAGACTCCTTTGACGTGGCAAATTATAGTCAAGGAATGTATTAGCTGTTTAGAAACAGCCGAATATAAACTTGCGTTTCCATCGTAAGTGAACTTTTAAAGTCGCGATACGGAAATTGTATTTTGTTATTCCCAATTCTGCTTACACTTTTACTTAATAGATTTCCCAGTTTTTCTATAGCGCAATGTTGAGATCAAATGTCCAGTGACAGAAACTCACTAAGAGAGTAGCTTTCGTTATATTAACAACAATAGCGTACTTTTTGTGTAATTGTTTAAAATATTGAATATATACTATTGATTTATTTAAAAACCATTTCCTGAAGTTAAAAATGTAAGCTGATATGTTTTCAAGAGCGTCGCAGCTACTCGAGAACGCCCTCGGCGTTCGCCATCCAGAATGCAACTAAACCTGAAGCTTCTGTTATCTGATGGCAATTTATTAATCGACATATTTCTAAGGGAAATTTTAAGCAAAGCTAAGAACATTAAGGAAAAACTCAAGACAAGCAAGGCGGCAAGTAGGCAACAATATCAGTGCCGCTATCTGTGAGTCTCCAGAGAGGAATAGTGTAGGAGTGAGGGGCCATTGTGACTGACAGATCCTGGCATGTTCAGATGGAAGGCCCTCTCCTTGCATACGAATGGCCTACTTGTACTGAGACTCTGTCAGACACGGATATTTATGGAACCATTCGTTGGCTCGATGCGCAACTTCCGCGCTTTATGCAGATAAGATACTTTAATTGGCCAACTTGCTCCAAAAAGATTTTGGATTACAGGCGGAGCCATTTTCAGGTCGACGCTGAAAAATTTTCTGGTTTGTGCAGTGGAAGCCTTTATTAAATTGGCAATAATTAATGGAAGATGAAATTATATAAGCAGAGCGACTATCGTTAATGCTTATTTTTTTTAATCCTTGGATGACGCTAATCCCACTAAAAGTACTGCCACTTCAGTAGCGGTTCGTGACTGAACTAGTGTGAACCGAGTAATGTAGGTACACTGTTACAAAAAACGAATTCGTCAATTAATACAACAATTTTAGTTCATACTTAAGAATGTCCACACCATTGTTACATGCACATATGATTCAGATAACACTAGGTAAACAAATGGCAAGAATCAGTATGTTTTATATTGGTTTCTACATATTGATATAAGCTTTATATACGTTTTCGCTTTTTTTGCCGCTACGAAATATTGTTTTATATTACAAATGTGCAGTCTATTCTGCTAAATTAAATAATACGTAAGTGTAGTCCAGTCGTTGAAGGTTTTCCGCTCCGAATTCTTTGAACGGTGACCGATTGACGTGAAATTTGGTAAGTGGTTAGGGGATGGCTCAAGGAGCAAGAGTGACATAGCGTCGAGGTGCGCTTTTACCCTGAGAGTGGATGCCACCTCTTCTCGGGGGTGGAAATGTGTTCACTCAAAATAGGCCCGGAAATGGATAGAGGGGCAAATTCTAAGTAAAAAATGTTCTATATAGTTTTTTCGATAGATCGATAATTTTCGAGCTATTTGCGTTTGATAACTTAGATTTTTCGTTATAAAAACGTATGTTTTTGGACGGTTTTTCGCGAATAAGTCGAAAACGTTCTATTAAATAAGTTGTATATCCAAAAATGAAGCTTAGAAAACAGGAAAGAGATTGGTTTTTTTATGAATGCTTTAGGTCAAAAATAAAAGAAGTTATGGCTCGTCGAAGAAGATTTTTTTTTACAACAACTTGGTTCGAAGTAATCAACGTTAATTAACGAAAAACCGATGCATTTTTCGGGAAAAAGTTATAGAACATTTTTTGTAGTGATTGAAAACACCTTTAAAATGAGCACTGTTAAAAGTCGATTGCATTATAACTAAGCGAGTTACGATGTAAAAACGGTGGGCTACTCGAATTTTTGAAAAAAAAATGAGCGATATAACCTCAGCCATTCCACTAGAATTGATATCGACCATTATCCCTTTACAAATTACTTTATTTTAGAATTACTTATGTAGTCCAAAAGTTTGGGAGGGTTAGAATGCGCATTTTTCGAAAAAAAAAATATGATGAAAATGGAAAACGTATTTTTAAAATTTCTTAAAAAAATACCTTATTTTGAAAATAACTAAAACTAATGAAAAAAACGTAAAAAATAATATAGTACAAAAATGTGTATTTTTTCTTAACGAACATTTTAGTTTTTTGTTTATTTCTGTAGGAAAAAAATAACGGAGATATAAATGTTAGAAGTTTGCATTATAGTGCTCGCACCACCCCTCCTGAGCCCTTCAACCCTTTACTTTTTGAATATGCAAAGTCTGAGAATGTCGAAAAACTTTTGGATTACATGAGTAATACTAATATAAAGTAATTTGTAAAGGGATAATGGTCAATATCAATTCTGGTGGAGTGGCTGGGGCTTTAGCTCCAATTTTTTTTTCAAAAATTCGAGTGGTCCACCGTTTTTGCAACGTAACTCGCTCAGTTATAATGCAATCGACTTTTAACAGTGCTCATTTTAAAGGTCTTTTCAATCACTACAAAAATGTTCTGTAAGTTTTTCCCGAAAAATGCATCGGTTTTTCGTTAATTAACGTTGATTACTTCGAACAAAGTTGTTGCAAAAAAAAATCTTTAACGAGCCATAACTTCTTTTATTTTGGACCTAGAGCATTCATAAAACAACCAATCTCTTTGCTGTTTCCTAAGCTTCATTTTTGGTTATTGCAACTTATTTGATAGAAAGCGAAGTTTTCGACTTATTCGCGAAAAACCGTCCAAAAACATGCATTTTTATCACGAAAAATCTAAGTTTTCAATCGGGAATAGCTCGAAAAATATCGATCTATCGAAAAAACTATATAGAACATTTTTTACTTAGAATTTGTCCCTCTACACATTTCCGGGGTTATTTTGAGTGAGCCATTTCCACCCCCGAGAAGGGGTGGCATCCACTCTTAGGGTAAAAGCGCACATCGGCGCTATGCCACTTTTGCTCCTTGAGCCATCCACTAACCACTCACCCAATTTCACGTCAATCGGTCAAGGTTCAAAGAATTCTGAGGTAATAGCATATTTTTACTTTCAACGACTGGACTAATGCATCGGTAAGAGACGACTTGAGCTACACATGCAAGTACTGTGTATATAATGTAGGGTTTAATCAGTTTTACTCTGACTGGCAGGACTTTTGGTCATTGTGATTGTATATTTAGTTTTCCGACTGGGTTTAGATCATTTATTAGTTGGATGTCATCGTCGTTTTGTGTGTTGTAATGATGATATTACGTTTTTGGATTTTTTCAGTAACGAATGGGAGTCGCAGACGCTCGTGTAATAGTGGGTTGGAAACACACCGAGAAGCATTTTGTTGCTATGGTCCATAAAATATTCCACTGAAACCATTGGACAATTTAAATGTTTGAGTGCTTCACACATTCCCACAGCGGGATGCCATAGGTCTAAGTCCATATTGATTTAACAAAATTTTGATGCAAATAGAAGAATCTTGTTTTCTAAAGATGGTTTGAAGATGCGATCCGACATTTGCTTGAATTTTAAATTTGACTGCTGTCGCTTTGAAAATATCTTTCAGAGAGGTAGGGTTTTTTTGAAGCAGATAGTATTGGAGAAGTAGAGTAAGCTTAATTTTGTATAAAGATATTGTCAAACGTTTGTGCTATGTCGAGAAATATTACTGTACAGAGGTTATTCTGTTTCAGGCACAGTTTTATTAACTATACTGTGCGTTTGTTGTATACGAGGTAATTTTCAATAATTATCAAACCGAATAGCTACTTTAGAACAGCGACGTTTTAGTCCCCATGGCTTCAAAAGTTAGGCGTTTACCTGCGGTTGAGACCCCGGCAGGCTTCTTGTTCCTTCGCCGAAAGCGGTCCTCGTTATTCCTGCAGTGATTTAGGCGTTTTATTGAGAGCCAATGTCTAAGGAAATCCAAAAAAGGCGTCGTGGAAGGACAGCTTTTGGTACGTGCTACGTAGCTATATTTTTAATTATTTGTGGAGAGTGCTACCACTTCTCGAGGGAGAGTCTTCAAAGCCTTTTTGAAATTTATTTATGTTGCGCTGTTATGCCAACGCCTTCGATTGGCACAAGACAGGTCTCATTAAAGCTTAATTTGCTTTGGCAATATTATTCACTTTGAATCTTAAACATTTTAGTTCGGCCATTTTATTTAATTGCCAGTGTTTAACATTCGGCTGGCTGTTGTATGCTGGGAAACATGGATATTAGATACGATACTTTTACTTTGGGTTGCCGCCTGCTTTATGAACGTGTTAAAGTTGTTAAAGCTAATTGTAGTACATTATTGACTATTATATATTTTATAATGGACATTTGTGTTTTAGTTACTGGAAACTTATTTATGACCTGTTGTTATGCATTTCAGATTGCTGTGATGTTGGCTAAGATTTTGAGTTTCAATTATCGTTTCTATATGGGAATATTTGTTGTATTAAGACTCATTGGCGTTCCTTTGTAATGTTGAATTAATTTAAGATTTTGTAGCGACCCCATGCCGTCTTTACTGTAGCTGATTTGCCCTCAAATGTGTCCATGTAGTAACGATGGTTGGAATATTTTTTTGGCAAAAATTGGTATCAGTTATTTAAAATAATTATAAAAACGAACAGAGCGGCAGAGAAACAAAAAACTTATCTCATGCAACAAAGTGTCTCTATATTTCCACTTTTAACAGAACGGAATCGAGATATTTAGGCCACCAAACCGCTACCAAAGATTCACATTTTCCAATTAAAGTATTTTTTCTACTTTCCTCGTATAAAAGACGAAGGAAGTATTGTAATCTCAAAAAATTACATTTCGATGTTTCTTCAGATCTTCACGTTTCGCGGTCCTTAAATGACAAAGCATATATTTTCCCAATTCCGCCTGCCTGTCTGTCTGTCTGTCTGTCCGTCTCTTGGCGGGAAAGCTCAAAAACTATTTGTTGGAGGAAGACAATATTTTTCATGCGAATTATATGTTTACCTCACTTAAAACCAACTATACTTTCGGTCAAATATATACTGGGTGAGCACCTTAAACAATTAAAATGGTGTCTATTTTTTATTTAAAACAGAAATATATAAATGTAATAATTTGCTCATAGTTCATGTTTTTACATTAATGAAAATGGATCCCAGCCGATACAGTGTGAACAACGTGAAATGGATAAAAATATGGAGCCGATCGGCGCGTTTCTTATATAGAGCCACAAGCAGCCCTACTCTCTGCCGGTGTGGTCTAGCGGTTAAGGTGGCGATTTACTCTTACGAAATTTAACTTAAAATTGCGGTTATCATGACTTCACTCGAGAGAAGACACTGCGATTAATACTGAACCAAATTAAAACTACGATATATGAAAATAAGCAGAAAGATTCAAGAAAGGTCGCCTCCGTATTTAAAATTTAGTTTATATATCACGGTTTTTACTAAAAAATATAAATAAAGTGCATTTTTGAACGTGGAATTCGACGATTCATTTCTGTCAGAAATACTCTTCAAACAGTAAAACAAAATAGGGGGCGATATTCTCTAGAGTTTTAGCTGTAACATAGTAAAAGTTCAAATACTTTGAACTAGAAGTTTAGCAGATGACCTCGAATCAACAAATATTTGTAATAGCTAATTGTGAGTAAATTTCGTGTTAGCAATTTGAGCTTTGATACGTCTTCCTCTGCTAAAAATAGTTCAGTCTCTGTTAGGTAGGTGGCACTCAATACAATGATATCTTTACCGGCTGCTAATGACGTAATTCAAACTGGAATTGGGATATGCATAAACATGTAACATGAATATTTTTAGACGACCACAATACTGGGTCCGGCAACCATGACGGGGTGGAAGATATTTCTAAAACTATGAGAGTTACATAAATATCACTTATACTATAAAAGTTGTAGGTAGGGTTACCAACACTACATTTTGACCCAAAGACTTCGGGTTTGGCAATCATTATTCGGGCTTCCGGTTATCAACAAAATTCTTCGGGTGAACCAGAGGTTCATATTTAAAAGTTCCAGAGCAAAAGTCTTAGTAGAAAGTGGGCAAAGTGACAAAATATAATTTTATAAAATATTCTAAATTTTCTCCACAAAAATTTAGTTTCTTCACGGTTTACTTAACTTCTCAGATAGATTGGATTGGCTTTGGATAGTCTACCCAATTATAAATACTGAGAGTTGCTAAGATTTTATTTTACATTATTGTTAGTGTTAAGCAATAAATATTAATTATTAATAGCATGCCATGTAGAAGTTTGTGTGTTCCAACGCAATTTTTGACCTATGATTTGGCCTATTTATGAGGCCGAGAATTATCCTATGCTATTTCAAAAATATAAAATACTTTTTGGAATCATATTTATAATGTAAAAAACTATTTCATCTTGCTCTTTTTCATTGATTTTAGCTCCCAATCCCCCCCCCCCCTTCCCTCCAAATGATTTTGCTTCGTGTCAGCATCGGCGGAATGTAGGTAATCCTAGTTGTAGGTACAAAGGTGGTGCACATTACTGAAATAGTTTTGATTATACAGGGTGTTTCAAAAAAGCGTAGCAAATAAAACTTACTTTTTTAAGGAATTATCTATATTTAGGCAGCTTGAAGGTTTTGAATCGACTCGTAATGAAATATACTATTCTTAATTTAATTGTAGTTTATATCCTTACACTTAATGCAAATAATGTAACAGATATATTTTTTTACATAGTGATCACGAAAGTCTTATTTTTAAACGAAAAATCGTGAAGAAAGCATCACCTCCTTTAACAAAAAATCGTAAAAAGAAGTAAACTTTTTTAACTGTAAACAAGACTGCGTTTGAAAGACAAATGTTGACTGGTATCATCTGCTAATTTCTAAATGGCAAAATGAATCGTCTGCGTTGTAGAATTAAACGATTTTGTAGCCATTTATCATGTGTACTGCCATTCAACAGCAAACCGGGATCGCCTGAAGAATGCCTTCACAATCATTGATGACCTGGAGTTGTAAGAAAAGTTTTTTCCGAGCCAGTTCATTTTAATAAAAACAGTTTGATTTTTATTAAAAAAACTAAATTATGTTTTTTCTTCTTATGAAAATGATCAATTAATTATCTTTTCCTGCCGTGTTTCTAAATATTAGAGATGGTTTTTTTAAAATCAGAAAAATGTTTACGAAAGCTAACTGTTTTCTTTATTTATAAGGGTCTGATTACCTGTGCACTATTTTCAGCTAACATTCGTCTTACTTTATTTACTTTAACCACAAATTGTGCTCTTTTTGTTTTTTGCGTTTTCCATAACATGGTTTTGCTTTGCCCATAATTGAAAACTAGAGATAATTAAGTGTGTTAGTGTTATAATAATTTATTAGAGTCAAGTGGAGTAAATGTGCAAACACGTAACGATTAGGGTAAAAGTGAAACAAGCCTATATTTAATTAAAAATAAATTTATTGTAGAACTGTAGTTCTAAGTGCTATTATTTGACTTGCAGTTTAGTTCAGAAAATATAGAAATAGAATATGTACGAAATTTTGTACTGTTCATAAAATTTTTCGGAATCGGTGTAAAGATATGCAATTGAATTTCACATTTTGTTGTATAGCATTTTATTACAACTATTTTAGTCACAACTGAAATAACTCGACAAAACTAATGTCAAATTTTGCTGATCTGCCAAATGCAAAACGAACACAGCTATTGCTAAAGTTATAATAGGTACAAACTACCCTAATAAAATACTTTGTAAGACAAATTAGCTTGAAAAAAAACTGTTTTATAATCCTTGCTAATTATAAATTCCAACCACAAGTTCATCAGACTGCGACGATTGACATCAGGCGTGTTGTCGCTAATATATTTATCGATCGATAAGTATCTAGACATAACAATGACATGTGCGATTAGCTCGTGGCGTCCCGCTCCCCACGTCCACCTAACTATCCAAAGTGTTTAAATTATGGCACTGACCCATTCATTTAGACTTGTTGCGAACCTAATACGCTAGTGTTGAGATGCATGCTTTTTAGACGAGAGTGCACATTTACTAAGTAAATTTTAAGATCGTCGGATTTTCCCAACTAATCGCCACCTTAAAGCGACGGACTGCAATATTAGTAATCGAATTTCGCCTGGCTGAACGCACGGGTGCGAGTCTGGAAGCTCGAGTTGGAATCCCAGCGACTGCATTTTTCTTTATTTGCAAATTGATGTAATTTGCGAGGGGGAACTTCCGTGTAAACCCCTTTACAGATTTATTTAACTTAACGTTGAAATACAGAACATTAAAATTTTGTTAAAATCTGAAATATAAATGTACCCCTAAAACTAATATTGTTCTCGTGTTTGAGAAAAGATCGCAGGGCATATTATAATTGTTATAAAAGAACTATAAACATTTTCTGAAAATGCTGTCCTTGCACGTATTATATCAGCTGCATCCGTGCCAATGCGAATGAGGAGGAGGAGGGTATGCCCATTGAATAACAAATGCATTTGTCAGCTGGTACTAAACATTCATGGGAAACCAAATGTATTTAAAAGATCTACTTTTTAATCAAGGGAGAGTAAAATATTCTACTAAAAATACAAAGAATGTCATTGTATATTATAGATCTGCACGATTTCAGGATTCTGCTTGGTTGATGTTACCTTCAACTTCTGAACCAACTACTTCCCGTTTGCTATCATTTCTTTTTGAAAAGTTGGTGGGCTTACAAACTTTTCACTAGCTGTTCCGTTCCATGCGTGTCACATTAATTGTTCTAATAGTGTTTAGGGTATATCAGTTATCAGATAAAGCATCGCTTCTGTTTCCAGATGGAAGTCGGTTTATAGATAGAACCAGCAATGACGATGGTTTAGAACCGGCTAATGGCGTATGTTAAGTGAAGAAGAAGAAAACTCACTCAGTAAGAGCTTGTACGGTGTTGCTAGCGTTTGAAGTAACATAATTCCTCATTTTATTTAAATATTTAAAAAGCGATGGTGCATAATATTATGTTGTTCGTTTACAGATTGTAACCGTGTAGCAAATTTCATGTAATTTCCTCTACGATATGCATCTTGTTGTTTAAACTTGTTCCAAATTTTATGTTCTGAATATTTTCCAATTCTTCCTGGAAAAGGGAGAGGACTTGTGGAGTATTGGAATGTTATCTCGAACTCGCTAACGGACAAGTTGTAGATCACGTCGTGTAAGTACGCCAAAAAGGGTATGGTCATATGGTTCAAGTCGTAATGGAAGTCGCTGAGATTAAGTAGCTTCAAAGCTTAACCACTGAACTACCGAGCCTGGCAAGATTATGTTTACTCTTGTTTATATTTTCCATTCTAAATTTCTATGTGACGACCTAGGCAATTGCAAAAGTAAATTAAGAGAATTTTTAAAAGTAATATAAATTATAGAATTTATTTGAAAACATTTGCGCAAGGTATAAAGGAAAAAAGAAATTATAAATAATATGAAAACTATCCAATCGTCTGTAGCTACTTCAAATGAATGAAAGTTCGCTTCACTCTAATAATGAAAGCGCAAAGTTCCCATTGACGTTACGTGTCCTTATCGAGTTTTAAAAGGAAAATCTCGGGGCAGTTACAAGCATTGTTTGAGTTCTTTTCTCTCTGCGTTAACGTTTATTGAGTACTACATCAGATTCTTGGAGTGGATTTAAATCAGCGTTTTAGTAAGTGTGTCGTATAACTAAATGGAGCTTCTTTATTTTACACAGACAAATAACGAGAATGCGGATTAAGGATTCTTTCTCTAGACGAGTTATAGGCACTTTCTTCCGTAGTTGGAATTAATTGGCCATTCCAAGATCCATCTATTAGCATGCTGCGTCTATCTTCCGCCTTGCATCCATAGACATAGCGCAATTCAGATAAGTAAGAGTTACGGCCAGCAAACACTGGCTTAATTAAAGCTTAAACAGCGGCAATTTTAAAAATCGGCATCGCTAAGATTGCAACCGGCCAAGAATGGGATATATTAAACTGCCGCTTTGTGCTTTTAATGTTGCTTGGCCATCGACGCGAGCCGACGGAGTAGCTCTTGCTTCGTGGAAATTGCGCTATGTGTTATTTCCTATATACACATTTCCTACGGGATCGTTTCCCGTCGCTGTTTTTCTAAAATATATGAGCTCTTTTATATCGTCCTCATCACAATATATCTGCTTCCTTCTGGAAATCGGAAGCTCTTCCTTAATTCTTATCAAACAACTTATACTCGCGATTAGAGCCCACTCGGCACACTATCCTATTGTTAACGGTGGCATAAAGAAACCCTCTGGAATGTTCCACTGGCTTTGGCAACACAAATTACTGATGTTGGTACAATGTCTAATTATATTTTAATTATTAAGTCAATTTTCAAGTGTGCA
The DNA here is from genome assembly GCA_940337035.1 of Agriotes lineatus. Lineage (NCBI taxonomy): Eukaryota > Metazoa > Arthropoda > Insecta > Coleoptera > Elateridae > Agriotes > Agriotes lineatus. The sequence continues at coordinate 58,351,005 of OW679196.1, forward strand.
AAGGGCAGTTTCTATTATAACAGCCTTTTAGCACAAAAGGATACTCAGGCTCATGTCACTGTTATGCAAAGGATTAAAAGCTTAATTTATCATAATTGACTAACAATATAAATATGTATAGGTACATTATTGTATTTACATATACATTCTAACTTGATTTGGTGCAGCCTTGACATAATAATGCCACGTCATCCTCTACTTATTCTTATCTTCAATCAATTAGAAATTACAAATGACGATATCAATAATGACGGTTATAATAGGCCAAACGCAAAAGGTTAAACAGAACTGTTTATGTGTAGATATAATAACAAGGAGTGCAGACGTAAGCAAAAGAGTAAGAATAACTGTTAAGTAATAAGATTTGTTTTCAAACATTTGAATTGTATGGATTTCCACGAAGATATAGAAAAGATCATAGTCCAGAAAGTAACCTAAATTCTTAAAGGAATGGAAAAGAGAAAATCTGCTGGTCTCAGATAAATTCCAACAGAAATTATAAACAGTGGTGAGAGGGTAGGTATATCTAGAATTTTGCTTATGTTACTTCCATTCATCAAAAATTTAGAAAACAACTATCGGAGAGTGTTACGAGCTTCTTGGTAAGGCTATGCGGCTGTGTGATAAAGGAAGGGTATAAAACTGTTTAGAAGCTATGGACGAGCAAACCGATCTAGAAGACCCTTCTTTGCAGAGTCCGGTTTCGCTTGGACAACTCGGAAAAAACGAATGGGTAAACACTTGTACACTCATCCTACATTTGTCGATCTGGAAAAAGTCTAAAAGTCTGGTAGAAGTAGGCCATAATATTTAATGTATACGTCATATCCAAGTTTAATATTTAGTTAAGTAACAAACGACTTCCGGGATTGAAACGTGTTATTATTGAGGTCAAAGAATTAAACGTTTCGCCCACTTTCGTAAGTGGCTTCATCAGGAGGAAAAGCAACAGGGTACAGTAACTCAACGTGTAAACCACGCCAGAGGCGACACTCTTAGAAACGATCGGAAGGATAAAGGGGTGCATTTATGTGTAAGTCGCGGTTGACTAACGGCGGGCGAGGCTTAGAAGTTAGCACTTTCCACATAGAAGGAAGGGGAAAAGTCTTTGTCCATATTGGGATTATTAGGGTGTTTGTAAATATCAATGGCTTCACAACTCTTTCTGCTAAAGGAGAACGGGGTTTGCAGATAATGGAAGTTTCATCTAAAAGGATCATACGGCCGGTATCGTGTTGGTATTCGGCGATGGCTGATGATGAAACGAAACCCGACTTGAGACAGCGCTGGTGTTCAGAGATGCGGGTTTATACTGAATGTCTTGTTTCACCTATGTACACAGCATTCAAAGGGTAGTGGACTCTATAAAAACCTTTAGTGTTTGATTTATCTTTAGATGAAGGAACCTGTGCGATTTTGCTCGGGGGTTTGAATATTGTTTTAATGTTTTATTTTCGAAGAAACTTTTCTACGTTGTTTCTCCTCTTTTATCTGTCGTTCCAATATCTTTATGGAAGCTTTCGAAACCATAGCTCGTGAATCTTCAGAATTGAAACCCAAGGTTTGGTTTATTATTTGATGGCATGGTAAAGACACTTTACCCGTTTTCTGAAATCATCTCAATAGTCAACATCCAGACATTAACATTACTAGAAGGTAACGGCTTTCTTCCTTTCTTAGATGTACAGGTTTCTCGCCAGCCAGTAGCTAACTTATGCTGATTCCCACCAACATTCTACACAAAAACATTTCGTTATCAATTCGCTTGTACACTGGGCTACTTTCATATCCCAACCCGATAATGTCCACGCTAAATTAAACCATATTCGAAAAGCTCTTAGGAACAACGGTTACCGTGCTAGGGATATACAGTCTGCCATCAATCTCCATCTTCATCCACGGCCACCGTAGGAAAGTTCGAAAACAAAACATTAAAACAATGTTCAAACCCCCGAGCAAAATCTCACAGGTTTTTCTTTCACCTAAAGATAAATGAAACACTATGTCATCTAAAGGTGTTTATAGATCTCCTTGCTCTTGTAATGTTGTATACATTAGTGAAACAGAACGTTCAGTAAAAACTTGCATCTCTGAACACCAGCGCTGTCTCAAGTCGGGTCTCGTTTTATCATCAGCCATCGCCGGACACTAACACGATACCGACCATAAGATCCTTTTTGATGAAACTTTTAATATCTGCAAATCCCCATTCTTCTTTAGCAGAAAGATGCCTGAAGCCATTGAGATTTACAAATTTCTAAGCTTCGCCCACCGTCACTCAACCGCGACGGCACTTGCCCATAATTTCTCGCCTTTCTCCTTCTGATCGCCGGAAAAGTTTCGCCTCTGGTGTGGTGTACACGTTGAGTTAACGTGCTCTTCTATCCCTTCACTTGCAAAACGGTTTTGCCTCTGGCGTGGTTTACACGTTTTCCTCCTGATAAAGCCCCTTGCGAAAGTAGGAAAACCTTCGAGTCCTTTGACCTCAATAATGATGCGATCCAATTCCGGAAGCCGTTGGTTACTTAATGATAATGGCCGTGAAAGACTCCGAAATCATCTTTACTATTTGGTGTTTATAAAAACTCTAAAGTTGTAGTTAAGATGGAAAAAATGAATCAGCATAACTAGGTTTTTAAAGCAATGATGTTGTTTGCCACCCATGCTTTCAAGATCTATATTTGAAGGATCCATAATTAACTCAAAATGGGGGTGAATATCATAGGCGGGATAGTAAAAAACACCATACCTTTCCCATGTATAATATTTAATAACAATAAGCAGCTAGTTATTAAGCGACATGTTTCATCAGGCTTTTATAAACGGAAATGGTTAATTAATAATTATCCGTTAAAGCATAACTCCTATGAAATGCGTATTTGCAAGGCCACATGTTGGCTGAATGAACCTTCGTGGTACAAACGACAAAACTACATGGGGAAATTAATACACAACAATTAGAAAATTTAATGCAAAGTTAAGCTGACACCGACCGTGAAGCAGACAGTGACAGAACTTCTAATAAGGAATAAATTGGACACAGGCATCGGGTAAAAGGTGCGATTCTTAACACAATAATGGAGTTTAGTGCAGGGTATGGCTCGGTCGGAGAAGGAGAGGAAAAGTATCTCAGCACAAGTATGAACCCCGTGAGCGCACAAAGTTCGGACCTAGAGACCTAGACAAAGATTAATGCGGCTGCAGACCAAGTTTTGTGAGCTCACAAAAGCTTGATGAACCATCTCGGTAATAATTAATTAGGATAGCGGTGCCACAAGGTTAAAATCAAACGCCAGGTCTTCACGACGTCTCTAACCTTGAAGAAACATTAATAGAGTCGCAGTAAAATAGCGAGCTGAAGTTCGGTCACTTATATTTACTGTCAGCTAATAATTTCATTACAAAAACATGTTAATAATAAAAAAACACAAATTAATATTTAAAACGCTGTAACGAGCACATCAATTTGGAATAAATTCTGGTGCAGTAATCTTAAGGCTAATTTCGACTAATTAGTATCTTGTATGATATGACGAGGATAACTATGGAAAGATGGCATTCAAATTTCTTAAAACGGTTATTAAACCGTAAATACTGTAGTATACCCTGCTTTTAGTGTATAAGACAAATTATATTGAAGGTATATCAATATAGTCAATTGATTAGCCTTGATTATAAAATGAACCTACTTCCGTCAGTTACTGCTTCATAAATAATATAAAACGTATAAACTAATCACATTGACGTTTACTACAATTGATACTTTGAAATTTACATTATATTAATATGAAATTAATTTCAACCACCACTAGCTACACCTCAAACCAATGAGAAACCTTATTCTTTGACAAATGTATATGTTGATATTAACATTTCTTCCTTATATGACCCATTCCTTTCGTAGACATTAATTATAACCAGTGTAATATTATTGACTGAAAATATTTATTCAATTCAAGTACCCTCAAAAATATTCCTTATTAGCGTTTCAAAAGAAGACAAGTTATTTCGTTTAATTTGACATTTACAATTAAAAAATCCTAAGCTTCAAAGTTAAAATTTCGTTTCTTGATCCAAATATTTCAAATTTTACTTTAGTTACTTACATTATAAGTTATCTAAATAAATCAAAAATGTTAATTTCAAAATATAAACGCTTAAAACTATCAAGATCTGGGTTTAACTTTCAATTTAGAAAATAAATTGAATTCTCATTTACTAAATAGTTATTAAAAGCTAAATAGACAGTTCTTTCTAAATTCCAAAAGTGAGTCAAATACATTTGAATATAGCGGAGATCAAGAATTTGTTACTATACTTCAAGCTACGAAGGACAAAAAGGAACGTCCAGCAGTTTGTTCATCAGATGTGTGGTGATGTACGTCGAACAATCGAGAAAAAAGACGTAATTGCTGAGTCAGCGGAGCATGATCACAAGTGACTAGAAGATGCACCTGGGCGGAGATACGACAAGAAGCGGCTGACGGCGGTGGAAGTTCCCAGCTCGATGCAAGAAGTTTGTAGACTGTTGTATTATAATCCGATATAAAGTCAGACGAGCCAGTATACTACGACAGTCGTCAATTGTTAATACGCATAGCACAACTTAATAAATCCGAATTAAATTGAATTTCCATGCGGCCGGTACTGTTGTGCATGCAAAAATACTACACTCCTGAATCACAACAGCGTTCCACCTGTGACAATTCTTATCTCGACACAATGAAACATCTCCCACTGAATTTTAATGACCGGAAAGCGATGGCCAGATTAAGGGCGACTGCAGCCGAGTGGTACGGGCTACACCTAAACTAGAATGCCAATTGAAAAGTAAAATTGGCGATCGACAGGATGCATTTCCCCACGCGAGGGGTGTAACTGCACACAGTAATTTCTTATGTAATTATGCAGACGTTATAAACGGCAGCGAAAACCGCCCACAGATTTGCGCAGGCACAGGCGCCGGTGGGTTGTATCATGATTTGGTCTATAGAACCCATATATACAGGAGGGCCGGGTTAGTCTTAATGATTGAGAACTAATTAATTTGCTCAAGAAGCGTTGAGAATATAAATTAACCTAACTAGTTGTTTTGAATATTATCAAGTTACGATCATCACGCCATTTTTGGGAATTTTGCCATACAATAAAATGAAAAATATTAGAACATTTAGAACATTATAACGTTTCGGCATAAAAATCTACCTCCATTTTCAACAATTAATTAATTAAATTAAAAATAAACTAGGAAAACTTAGTTTATTTTATTGGAGATATAGCAGAATGCTAATAACCTTCCCAATACACAGCCTGACACTGACAGCCGACTACTTGATTATATATTGCACTAAATCATCGTTGTAGTACCTTTAATATTAACTGAATATTCAAGTATTGATATTGATGAATATTTTTAAATTACAAATTGCCTTTTTTTATTCTAATGTCAATAATGACTATTATAGATAGCTCCTGAAAACTCAGGCGTCTATTCTTTTATCTAGTTACTTGCTTTCTCAAAGATTGATGTTCTAATATTTTAATTCTCATTTGCATAAGTCACAATGCTTATGTCAACCGACTGTCAAAAACAAATTTGAAACTCGAATGACAAATGCCCAATCTTTTGAATAGTACATTATAATATTAAAAAACACAGTAATAAGTAATTATGTCTTAATTAATTTCACCTTCTTATTGTCTTTATTTAGTTTCTAGTTAGGATTTTGATAGGAAATCGCGCACCTTGTATTTTGCTCACACAACGCTCCAGACAGCAACCTCTTCCTGATCTGAAAATCGACCCTTTCAAGCACCTTCTTGCAATGCACCGCTCAGCTGTCCCAGTATGTTTCCTTAATCATTCACTTGTGTATAACAATTCTTCTATCCATTAGTTTCCTCTACCATATACCAATAATCTTCATTAATTAATTATTCACTTCTTCTGGTTATTATTTTAAATTCCATTTTATTTCACCTCGTAAATTTGTCTTTTTACCCTTTTTATATTTTCCAAACATTAGTTAAATAAATCAGGGTTATATTCAATATTTTAATTAGACCAAAAGAACTTTTTTCTACATTTTTTTAGTTTGTTATTTCTAAATAATTAGAAACAAATTTCTTAACTACCTCATTTCTCTTTTTATACACTCTAGTCTTAGCTATTTGAGTTCAACCTACTAAATTTTATTTTTAAAATTAGCATTTGTCATTCATTTTCAAACTGTATTTTATCAATATTATTTTATTTTCAAATCCACCTGTTTTTCAAATAGCTATGTTTCATTAAGATATTTGCGTTATCCCCGAATAAATCCAAACCATTTTCAACCCTTTGCAATTTCCCAATTTTAACAAATTTTATTCCAATACACATTTAGGGTTGTATCATAACAATATTTAAGAATGAACAGCCAATTATTATTTAAGTATTTTCAAATTTTCTCATTACAAAACCCATTTTACTATTTTTGTAAGATGATTAATTTAAGTTTAGATTGATTAGCTATATTCTGTTCCTAAAGGTAAACTTTAAAAACTGCCATAATCTGCCTAATACTTACGATTACGTAAATCACTGTAACGCAAGTTCTACCCCGCTTGTTCCAAGGGTATTATGATTTTACGTGTAGTAAAAATTATGATTTTAAATTGTAAATTTAAAGGTGAATGTTATTCTAAGGCTTAAAGTGGGTCCGGTTTTTTTAAATATAATATTTCTTCATAATAAAAGAGAGCTATAGACGTCTCAAACTTAAGAAACAAAAGATTTACAACACTATCTTCACTTTCAATAAGATGGAATCCAAAGTTGGACGAAAATGGGTAAGAAACATTTATAAACAATTTTTTTAGGAAGCAGATAAACATTCTTGTCAGTACATAATTAATTTAGAACTAAATGGTAGCCATATAGTAGACTGGGGACTGATTTGATATTTTATGAGGGTCCCATTCATAGACAAAAATTTTAACAATCATACTGCCTAAATTGCCTACTTTAGGTTTTCAGTGCTTAAATCTGAAATTTTTGTGACCTGAATAACTTTTTTAACGACCTAGACTCTGCGCTATGTTATAATTATAAGATTATATTTAGAACGATTTCAGACCCATAAAGTTGCCCATAACTCATTAGTGAGATGAAAACCATAAGTCAATGTTTTTGTGTATTGTTGCAGGTTAGGTTTTGCGTCAGTCTGTGTCAAATAACAAAGAAAACCTAACCTGTTAACCTCGATAGAGTGACAAAGCCACCAACAATGCTTATCAGTACTGCCGAACGTGTAACACGAATCATAGACGACTCTAATTATAAATTAATTAGATCTCTCGGTACTTCAGCTCACTCCCAATTAATTTGTCACTTTGTCTTTTTGCAGCTGCCAATAGAATTTTTTTTATTGGTATCTGTTGAGTTGTTGGATAAAGTTTTATATATATAACACACTTGTACCATAAATAACTATTGTTTTGTATCTGGAAAAGGAAATTTTTTAAAGAAAACTAAAAAATGAAAGTCATTACTAAAATCTAAATACTTAAATACACCCAAAGTGACAAATATAGCCGCATGTGGAAAACAATTGTTTAATTACTATATTTCCGATTTATGTGGACGCTTTTAAAACATAAAATATATTGTCGATAGGTATTGTGGTGGTTGCATATTAAGACTTATAGTTTGTTTGTGAAAATTAATTTCTAGGTATGACATTATGTATAGAATGATAAAAATATTCCGTTTAAAAATATATAAAGATGAATTTAAGTAGAAGAAAAACATAATAATTATTCAAAGGTGTATTTAGTAAATTAACAGATTAGAATTCAAATCCAGTCGAACAATTTGGATTAAGAGACAGAAAGGTTACTTGAATGAAGGTGGAATGTTAATGTCGAATAAGAAATCATTCAATATGTCAAATATTAAATAAATGTAGTACCATTAGTGTTAAACTTTAAAAAATTGTATGAAATATATCACCATCGAGAAAATTTATTATTATAAACAAATAACATTTTGATTAGAAAAAACATGTAAACCTATTTTGTAAAAAGTTAAAATTTGAAAATAAAACCCTTTTATAAAGTGATTTTTAATCTGGTTGGTGTATAAAAGGGTACACATTGTATAATATTAACGAGACAAAAAAAGTCAATTTTAAAACAAAAATGTATAATGGATTGATGGAGGAGATGTATGGTAGGAGTACAATAAGTTAAACTGCTACAATCTACAAAAATATTTTCTGGAGTTGGGTGCTATAATGCGTTTATTGTTAATTAATAACATCATGTGAATTAGTTAACGGGCGTTGCATTTATTGGTAGTGGGCCTCATCGAGCAAGCATCTTGTGAATTGGATGAAGAGTTTTTCATTTACTGGTATTGTACTTCTTGGAGCTTATTATTGGAGTGGACGTCTTGTGAACTGGACCTCATCGAGATTCGTGTTACTGGGTTGTCGACAGCTTGTGAGATTTGGAAAGGAGACATTGTAGTTACAGGTAGTGGATCTTGTCGAGGTTGTTGGTGGAAGTAACAAGTATCCTGTCATATTTAGATGGAGGACGTTTGCAGTCACTGGTAGTTGATTGCATCTATACTTGGGTTAGTGCGCATCTATACTTGGACAGGTGACAACTGCAGGTATTTGTTGAAAGAGCTAAAAGTGAAGTGAAGTAATTATAAAAAAAGCTACTTACATTTTTTCATGTTATTTGAACGATAGGTATTGTAACAAATATGTGTTTGACTGATTTTTCACTTTCATAGTCATTTGAGATTGACAATTATCGAAATGTCTTAGAATTTTCGAAGTAAGCTCTCATTGAACAAAACTATTTTTCAAATGTCATAATAATCTTTATAATGCGTGAACCGACCTGATTTAAGAGTAATTGCTCTGCTAGAGCTAAGAATATTTAATAACAACAATAATCAATAATTTAAACAAAAGGGCACATAGTTTACATACATTTATCTAACACCGAAAGTTGCTATCAGCAGGGAAATTAATATCATACAGGGTTATAGCAGAATAGAAATATCTATCGCGTAGTTCTTCCGGAAACTGTTTTTTCATAAATAAGCACGCTCAAATGGATGTCGATATTTTTGGTATCTTGAGCATTTAAATTCTGTAAACTCAAATAGTTTTGGGTAAAAACTTTGTTGTGATTTTTTGAAATTCTGGCAACGTCCCAAAAACCTTATTTTGAAAATTGCTCACGCAAGTTTAATTTCTCTAGTCCTGAACTATAGGCTGATCCAATAGTTGTCGACAAAAAGGCCGTGGCTTCAGTTCTTGCAGGGGTGGGTGCACATAGTTAGAATATGCTTTGTAATTAAGCCAATAGAATCTAGTTTTATTTTCTATGCAATACCAAGAGTTATGAAAATAGACCAATCATATAATTGTAGGACTGCGACTATATTTATTAATATCTTATTATCAATAATTTAACTTCTCATGGCCACTTTTAGTTTGGAAAAGTCCAGTAACTAGGAAATTGTTACAGTTTATTCAAATATGTTGTAATATTTAAACTTTAGTTTTCTGGTGCAATATTGCCCGGTGCTGGATGCCATAATAAACTAAAAGTTACAGACCATAACTTAGCAACGATAACACTGAACACTTTAAATTTAGAAGAATATTCTTGCATCATTAAAGCCATTCTCAATTGAGTCAGCACAAATCCGCCACTAAGGGCACTTAATTAAGAAAAACTTCCTTCCGGAATTAGAGTTATAAAAGTCATTAACGTAATTCATAGTATAATTTAATTGTGATAATATGAGGGTAATTAGACGGTGTTATTATCTGGGGACACGATAACTTGTGATACCTGTAACTTTTAATGTTCTTATTTGCAACGCCTCATACGTCACTAGTTTGCCGCGAATTACCGCGAGCTTTCGCATTAATCCGGAAACTTAAGCGTAGTGCCCTCCCGGAAGATACAATCTTGTCCCGTTTTGCCGGAATTTGCGCAACGTGGGCTCTCTCAAAAATTAAAGATCACCTACGCGAGATAGGAGCTTGCAGGCAAGATTTCTAGCGAAAGCTGCTGCTGTCGGGTCGCGGGAGTAAATTATTCATCCGCGGCCGTAAAAAAAGGGGACCCGAGTAATGTTTAGCGATTCAATTGTAAATTGGTTCAAGGTAGGTGTTGTTAGGTGAGAGTGGTGTATATCAATCGCACTGCCAGTTTGCTGATATGCGAATATCTACTTTATGAGCCACCTGTTGCTGTAGCTCTTGCTCAAACTCTTCTGTCCTCCACCAGCTAACGGCTTGAACCCCTCACTTGACGAAAGCTCTAGTGAAAAACTGTAACAAGAAAACCAAGTGTAAAGTGTGCCGAAGCGGTGCACTTCACTGACTTGATTTTATCCATTTTGGGCACGTTGGCGTGTGTGGTTGAAGCTAAATTCTTGCGGCTTTGCGCTGAGCGCAGTTCGTATTTCTTTATTTAGCAATTGCACAGAATGCTGATGTACATTTACAATTTTACGGACGTTAAAGTCACAATTAACAATAAATAATGATTAATGTACAAAAGACTTTAGTTAAAGTATAAAATACAAAATTCCTCAATTAAAAGAGCCCGTTTTAAATAACTTCCTAACCAAAAAAAATGATTTTTCTGCAAATCACCGCAACGTCGAAGCTGTTTGCAGAAGGGCATATTACAAAGTAAACTATCCAATACTTACTCTGCTCGTCTCTTTTCGTAATCTCAACTTACTCATTTATAAATACTAAGTGGGGCCAAGCAATGTTTCATCTGAAAGTGTCTTCAATTCTTTAGACAATTATTTATGTAATTTTACTCGAATTGCTGCAGCGACTTGTCATTTTGAAATAAAGAAGAATCTAAAATAAATAATCTGTTGTTACTAAAATTATTTTCATTAATTAATTAACAAAAGCAGATGGAACCAAACCACACCAGCATGATAATGAGATATTTTAAGACACAGTTATCCGCCAATTCCATGTTTAAATTACTGGATTTTTAATTAATACATTAAGTGCGGGTTACTAAAGTAAATTTGTTGGTAAATACTGAAATGTTAGGCTTATAATTAGACATTTAAATAACTAAACAAATTATAATTATTATTCGTTATCAAAACTACTTTCAAATAAAATTGCATAGACTTTATTCCTTTATAAGTCAAATTGATTTAACTTGATAACTTGATATGTTTGGTTATGTTATCTATTTTATGTATTCTTTACCTGGTATCATAATTACATTTAGTTAATTAACGCTTCAAAAACTAACTCAGTTAATAAATCATTTTATGTATGTGAATTTTATTATTTTCAATTGAAAATTGTTTTGTCTACTCCTGCAACTAAAATGGCATTTAACATACTAACATACACGTCGCTAAGTGACCTATTAATCACGCCTTCATAACCTGTGACTAAAGAGCCTTTTAGTCACGGGGTGAAGTTAGGTTCAAACAGTATTTGCTTTACTAGCCACAGCCAAAACTAAAATCAAGTTAGTTTCCAACAGTCAACATTGACGTTTGTCGAGTATAATTTAACGTAACCTAATATTCAAAATCTTAATGAAATAATATGATGTTATATTGTCTAAATTTGTGGTCGTTGAAAAAGTATAGTATGTAACACATTATATAAACTCGTCTAGACGCTCGTTTATTAAACACTCGCTGCGCTACGCTCCATTCGTGCCTAAAAAAACTCGTGACTACAGTGACGTTTGTAAAACTTGTTACATAATATACTATTTTTTAGTCCTATAACTAAAATAGCATTTAACATACTAACATACACGTCGCTAAGTGACCTTTTAATAATGCCTTCATAACCTGTGACTAAAGAGCCTCTTAGTCATGGGCCAGAAGTTGGCAACGACATTTTAGTCACGGGGTGAAGTTAGGCTCAATCAGTATTTGCTTTATTATCCACAGCCAAAACTAAAATCAAGTTAGTTTTCAACAGTCAACATTGACGTCTGTTGAGCATTATTTAACCTAACCTAATATTCAAAATCTTAATGAAATAATATGATGTTATATTGTCTAAATTTGTGGTCGTAGAAAAAGTATAGTATGTAACACCATATATAAACTCGTCTAGACATTTATTAAATACTATCGTGACTAAAGTAACGTTTATAAAACTCGTTACATTAATATACTATTATGTCCAAAATTAAAATCAAGTATGTAGATATCCTTCCACTAAATTACACATTGGCAGTTTATAAATATTACACTTCAAAAGACCTGATGAATATTATTTTTCTTTTATCTCAAATAAACATTGATCAGTCTTTAAGTGGTTTACCTTATGGAATAGATTTCTGAAAAATAAAAAATGTCAATTCTGCATATCTTTGTTAATTTTTACGGACCAACCTCCATCTGTCAACTGCAATGCATCTAACATCTAATGATCCACGACATTCCCCTTCATGCTCCTGTTAAACTAACATCCAACTGGTTACCTCTAATTCATTCACAGCAATGGTTACAGACAAGTAATGACTAAGGAGATTGTCCTTTACACTTATGAAGATTTATTTGTGTTTACTGCTGTTTGCACTATTTCCGGTACCGTTTCTACGGGTATATCAGTTTAACGTAAACCACTTCTTCTTGCAAATGAGAGCGATGGCAGCTCTGACATTGAAGATACCCCACTAAATATTGTTAGTTATAGTATTTACTGAAAAAGAAGGCTGTAGAAGAAGTATAGCGTAAAAATCTGTAAAGTGTTTTACACGTAACTTTCATCGCATGTATGGCTCGTGTCGATCGCTATACATTGCTATTTGCGATTGCTACACATTTCAATCCCAGCTGGCGGCGTTCCGCTGCCACCATTGCACATTTCTGTCCTTTACGCTGAATACAGTGGACAGCGATCTTCACACACTTCTGTTGCGCTGCGATCCATTTTTCTTCTTTTTAGGAGTTTACCTGGTATTCGTTGGGTTCTATTTTCATCATGGGTGAAAACCTAAGCTATGTGAAAATGTTAATTTTATAGATTCCTTCGTTAAAGCAAAAATAGACATCTTATTTTTAAGATGCTCACCCTGTATATATTTGGCGGGAGGCATATTCTGTTTAGAGCCAGGTGGAGATATAATCTGCATGCAAAGTATTGTCTTTCTCTAACAAATAATTTTTGAGCTATACCACCAACAGGCACACGGGCAGACGAAGAGACAGACAGAAAATATGTTTTTCGTCGTCTAGGGTTCGTAAAACGTAAAGATTTTAAAAAATCTCGGAAGTTGATTTTTTGGAATTACAATACTTTCTCCTTCGTCTAAAAAGCCAATTTCACGGTCCCGTGATAGCAGCACTCGAATTCGTTTAGTGCCTCTTTCCCAGTTGTAGCACAATATACAATTTTTAAGACTTACATGGTTCTAAAACCGCTTTCCTCATCAGAGTATAGTATTTCTATTTTGGCAGTGGCGTTTCTAGGTTACTTGCCGCGGCGCTGGGGTGCAAGATCGCATGTTTCGCCCATCTTTTTACTTTCCTCGTCTAAAAGACGAAGGAAGTATTGTAATCACGAAAAAATCACCTTCTTGGATTTTTTTAGATCTTCACATCTTCACGTTTCAGGGTACCTAGTTGACGAAAAACAGTTTTTCTCAATTCCGTCTGTCTGTATGTTGGCGGTATAACTCAAAAACTATTTGTCGGAGGAAGACCATATTTTGCATACACATCTACTTAACATGAAACCAAGAAAATTTCAAACAAATATATACAGGGTGAGCACCTTAATAAAATAAAATTTTGTTTATTTTTTATTTAACTTAGCAATAACTAGAAGTAATAATTTTTACATAGCGCAGGCTTTATTCTTCCCAAAAATGGGCTCCAATAGATACAGAATAAATGCTGTACGATACAAAAAGAGGCAACAAATTAGTGCTTTACTTAATACAGCTGCAACGCAGGAATTCGAAGGGTCAGTGCTCCGTAGCTCAGGTAGAAATAGCCCGTTCCCTTGCAATATCCCACAACACGTTGGGATTGCATACGCGGTCCGCCTGCCCTTCGAATTCGACCACCGGCAACGTTTTTTTTAAATTGAAAATTTATTTAATTTATTAGAAACGTGAAGATATTTTTACTCCTAACTTAATTCGATTTTTAAAATTATTTAGCGTCACAATGTCGACGAGGGAAGTTCTGGGTAAAGCCGTTTACAGATTTTTTCTAATTGTATTTTTTTAATCTTTTAATTAGTCTGTTAGCAAAATGGAAACACTAATTAGCTTTTTCTGTAGAATAATATATACCGGTGCGCCGACAAAACAGCCCCACCCAAAATAGCCCCGTTAAAAGAGCCCCGTTAGAATAGCCAGGACAAAATAGCTCCATGACAAAAGAGCTTCGTACCAAAATAGCTTAGTGCTGTGCAACTTAATCGCAGATTAGAAATGGTAGTACAAGATTATCATAATTTTAATGTTATTGATTTTCTCTGTAGTGTCTCATATAATTTAGAAATTTAGAATGGTAAAATAAAAAATAGTATAAAAACTACTTTGTAGTAATATTGCTCTTAATATCCTTATCTTTTTATGTTGTTATTTCATAACCAAATGTTGTTTTCTATAAGACGGGTGTTTTATATGATTGCATCTGTACACAACATGTATTACTATAATAAATTAGTGAATAGTGCCTATTTCTTTTTTATAATTTTTGTAAAAGCTGACAATCTACTTCTTTCATTTTCTAGTTCCGGAAAGTACAGATACAGTATTATTTAAAAACAAAAAACGTAAGTATTATTTCGTTTTAAAATAATAAGGGAAGCAACTAACTAAATATTAAGAATATATCATTGCGTCGCCCAAGTCACCAACCGGTATTAGTTATATAAAATGTGTATATAAATAAACAAAGTAACTTTGGTCATGTCTTGTGTTTACAAATATTATTGTGATTTTCGCTAGGGATGTTTTGGCGGGGCTATTTTATCGGGGCTATTTTGGACTGGGCTATTTTGTGTGTGAGCCTTTTTGTCGGAGCTATTATGACGGGGCTGTTTTGACGGGGCTATTTTGACGTGCCACGATATTTACCTTGTCTATTTCGTCCAAGATATTCTATACTACCAAATTGCTGATAAAATGAAATTGTTTAGTTTGTTTTATAAGTTTTTTTTGCTCCGGAGTACGTTTCTTAATTTTTATAATGTTTTAAAATTGGTTCTAAAGCTTCTCGAAATCTTGGCAACTGCTTGAACAGCTTCTTTTTTATGACCATCGTGTATCACAATGCTTCTTCAAAGAAACTGTTAAATGTGGCATTAGTTAATCCACCTTCCAGACGATAAAAAACTACAAAATATTTTGAACTGTACCAAAACATTTTATCATTTTTGAAGATATTCTGGAAACTTAATTTTCAACGTAATAGTGCGAACAGCAAGGTAAAAATAAGAAAATCCATTTATTACGACAATTCTGGCTTTCCCAGCTTTATACACTGCTTTCGTAAGGTAGTCGATAAATTCCTTAAAAATTCAAGGAATAACTTTTGGAAAAAACGCAGGGATCCGTCCATTTGTATTTATATTTGCGCATTTTTTCAAATAAAACCTATATATACAGGGTACTCCGCGTAGAAAGTATGACGTCATCGATGTTTTTTTTAAAATGGCAACCTCCATTTTTTATTACGGAAAGAACGCATTTTTTTACTTGTGCCTGATACAAATGTCGTTTATCTAACAGATACATATTGTTATGAACACATTTTAAGCCTTTATGATTATACTAGCAATTAATTATATTTCAAGCATATCAAATTATATTTTCTAAATTGTTCCAGAAATATGCTAGTTTAATATTAGTAAATAGTATAAAAGAGCATTGGTCTTGATAATAATTTATACTAAAAATAGTGTTAACCTTGATTTGAACAAATGTAATGTAATCAGAGTAAGCTTGGAAATAATGTAAAAGAATGTGGGATCGAAGACAAACAATGGGGAAAGAAAGCCAAGCTGTGAAATGCTGTTAATTTGGCTTCCCCAATAAATCATAATTGATACGTGAATAAATACCCTTTTTCCGAGTTTGTGTACGAGGTACGAGCAGTACAATTGGGTCCCCATGAGCTAGAAGTCGACAGCGACCTTCGTAGAAAGCAGTTGTAACCCTAGGTTGAGGCAATGACTGAATTGGAGACGTTTTTCACAGCGGTCGAGCTACAGGAGACGTTGTGCAGGGCGATCAACGGCTTGTATCTACAGACTAACAAAAAAAACGACTTGCTCGGGCTTGACGTAAACCATAGTTTCCATCGAAGAAACATCAGAAAGGTAAGGAAAGTTTATCCTTAAAGATTGAGTTTATGTGAACTTCCAGCAGAAGCGTCCTCTGAGTGTTTTTTGTTTGTGACGTGTATTTACTTACTGCAATTGTTATCACCTAGGCAACGCTTTAATTACTTAATTACAGATAATAATTGTCGAGTAATAGCAAACTTGTTTTGCGATTTGTGAGGTTGGATGGCCATATTTGAATTAAGTTCCCATTAGTTAAATAATATCCAGTAGCGACCCATTCAGCATTATTCAAAGCGTTTACAATTTTAAATTATTAAAAATAATAGCAAAAATCAATAACAATCCACAACAAGTAATAAACCATAGTAATATATTGATATAAAGCGTCTACTTTTGAAAGCTATACGAGTAGCTCCGAAACGTTGCAAATGACTTTCTCGGTGTTTGGTATTAAAAGTTAATATAGACCTTCATGAGATCATTGGGCCATTGAAAATCAGAGTTTCAAAGTCCTTTGGAAGAGAACGAACCGTGAAAAGCCATAATGGATCCGCGATATTGAATTTTTCAAATTCTTCTGATCAACCTTAGATCCCATGGAATATCTGTTCTAAATTTGGGGTTTGTAGGTAATCCAGAAGTAAAAAAAAGTCGCTCAGCCTTCTTTGCAACAAACACGACTGGATTTTATATATACTGCTCAACAAATGAACTGGACCATTTGCATATATTGGTGCAATTCTTAAAAATATTTTCCAAAAAGATTGTCATTGCATTTTTGGTAACCTTTCAGGATTGTGTCACTATAAAATACATTTCTTTTCATAATTTGGTTTAAATACAACTAAGTCCATTCATATTATTATTATTTGAAGATTTTGAATTTTTCCAAAATGTTGATAGCACATTGCATAAAAAGTAAGCCAAAACGTTGCCAAAAAATTGTAAACGTTCCGGGGAGACTCAAAAAAATTATTAATTTCTTTTTTGTTCTTTCTTTTATTTTTCTTAAATATAGTTTTTTTTATAATTTTATTACTTTTTGATTTTATTAATATGACTTTGTTAACGCTTCAGTTGATATTTGAGTGTAACAAGTACAATTTTTATGGGTGGTCCTATTATTTGTTGAGCAGTATATATTGAAAATTTGCTTGTAAGGGAGTTCGTCAAGTTTTCGTATACATACCTAACTTTTCTTTTAGAATTTAAATGATGCTCTGATTTGCTGGATAAGCCGATAAATAACAGAAAATGTATAACTTTTATTTCCAATTTTTATGGAAACCGGGTACTGTTTCAAGATTTTGACATTCATTATTCTATTTTTATTTTAGTCGTAGAATGCAACAGCTGGTAAATACGTTTTGACTCACCCTGTACATATTTATGTAAGTTAACGAATTTGTCATTGAAACAAGGTCTAAAATATTGCATGCATTCAATTTATTTATAACATCAGTATGGGGCGCCAGAAATTTTTAAATTAAATTGCTATAGTTAATAATGTTTATATTTTGCAATTAAGCGTTGAATGTTATATTGATGGTTATACCAAAATGTAATAGATTATTTTTTAAATCATGTAATAAGATGTTTGGAAATATATAAACTCTAGAATTTCATTTGTATCATAAAATTTTATAGTTGTTAACTAAGGGGTTAATTTTCTTGGGTAATTATTCAACAGCACTAAGGACAATAGCTATTTATGTATCAAGTTGCAAAATGAAGGTGTTTTTCACACTAGACGTGAAGCGAGCGCTAGTGAGTCTGTTCAACACGTTGTGTGGAAAACACTAATTTTGCAACGTGTTGCAGTAATTTTGAGTAATATTAATTTTATAGTAGATAAATTTATTTAAATCTGCAAAGTTTTTTCTAAATTTTCATATTAGCACTAGTGTCAATATGAAATTTCATATTCCAACTAATGCGAATATATGCATCATGTTGAAGTTGAAAACGACAACAAAATTTTATTATATTAGATCAAACTTACAGAAATGTTCTTTATTTAATCACCTCAATATTTCGCTCTGCATTGAGACTTGATCTGGACCGACCTACAAGTTTATGTAACAGTTAACAACTAGCTACATCCAAAATCTTTCTACAAACTTACAATTTGAAGTACATATTACAGTTGGTGGACATATAATTGAATTATACACGTTGCTGGTTCGGTATAAGATACATCATACCATTGATTGTACATCTCTCTAAAATTAATGATAACTTAATAAAATTAAACAATATTGTTAGCAATAACGGTTACCCGACGAAACTTTTCAATATTGGATATTCAGGGAACATTTATCAAATCCCACGCAACGAATGTAATTGTCAGTACGTGGGGTAAACAACACAATGGCTAGAAAAAAGAATTGCTCAGCACAAAATTTATATTAAAAATAATAAAGGTAGTACTGACTTGTCATCTCATGTAAAAGAAACACAATTTTAACTTTTCTGAAATTACAAAATTTCTAGAAATGTTTCATATTAATAAAAATAAAAAATCAATTAATTTCAATACGAATACCCAAAAAGTAAGTGATATTGATTTTTATCGAATCAACAGGAAGCTATAGAATTGTTTAGAAACACGTATTGCCAATAAATTTCAATATTTTCAAATTACTAAAAGGTTAAAAGACTTGAGGAAACCTCTTCTACCTGTTATTTTGTTTTTATCAGTTCCCTATTTAGTCCAGTCAATCTGTATATTTCACCTTGCATTAAATCGGGTAGTTCTGATTTTTTTATATGTTTTATATGGTTGAAGCCTAATGGTGAATCTTAGTTTTCGACCTCGGCCGAGTACCGGAAGTACCTAAAATAACAAAAAAACGCGAAATTTTCGACCGAAATACGGTTTTTGTCAATTTTCATCCTGAACCACTGAATTTTCAGCAAAAGTTGTTATATTCTGTGTTAAATTATAGGAAATTTTATACAATTTAAGACCAGAACGGTGTCTGTAGACCTAATAGTTTTGAAGATACAGCTTTTCAAAGTTTAACAAATTTTTCACATTTTGCATTTTTAGGATTTTAGTCGGTTCTACCTCGAAAGGTTCGTAGTAGTACAACACAAATAATGTTAAGCAAATCAATCTGCATTCAAATTATAATAATATGAGACGAAAATGGTCCTTGGTACCTCGTTCTGTGATAAGCTAAGTTGCATTGTAGAATTGTTGAAAAATAACTCAAAAACTGTCTGTACCTAAAAGATATGTTCTGTATACAGGGTGATTTATAACGGGCGGACCAAACTTCAACAGTATGTTGGGGAGGTCATTTTGAGTAAAAAATGTCAGATGAACATAAGTCGTATTCCATTTAGTTACCCAACTACAAGAGACCAAAGTTTTATTAAGGGGCGGGTAAAGGTAAAACCGCTCAAAGTAGCCAATGTTTCAAGCGTCATATCTACTACGTACGAGTATGTGGGCCAACCATATCAAACTTTTTTTTGTATGATAGCCTGTAGATTGATCTGTCAAACGATATGGATTTGATGGCAATTTATTGGTAGTAAGGGCATTACAAAATATTTTAAAAACACATTGCAATTTATCTCCAAAGAGTTTTTCTCCCAAACGGCTTGTCCAATCTTAGTATTTTTATATCAGAATTATTCTTTTTCACAGTTCTAGTGTATGAGATAAAAAATAGAGTAAATTCTAAAAAAATGTAAAAAATAAGTTTGAAAAAGTCAAGTTCCCTTTGTAAGATTTTTATGAAATTATCTCATTCGCTAGATAGTATTAAGAAGCCTAGGACATTGGCGTAAACAGAATTTGAAATTTATGTTTCGTTATAAATCACCCTGTATAGTCCAGTCAAATGGTAGAAAATAGAGGAAAGTTTTGGTATAGTTTTGATATTTGGTTCCTCTATGTTTTTTGGGTCGCTGAACACAAATATCAGGTTTGCCAACAAAAATTTTGACCGGAAACATGTTTTTTAAGCAAACACAGTGTAAAAAACCGATTTTTTTAGTCTTTCTAAAATTATCCGAAAGCTATCCATTATTCATAAATGTTGAGCTTATATGAAACGAAAGAAGATATAATTTCCTACATTTTATGAACTAGAGTTTGTTTTCTCCGATCAATCGTTCAACCACGAGAGCGCCTCGAAATTATGGTCCAGTCAAATGGTAGAAAATAGAGGAAAGTTTTAATAGTCTTGATATTTGCTTCCTATATGTTTTTTGGGTCTCTGTACGCGAATATCAGGTTTTCCAACATTTCATTTATGAAAATTGATTTCATATACCATTTTTGATTTACGAAAAATGTATAGTATTCGAGTTACTTTGAAATAAATTGGGATAATTTCCTTTTTTTTGCTTTTAACACCTAACTTCGCTTCGTTTTTTAAGACCGTTTTTGCTTAAAAAAACGTGTTTCCGGTCAAAATTATTGTTGGAAAACCTGATATTCGTATACAGTGACCCAAAAACCATATAGGAACCAAATATCACAATTCCACCAAAACTTTCCACTATTTTCTACCATTTGACTGCACTATAACTTCGCGGCGCTCTCGCGGCTGAACGATTGATCGGAGAAAAAAAACTCTAGTTCATAAAATGTAGGAAATGTTATCTTATTTCATTTCATATACGTTCAACATTTACGAAAACTAGTTCTTCGGGGTTAAAATTGACGAAAACCGAAACAAGGTAGAAAATTTTGGCTTTTTTTAGTTATTTGAAGTACTTCCGGCACTCGGCCGAGGTCGAAAACTTAGATTCATCATTAGGCCTCAACCATATAAGACACATAACAAAATCAGAACTACCCGATTTGATGCAAGGTAACACCCCCTTTTGATGACAGATTGACTGGACTAATTATTAATCAATGGTGTGATGTATCTTGTATCGAACGATAAACGTGTATAATTTAATTATAGGTATGTCTTGCAATTGTAATATTTTTTTAAGAGGCTGAGATTTTTTTTATGTAGTTATTAACTGTTACATAAACTTGTAGCTCGCTCTTAATAAAACTCTCAATACAGAGCAAAATATTGAGATGATTAAATAATAAAGATGTATTTATCTTTAGTGCTGTTGACTAAGTACCCAAGAAAATTAATCCCTTGTGTATCCTAACATGCAGCCAATACTTATAGAATTTATAATTGTCTCTTTAAAACACCTTGTTATATTATAAATAACATTGTCCTCTATTGTAGTAACTGCGGCTAAAAGCTTTGTCTTGCTTAATTATTGGTTATTACTAACAGAATTTGCTCATTTATAGATTATCACATTACTGCCTTAAATATGCATTTTTATCTGTAGTTTTTAGTTGAATACGGTTGGGTATGCTGGTGATGCGAATAACTCGTTAAAATTTTTGAAAGTGGGCTAAAGTACGGCTTCAAATGAAACGATAAAATAAGTCATCCAATCTTTTAAAATTACACAACCTGTCAGGTTAACGACGATTTAAAGCCAGGGGCATAACTACTGGGCACAAAGGGTTGAAGGTAGATACAGCAATTGTGTAAGCTATAGTGTTTTAATTAGCATGTTTGAGATTAAGGCCTAATCACTGTCTGACACTGGTCATTTGCTAACCACCATCATATCAGCGCCAGATAGCAAGTGCTCCTTCCAACCCTGCAGTAGAGGCAGCAACCCTCGTTGATGAGCAGCATGTCCAGCTATTTCCCGGATAATGTTCAGGAACATCGTTCCAACTTGACCAATCTTTTAAAGGTTACATTACTCCGATCCAATTGGGCTTTAAATTGACTCTATCTTGACACCTTCCCGGCAATTCCAAAGCGACGAGAGAGACATTTCCCGTTCCATTTCAAACAAATGGGAGATTTCAAATGAAAGGTGTAGTTTGAATTTCGTTTTTATAAAAAGTCTTCTCGCAGAACCGCAGCATCCTTGGAGTATTTCTCCTGGGTTAAAAAGCATGTCATCAAGTTTAATTACAAAATATTGTATAGTAATTTACAAAGTAGCTAAAAAACATTTATCATAAGACCCTCGTAAAAACTATAATACTCTTCAATTAAAGACGTCTTTTTGAATTTTCAGAATAAAATAAGAAATTACACGCTCGATAAATGTGGCTTATACAGTAACTCCAACACAAGTCGGATTATAATAAACAACTACGACAGTTGAATAGTATTGTAGTTGTAGTATACTTCGTTACTGGTGGAAATTACAGCTCGCGTTCTGAAATGTTTAGGCAAGTCGTTGCCATAAAATTGCAGCCATTAGTCGGTACGTGCCTAACAACATCAATGTATGCAGGACAGAAGTGAAACAATTAAAACAATCGAGATGTTGCGTGAGGAATACCAATTACGGCCACTACCAGATATTACCCCGTATTCTTCGATTTCTGTTAGAGGCGCTCGTTCTTTCGACTCAAGCCCCCAAACTTTGTGAAAACAGAATACATTTGAAATTATAGGATGCTTATTTCCCACCAACTTATGAGGATCATACTAATATGACATGTGATATTACAATGGTTTCACTATTTAGTAGAGAACGAGGAAGGGCGTATAAATAGAGTATGTGCGGACCGAATGATCATATTTGATCCAGTTATAATAGTTAAATGGCAAAATAACGACGAATGAATTTTTAACTACAAATGAAAATGTATTGATGAAATTGAATTTTTTATTGTTAACTTCTATTCCGCATGATAGACTTAAATTTCCATGTGCTATTCAAGAGACAGAAGTGTAAAAACTGAAATATAAAATTGAATAAAGCTAAGGTGAATTTCTTGCTTTGCACAGTACCTTTGATGTTAAAATTTTTTCAGTCACCGATATATTCTTACGTATCTTTTCTTGTACAATGCAATATCTACAATTGACTCTTAAAAATAACTAGAGAAGGTGTTGCTATTTATAGAATTCCTTACTCTGTCAACTGTCATAATACAACAATAAGTCTATGTGTTACGTAGCATTCCTGGTTAAGTGGTTAAGGCGTCTGACTAGAAATCAGATTCCCCCGGGGAGCATAGCTACGAATCGTATCGACTGCAATATTTTTTCTCTGCACGCATTAATGTAATTTACATTACTAAGTATTTTTATAAGAAACATTAAGATATCTTTCTCTATTTTGTACATTTATGTTTCCGATCGCACTAACTCCGCACCCGATCAGGCTGGCTTCATTCAGCGCCATTTAACAGTAATGGCACAAAGTTTACTGCTACGCTGCTGCAGGCTGCTGTGTCATTACAAAACAACTATTGTTGTAGAACAGTAACTGATCCAAATAATAAATAGAAGCAGAGTGAATAATTTTCCTGGGATGGGTGGTGCAGAAGGGAGACTGGAGAGAGATGCAAAAAGTAGGTACACCACCCAGACTAGAAGAAAGACTTAAAGTGTTAAAACAACCGAGGCTAAAGGTGGTAGAAAATAAAAGACCGAGGGTCCGTTTTAGGACGGACGGGTTAAGCTAATAATAACATCCACAAAACAATTGGTTGTAGTTTAGAAATTTGTTGTTCTATGTAAAACCGTGTTGCTTCAAAGTCGAGTGCTACGTGTTTAGTAGACTTTATCGCAAGAATAATTTCTTATATTCTGAAAATCTACTCCATTTGTTACACCAGTGATTCTCGACCCAATTAAAGATCGAACGCATTTGATAAGTCGTTCAGAAACTTCTAATAAGGTCTTGATACCAAATTGTAGATTCGTAGGCTATACTATCCCTTGTTACGATTTGCGTTCTTTAATTTAATGAACTATGTAGGAATATACTGTACTTTAGTTAGCTGTAAGCCATCTGTATAATATTTTAAGGTAAAATTCGTAGGAAAATGTCATATTTAAATTACAACAAGCGGATGTTTAGAAACGTGCCTTTCGCTTGGGAAGCTGGAGATATTCCAATCTCACGAATAAGATTAGAGTAAGTTTATGCAGCGTTTACTTCATAAACCGAAATATTGAGTGATGTATATGACCGGTACGTGATTAGAAGAAGCAACGGTTGCAACTCGATCATAAAAACTATTTGCAGCTGGGACCAAATGCTTTAGTAGAATTTTAAATCTTTATAGCGGTAATTTACTAAGGGTCCGAACAGGCCACATTTCCCCATGGGAAATCCTCAAGCTTGTAAAAATTCATAGAACTATTATGAACGGTCACGTCCGCGTAATGCCAAATGTCCAAAATTTAGACCAGCTCTGATAGGTTATTGGGAACTTTGTAAACGCCCACCGAGCTTTCTTGGTCAGAATGGACTTAGAATTAAGTTAGTTAATAAGAAGATGTAAATACGTAAACTTAAGGTTTCTGTAAACGGCAGAAAAATAAATGCAAGTATTTGTATCTACTTAAGTGTTCTTATTAATCTCATTAGCTTTGGTCTTCGTGTCCGAGTGTGTTTCAATTAAAAGGATTGCCAGTTACCCCGACTTTAGGCGTCTCGCAATACCCTAAATCGAGGGACAACGTGGATACAATTGCCGGCCGGCTACTTCAGTGAAGACGGTGTGCGGTTCAATATAAAATACTAAAGTTAATAAAATAGAAATCAAGGGCGCCAATGAATTTTTTATTACGACAAATGTATTCAGACATCACAGGGAATTCGTATACTCAAAAGTAGTCCCAAAAACACAATAAACATACAAAACTAGGTAGCAGTAACATAAAAAAGATGTAATAATGGCAATGTATAATGATTGCAGGCAGTAAATTGTATACAAAGCGAGCACAGTGTATATACAGTCGTGTTAATTAAAGTGTTGCACAGCATTTGTGCGTTGTGGGTATGAATTAACTACACAAAGTTCAAAAAAATGTTGCACATGCAAATATTTTCAAAGTATACGTTTACTTCTACTAAATGATACAGTGTGAGCCATTGTTGAGTAAAACACAACGTCCAAGACAAAGAGCACAGATTACGGAGAAAGAGAAGAGTGACTTCAGGAAGCAATTTATTTACACAGGTAGCGTCATGCAGCAGAGCGCCAGGCGTGAGGGTAGCGTGTGAGAGAGATAACACCGTATAAAATAATATGATTGGCATCTAAATTTGCTTAATTTTCATCAGAAGCCATATGAAACGTCAATTTAATTACCAATTTAAATTTTATTACCATAATTCAAATACCATCCATATATATAATAGACTTGTCCGGGACGCTGGTCCGTCCGGTACTCTGGTCCGTCCGGGACGCTGTTTCAGCAGCCAAACCGTAAGAGATAGAGAAAAAAGTTATGAAAGTTATATGTTTGGAATGGTCATGTCAGGTCAGGAACCGTCACGTGACACTTCCGGTTTTCAAGAAATCACAAAAAAGACCGTTTTTCAAATAGAACGCCTATTAAATAAGAACTGTTTCAGCAGCCAAACGGAGCTGCGACCCTCTGCGCCTTAAAGCCTCGATCGGTTAGGCAACCACTTTGACAGCTTCCAGAATGTTCCGATGCCCTCTGCGCCTTAAAACCTCGATCGGTTAGGCAACCACTTTGACACCTTCCAGGTGTGGGTACAGTTTTTATTTAATACGCGTTCTATTTGAAAAACGGTGTTTTTTGTTTTTTTAAATGAGACATTTGTCTCACTGGATTGCTTGTTTTAATTATAATTCAGCGATTTTGATTTGTGACGTAGTAGTTTAATATAGGTAACTCAATATGCATCATGACGTCGCCATGTTGATCGTAACATTTCAAGTTGATTGTGACATCAGATCTGTCGTTATTTTACTGATGTATTCCGTTTATTTTTCCCCTAGGACAATTAATACGCTTCCCTAAATCATTCATTCTGTTTTGCCAATTAAATGGCCGAAGTATTTCGAATACATTTTATTGATTTTTGAGAAGAGTAAATTATTAACTCGTGGTTGCTTTAGGATTGTTGCGTTGGCACAATATTCTATGTCCAATCGAGTCTCAGAGTTTATTTTATTCCTATCGACTAATGCAAAAATCCATGTATAACCGGGGTAGGTTACAATTAAAAATATTAAACTGTGCATTCGTTTCTATTTAGCATTTTGAGAGAGTGCCGAATCCTATATTTTTATCAGCTGATTACGGTGTTCCTGGCTATTGCAAGTGGGTCTTTTCTTAGCTTTACATCCTGCGGTACTGGATATGAGTGAGTGTAAATACATAAAATGTGTTACCACCTGGAGCCCTCCTATACCGATAGTATTTATTTGGTTTGATATGTCCATGATTCATAGTTTAGTTATATTTATTAGTAGCTTCAGCGTACTTATGCGAACGTTTTGTCCGTCCGTCCGTCCGTTCGTCCGTCTGTCTGTCTGTCTGGATCGCTTGTACCTTTCGTGGATCGCTTGTACCTTTCGAACGGCTACAGATATCGAAATTTTGAAAGAGGGCAAAGTTGTTGCTAAGGTCCCGAGCACCTTCATGCGCTATTTGGTTTTGGTGAAAGGTGGCGATTTTCCACTTTGCAAAATTTCCAAGCATTGTAGCACAGTGGCGGCTTGTCCACTTGGCGCCATCTACAGAAGTTCGGTGGTCACGTTTTGAACTACACATTCTGGGTGCACTATAATACTTAATGTTTTCGCAGTGCTGAAGCTACTCTTTAGACCTGTACTTGAGCAGTTTATTACTTATGTTTTTGAGTTTCTGCACTATTAACTCAAGCTGTTCTTAGAAGTTTGTTATGACAACGAAGTTGTCAACAGCTTAAACTGCTTAAACTTTCTTCCTACTAATTCTTCATCTTCCCAATGCTCTAGCATTTTTCTCATAATAAAGTCACTATAGATATAGAATAACAGTGACGACTACATACATCTCTGCATTACATCTGCCTCACTTAAATAAGCGTCGTTGTTTCTTCCATTTGGCGTGTTATTATCATATAGATACTGTATCATCGCTATTGGAGTTTTTGGGTACCTTCATAGTATCCAACTTATTCTATTTTACGTCTTGGAGTAGCAACACAGCATAGTTACATGTTTGTCGATCAATTGGTATAATGTTTTTCATTCCTTTTCAGATGTGTTAATGAAAGGACAATGCTAGTTAAACTGTAAAACAGCGAAAAACAGCAAATGGTGACCTTGTTTGTATTGTTTAGCCTAAATAAGGTTGAAGCAAATACAAATTCTATGAGGAAATGCAAATGCAGCTGGATAAAGAAGAAGCAAAATGTAATAATGCGGGACCTAAATGATAGAATAGGAAACAGGACAAAGGGTACAAATGCCTCGGGAAACTTGAAGAAAACGATAATGGAAAAAGAATGATAAACACGTATCTAATTATAGGAAATACAAAATCCAAACGCAAGAACATACACATAATAGACCATTTATTAATATGTAGGAGTGCGTGGAGTGTGGCAAAAGACGAGAAAGTGAAAACAATTCCGGGACAACAAATATTTAAAAGCAGCAGTTGAAACGAAATAACTTAAATAAAAATAAGGTGTTTTAGAGTACAGGATAAAAAAACGAGAAAAATTTACCAAGAGAAGCTCGAATAAGGCCTCGAGCGGACAATATCAGACAGAGGAGTAGTAATGTAAACGTTTTAAAGAGGCTATAATGAAGTCAGCAGAGGAAAGCTTTGACAAAGTTAAAATTGGTCGACAAAAAATAAAAGAACAGTGTGGTGGACTGAGGAGATCAAACGAGAGGTTAAGAAAAAGAAAAAAGCTTTGAAAACACCAATTGTAATAATTTTAGAGTAAGGGGTTAATATCGGGTGTTCATAAACAGTCGTCATCCCAGTTGCTTTGAAAAACAAAATGTTATATCTTTGATTAATTCGTGTAACACAATGAAACGTCATTGAGTACTGTCATAGCGCATTTTTTGTCAATTTTAATAGACATACGTTTCTGAAGTCAAAACCTACTGGGATGACGACTGTTTATGAACACCCGTTAGTAAAAGAATACCAAAATTATTAAAAATGGTTTTGGTAAAATAATGAAATAGAATTTAAAATTCAGTTGAACGATGCAATATTAGAAACAGAAAGATTCTAACACAATTTAATTATCACCTGAAATAAAGTGGAGGATTAAATATCAAATACCTATTCGAGAAATATCGTTCAATATAGTGTGTATGAAATAAATATGATACATATTATGTAGAGTGTTGAAATGTAAACATAATGCTAAAACACTATTACTAAGGAGATATATTAATTAATTGATGTACAAGAAAAATTTTGACTTAATAAAATGTAAAACGGTTGTAAACGGCTGAAAATTCTAAATATAACCCTTTATTAAACGAGTTTAAATCTATTTGGTATTTAAAGGATTGTACTCGTATATACCAATAAAATTATCGAGGAGAGTAAAAATGATTTTTTAACAATAATTCGATATGGGGAATTTATGGAGAAGAATCAAAATGGTGAGAGTACCATATATTAAACAATAATCATCTACAGAAGCAAATTCTAGAATTGGATGCAGAACTAAGTTTATTGTCAATTAATTACATCATATGAATTGGACAGCAGAGGCTGGTATTACTGGAAGTAGCTTATACCGAGTTTGATAGCAGAGTGAACGTCTTATGGTGTGGATAAATTGGTTTTCATCTACTGAAATTGTACTTCGCTAAGCTTATTATTGGAGTGACGTTTTTTTTTGTAATTTACATGTACTCGAGGTTCGTGATACTGGGTGGTCAGAGGCTTGTGAATTTTGGAAGGAAAACGTGGATGGCTTCTGGTACACGTGTCTTGTCGTGTTTGGCTGAGAGGTCATTGCGGTTCTTGGTGGTCGAGTGCATTCATAATGGGATTTGTCTGGACATTAGGAGACTTGTGCAAGTGTACTGGATGCGATTTGGATTGATAAAGGAGCATATTAGGGTCAGTGAGATCTGCAGGCATTTATAAAAAATTTAAGTAAAACATAGAAAGACTAAAATGTGGTAATTATAAAAGGGACTACGTACTATTTAGTGTTTGTTGAATGACCGGTAGTGCAACGAAAAGGTATTTGTGATTGATTTCACACATAATTTAAGATGACAATGACAGACACTCAAATTGTCACATCATTTTGAACTTGGTTTTCATTAATCAAATTGGATACGAATTTCTCATGAATTAAAACAGTCTTGATTATGGGTGAATCCTACCTGAGTTTTTTTAAGAGTAAATGTTTCTACCTGAGCCAGTTATATTATTTAATAACATTGATAATTTATAATTTGTAAAAGGGTAAATGAGTTACTTAATTTCAATTTCAAAAGAAAATTGATTAAAAATAAACTAAAGCATAAGAAAGTTAGTGGGGTTGGAAGTCCCCATAAAATGTACCACGACGCCTATAATTGGCCTAACGGCTGTTGGCTGAGTACCAAAAATAAAATAAGGTCATATGTAATTGTTATAACATAAAACCACTTACAAATACAAATACCATTGCATTATATTCAATTATAATATAAAATAAGAAAAATCAGACTACATAGGAAGGTTAGAAGGTATAGCGAAATCAGGTAAAAAAAGCAATTCAAGAAGCATAAACTAGGAGCTGGCACCTTTCTAGATATGACGAACGATTTCGATAAGAGGGTACTAGAAAAAGTATGAGACAAAATCAAGGAGAGAGGAGTGATGGAAGGACAAATAGACGCACTAAAAGGTTTATAGCTTCGTAAGAGCAAGGCATTCGATCATACATACATTTGAGAAAAAAAATGGTTTTAGGACAGGTTGAATTTTGAGTGCTTCTATTATTCTAGAGATGGAAAAGAGGCTCATGGAAGAAAAGATAAATGAAAACATAGACGCTGCCAACAGACTATTCTAAGCGCTTAAAATAAACTTATTTGGAAAAAAATCAAGAAAACAGTGTACAAGACAAAGGTCGTAGGAGTCTTAATCTTCACATGTGAGTCGTTGAATCTGACAAAAAGCTTAAGGCGTATTAAACTAGAGCGACGGAAAAGAAATCCAGATGTCGACCTAAAAGGACATGGGACGAAGGAATCAAAGAAGCGATGGAAGGACAGGAAGGCAATGAAGAAAGGTTAAAGGATTTACGATAAATAGGAAAGAATGGAAGAAGCTGTGGCGAGCAATATTCCAGTAATCCTCGACACCATAAAGTAAATGAGTTTGTTGTTCTGAAATTTTTGGAAGAACACAAAGTGGCACTAGGCTTTGAGCCATTTCCGGGGTTTAATATTCTAAGTACAGAGATAAAAGAAAATGTCAACAACTGTATCTATCATTACCTTGACGATTTCTGCTGTGATCGTCTCTGTCTTTCTGTCATCTTTTGAAGAATTGCTGAAAAGGGTAGCTCAACATCTTTTTCAAACTTCCGCAATTTCTATAATATCTCTGTAATCTCCCTGGGGTACGGACGTTTCGCCCCCGGCGTTTCGCCCTCGACCGTTTCGCCCCCGCCGTTTCGCCCCCAGCCGTTTTGCCCCCTAACCGTTTCACCACCGAAGTTTTACCTCTAGCTTTAGCTGTTTCCAGTTGCACCACGAGGAGGTTCTGCAACCGTTTTTTATTATTATTATTTTGGTGTCTGTGTTTTAATTTTACTTTTTTTTTAAATTTTATTGGTTTTTGTTTGTTGGTGTTTGTGTTTTAATTTTAGTTTTTTTTTAAATTTTATTGGTTTTTGTTTGTTGGTGTTTGTGTTTTAATTTTATATTTCGACGTGCAACCGGAATAAATTCAAAATTCAAAGTTGTACGCAATCCCACGCTAGTAATCAATAACTTGCTGAAGCTGGTTAAAGTTACAGTTAAAACTTCGGGGGCGAAACGGTCCGGAGGCGAAACGGCTAGGGGGTGAAACGGCTGGGGGCGAAACGGTGGGGGCGAAACGTCCGTAAACTAATCTCCCTATTATGACTTTTCTATATCTCTATTTTCATCTGTGATGATATACGGATTGCAAATAAACACATACAAAGCAATACACTGTGAAGTAGAAAAGAATAAAAGAATTGATGAACGCTGGGGGTACCGAGTGGGATCAATTGACTTGTGTAGATATTTGAATTGACGTCCTATCAAAACGGCTTCTCATACAGAAGCGGGATTATGTGACTTTTAATAATTTAGGCCTAAGAAGTGTTGTTCTTTTTATCAGAAGTTTTAGTGCAGTACTTTTGCAGTTAGTTGAATTTTTATATTCGGATACCGCGAGGGGCCAACTGGCCCCAAATGCATTTTCTCCAGTTAACCTCTTCCATACTGTACTGTCCTACTTCATATATGACATATACATGCAAAATTATCTTTAGGCAAGTTGTTTTGAAATTGAGAACAATAATAATAATAACTACTGACTCAGTCATGAGTCATGACGATCTGTACCCAGAAACGGCGGGCTATATGATTGCGATCCAAGATCAAGTAATTCCTACCGAGAACTATTTGAAGCACATTGTAAGGGACCCTAGTATAATAGACCATCGGTGTCGAAAGTGTGGCACCTCTCTAGAAACTACCCAGCATATCATGGCAAGACGTACAACTTTAACGGCGACAGAATACGTGCAACGGCACAACAACATCGCAAAAATTATCCACCAACATCTTACAGCGAACCTAGAATTGCTTACAGAAGCAGTGCTTTAGTTACTATATATAGTTCTCAGAATATTCTGGGGAATGAAAACCTCAAGCTATACTGGGACAGAACTGTGCTGCAACTATAATAGCCAAAGACCCAACATCATCTGGGTGTACAAAGCAAAAAGGGCACACTATTAATCGATGAGGCACTCCCGAGCACAAATAACCTCCAGAGTACTTACACAACTAAGATCGATATATACGCCGCCTAAGCTTTTGAGATACAAAACCGACCAGAGTCTCAGAACTCTCATCCTTCATTGTCACCTGATAAAGGAAATACAAAAAGTTGTGATTTTGAGTATTTGTGCATACATCTTGTCAGCTATCGATACGGATGAGCATCAACCGACCGCATAAAAGCGAGAAAACGATAAGAATAAGAATAATAATAATAATTGATAGTGCCTCGCAAGGATTTCCAAGATGATGCTTTGATCTCTCCAGAAGCTGGACGCATTTATTGCTATTTTGTATGTACGTGGAGCATATTGCTTCCACAAAAATTTAGAAATTGTGGAATCAGTAGTGGGGTCGGTAAGGATAAGTTTTGCTTGGTATCAGAGCTGTGGTATAAGTTCATTGAAAACTGTGATGCGTTCTACAAGCCTGGAGAAAACATCACAGTAGATGAAGAATTATTTTCATCCAATTAATAATAATAATAATAATAATAATAATAATAAATTCTCTTTATTTTTTCGTTGGCGAAGTTCAGCGTGAAGCCGTTCTTCCACTTAACCAACCACAATATAACAAAAAAAATACACAATGAGTGTGTTCTACCTTATCATAATATATAAATCCTTAGATACTAATGCAAAGTTGATTTTTAATTACAGTTAAGAACAGGTACATTAATAATAAAATTGATTAGTCGAAATGGATTTTAGTTTTCGGAGATCATCCGCTAAACAAATGATTGTATAAATGAGTTTTAAATTTTGTCAGTGAATACTGTGTTAAACTCTGCGGAATGGCGTTATAAGCAGTTGCTGCATTATAAACAAAGGATCTATGGTAAAAGGACGTGGAGTGTTGTGGAATATCTAAACCTGAGCACCTTAAATTTAAACCATGTTTATCTTGTCTAAATGTTAGCTGTTGAAACAAGTAGCTAGGACACCGTTTAAGAAGTATTGAATGTGTTAGGCATAGCAGATGATACAGTCGCCGTTCATCCATTTTTAACCATTTAATTTCTTTGTAAACTGGAGTAATATGTTGACGCTTATTTATCTTTAAAGCAAATCGAACGCAGGAATTTTGCAGGACTTGTATTCGGTTACTCGTTTCGGCATCGATACAAGAACCATAAACTGCATCACAGTAATCAAATAATGACAATATAAGTGCATTAGACAACATTAGAATTAAGTTTTTATTTAAATAAGTCTTACTAGAATATAACATTTTTAAAGATGCGTAAGCTCGTTGTAACAGTTTATTTATATGCGTTTTAAACCGTAAATCCGAATCGATCACCAAACCTAAATTTCTACTTTCAGTAACGACTGGTAACCGTTCACCATTCATCTGTACATTATAATTATGATCACATTTTTTCCCAAAAAATATAACGAATGACTTATTCAAATTAATTTTAAGATGTAATTTAGTTGAAAAATTGAACAGAGAGTCCAAATCAGTATTTAAATTGCTTATTAAATAATCATGAGCTGGTGGAAAAGAATACAAAAGTTGGGTATCATCCGCGTAACAATGTATATTTGAAAAATTAATATTTTCATGTAGATCGGCTAAATACAAACAGAATAGCAGCGGACCAAGCACACTCCCCTGGGGTACACCCTTTACTATAGAGTGAGGAATTGACACAATATTATTTAATTTTACTCTTTGAGTTCTGTTGCTTAAATAATTTCTTATAAACTGTATACAATTTGTATCAAAATTATAATAATATAATTTCGCAATAAGCACATCATGGTTGATTGTGTCAAACGCCTTGCTATAGTCAAGTAATACCAACGCCGAAGTTTTTCCTTTATCACAAGCAGTAATAATTTCATTAGTCACATGGAGTAACGCAGTGGTCGTACTATGATGACGTCTAAATCCAGATTGTATGCTAGGCATTATTTTACAGTTATCCATATGTGAACGAATTTGACCATCTATTATTTTTTCAAGGACTTTTGATAACGTCGGTAAAATGCTAATGGGACGGAGATCATTAAATTCTTTGGGTTCTTTAGTTTTGCATAATGGAATTATCAAAGCTTCCTTCCATACCTGAGGAACTACTGCATTTGTAAGACAAAAATTTATGATATGTTCCAAATATTCAGTTATATAAGGAATACACAGTTGTATAGTTTTTAAATCGATGCCGTCTACCCCACATGCATTAGATTTAAGTTGATTAACTATTTTGAGTATTTCACCAGCAGTTACTTGTTTAAAAGAAAAAATAGTATTTGTAAATTTTGATTTAGTTTTATAACCATCAATAATATCGATATTGCTAGGAAGATCAAATTTAGTAGAATTAATAAAGTAGTTATTTATGGAATTTACGTCAGATAAATTATCTGGAACACAAATTTCAGGTTTTTTATTTATATTAAATAAGCGTAGTGCTTGCCAAAGTTTTTTCGACTGAGTGTGCTTAGATACAAATTCTATATAAGCTTTTTTTTCCCTTCTTATAGCTGCGGTGGTATAATTTCTTAGCGTCTTATAAAAGTCCCAGTCAGAAGGAAGCTTAGTTTTTTTTGCCTTAACACGTGCCTGATTACGAAGTTTTATCATTTGCTTAACAACATCAGTTAGCCAAGGTGCTGGTGGTTTTCTTACCTGTACTGTCCTCAGAGGAGCATGCCTATCCATCACTTCCATTATTTGTTTATTTAAAAAATTTACTTTAGAATCAATATCCTGAAAGTAATAAATCATAAACCAAGGTTTAGCAATCAAGTCGGACTTAAAATCTTCATCTTGCCTTTCACCCAGTACATCAACAATAAGCCAAATAAGTATGGCGTTAAGTACTGGATACTTAATGATAGTTAAGAAATATATTTGTTGGGTGCTTTTCCTTACCTCGGGAAAGATTTCGCTGATCGTTCTTTGGTTATCATATGGTTATCAACCTTGTTAAGCGTTATCTAAACACCTGCGATAATTTTTTCACGTTGTTGAAACTGGCACATTTAGTGGGTGCGTTGAACAGAGTAAACAAAAGAGGTTCTTTAAAAATGTCCAAAAATCCTCAGTACACAACTATCTTATACAAGACAGATGACGTGGCCCTAACTCCATACCAAAGAAAAGTATAAAAGAATGTGCATCTTCTGACTACTTTTCATTCTGGGGTTACAATTAACAATAAGCATGAAAAGACAACTCCTGAAACAGTGGCTTTTTACAATGATACAAAATGCGGTGTTGGTACGGTCGATCAAATGGACCTGAAGAACACCATTAGATCAGTAACCCTGAGCTGCACTGTCTACATCAACGCTCCACTACGGTCAAGATCTGACAAATTTATGGAAAATAAACGCTCTTCTTAGTAAGTATTTTTTTATGTGTACCATTTTGTTCCCCCGTCTTATACGGCGACTTTTTTGAAGACGAGGGCTATCGGGGTAGTCATCCCCCTCCCTTCCAGAAATTACTCCACTACTGGCTAACAAGGTAAAGCGTCTTAATATACCTATTTGCGTATTTGACTAGTTGTTATAGTATATTACGGGGCCTTAAGGGCCGAATTTTGCTATTTTTTAGACTTGTTCCGGCACTTAACGATCGAGTCTCGTTTAATATTTTTTGCGCTATCAAAAATAAAAATTAAAATACCGTTGAATATTATAAATATTGTTTGCCTAAATAAAGGGCGTGATTGTTGTTTCCATAGTAACTAAATACAAAACAATCTTCTATAGCAGTCCTAGGACCGTTATATCTATAACGGGCTTATTATTTTATTGTTGTCATACCAACCAACAAGGATACGGAAAGTCGGCCTTTTCGTCACAGATAACTAACTCAACAACAAGTAAAAATAGGTTGGTAGCGCAAAAAACTATTTTCATAACTTAAATTATGACATAGGGGTCAATTAACGAATTAACCCCATCCGGCACTCAAAGATGGTCAGCAA
The DNA here is from genome assembly GCA_940337035.1 of Agriotes lineatus. NCBI lineage: Eukaryota > Metazoa > Arthropoda > Insecta > Coleoptera > Elateridae > Agriotes > Agriotes lineatus. The sequence goes on from OW679196.1 coordinate 58,387,075, forward strand.
ATCCATACCTATTACATAATTGGAAAAAATCCAAAGGTTAAACAGTTTTGATATATTACAATTTTCACATTATATATAATTTCCTATTTAACGGAGAGTAGTGGTCAATCTGTGTTTGAATTTTATAAAAAATACTGATTCTCCATATAAAATTATTATTTATGTTTATTACTGGTGTCCGTTAAAACGAAGGTTTATGATTATCTCTAACCGCATTTTTACCAGCGAAAACTGAATATTTTGTGGCCCATCCCCTGCCATGAAGCCCAACTTTATTTAAATTTCTAAGGGTTGTTTTTGGATTCGCAGAAACGGGTTAATTTAGTGCTACTGCAGTTGCAATGGACGTCGGGATAAACAGCACATCGGCGAGAACTTGGATTTGCATAGAAATCGTGCGGCGCTGATGGAGCCATGTCACAAGGTGGCCGTGAATCAGAGACAATAGCCGAGTTTCCGCTTGGGGTAAGTCGTTCCGGATATACGCGGTATTGCTAAAGATGCGCGCAGGGACGTTTAAGTAAACGAATTACATGTTTATGATGAATTACCGGAATTAAACGCGAAGACCCCTGCAATTCGAAAAGTGTAATTTCAAGGAAGTTACTAGTTTAATTATTTTTGCTCTGAGATAGCCAGCAAAGGTTTATAACAGCAACATTATATTTGCACTTTAGTGAACATTTCCTAATACTAGAAGTTCTCATTTAAATGAGTCTCAAATCCTATATTCAAATAACCAAGGATACCTGATCTACTATTTGAAAAAAATATTTTTGAAACCATCGACGTGTTTTCCATTTGCTTGGTTTGCGGTACATTGAGCCATAAAAAAGGTCTTCTTGATCGGGCATTTGTATTAAACACGGATCGATTTTATCCTTGTGGGCAATTTTCAATTTGTATTGAAAAAAGTAAAAGGAGTATTCGAATCACGGAATAATCCTGTCCATCACAACAGCTATATACGAGTAGTAGCAAAACCCACATCCCACAATAATAGCGATAGCACCGTAAAGTTTCATTTAATACTGGATATAAAGTCCATAGGCGTCGGACGTGTGCGATATTTACCCCTAAACCGTCACACCACCTTCCCACTACCGCTTTGTTTCGGAAATTGCAAATTCCACCAAGGAACGTACGCAGCTGCAAGCTGCGATAGGCATTTAAGTGCCTACTTGTTTATTTACTGCTGCAATGCATGCCTACATATAAAGTGCAATCGGTGTATGTTTTTTATTCTAAGGTCTACACTAGGGTATAAGACACATTTTTTAAAAAAATTCAGGTCTTATATGATACACAGTTTAACTAAAATATATATCTATTGGATATTATTGGAAACAAAACATCTCAAAACAGTTTAAATTTTAAATTGATAATATCTGTTTAAATTTCCAGCAAAAGTGTCGAGTGCTAATTGAGTTGATAATCTCTATCTTATTGAGGAATATTGGAACAGTCCTCATATCCTCCATTACCGTATTAATTTTATCGAATATCGAGAGATTCAAATAGTTCATTGACATATGGAAAGAGTAAAGAGAAGTGAAAAAAGAAGAAAATAAAGAAGACGATAAGTAGGGATGCGAAAATAAAATATTAATACAAATAACTAGAGTTCGTCTTCTTGACTATCCTTATCTTCTCTTTCTTTCTCTTACTTTGTCATATGTCGAAGGAATAAGATGCCAGCGTGGTATACGAATACGTTAAACGTTTTTATTTTTTATATATCTAATTTTGGAATATCACTTAAAGCACAGATCATGTCCAGAGGTTCTGGGAATAAATTAAATTACAACACACTAGTTTTGTAATTCTGCCGATTACCTACAATAATCGACTAATCGAATGAACCTTTACTTTGGACTTTCAGAGACTCCATTCTTCTATCTTGCACCTTTAACTTGATCAATGTGCAATAATGCTCCTTCAGTTTGCTTCAGGCAATTATTAATTTGCTTATAGTTTGTTCCTTCTGCAAAGCTGCAAATATGTGGAAGGGGAAAATGCATTTTCATGAATATAGAATACGAATTCCTGACACCACACAGCATGATATGTTAAATATAGTTACCAAAAGAGAAATGGTTTTTCAAGTATCTTCAAAACAGTTGGTAATGTCGAATCATAATTGCAGCTTTAAACATAAAATTACACAAACTAGATGCATTTGGTAAACATAACCTCACATGTAAGACCTGTTTAAACACAACAAAGTAATTTTACATAGTTAAATTCGAGAAACTGTCATGGTCAACCTTCATGCACAAAAGATGTGAACAGAGTATAGTGGTGCAGTAGTCTGGCTGCTAGAACAATAACAAAAAAGTTTGTTAAAATTTGTTGACATGGTTAATTTTCGAACTTGTGAGAAAATATGTCACATTTTTGCTCTAGTGCGAAAATAACTCATTTCGAAATTCAAATAAGAACTGAAATGTCATCATTATGATATTTAATTTTAAAAATTGGTTTTATGATTTAAGTTCGAATGAAAGCCGTAAAAATGTAAGTATTTACGCACAAGAGATTTTGCAAGTACACAAAAAATAAAATGACACATATGGTGAAGTGGTAATTAAATGTTTGCAAAACGATATGAATTTTTGACAGATTGAAAACATATTTTTTGACATGATGGTATATCAACCTAGTCATGACCGAAGGTGTTTATCATGATTTATTACCGTTAATCGTTTATTTAACGGTTTCCTTAATGTATAGAAAATCGTTAATAATTACCCCTAGACTGGATGATTTTTTATTAATAAAATATTTTAGGAAATGGTTTATTAATGACCATTATTAATGAATAATTTTTTATTAATAAACGATTTTTGTATAAAAAATCAAAGACACCATTTTAAAATTCTTGTCACTTATAATTACACGAGAGCTTTTTTCTTGTCGAAGTAAACTTGACATTTTAATGAGAATTTTTTGCTTGGCAATTTAACGAAAAAAACTGCCTCCGAAAAAATTACGAGGCCGAAGGACGAGTAATTTTTTCTGGCAGTTTTTTGAGTTGAATTGCCCAAAAGCAAGAAAACTCGAATTATAAATGTTAAGTTTACTTCAATAAAAAAAAAAGCTTGAGTGTAATTCGGTACGACAATTTAATGAATACATATTTAATTTACATATTAGGTAATTTAGAAGTCACTAAATTAACAAACAAGGCAAAAATTATTTTAAAAAGAGACCGGTTTAAAAGTTAGGTTCCTTTTTGTCGCTGGAAAAGTTAGGGCTAACTTTTGCCGCTCTCATAGTGACAAAAAAATCGCGGCTTATGGGATTTTTAGTGTATGCATTAAATTGTGATGGAAAAAACTATATTGTCCTCAATTTAATAAGATACGAACGGAAAAATATTATAACTAACTCGTGTGTTGCTCGGGGATTAATAATAATTGCTCTCACTAACACACTTGTTTGTTAAATAGCTATCATGCATTTCATTCGGCAGCTTTCGTTAAAATATTATAAATGTTAACTTTATCATTATGTGTGGATAGTATATTACGCAACTAATTTAAAAAAGTGATGTTTTACTGAACGGGTATGTCTGGTTTGAGTACGAGCGTTAGCGAGTACTTAAACGGCCATACGAGTTCGGTAAAACCACTTTTCTAACGCGTTGTGTATAATAATAATTTATCGTATTTCCTAAGAAATGGGAAATATTAAATATTAATATAAAATTGACAGTAAATGTCAAAACATAACCAAGCTGACCAGCACTTGTTTCTATGTACTAAAGCACAATAAGCAGTTCCAGAAATTTGACATAGTGACATAGTGCTACCAACAATACACTTGAGCATTGCCAAACGTAAAACGGATCGCCGTTGCTATGCAGAAAAGTGTTGCTATGTAGAAAAGTACCAGATATCTAAACGATTTTGAATGTAGAAATGTAGTACATTACCAAATGAAATGTGATAAAACGCTTTTAGACATCCCTTTACGAGATGAAATAGGCGACGGTGTCAGTATAGTTTAGTAAAAAAATGTAAAGCGTTATATTTCCAGAGTATTATTAAAAGAAAGTAAACAGCGACGAAAAAAACCAATAAAGTATATTTAATTGATACATATACAATTTCTCTCAGTTTTTGCAATAAGAATATATTATTTGTTAAAAACATTTTTCGATCACTAATAAAAAAAACATGAACAATGAATATCAGTACGGCGCAAGTTAATAGAACACAAAGACTTATTCTTATTTCGCCAACTGAGTTCTCATTAGACTACTAGAAAGGTTAAGTAAAATTTACATTTCATTAGAAACACGATAAAGTCCTTTGTTAACAAGTTAGTACCTTTTTGTGTATTACCTATGTTGTAATATATCAAAATAAAAAGATGTCGTTATTATAATTATCAAAATGCTCATACAAAGGGTACACATCAAAACTTTAACAAAATAAAAACGCATATAGCTGAATCATTAAATTGATTGTATTCCTTGCATTTTAACATTGACTGTAAATCTTGCATCATCTCGGCCCTACTACTTTCAAAGAAGGAGTTGTTTGACGTTTCGGCGATGGTACCTATGTAGCGTACTTCAAAAATACTGTTTTGAAATCAAGTTCAAAAATTGACAAATATATAGCAACCACAAATATACGAATAGCAAAATAATATATTGCAAAGGCTTCCGTGATTTGGTGCCTGTTTACTATTATTTATTTTGGTATTAAAATATAAGTTAAAATGTACGGGCAAAAATCCTAATACACATACAATTCTCGGTTTATATTTTTATACTGTGCTCATAGTTTGCCTGTCAGTAAATTAAGGCTGGTTAAAATAGAACTGTAATAATTAATCGCACAAATAAAAATGGTTGAATGTCCCTCTTTCTATTTTATTTAACTGCAATACTGATTACGCTAGCTCTCGGCACACCAGACTTCTTATCTCATGAGTTGGGTTCATAAATGGACTATAATATCAAATTTTAGATTATTTGTTTCAAGGTAGCTCGTTTGCACGTTATTGGTAGATAAAATTTAGAATCTCGTAAATTGACAAATGAACATAAAATGCTTTTTTGCGTACAGCGTGAAATTGAAATTTAAAATAGTGAACTACTGTGAAAACGCGTCAGGTAAATTATTTAAATATTCCCGCTTGCCAACTATTAAAACATCGCCTTGATTGTTTTTAGGATGACGTTAAAACTCCCCTTGATTTTCTGTACGCCGATCTTTCAACTGTTTATGATCGATTTCGCCCCAAAACCTGGTGACGCCGTTCGATTTTTGAAAACCACTAAGCCTCTTCGGCACGGTTTAATCTTGGATTTCCCGAACGCTGACACTCAATTTTTAGATCTATCCTACCTCGTGAAGTTTGCTCCGTTGCTGCTCGCAGAGCTGGTCGTAGTGACGCTGCTGGAATATCTCAGGTTGTAGCTGCTTCCCTGGGTGCAAGTTTCTCTCAGCATACTCCCTGCACACTCCTCTAATCTCCTGGACCGCTAACCTTTGACTTCCCATGCTGATTTGGGTCGTAGTCGAACCTCGGAAATTTCAGGTGCTCGCTCCCGTTCACACAATCGGAAGCAGATTAGATTTTTTTTATTTTTATGTAGTGGATCTTCCTACAAACACTTGTACTGAAGTACGGAGACTTAGGCAATAAAACTGTACACTTCTGAACCGGTAAAAATACTTTTATTAATATAAAAACAGTAATTGAAAATGGAGCACAAATTTGCCCTGTCTGCCAATAATTTTATTCAATTGTTCTCCCATTTAATGACAAAAAAGCATCATGTTGCTAAGATACGGTTTATTCTACTATTATTTGGAAATTAGGATTGATAATTTTTACTACAAATAGAATAAAGTTTGATTACATAAATTACAATCTAACATTTTCTTAAAACCTAATATATTGTCTTTTTGGCTTATAACTAATTTTGTCCTACATCGTTGCACTCACAAACGTTTTTAATTTCACAGCTCTGTTTTTGCACCATGTTTTTAATTATTAACGCACTCATATTTGAGTTTCGCACTTTTCACGTTGGTTGCTTTTATTCTGCTGCCTCCATTCAGGAATTGCTCTTTGCAATTTTCTATATTATCCTTCATCTTGCTTCACCCTTCTGCTTGCTCACAATTTTCACTGTCCTTGGCTTTATTGATAACTACGCTCCTTTTATGCACGTAACAACCTTTTTGTGTCAATTACTTTCGTTCGGTCTGGCTTTACATGTGCACAAACCTGTCATTTTAATTATATTACTTTATTTAAAAGCCAAATTTAAACCCTCTGAAATATGCTTTGCCTTTGCGTGCCTTTATCCGACTAATTACTGTTTCTCGCATCTCATAATCAATGCATTTAATATTTTAATTTTTTTTAAATTGCAATTATATAAAATATCCCAACTCTGTGCTTTATTGACTCGGTTGAATATTTTGCACTGCAAACAGAGCCAAGTTATGGGCTTAATACCATTTCAATATTTTAATATGAGATTTTATATACGTGCTTTCGTAAAGTAGTGGATAAATTCGTTAAAAAATCAAGGAATCACTTTTGGAAAGAACGCTGGGACCCGTCCATTTTTATTTGCTTTTTTAAAATAAAATCTATAGGAGGTATGACGTAATCGATATTTTTTTAAATGGCAACCCGCTTTTTTATTACGGAATTTGAAAGAAATAATTTTTTTACTTACGCTAATATGATTTTATAGTATAGGTGACATGACCAAAAATTAAGAAAATAATTTTAAAATTGCAAAATACTAAATTTAATTGCAATTATAACTTCAAAAGCAACTAAATTAAATGTTCAAATTGTGCACCGTTGTCTTCCTGACAGTATCCAAGATGACCGATATGTTTTTTATTGATTGCTGTCATCATCATACTTCCTAAAATTAAATTTAGTATTTTGCAATTTTTGGTCATGCGACCTACACTCAAAAATCAACTTAGCCTAAGTAAAAAAATGCGTGCTTTCTTATTCCCTAATAAAAAAGAGGGTGGCCATTTAAAAAACACCGATGACGTCATACCACCTGCGGGGGTCACCCTGTATGTATAGATTTTGTTTGAAGAGAATGTGCAAATAAAAATAAAAGTCTGCGCGTCTCAGCATTTTCTTCCAGAAGTTATTCCTTGAATTTTTAACGAATTTATCGACTACTTTACGACAGCACTGGATAAAATACATCAACAACTATTATACTTTAATTAAAGCTATTCTAAACGTTTCATAGCTCGAGGACAGCGACAACAATATATCTATCTCAGGATCGGCTGAAGGTTTATCGCAAGAATCAATGTATGACTAATGAAGACCTGAAAGCACTAATGTTCTACTAAAAATCTTAAATAATGCTTGGACAAGAAGGCAGTTGTTTATGGAAGTAATGGAATTCACACATTTTAGTAGATAAGCTTGGAAGCAAAGTTGGTGGCAGCATCAAAACACCTAACTCTTCACAGCTCTTCTTGACAAGCAATAGCGTTGTTACTATTTGACTAAGCACGTCGTCCAGGATGCATACGGGGATTTCGGAAACTAGAAGAGCCATCTGAAAGAAGACTCGTGAAACAGATGGGATGCATCTTGATTGGATATCGAAAGGTGGACATAATAGTTATTTACGTGGCAACCTTAGTAAATTAGTCTTTATGGGCGAGCCGGATAATTTGCAAGTCGAGCGACGTAGGAGCTAGACCTGTAATCCAACGACCCCAATAAAGGCTAACTGCAAGCGAGCTGCGTACTACGTTTTATTTCCAATGCTACACATCCTTAGTGATTAATAAAGCATGCATTTATAAGAAAACAAGGTGCTTGTAACGTCGCCATGGCAACATTTTACAGGCAGCGTGCCTGTAAAGACTCCTTCACTGAGTCAAGACAAGTCAAGAGGAAATAGGAGCTAGTTCACTGTTGTCCACGGAATCAAAAAGAAGCGAAGAGAAGCCGCAAAAAAAGTATATAGAAGACATTAAGAGAGAACGTCACTAGATAGTGGTTTCAACAATCTCAGGATAGATGTGTTTGAAAAGTAATTTGATAGGTTTCTGTGCAGAACTGTACAATTAACAATTCGCAGCTGATCAAGAGAGAAAGAAGAATGATAGGATGATAAACTTGGTTAGTTATACATTATGAACTATAGGGTATGACTAAGTCTATGCAAATAAAATTAAAACCTTTTACAGTCTACACAATGTTTTTCAATCTTTTCCATTTCATCCTCTTTTCTGCATACATTCATCTACTTTGTCACTCCATGATCTGCGAGGTCTTTCTAGCTTCATGTTCCTTATCTCTCTCCAACCTAGAACTATATTTACCTATCTGTTTTCTGATCTTGGCACGTGACAAAACTGCTTAAACTATGTTTTACCATACGTAGTTTGGGTTAATTTTAGGGACAATATGTAACATTTAGTTTACAATTTATAATTGATGCGGTCTACTTTAATGTAAACGTCGCATTTTTAATCAATGTTATTAGATCGAGTTGCAATCCCCTGGCTCAATTTTTAATTGTAAATATAGTTTAAGGTATACTCGCTCGCGCAATAAATCTAAACTAGTAGGTCAATTGTCAACTTGAAATAAATACAGAATTTTACGTTAGTAATTTTAATACAGTTTTAACATCTACTGTGTTTATTTCCATGGGAGTTAACATAAACGACAACTGTTATAAAGAGAGTGGCCATTTTGCCCACACAAGTTCTTCCAACTCTAAATACTTTAAATATCGTATCAATAAGTTTGCAACCCTTTAGTGGCTATCAAACATATTAACTTGGTCTTCTTAGTCGACAAACTACATTCTCTAAATCACTTCCTAAGGGTGCGATATTAGAAGTTTGAGAAAATCCGATTTCCAACTTTTGTGTGCAGCGTATTGTCTTTATACAGGTTTTTCCCACCCTTGTCAGTCCTTCTCAAGTTTTTCTCAAGTCGATCTGTGCTAATTGAATATCTTTATTTGTTGTAATTATCTTTTCTTCAATGGTTGTATCATGTAAATGTAGTTCGGGCACTATATATTTGCTTAGAATCTTTCTTGTTTTTCTCTTCATCTTTTTATACGATTTCTTCTATTCTTGTATCTTAATGTTCACTTTATATTCGTCCTTTCGTTGCAACTTTTGAGAATAGATATCTACTGTACTACTGTTTACTCATTTAGCACATTTTATCCAGGACTTCCCTTTTCAAACAGCTGCTAAAGAATGCTCCCTAATTTCCCTGTGACAAATTTGGTCTGGCATAATGCCTCCATACCCTAAAACCTACTATTTCTAAAAATACCATAGTCTGAAATCTTTATGTAGATTATCCTATCATGGACACCTCGAATATCCACAAAGAGAAGGCACACAACTTGGGAGTATCCTGCTTGATCACACTACAAAATGAAAAATATTAACACATGAACGTTCCGGAAGACAAATCTATTTCCGTTTTCAAAAGCTAACTAATTAAATTAAAAATTTAGAAGAACTTAGCTTATATTATGAAGATTGGGCAGAATGCGATTAACCTCCCGAATAAACAGCGCGACACTGACTACTTGATTATATCGTTAAAAATGAATAGCCAACTATTATTATTTTAAATCAACTGAATGCGTGGACACGTATTCGTCTTTGATTAGTAAAATATATGCAGTTTCTTGAATTTTACGTCTAGTTGATAGCGATTCTTTTGATACAATCTTTGTGTTTTGCCAATTTATTTTGTGGTTGTTATTCCAAGCATGTTTTGCTATTTTAGATTTGTCAATTTCGTATTTTTTAATTAAGTTTTGGTGTTTTTTAATCTAATTTCTAAAGGCCTTAATGTTTCACCGATATAGTATTTTCCGCATTCACAAGGAATAATATATGTACAATTCTTTGAAAGTTGTTCTTCGTTGAACGGTTTCGTTTTTGTAAGGATCGACCGCAAGGTATTCCTAGTTTTGAATACCGTCCTAACATTAAACATTTCCAATTCGTTTAATTTTGTTAGACATGCCTGGAATATAAGGTATAGTTAGAGTGTTTTATGTTTGAGTGTCGGTTCTCTTCTGTACATTGGCGTTATTGTTTCCCGTATCTAAAATTTTCCCAACAAGACTCTCGGGATAAACGTTATCTTTTAAAACATTTATAATACAATCTTTTTCTTTTTTGAAGAGTTCATTATTGGAGCACACAACTTTGGCTCTATCGCAAAAACTTTTTACAACACCTGATTTGGTGATGTTTGAAGTTAAAATGTAAGTACTTATTGCGTTGGGTTTCTTGGCGAATACTGATGTTTAAAACGTGTTTATTGGGTGTGTGATTAGTGTACAAGGAAAGCTAACTGGTTGTGTTGCTCTGTTTCTAATGTGAGTTTGATGGAGGTATCTTTACTGTTTATAAGTTCAGGGAATATATTAACTTCCTTAATACTATAAGGAAAAATTGCAATTACATCATCAACATACCCCCGCCAAACTATTGGTTTGTTTGTGTATGTGTAGACATGTTGCTGCTCAAATTCTTCCATAAAAAATGTTACCAACAATGGAAGATAAAGGGGAACCTATTGCCATTCCGAAATCTAGTTGGCAGTATTCAATATGTCGTTTTAATGCCGAGCGTTAAAAGTTCCATAATGGTGGCAATGCTTAATATTGTTCGTGTCTGTAACATGTTATCGTTTTGTAGTCTTTGTTTTATGATGCTAATTGTCTGGTCTACTGAAACATTTGTAAACAGGCTAATTGCACCAAAACTAACCATTAAGTGTTAGGTGTTCATTTTGGTTTATTTAAGTCTTTCAAGAAAATGCAGTGTGTCTTTAATGTAGAGTCTGCATTTTCTGATAAAGGGGTAAGTATTTTAAGTAAATATTTAGCTAAATTGTGGCATGGTGAACCTATAGAACTAACTATTGGCCTAAGTGGTACATTTGTTTCGTGTATTTTTGGCAATCCATAAAAATGAGGAGGTTCACAGTAGTGTGGTATTAGTGTGCGCCTTACAAAATTTCTGAATTTGTCTTTGTGTGTGTGTAAAGTGTTTTGTAGATCTTTGTTTCTATTGTAGGTGTTGAATCTTTCTTAAGTTTAGTGTATTGTCCTTTACTAATGAGTGTCATGATCGTTTCATTGTATGTGTGTGTACAGTATTATAGTGGCGTTACCTGTGTCTACAGGTAGAATTTTAATTGTATTTCTTGTTTGGAAATGTTTTGTCTTATCGTGAGAGGTCGTTCTAGTATAATTTTGTTCCTAATTCTATATTCTTGTCTAACGTCTTCTGGAAGTTTCTAATTGTTGAAAACGAAAGTAGATTTATCTTCCAAAACGTTCATGTTCTAATATTGTTCATTTTGTAGTGTGGTGAAATGCCCAAAATATAGCATGATTATTGAAGCGCCATAAATATGCTTCAGAGATGATCCTACTTGATGATTCTTAAAACTGAATTTTATATTGAGAGACAACATAATATACTGCAGAATGCATTGTTTTACACTCTTTTACTAATTATTAGGCAAATTTTAATGTAGTGCATATTATTACTGTTATTGTTTACATACATTGTGGTATATGCAAGGTGCTTTAACAAACAGCAAAGCAGAATATTTTTCACTCATTGTTTGTTCATTAGTCGTTTTCAGTTGATCAGTTATGACTTTCAAAGTTTATCTCCAAAGCTGTGGACTAAAACTTGTTTCGTTGTAGTTAAACACGGCCGCGTAACAACTTGTAAGCGTCGAATCGCCCAATCATAATTTGCGCCTGAGAAAGTAAAATACGATTTTGAAGGAAATTAGGCCAGAAGCGTTATTGGGCAATTATTTTTCATTACTCGTCGTACCGATATTTTTAAATTTCACTTTCCCTAACATGGATTTACATAGGCAGAATTATGGCAGGAACGTTCCCAAAACTGTCGTGCGTTATGCAAAAGACACGGCCTTATTTACAATTTCCAGCGTGCACCTGAGCGGCTGCAGTTGTGGTGGAATGAAACTTGAAGCGTCGCGACGCCTCTATTTGAGTGATCGACCCAAGCGGGTAAAGCAACCTATTTGAATGCATAGTTGTCCGTCAGTCAGGACGACATTACCGCAAGAACCCTCCATCGAACAGGACAATAAATTGTCATAAAACCGTCAGATCGTCTGATTTGACAGCTGGGGGGTAATTAAAGAGAGAATTTATGAGCGCACCGTCGCCCGCATCCAGATACCTAAGGGATCTTTGTAGCGAAATGATTCTATTACAGACTACCGCGAGGTCCTAACTACTACGCGATTTTATACCATAGTTATTGATTACGTCAGGATTACTGTTTAATTAAAAACATGGAACCACTTTTTTAAATTTTGAATTAAAATTTAAGGAACATAAAATTTATGGTTTTTATTTAAGTGGTGCGAAGTCAGCACCCTATGCCCATTTTTGATATATTTATATCTAAACATGATCTCTTACATTTTCATATTTATCACACAAGATAATACGTTTAGTAATACACATAAAATAACAGTTTTGGCAAGAATGGCAATATTTTTTTCAGAAACAGTTTATTGCCTTGATGGCGTTTATACCAAGGAATAAGGAATATGTCAATCCTTTAATGGTGATTTAAAAAAAGTACGTTTAATTTTAGGTGTAATCTATGTCTTTATTTAAGGAACACAGTTTAAGAATGCTATTTCGACAAAAATAATTTGATATAGTTCATTTTATGTTTAATTCGCAGCTTATACCTGTAAGCTGCAATAGTTATCTACATTACGAGTGCGGTAGGTTGCATTTTACAGCGCAAGGTATTAATTTGTGACGCACGACGCGAAGCGTAGTGCTTTAATAAAACCGAGTCTGTTACATTAACGCAAAACCTAATCTAGAATTTGACATAGTCTGGCAACAATACACTTGAATACTGTCAAACGTACGCCATGAATCATAGACGTTAAATGCTGCCGGCCTAGGCCATGTAAATAGTTGTTACTACACCAGAATACAAAAAGGAAGTTTCCATAATTGAAATACTTATAATAATCTTCGACATATAAAGATAAAAGGAGTTAACGGTTATATATTTATACATATAAAATAACAGGATATGTGTTTGATAAAAAAGGAATATTAGTTTATGTTCCGTTCAAAGTTTAAGTTCATATTTAATAGAAATACATAGGATTTCAGCAATAACCTGAAAGGTTATCTATCATTTCGATAAAGAAACGCATTAAAATCCACGCAGCATTTTAAGCCTGAAATTTGATTTATTTATTTACCAAGAGTCTAAGAAATAAAATAGTTTCGTTTTACAGTCGTTAAGAGCAGACCTTGTAGTTTAATTGTTTTAAATATAACATTTATGTCATTTCTTATGATCTGTAAAAAGTAAAGTAGTTTTCGTTTTTAAACGGCGACGTCCATGATATTTTTCTCTTCGTTTATCCGTTCCAGAATTGTGTTGTTAGTAAGATGGAGTACCAATTACGCCAGGAATATAACATTCCAAAAGGCTTGTAATTTCTTGTAAGCTTCCTTTGTAAGGATCCAGGCTTCAGCTTTAAGCAGAAACCCATTCTTTTGGCATTGGGTCTGGTTGGAATATTTTGTTATATTTGCTGGTCTTCTTTTTGTTGTTTTTATTATCTCTTCTCCTATCAATGAACGGAACAATGATTAACGTTGCCTCTTTTATTATGTCGGGTTTGCTTTTCATGATAGAAAAGCTTTCCACGAGCTTTTTGTAGCTTACTATTTTCCCTTGATATCCCAGAGAATTTTTCCTTTTTGGTCTAAAGTGCTTCCTGCCGTTTTTGTTTGAATAAGCTAGTATCCTTACTGTAATGCTTCGATTTCTTTGCATTGCTTTGAAAGCTAATGGTTTTTTGTCATCCTTGATCTTTCTTCTAATAATTTTGTCTCATTATCCATGTTCTAATGCAATCTTCTCTTGACCAGTAGTTTTAGTGTCTCTTCTATCATTCATTCGTTATTCCTTCTTCTTTCTATAGATACCAATTATTATGTAGCTGTTTGTTGGCCGTGGATTTACTGCCTTTTTATCTTTTCCCTGCATGAGTATACATTCTGCTACTAATGTTAGAAAATTTCTGGCTGATGGTCATTTTTGTCTCTTTTCGAACAACTTTTTATTTTCCTGATAGCTACTGTAGATTTTCTGCTTATTCATTGCTTTGGAGTCTAATTATAGACTCGAGCTGGTTATGTTTCAATGGCGTTTTGATGACATTTTTTCACGAAGATGATTTTGAATGATATTGTCTGCTACTCAACGCGATGAATATTGTCTTCGTGGTGGTACATAAAAAATACGTTTTACTGTTAACTACTAATTATGGACGTGTTTTGATTTTCATACTGAAGTAGTCTGTAATAAAATTGATTTGACTCATTTTCCGTTCTTTAGAGTTGCTCTTAGATCAGCGTAGAACTTGACATTAATGTTCATATTAACTTGTGTGGTTGTGAGATATTTATTTTAGTAACAATTCTGTCAGTTACGGCGAACAGTAATGTTACTAGTTGTTCAAGTCATTTTTGATTAGTTTCCACTCCGTTGTTGATAGCTATTCAATACTACAAGATATCAATTAAGACTACAAGAGATGAAAGTATCGTTCTTTACGTGAGTTTATAATTTCACGAACGAAAAAAAAAACGTATTTAATCGCAATGAGTAAATGATTAATATTCTTCCTACGAATATAAAAAATTGAAAATCTACAGTACATAACTCAAACATTACAAATTAATTTAGAATCTGATAGTACTTCGTATGAATTGCCCAAGTATGTAAAGACCAAATTGCGAAAACTCTTGCAGGCACACAATTGGTTGTTTATCTATTCCCCTAGCAACGCACACTTTCATTTATAGTGATGAGTGAGTCTAAAGTAAACGTTTACGCTCGCTGTACAACTCTCACTCTTCTTAACTTGTGGAAAAATAAACTTTTATAGAATTTAAAAACATAATTACATTCATGCTCTAAGGGTTGGCATTGGTGAATAAAGTTATAGCTTATGAAATAACTGTAATTTATAATGTCCCTTTATTAATGTCACGTAAACTATGACCTTGTTTTGTTATATTTAAGATGTACGTTTCAGACTATTCTCCGTTGAGAAGGAAAACTCACGAGCTTCAAGTATTTTGTATGTTTTGTATATGGCTTTGTTTTAATTTGTCTTAGGAATTAGCGTAGATACGAGCGTAAATGTCTTAATGGGGATTTTTCTAGAAGATGAGAAGAGTCAAGGTTTTTATATAAATTTTCACTTATAGAAGTGGTGTATCCATTGACTTCTAATACAAGTAGTATTGACATTAGGTATTTGAACAACTAGTGAGGAAAGCCATACTTTAAAGGTAGAGAGTAACAAAATTATTGCTTTCATACGTGTTGTATACGCATAGTGATATCTTGTTTCTAGAAATTCTATCGAAAAGGATTTCAGAATTTATCCTTTGAAGATGAGATTACATTTTTTGGCCAACGTGGTAAAACAAATAAATTATTAAAATCTTAGTTGTCGAATAGGGAACAACTAGTTAGCTTTTCTGGGGTAAAATCTGGAATTGTTCTCGGTCCCCTGCTATTTCTTTTATATATTAATGACATAGATTCTGCCTTAACTTGTAAATTTATCTGGTTTGCTGATCACATTCCATTATCAATTTCGGAAAATTCTGATAAAACTCTTGTAGATAGAGCTGATTTTAAACTTAGGAATATATTAGATTTTATAAAAATTTATAAGTTAATGGTCAATCTAGATAAAACTATGATAAAGCAATTTTTTACAAATTATTTCAAAATTAATCGCGACGTTAAACGTGTATAATAAATCTATTACTAATTTTGAAGTTTTTAAATTATTGGGCATTAATCTGGATTTATCTTTATAATGGAATAATCGTATAAATGCAATCTATAAAAAATTAGCAAGCACTTGCTTTGCTCTTAATAGAATTACTGATTTTGCTGATATCGAGACATGCAGAACTTTGAACCAGTTCCGAGATACGGTATCTTATTTGGAGAATCTAAATCGTGTGTTTGTTATACAAAAAAGAATAATTCGCAATATATTTCATTTATTTCATTTTGGAACCATCATCTTGCTTATTAGCATTCGATAGCGGACGTAGAATGGTTTTTACGGCTCTAGGGCCTATACAGTTGCTACGTAATATCACAAGCACCAACAATGTATTATATCAACACCAATAATCTGCAAAGAAACTATAGCACACCAAAAATTCCCGGCGCCAGCACAATGATGGTGCAGTAGTCTGTAGTTAAAATACTGAAATTTTGAATTTTATCCATTTGGAGAACCAAAATGAAATAAAACGTTGTATGCACCACGTACCTAATCACGATTATAGCTCTTGGAAAATTTAAATCTCTCCGCTTCGCGTCGCGCTTTAAAATTCCCTCGTGCTATAATTTATTGATTATGCCCTTAATACATAAATAACTATTGCAGAGACAAGAGTCGTGCAAAACCAGTTTCATCAATCAGAGTTTTAACTCTTATTAGTATCTATATATTAGAAATTTTCTCTATGTTAAGTCTAATATCAGTAAACTCAAATTTTTCAACGGGAACCATCAATATAGCGCTTGCTACGGTCACTTACAGCATCATAATCATCTTCAATTATTTAAATCCAGTCCTTGGTATATGGGTACGGTCTTCTATAACATACTACCTGTTAGTCTTAAAACGTGTGGTAAAAGGCATTTAAAAAGGATTTGATATTAATTCTCATAATCAAAGCCTTTTATACGTTAGAAGAGTTTTTAACATTTAGATTTTAAAATGAATTGGACTACAATAAACATAATGTAGTTTCCTAAGTTAGCCTGTGATAAATGTAAGTAGTTGTACACCGTTTTAGTTTTAAGTATTTTATACGTATATACGTTTTGTGTAATTACTTAGTAAACTTAATATCTGAAACTTCTTTATGGCGTGATATAATTCATATTCTTGGCGAAATACCCAAATAAGAATATGACTTCTTAAACTTTTATTGTTAAATTATGTAGTTTTGCGTTTTAATTTTGTAATGTTAAGTAAACTTTTATTTTGACTTGTCGTATATCATTGTCTGCTCGAGAGCACCAATAAATTTATGATTACAACGGTCAAATTCACAATTCACAATTCCAATAAAATAGTAAAAAGGTAGTGTCTTATTTACGATTTTTCTTTAAAAAAATACGAAATTCATGATAACTGTACAAAAAAATATATTGCTCCCAGAACAAACAGTAGAACATTAATCCTAGACTTAGGGTACAAAATGCTTTTAGATAATTGGTAAATACAAATTCATCAGCATATATGGGGTTATGAGTTAAAGCTATAACTTAAAAAATAATGCAGGTTAATATATTTTATTAATCTTATCTAAACTAATAAAAGGGTATTAAAAAAAGTTGGATGCGAATTTGTTCCATTCTGAGGATATATCTTAGCTATAGGAAAAAATACGCTATGCTTGAACCTTTCATTCAAGTTGTGTTGAAAAGAAACAAAGATCTTACAGTAGATAAACAATGAAAAACTGAGGTAACAATTTAAGTCTCTTTCAGATGTATTTATATAAAGAACTACATTAAAACCAGGGGAAAGTTTGATGCAAATTATTCTATTTTAAATGTAAGTGTAGGTATATTTGGCTATAACTTGGAGTATTTCTTACCACTTTAACCTTTGGAGCACATACATATTTTTAGAATCACACAAAACATACGACCCCATAAATAAACTTCAAAGGAAAATACTTTATTTCTTCATTTTTGTTTTAAATGTATCTTGCTACACACATTTTATTGTAATTTAGGCGATGTACATGAATCGAAACAACTTAAACATATTAAAACTGAAAGATCTTTGCAATCATACTTTTTGTACATATAGTTTGAACATACTTGTTAGAAGTCTTCTCATTATTTCCACAATGTCGTCTACTTCTATTTCGTAGTTCAAGCTACGTCTCATGCTCATGCTGATTCTCACTGCCGATGACATTAGAGGCCATTCCATGCATCTTGAAAAGTAAACCCGATTAACTTTTGCACATATTTCTAATGAATAATTTTCGATCGCGCTGATTGATGAGGGCTATTCATTTACACTAGTTGTTATATTCTCCATACAGTAGAAGGTTATCATCGGTTACCTACGTGACGGCCTTTGTACGAAATATGTAGCACATCTTTGGTACATAAGATACAAGTGTTTCTTTCAAGGATGCCAAAGGAGATCGAGGCGGCATTCTTTATTTGGTAAAAACTCATGTATCTAATCCATTTCCTTAGGGTTGCCTCTGACATAATTTTCTTCTCAAGCAAATCCGTAGCGAAGACACATTTTTCCTTATGGACTTGTATAAAATGGTATAACTTCTAATAGCTTACATCCTTGCATGGATTGACTGACTGTCTAAATTGCATTGAGTGTGTATCATTTAACTTGCGAAAAACAATTATTTATCATTATTTTCAAATTGTTACTCATGGTTAGTAGAGGAAAATATAAAGCGCTTTTTTCTATTAATATTTTTTTTGTAGATTAGTTAAGGGCAAAAAAATATCTGCAATTACATAAATTGGGTCACTATGGACTGTTCTTTTAAAAAAACTAAATGGAAGTTTGTGTAAAATCATTAAGAAGCCAATATTTCAATGTCACGTAGTTAGCATGGGGGTTTTGTATGTTCGTCCATCATCGCAGCACCCTGTATAACGTAAAGATGTAATGTTGAATGAATGAGGTAATCGGTATTATAAGAAAATCGCGATTTTGATAAGACACTATTCCAGATTTTTAATAATCATCGAAGCTAATATGCTGTAGCAGACCGTAATAGTTATTTACTATACAAGTGGGATAAGTGCATCATTAATACACGTGTGTATAAGTTACACAAGAGCGCGTAGCACAAGTTATGTAAGCACACAAGTATATTAATGATGCATTATCACACATGTATTGTACACGCTTTTATCTACAACCGCCAAGAATTGAGAAAAGTGCATTAAGAAAAAGTCATTACAAGGCAAGAAAGCGACAAAGACTGGATAATTTACAAAATTTCCGTGTAAGAATACGGTAAACTTATGCGGCGTTTTTAAATTGTATTAGTACCATTCCCCATACTGCATTTTTGACTCACCAGGCATAGAATTTTGCAATTAGGTACATTTTATTTATGCGTCTTACGCTGTTTAAATGTTATCGGATTTTGGCCGTTTAGTTCAATTCCTTACTCAAAAACGTAATTTTCTGGACTTAACGCCTTTAACACTTGCACGGCAGTATAACCCTATGCTAATACACCGTTTAAAACAAGCAACTTGAAATGAATAAATAATTATTATGAACCAATATCGTCTAATGAAGCTATTTTAAATTATATTTTTACCGTAGGTATTGTAATTGTAACGAACTTACCGCAAATATAGTTTTAGCGTCTTACACAATATTAGCTTCACTGTTACAACGTACATATCACATTCAGTGTTGAATTCAGACTGTTTACTCAGGGGGGGAAAATGCAATGTCCGGGGGCTATTTTTTACCTATTCCCGTACAATCCATTCTTTCTTTTATAGATAAAAAAACATGAATATGAAGTGTTAATGTTTCCGGGAGGGAATGTTGTACCGCCCGTGGGGGAAGGGGGAATTTCCCCCACGGTCAACCCCCTGGATTCAACACTGATTACATCTACATACATGCACCAATGCACTCTTTGTGCACGCGTCGTACAAAATGCGAATGTTGCTGTTATTCGACTCGTTAGAGGAAACTGTAAATTAGGCTTATATTGGACCACTCTATCCCGATTTGCTTAATATGTAACTTAATAAGACCTTATCATATTTTTTGCGTTCTGGTGATTTAGCACCCATACGAGGTCAGTAATTTAGTAATTAAATTAGCATAAAGTAATTCAAATACCGCGAGTAATTTAAATACTTTAGAGTAATTTAATTACAAAAAAATAATTGAGTAATTGAAAGTAGTAATTAATTACCTTCAAAAAGTAATTGTCCAGTACTTTTTAACAAAAATGACAATTCCCAATTACAATTACCGCATTTTGAAAAGTAATTCAATTCCACTGCAACATAAACAACAAGGAATTTAATTAGTAATTTAATTATAAAGTAATTAATTACTGCCCAGATTTGTATAAGACTGGCTGTACGTGTTGTTAAAATCATTGTGCTTGACATCATCTACCGGTAACGTGCTGATGCACTAAAATAACGGAGTAGGTAACCATATAAACAAAAACTTAGTTCTTGAATTTTATTGTAAATGTTAACTTGTAATTTTAAAGTAATTTCAAATAGTAATAAATCTTCAATCTTTTACGTTTAACATTCTCAATAAAAAATCTCGAAAACTGTTACTTTATTTACCTGGACGCTTACATTTACACGATCAGCAATAGTTACGCAGTTAGCAACGATAGACTTCTCATGTTTCACTTACTAGTGTAATGTTCGTTGCTAAGGTAATAATTAATATTTACGAAGTCGATAGTAGAAAAATAATTTTTCGGTTGAACAATCTGCATTAGCAATTTGATTTTTTTTGTATAATTTACTCAGAAGGTTACACTACATTAAAGAGGAAAGATTGGCGTTATATTTTACTAAATAGTTTAGCAGAAGCAACATAATAGTTTGTCCTACAATCATTACAGACGGAACTATACAGTGCTACAATGTAACGATAGTCAAGTAAATTGACTAAGCGTTTGTAGATGCAAAAAATATTACATCTACCAATAGAGTAAACACTGACGCGACTGTTGATAAAGCGAGAATGATCTAACGATTGAAAACAATTCTCATTCGGTACTGCTCATTGTCTTAGTTATTTTAAATTTGAGAGGCTCTTATTTACCTGGGATTTCAATTGAGCAGGCTTGAATGGTAAAATTTTTCAAAGGATTATGATGTTGCTGAGCTGTTGCACGGGCCATCAGTACAATATCAAGAACATCGAAAATTTGATTTTTCAAGTTGTTAGCGTTTTACTTGTTTAAAAAAGAAAAACATTGTAAATAGTTTTTAAATGTTTGAACATAAGAGACTCTCGTAGTGATGTATCGAGAAAGCTATTATGTAAGATTCAGTTGTAAAAGTTAATTATAGCGCTAACAGTAATGTACTGTACGTTTTTCCCCAATGGTTTAACCTTGAAGTTAATTCCTACATTTCTACAGAATGAAGTGCATATAAGATTGAGGTTAATCCAGTTTAGGGTGTTCCTGAAACGGTAGCCCTTGCAGAACGAAATCGAACAGAGTGAAGTTGTACTTCTAATACTTCTAATATAATTTTGATAGATTAGTTATTCTTTAAAATTAACTAAAATAATACTTCTACATTTTAAAGTTTCGAACAAAGAAGATTGGTAATCGATTTGGACTTAGATAGATTGTAATTGTCTAAAATTTTTTTAACAAAGGAAATTGTAGCTGAAAGTAGTCTTCTTCTGCATATTTACAACTTTCCTCCACGCAAAACCAACTTAATTCATAAATACATTGTGATTGCTTACCAATGTTCATTGCTTTAAAATTCAATCGACACAATTTTTACGCTAATAAAAGCTCGTATCAATGTGTTTCCACAAAATTTTATGTGGCGCTTTCCTTAGATCTTTTATTGCCTAAGTCCTCAAACTAGCAGTTATAGGCCTGTTTTTTAGGATACTTGGAAAACCATTAGTAATTATCCTTTTATCTATTTTCTTCATGGCGGAAAGTATATAAGTTACTCCTCTCCATTCATCACGGTTTGTAGCCAACACTAACTGAGCTCAGCTCATGATAATCGTTCTAGGAATCAGCACAGAATGGCCTCCTGTGATTTATTTGTATAGTTTATTGCCGTTCATTCCGCCCGATGACTTTTATGGATATTTTTTCCGTGACACATGGCTCTACTTGTAACTAAGGAAGTCCGGATTCTCAAAGAGAACTGTTTTCAATTGAACTCATTCAATTTATACAACAGCCCGATTGATAAGTTGCCTCGTCCTTTTGTCATTCCAAGCCGTGGAATAAAGCGACTTTCGATCATTTCGGCTACAAATTTAGAAGAGGTAGCGCCTAGCAACTGACAATTTATTTTTTGAGTAAAATTTATCTATATAAACAGAACCTAATGTGGAAGGGTATTAGATTTTCATTAATTTTCATTTTTTCAATAATTCCTCTTCTATACGAGGCAGAAAAATGCGTTATTTGAAGGATATTTTCAGGATAAGCCCGTACTTAGTTCAGAGGTATTTATAAATTAAATTCAGTCAATAAATAACTTTCCTGAAATATATAAAACGGTTTTACAACTCAGCTGACAGATTACTTGTGTAATCCCTATTGAGAAATTCGTTTGGAGCGAATATGAACGTACATTTCCACTTTATTTGGATTTGTTCGCCCACTATAGGTTTATGATTACTGTAAAGTTATGTCCGTAAGTTCCCACGTAGTCACTAGAAGTTAGTTCTTAGCAAATATGGAGATGGAAAATTGCCTAGAAGATATAGTAGAACACTGTTGGTACATTTTAAAGGGACTTGCTCGTGCGACGTCGTTTCCATCTGATGCAACTTAACGCACGTTTGCTATCAGGGCTTGGGGAGGGCAAGGGGCTTTAATAGTCACAGCAAATTGTAGATTAAGATATATCATAAAGTTTAATAATTACAAGATATAGTGTTCAATATAGTAGGATCTCGCGGCAATCAATAGTAGATATGCGAAATGCAAATACTGGAGAATCAAGAATCGTAAATCAGGGTGACGTTAGTAGATTCTTAGGCGAGTTTACTGAAGATATCTCCCTAATACAATCGCTAGAGTATCCGAGCGGGATGAGTTATAACGAGACTTAGCTCCAACACAGAGCAATTATTAGCACTAACTAAAACTTGGCTGGAATAGCGACGACCTCTGTTCACTATGACGTCATAAATAATGAAAATGTGGCAACCCTTCCCCCAACTCCAACATTTACCTTGCAGTCATGCGGTTCACTTAAGCTGGAAGTTTATTGCATGCTCGGATGGTTTCGGGATCTGCGATCTTAACTATAAACGTGCTCATGTGTTCTCCGCTTGCAGATTTGCTCAGCTTGATTTAGGGCGGTTTATAAGTTGAGAGATAGGAAAGGGTTATAATAACTTATTGGTTTAGCCAGCTATATCTATTTGCTTTCCGATGATTTGGGGTTTAGTCTCGACCTAAGATGTTTCGGATGTTTATGGCAACCGCCCCCCGAACCAGCAACATAACGCTCCCAACTGCGATTTCATGAGGCATCATTACAGAGTTGCATTCGGGTATTCATAACTGAGCGTCTCGATAATCGAAACGAACAATGGGAAAATGTTTTGCTCCGCAGCGACTTCCAAAACGACCTTCTGTGTAGTTATTGCGTATGAATCCCCCGCGAAGTTTTCGAGAAGGCGGTGGGAATATTAAGCGTTTCCAATACTGTAGAATATTAATTTATAGATATTGCCTTTCTTCAAAATTCACTCCTTTAATTGGTTGACTGAGAATGAGTCCCAGTAGAAGAGGGTAAAGTAGAAGCTACGACTGTAATAAAAATTACTGACGGTGTGTGAAAAACCTGCTTAACTGTTATGGGCCGCGCTTGGCTGCAAACTACCCAAGGAGATAAATAACGGCTTTACACGGCTCCTCGTCATGGGATTGATTCTGAAGTCGAAAATTATGTTCCAAAACGACAAAGAATAAGTCCACGCTTTATTGTTTTGTCCAGTTTAAGTGAATGAGCTTTCGCGACTAAATTTTTATTTCTCGTCGAGCCATAAAAATAGACTATTCCTTAGTCATAATCAAATAAAGCGACTACTATAATTCTGTAACAAATGTAGAAATCTCTGACAATTATATTAGTACGTAATGTTCACAGTAAAGCCGTTCATTACCCCAATTGCAAAATTAGATTTAATCATATTTGAGTACTAACAATAATTGGAGGATTAGAAAGTTTGTAACTGTGAGTAATCAAAATTTTTAAACCCTGTTAGCTAATACACGGTACCAATGGAAGTGCTAAATTCCATATTTTCAAAGTTAGAAACTAAATTACTAATGCAAAAATAAATACTTCCGCATTTCTGATCTGAACGAGAATATTTATTCTCTAGCATTTCTAAGTTTAAAAAAATAAAAATGCATGTAACAAAAGTAATTACCCTGCATTTCCTTTAGAAAAAATGCAGCTGTATAATTTTTACTATTTTTATACAGTAAATTATCATTGATTACGTAAGAACGTTGTCATTTCAAAAAGAGTGCTTTTCAGATAACTAGTCAATAGGCCAATATTGTGTCATTATGCCTGTATAGCTGTTTTCAACAGGTTGTAGTAGTTTATTTTAAAATGTCATAGAAGGGAAGAAAATTATAAATATTATAAATATATATTCTAATAATTCTAATAATAAATTATAAGATTAAACTATTCCGATATAAAATTACTAGTACAAAATTACAGAACGCATAATGAAAACCGACGTCAATCGGAGCATTACGTGTTTAAGCGTTTTCGTCTCCCAGCATTTTGAGCTAGTACGCCTCTGTGCATTACTAGATAATTTGTGAATGCAAACTAGCCTGCTTTGTATAACATTAAAAGAATATAATTTTAAACAAACAGTTGTGTCCCGTTTTATTTACCTTTCCTTATCTCCAGTGTTCAGTATACCGGTCCCGTCGCCGAGTTTTGAATAAACCTTGTCTACACGCAACGTGATTTACAACGCATTTAGAGAATTCCAGTTGCTACATGTCGATTAAAAATTTCCCGTGTTCTAATTAGCCGAAACCGATCCGTGTGACCGGACGTACTCCCGACGCTGCGTTGCTTCATGACGCCTTTAGAAAACTCCAGTTGGGAGACATTTCCCGAGATATTTTCTCGGCTAGCGTTTCATTTCAAAATCGTAGACGCCGTTGCGCATTCAAAATGTTCCATGTTGCAAGAGCGACAGGGCGCGTCGAGGAATAAGAAGAGCTAGCGAAAAGCAGTGTTACAAACAAATGTGTAGCGGGGCATAGGCGCCTGAGCTTCACTGCGATGAATAAAAGTTATCTGTCGAGAGCTGATACAGTTAAGACGCCCTTCTGTACGGGCGCCGCCTCGGGCGCTTACGAGTGTCCGAGGTAGCTTCTAAGTGTAAGTGGTAGCAAAATTTTGCGAAAGTTTGCGCAAGTCGCATTGCAGTGCCGGACTTGTACGCGAAGATGATGATTGGTTTTCGAGGAAACAAATGGTTTGATTTAGTGTTCGCTAAATTACTCAGGTCGCGGATTTAAACTAGTGGGCTAATCTATACACCCGGGGTTTAACGATATTTTGCGTTTGTGGCGTGAGCCTTGAATTGCCAACGCGGAGGGTGGTTCACCTCTTGTGCTTACATCTTGCATATTAAGATGTAGAGTCGATCTACAACGAAAGTCCAAAGCTGAATTTGGGTGGCTTTAACTCCTTGCCGCATCCCCTCTTATGGTAATTTTTTTGTAATTACATACTAAAACGGCTGTCAAAGTGTAAATATACCCAATAATGTACTTAAATTAAGAGGCGTTCACTTAATTAGCACTACCTTGGTTTAACGTTATTGCATGTGGTGGTCTTCTTTGAACTTTGTAGAGGTTCTTGCGCTGCTATATATATATTCTATATATGTGACCTATGTATTATTTTTGTCGACGTTTAATAATATGTGTTTAGTTTCTTCGGAGGTAGGTCGATATAGCAAAGTCGAGGTTTGTTGTTTTGATGTGGTCAATCGAGTCTATTACTACTACACTTTTTAGTCTAGCTCTCTTCTCGCTATTTACAGGGGGCCCTCGCTATTTGATATGCTTTTGTTAGGTCTTACATTTTATAAATTGATTGATGTGTTACGAATTTATAACATTTTCTATTCTCAGTTTGGAACTCTACTCATTTAAGAGCTCAATAAATCTCCTTTGTAAACTAACATTTAGGTTTCTTCGAGTAAAAGTGGCAGGTATTTCAGCAGTAAGAGATTTAAGTTGGGTTCGATTATTAAGTGGACGATTGTTAAGAGATTGTAAAGGAGAGTTAAGTTGAGTAGCTAAAGCAATTATGTTTTTAGTTGACAAAGGGTTAACCTACATGTAATTATTTTGTACATACATAATCCGGTCCTCTTCTACCTTTCGGTGTCGAGGGGTAATTATATTGTACTAAACCAAATCTGTATCAGCCGTGAGCGAAGTAGATCATCCTGCTAAGGACTGCGTTTGACAGTGGCGCGTTAATATTGCATCACATTTTTTACTGTCCAAAGACAGAACCGGACCTTTTGAGTAAAATAAACCAGACCCTCCCGCGGGGTAGCTGCGGACGGTTGGGGAGGGGGGGCTTTACTACCGTTTCCTTCCAACGCAAGCCAGCATGTGGTAGGTGCGGTTTGGTGTTGTAAGATCATGTTTATACTGTAACAAAGGCACATGTATTAAAGAAAAATAACCCCGATGTTTTTCTTATCTAAAACCTTTCTTATTCTGTCGGTTACTTCGGCGATGACAAGAAGGCAGGCGTAATTAATAGGTTGAGGTTTAACTAGGGTCCGCTATGGTGCAATAAGAAAAGTCGAACAGTTGATCCCCTCCAACAAAGATTCTTTGCCCAGACTACAGACAGAAGGAGTTTACTAGCTCCAATGTGCTTATGGCAAATCTTACATCGGACAAACGGGAAGAAGCATCAAATGTCGAATAAAAGAACACCAGAGCCACATACGACTTCCAAACACCCAAAAATCAACCATCGTAGAACACTTATTAG
Source organism: Agriotes lineatus (assembly GCA_940337035.1). Lineage (NCBI taxonomy): Eukaryota > Metazoa > Arthropoda > Insecta > Coleoptera > Elateridae > Agriotes > Agriotes lineatus. Next base: position 58,414,020 of record OW679196.1, read on the forward strand.
GACCAGGAGACCACAGAATAAATTACGACTCCGTACACATACTAGCCAGGACTAAAAAATACTTGTCTCGTGTTATTCGGGAATCCCTAGAAATTATTAAAAATCCAAACAATTTCAATTGAGAAGACGACTATTGGCTTAGTAACACATGGAAGGTAGCTCGGCAAAACCAATCCGTCCATAAACAGGTTTCATGTGAGCAACCAAGCGAAAAAACGAGAAGTCCCAATAACATACAAGATCTACATGAGCAGCCAACTGTAACGATTCCTCGGTATATAACCAGAAGCAAAAGGCACCAACATTAGTATTTAGAAAACGTCTGAAGAAGATGACAGCATGAGCAGCGAAACGTCGAGTTCAAATCGACGACCACGGCATAACCCGGAAGAACCTACCAAATAGCGAAAGCGTCCCGAATCAGGTGAGCTGCAGCTAAATCAAGTGCGAGCATCTAATTTTTAAATTTTGACTAATTGTAACGCCCCGTTTCAAAAGCGCGCTAATGCATTTGGCACCTTATTGTTGGCCACCTTATATCTAATTATTATAGCAAAATAATTCAGGTTTATCGCAGCAAGCGTTTGTGCTAAGAGATAAACACCTGCAGTTTCCTTGTCGCAGCTTGTTTGTTGCATTTCGATTCGAGTAGGCCGCTGAAACAGCAGAATAGCTGGAAGAGTATTCATTTTTAGAGAAACACGCTGACGCATATATTAATTGTTGAGCTAAACTGAAGCCGTTTTTGTTGCTTAACAAGCGAAGCCGCTAGGCGTTGTTTTTTGTAGGTGCGCATTCAGCGTAGGTAAGGAAGCTCATCCATTTTTATTCTTTGCTTACTGATCTTTATATTTAAGCTGGATTCCTTTGCGACTCCAATAATTGAAACCTCTCTGGTGCCGTTTTCTAAGCAATTAGGCCGACAAATGCATACATCTGTCAAACGATGTCATTTGACCAATGATCGAACTCGCTTTTTTAACTTTCGGCCAATCAAAAACAGATTGCGTAGATAATTATTGTTATATAGCAACTTATCGATAATACTCCATCTTACTGTCAATAACTTGGAGTATTACCTATAAGTTGTTGTATAACCTTACTCATTAAAATGAGGATTTGTTAGATTTTTCAATCGATTCAAGCAATAGCCAAGCAAAATATATTGCGTGCATAGTTCCTTGCTTCGATAGTGCTGACCAGATTTCACTCTCCGCTGGATTGCTTAGAAAATACGTCATCCAGCAGCTGGTCGTGCAATCTGACCAGCATTATCGGCAAGTCACTATGCACTTAATACCTTACGTTTGATAACGCCTTCGGCAAGATTGCTTCTCATAGCTTATTTTCGCTTTCTAATTCCTAATATTTAGGTCCGCTGATATGGGCTAGTATGGGCTCACACGAAGGCTAGAATTCAGCTAATTCAGTTCCCCGATTTCACTTCTGTATGCAGCTAGGAATTTCCGATATGTGCTGCTTCCTCTTGTTGTTAACTGTTTTCTGACAGTGGCGACCTTGGGATTCTAAGAATTTAGCAGCCAAGTCCGTCAGCGTCTTCATGGATAAATGCAACGCAACAGGATTTTATTTGCCGATCGCTGGACCTCAACATCAAGTTAAATTGTAAATACATGCCATTATCAGCTTTGTATTTAATCGACAAAAGCATTCGCCGTAATTATGTCAGTTCCTACTAAGATCTTAGCAATTCAAACTGAACGTGTTCAATAAACTTTTGGCTCAATCTTCTATGACGCTAATGAGCGAGAATCCATATAATTCAAAATTTCTGAAATAAGCATGTGCATTGTAATTTATGAGCCGCGCCTTAGGTGTTGTGCATTTATGGCAATAGCGATAGCACAGGTGTTGTCCTGAAGTTGTAAATTAAGCTATAATTAGCAATTTGTGGATTGAATATTTGGAATTTAATTCTCAGTTATGATTTATTAATGCATTTGATAGGCAATAGTCCTACAACTTTAGTTGTTACATGGCCTAAGGGCTAATTCAAATGTTTCATGTATTGCTGCGATATTTGGATTTAAATAAATTTTCTATTGCTATTATGTGTTTGTGTGTTCTTCTGCAACCCCTCTAGCTGAACGAGTAATCTAGGTATGCAGTGGGACACCAAAGGTAGGTGGCGTATAATTAATTAGCTAGTTTTGTTTTATATGTTGTGAGTAACGACAAGACGCTCGATTTGTATTAATCCTTCTGTTCAATTTATAAGCCCGAAGCATTTCTTAGCCTAATCCTTATACCACGCCATATTCTGCCGAGAGTTAAAACAGCTAGCTGAGGCCTTGTCAACCCTTCGTTTAAGGGCGGTACACAATCACGTTAAGAATACAGCGACTACAAACAAGAAAAAGTCTCTTGGGATTATTTAAGTGGCAAGAATACATTTCGTTAGTTACCATTTGAAAAAGTGACAATTGATTGACAGTTTTTAGAAGTATCATTAAAACGAGTCGTAATATTTTCCGTGTCATCTCATTTGGGAAATAGTCTGATCGAATATATCTAGGTCTAATTATTTTGCAGATAAAATTTTAACTAAATTTTTTTGCTTATAGGTAATCTTTCTCGGCAAATGTAATGACAAAACCTCTGGCTGTCGCTTGAGATTTTGATCATGTCATTTGCCTAGGAAGTTTACCAAAGCAACAATCTTTCGTTCCAAAAATTTTCCGGCAAAATAGCTATCCCTTGATATATTGTAACTGAAAATTATTTTGTATTTGGTTACTGTGTCTACAATAATCGTGCACTTTATTTGAGTAACAAATATTTGTTGCATTCATCGGTACTTTGGTTTTCATAAGTTGATAACGCAATTTCTGTGTTTAGCTAGTGCACGAAATGAAACTTTGGTGATTGAGATTGATTTTTTGGCGAGGCGTAGTCGAACAGGTGGTCAAGTACATAAATAACCGCTTTTTTTTCCTATGTTAAAAGAAGGCAAGCTTCGTGTATCAGTGACGATGTTGGAATGCCACCTTTTTTGACGGTTCTTGAAAAAAAAATGTTATACAAAACTCGATAGTTAGTGTTTTATTGGAGCAGGTCTGAAAAATAGAAAGACTCGGCCTATTCTAAGGCACCTACTGATCTTATAACGTAATATACTAATATATTATTATGTCACGTTTTTTCCGGACTAGGAAGAAAAGTTATTCGTGTACTTTAATGGATTTCGAATGCTGCTAGGTGTATGCAACGTAATATAATTAATAGACTGTAATTGTAGCATACTGACGATTGTAGTAAAACAACTGCAAAATCATTAGAATATGCTGCAGCGTACTGATTTTTTTAATACATTTATTTTCAGCCTGTTCCATCATTACAATAAATGATACTACATGCTTTGGAAATTACATCACTTAATGGTATTGCATTCTCTTACAGTTAATATTATTTACTTATTATTTATACTAAGTCATAATTTTCTAACTCTATAATTCTCTTATAACAGTGTAACTTAAATATGTTATATGTTAATGTTATCTATTAATAGTAATATTCACATCATAACAATTCAAAATCTATACCTTCAATAAACTGTACTACTGACTTAAAAGTAGATACAGACGTACTACTTGAGCCTGTAAACGCTCTGGCGAACGAACTGGGACGTTCTAAATGAGATTTCGGCAGTATAAACGCTCTTAAATTTGTTTATTTTAGTAGCGCTATTTCGGTTATTCCCGTTAGTCTTTGGTGTTTAGTAACGATGTAAACATACGGGAATCATGCATTTTGCGGCCCGAAAACACGTTGAGTGTGATCTTTTGCAAAGGAGGAGGCTTCTTGAAAATGCAATGAGGCTTTCGAAGAATGTGAGAACGCCTTAGCCTCTGAGCACTTCTTCTAAGCCTCCGAGTCTACCATAGACACTTTGACGACGCGTGATGTATACTTTCCAAAACCGCTTTTCTTACACAAGCATTTTGCTTTTTTTCCTATTCATACTGTCTCCTTGCTGTTACGTTTAATTATGGGCCAATCGTTGTATGCCATATGTATACGTTAACTGCGTAACATATGAAATCCCATTCTAAATTATTAATGCTAAAATATTGACTCCCCTAATAATCCTAGATATAAAGTGTAAATACAACAGTTTTAGGGGTCGGTTTAGCCTGTTCAATTCAATTATTATCTTAATTTTCAAGTTTTCCTCGGCTAATTCCCGCAAAAGGCCCGTCGATAATTTAAAACTACCTGCTAAAGCGCCGCCCGATCTTAAAAACAGCCCTCCGTCTGTAAATTGGCTTTGGACTCCTTTCGATTCTGTGCTAAATTTAGAAGTATCATATTCAGTGGTTGGTTTCGACTAAAGCCTATAATTATAAGAATGCAAATAAAACAATATGATATTTTCTAACAACTCAAAGAACAAAAATAGTTATTTAGACCACAAGTGTTAGAAGTGCAACTTTTTTTCACAAGTGTGGAGGGTTATTAAACGAGGCGCAGCCGAGTTTAATATTCCACACGCGTGAAAAATAAGCACGCTAAAACGAGTTGTCTATAAGGTTTTTTAAAATTTCATTAAATATTCAAATCCAAGCCTATTTTGTATAGAATTGTATTTGCCTTCATTTTAGTCGAGTGCGTTGATTAGTTCTGGTAACTAAGGAAATATCTATTGGTAACTAAGGAAACGTCCAATTAGAATCGTTCATTCCTAAATTAAAAGCAAAGTATCACTTTTTTCACTGAGTGAAAAAAGTGGCACATCACACACCGAAATTAATTAAAAAAATGAAATTTAAAAAAGTAAATATCACAACAATAGTATATTATGATACTAGTGTATAAGTACGCCTTTAAAGCAGGTGCGACGAGTTTAAGAGCACGACGGAAAACGGATTGCTTTTAACGTCGCTAGTGCTTTAATGACACTTACACAGGTGTATCATACGCTATTTTTTCTACAATCGTAACAGAAATATAAAAACCTAGTTCGGTGACCCTTTTTCCATCATATTGTGTTAGATATTCTAGGTTATGTTGACATTCAATTTTACGGCAAAGCGTATAGTATTAAAACACGCCACCAATGGCAACGTGCTAAAAAGACCTAATTCGGTCGCTAATATTAAGTGTGCTACAAACGTCACTTTTGACACTAAAAACTGTGCAAAAAGTTTCATTTTGACACGATTGTAGAAAAAATTAATACTTTGATTGCCTTCTCTGTTGTCAATTATATAACATTTTTCATATTATTGTTATAGAACTACTGGAAATTGTATGTTTAGGGTTTGATTGCAGTCAATGTGGCTTATTTGAATTTGAAATGTTCAAATGCTTCCAGGACATTCTGGAATTATGCAAAACATTCTTGCATAGCGTCATTAACTAGCATATTGTTACGGTCCGAATGTGTTACCACGTATTTACGCTCTTTGTTGTAATTGTTGTTGTGGATCCGGCAACTTCGTGCTGTATTTCAGGTCGCCTAAATAGTCTTTAGTGTCTTTCGAATTTGAGATCGGCATTCCTTAATATCGACTACTTACAGTACTCAGCTTTAGTGCGAGGCTATTTACCGGTCTTTATTTTCTTTTAGGAAAATTTAAAGTTTCTTGATTTTGTTTTCTTAGACAACGCATTTTTTGGTGGCGCTTTACGAGAGGATTTACTTCCGGAGTCGTCGATTCTAAGGCAGATTTGGTTGTATTGGTGAATTGGTGCACCCATCTGATTAGTTCAGGATATAATAGCATTTTGGAAGTAAAATATCTGTAGGCTGCCCGCAGTCTACGGTAAAATTTGGTTTATATCTGCTTTCACGTGATCTAATGCGGAGTCGAAGTTATTTTCGGGCCTTTTTTTCTCGTTTTCTTTTTTCTTATGTTATATTTCTGCTCTGATATTTCTGAGTAGGTCGCGAGATTTCCAAGCTACCTGCCGAAAACCCATAGATGCGTGAAATAGCTTTACTTTGTTGTTCTGCTTGCCTATTGGATTGCAGATTTGAAGCTGAGAAAGTTAACCGTTTCAATTTTTTATAGCACCTCGCATGACACCTCACAACTTCGCGATACGATGGAAATTCAGAGTCTATTGAATAGCACTTGTCATGGAAATTACACATTACACATTTTAAATTTAATCTTAATGTGAAAGCTGCCTTATACTGTAACGTTGGTTCAAACCTCAGTTCACTTCACATTTTTATGTGAACTTGCTTAAAATTGTAAATGTAAATTAGTTTGACTTCCCATCACATTACTGAGGTTGTGTTGTCGATTTGCATACTTCTTAGTTTGGCATCAATCTGAACCCTCTTCCATATCCCCAAGACCTTCGTTCGGTGTATTTATTTGATGCTAGCAGCTGTCGTCTTTCTTGGGTCTTTACTATTACTTTGTTACCTGTGTTAGCTGTTACAATACTACTCCGTATGATTGCTGTATGGAGCGTGCCACGGTAAGTTGTTGAATCTGGTGCCGATAGCTATTGGTCTGCTACTGTCTAAAACAACTAGATAAATTTTTTACGCATTATTTTATGTCCCTAACCCCTCTCCGAAATTCTGTTTGAGTTATTCGTTTATAGTAATTAACGTATTAAGAGGGGTAACCCAGTCTTAACATTCGAACATATTTTTACCACTCGAGCGAGCGCAGCGAAGCAAGAGTGGTAATTTATGTGAGAAATGTAAGACGGTTTCCCCTCGAAATGCGTTCATTAGTTTATTGTTCATTGGGGCAATAATTTTGAATCAATAATAATTACTACAAACTGCTACATTAAAATCGGACTACCATGAATATGTATGGTTGCTATAGTGAATGCATGTTAAATGAGTGGATGCATGTTAAATGTATCTTAACACTAGAGGACGCGATCATGTTAAACACTGTTTAACATTTCAATGAACAATAAAAATATTTATCTTCAACGGTGTTATTATAGACTAGGTATTAACCAAATTAATTTTAGTATCGTTACGAGCTTCATTACCACACTGAGTCCGGTAATGGATATTGTTGCATTCTTTTATATAAAAAATACATCAAACCAAAATGTATTGATTAAAATAAAATATTGAACAATACACGTTTGCTTATGGCACTTAACGAGACTCGTTTGATTGACGCAGAACTCATTTCGTTAAGGTGCTCATAATCAAACTTGTATAGTTAATATCTATAACAAGTCACGACGTTGATATTAGGCACTTTCGGTGACTGTTACTTTTTGCGCAAAACTGTTCTAATAGTACTAATAATATTGGTAGCTTGGATGTGATAAAAACATGAATTTTGACATTTATTAGGAAGTTTGTCAATTTCATATTTGAGACCAGGTTCTTGGCCCTATATAATTTTATCACGATTGTAAAGCATTTCTTTCTATTTCTTCTTAAATATAAAAATCTAATTGAAGATAGCAAAAGTTTTAAATGGAAAAACTCTAGAAGTCCATATAAGAAATAACAGTTTTAGAATAAATTAAAGTATATGTCCCTTTGCAGTTTTGAAGACAAACTTACTGTACCGCGTTAGTTTATATTATTGTTGGTTGTGTTATTGATAAAGATATCAAGTTTTCTTGGTTTTTAGCTTCGTAATACTGTCTTCCTTCAAACGGTGATATGTTTTATATGCTGTTTTTCTATTACTTTTATTGTTGATTGTGTGATATGAAGCTGTTATGGGATTAATGACACGATGTTGCACCCAATGATATACAGGATATTTTTATTACAGAATTGTTTGCAAACTATGACTATGACTATTATTATCAGAACCTACAAATACAGAGGTTGAAAATAACTTCTTCAATAGCATCTCAGGAAACACACTAACAACGCTGAGAAATTCATACCGCAATTTACCAAGTTTAAACGTCTATAATCACTCAGACATTATTTAGAGTGAAAAACTTGCATTTAATTGATCATAAGCGTATTATCAATAAGGTCTGGTGTACAATTTTTGAAGACGTTAGAATACCATTTATCCAAAACAGGAGATAGCCTTACCTCCGTTACCTATATCGTTACGATATTAACACCTCGGCAATTGAACTAATCGGGCTGTTCTATCAATCAGCTTCACGGCCTCATTAGACTAATTGATGGGAGACCCGCGCCTTAGTTATTGCTCTTGGGATTAGCTATGCGGTTATTGCAATGGTTTACGGGATACGGATCTAGAGTCGGTTTAATAACTCATATTCTTGTTATAGCAACACCTATACTTCGATCAAAAGTTAAAGCTGCGCTAACGTTGACTGTAATTCTTTTATAATTTTCCATTATTTTCGGTGGCCATCTTGTTCATTTACCAGAATTTTAGTTAATTTTTAAGGCTTTGGTATTTCGTGTTTGTTTTGAAATACTATGAACTGATAAAATTTTTCATTGCTATAACAAAAAACTGATTTGTCCGTTTATAATGTGTGTATTTATGCTTTAGAAATTTTTTTAATTATTATATTTTTTAACTGTGATTTTCTTGCAGTATGGATATTAACGTGCCCTTTAAAGGAATTTAAATAACAATCAGCAGACTTTAATATCTTACTTCTTATTTGTTGGCATTTTACAACTGATGTTCTCGTAAATTAAATTAATATTGATGCAGTTTTATACAAACATTTTTTTATCTAGAATTTTCTCCAATATTTACAGGATTTTTCGGATTGCTTTTCACCATGTATCAGTTGTGCTTCACTTTATCTCAAATTCTATTCTCTCTTTTCAACACTTGTCAATATTGACAAATGGGAATTACATCTGACATACCTTGTATATCAGCAAAGCCATACATGTTAAAATTAACATATTTTTCTTGACGGAGCCTTGATGTAAATCAGTCAGAATCGTAATCAACATCGCTGGCATACCGTATTTCACAATATGACTGCAATATTCCTGCACCTTGAAATGATTTCTTTTAATACAATGTGCATCGTCGGTCGCTATCTTGGTCAGTATAATTATCTGGAGGTACTGCACAATATATAATTACTACGACTTTGAAATTTCATAAATTCAAGTTGGGTTCCAAGAATGCTTACTGAGGATCAAAAAGTCAGATTTGAATATGCAACCGCAACTTTGAAGATCATTTGATCAGATCAAGGACAATTTTATGCCGACTTTGTGATAGTAGATGAAACTTATGTCCATGACTTCGACCCAGAATCTAAAATGCAAAGTATAGAATGGCGTCATCAGGGTTCTCGACCACCAACGAAGTTTTGGGTGCAAGCATTTGCAGGTAACGTAATCGCATCTACTTTTGGGGTGCCGAAGGGGAAATAGGTACCTATACAATAACAGAGCAATATTATGCTAAACTTCTATCAAAATTGTGCGATACAATTCGTAACAAAGACATGGGAAATTGATCGCGGTGTGACGTTCAACAAGACAAGGAAGCTTTGTTGAGTATCATTTGGAAAATTGTATTGCTGTTCAGGGAAGTTACGTTGAAAATTTCATTTTATGAGAGAGATTAAATAATATTTCTATTATTAGAATTTTTTCTATTAATAATTCACCGCTTTCGGCCAATCATAAAACCAGTAATCCATAATTTGCTGTAATTTGGCCCATTAACGACGTTCTATTTCAAATCGCCCCTAATCACCCGCCATCTTCCGCAATCTGATATTCCGAACTGCATAGTTAACAGTTTAATCTAGTGGTGTCGTCAATTTATTTGTTGATGTTTTCCAACATAATCTCATCTACTTTTTGAAGTATCTGCCGATTTCAATCGCCGTTGCTTAAAAAATTGCTAATAGCAGTAGATAAAGCATAGTATTATTTTCGCGATTACGATCATTATGCACGCGCGAATATTGGCTATCGTAATTGGTCGTACAATAATATATCATTGCTTCTAGTGTCTTGTTTGTTTCTTTATACGTTCTCTGCGAAAACTTGTATCATCTCTAATCATTGGCTAATATCTGTACTACTAGGGATTTTAAATTTAGAAATGCGGAAGCTTTATTATTGACATGCATGGTTAAGTTATAAGTTTTTTTTGACACTTTGAGCCAAAAGTAAAATTTTCTGTCGCTTATTAACAGATTTTCTATTAACGAAAATAAATATTTGGCTCCCTTGGTGGTTTCCAATGACAGCAGGGAGAATATAATATATTGGCTCCTATGGCTATTATAGAGGGAAGACAATGTGATTAATAATGAACCAACCAACATCCTCCTCTTTATATTTAGATATTTTTTAATGCGGTTGAATGAGGGATTGATACACTTTCCTCCCTAGTAAGACAAAGGATGAAAAAATCCTGTGTAATTATCTTTCTTCTTCATATGAATAGTTTTGAAACATCTCTTAATTTCGTATTTAATTTGCACGGAATGCTAACATCGCAAATATATTAAGTAATACATAATATTTGTCGTTGAAATAATTGTCAAATACAAGGAAGACGAATAGTAGGTAGTACATTATACACCAATGGAGGAAAAAATTGATTCTACTCAGTTGTTATCAGAAATCTGCATACTTCCCTAAGGAAACAGGTCCTGAAAAAAAATTTGCTATATATCATCTTCCAATGATTAGTATCACCAGATTTCTTAATAAACATAAAAATCCAATACCAGTACGAGCAATACACCTTACGGCAAATGAGGGAACGAATAAATTCTGCAAAATTAATATTATCTATCTCACATTAGTCAAGGCTGAACCAAGAAGAACATCTGGAAATACACCACAGTGCCATAGATGCCAACGCTATGGCCATACTAAGAATTGCTGCAGCTTACAACTAAGGTGCGTGAAGTGCCTGGGTTAACATTTATAAACTGCCAGCCATAAAAGCAAAAATTATACACTAAGCTGTGTCAACTGTGGAAAGAATCACCCAGCCAACTTCATAAGCTGCAAATATTTCAGGAATCTAAGTTTAGAAAAAGTACAGAATTATTCCCTTCGGTAACAACAATCAAGCAGCCCTTAAAAACAACACTACCAACTTCTCTCATCTTACCAAATTTACAGGGGTAAGTTATTGCAGTCAACCTTGGAACTCGATAAATAGCAGATCTCATGATATTGAGTCGCTATCCAACACTACTCTAACATCAATCCTTAGTTTAATTTAGTCTCTCCTAGAGCAAATTAAACAGTTCATGTTAACAAACTTTGTATTTTTGCTTCTTAATGGATCATAACTGTAATAAAGCTATCAATCACATAAAGGTCCTAAACTGAAATGCAAATGGCATTAAATCCCAGCAAACGATTTTTATTACAGCATTTGTTGCACGGCATAACATAGACATGCATCACCGAGGCACACTTAACATCAAACGATCATTTTAAAGTGTCATGCTATCATTGCGATCGTGCAGATAGAAAAGCAAGATATGTCTCTGGAAGGGCAGCTATTCTTGTCAGGCAAAAATTTATTTACCATAAACTTCCAAACATTAACACCATTAATCTTGAAATGATTGCAGTCAAGGGTAAAACACCTGAAGGTAACTATGTTAAAATAATAAGTGGTTATCAACAATCAAACAAGCAACTTCTTGAATCTGAGATTGATACAATATTTAATCCAGAGAAACCCCTGTGCTGATTGCTGATCTAAATTCAAAATATAGAATATGGAGCTGCAGAAGAAACAACCCATCTAGTATAAAATTTAATACCTTCTCAGACACACACGTTCTTCAAATTATAGTCCCAGAAGAACCAACATACTTTCTATATCAGAGAGACCACGAACCAGAAATACTGGAGACAGTAGTACAAAATAATGCCCAAGTGCAGATTTTTGAGAAATGATACACCGAACTCGACTCCGATCATTTGCCCCTAGTAATATTATTCATAACCATTCTTGCTATGGCTACAAAACCATAGACAAAAGTCTCAAATATCTCAATGGCTAAAACCTACAGAAGAAAGACGAGACAGCAACCCATATTACAACATGTATAACTAATAGTATTCAAGCATTCACAATAACCCGAAAGAATTCAAAACTCCCCAATCATAAAATATCCCCAGCACAAATCACCTAATTAAACAAAAAATATCAACTGCGTAGAGAATGACAGTGAACAAGAGATGATGTAACAGAAAATCAAGTCAATAACTTGATACATAGAATCAAAAGAGAACTAGACGACTACAGAATACAGTAGTACCAAAAATGGATCAGTACCTATGAGCTGGGCGATCCAGGGCTTTGGAAAATCACAAGGAAAATTCTACACCAACCACAAGAAATTCTTTCTATAGCCTCACAAAATTCAATATTAAACAGGGATGAAGAAAAATGTGAAGCATTTGCTGACGACCTAGAGCAAACTGCTGGGGGAGTAGCAATCTTGGTCAAAAATCTGCTAAGTCACAATGAGCTACCAAAACTAGAATGCTTAAATTTAGATGCCGTGGAAGTTCAATTAAACTCCCAAAAAGGAAATCACAATAAGCAGCTACTCGAGGCATACCTACGCCTGATATTTAACTCTGCTAAACCGATTTTTTTAATAGGTCATTTGAACAGCAAACACACCTCATGGGGCTTTAGAGAATCCAATCCATCAGGCGATAAACTGCTAAACTGATCAGCTGATTATGGTTTCGAAATTGAAGTACCTACTGAATACACCTATTTCCCTTTTAGAAGCGACTACCGACCTGACATTTTAAACATAACAATTTAAAAAATCTCAATCAACATATTTATCAAATAGTAATTACTGAACTGGACCACCGTTTTCCTATAATTATCACATTCGAAGCATCATCAATTAAATACCGAACTGCACCGAAATCAGGAAACTGAGGTGTCCACTGGAAATACTTCACGTATGCTTGCTCTGAAGATCTGTCCACCCATGTACCTCTAAATACTACTGAGCATACAGACAACAGAATATTGCAAATCAAGACACAGTTAGTGTCCTGCAAGCTAACCATGTCGAGAAGAACAATATCACACAACCATTGCTCACCTCCAAACTATATACTAAAACTAATAAAACGAAAACCTAGCGCACGCGGAACCCAGCAACTAAAACCTTAGTTAACTAGTTGTCCCACACAATCACAATGAAACTCGACAAATTCTTCAAGCGCCGCAAGAACTCCCTGCAATAATAACAAACGCAGACCCCAGACTTATTTTACCCCCTTGCGTTGTAATACACCAGCATCAATCAATCTAGCAACCAATTATGTAGAAACCCATATCCCTGTTCCAAATGACAATGTCAATTGTACTAACCCAAATGAAATCTTGCATATTACGAGTATTTAAGCTTTTCCAAGAAATAAATCACCCGGGTCCCACCAAATTTCCAATTTGGTGCTTAAATATTTACCTCCAAAGTACTCGTATTATTGCGCCAGCTTATTCAACGCATGTTTCAGGCAAGGATACTTTCTAAATCAATGGAAACCTGCGCAGGCATAAATGTTTCATACGACAGGAAAATGCAAAAATGACCTATCAAGTTACAGACGAATTAGTCTTCTTTCAACCTTATCCAAGCTTTTAGAAAAAGTATTCTGGCGAAGACCAAATGAACAAGTTACTGACCAGGGCATTATACCAGCGTTTCAGTTCGGCTTCAGGCGTGGCTATTCCACTTGTCATGAACTTCAAAGGCTAACCAACCTTATCGCGACAGAATTTGAATAGAAGAAATATGCATCGATATTATTCTCTATATCTCCCAAGCGTTTGATCACGTATGGGCCATCGGTCTCAAATACAAGAATATCCATTTAGAAATTTTTGAATATCTCAAAGCATTCTCTCTTCTTTCCCTGACAACTTCACGTTCGCCGTTAAAGTTCACGGTTCTCTCTCAGACACTAACCAAGTTTAAGCTGGTGTGCCACAAAGTAGTGTCCTTGGTCCCATTTTATTTAATATATTGCTATGAACACATTTTAACCCTCTATGATTATTATAGCAATTTATAATATTTCATGCATATCATATAATACTTTATAATAATTCCGGAAATGTGCTAGTTTAATTTTTTTAAATAGTATAAAATAGCATTGGTTTTCATAATAATTGCAAAACTGTATTAAAAATAGTGTTAGCCTTGATTTAAACAAAATGTAATGAGAGTAGGCTTGGAAACAATGTAAAATCTTTCAGTATCGGAGACAAATAATTGGAGAGAGGAAGCCAAGCTGAACGGTGGTGTTATTTTGGCGTCCCCTATAAATAATTGTAAAGTTGTGAATATATACCCCTTTCCCAATTAATTGAATTTAAAAATAATTGAATGCCCTGTGGGTGTGCTGTAGTGGAGTGCATTCATTAGTTGCACATTTGCAGAAGATTGAAAAAGTGTTGTAACGTAGCACCGAGTGTGACCTTGTATTCCGGTGGCTGTTTTTGGACATCCGAGCAGAGTAACTGGAGCCCCTTCGAGGTAGGCGGTGACCTTCGTGGAGAGCGGCTGAGCCGTGGGTGTAAGCAACGGGGCACAGCTGGAATCAGTTCTTGGTATCACAGCGGGTCAGTACAGGAATCGTTCTGTGGCGGCGTTCAGAGGCTGGCCAACGGATAAAGAGTAGGGCAAGCATCGTGGGACTTGCTAGGAGCTCGGGCAAAAAGGTCAGAAAACTTTACCTAAAAGATAGAATTTGTAGCATTTCGTGGTGGCGTCGGTTGAGCACTTTCTTCAGACGCGTCTTTTGAGTGTGTTTTTTGTTTGGTGACGTGTATTTTGCTTACGGCATTTGTTATCACCTAGGCAACGCTTTAATTACGTAACCACAGAAAATTTTCGTTTTATAGCGGACTTGTTTTTGCTATTTGTGAGGTTAGAACGCTATATTTAACTCAATGTTCGCTTTAGTTAAATAATATCCTGCTATCCCGTTAGTTAAATCACCATTATACAAAGAGGTTACCTTTAATGTATAATATGATACCACGTTAATTGATTTGATAGCAAATATATTTTTTATATAATAATACATATCCATACGTACTTGCTAGGGTGTGGAGAACTTATTTACTTATTTATAATATCTAATACACAATAATCAACCACACTAATATACATGCACGACAATCCACAAATTCAAGAAAATGTAGCTATGTTTGCTGATGACACGGCTCCCCTTTCACATCTCCAGTTATCAAGTAGTGAAATCTGTAACTGGTTTTCCTCAACATTATGTTTACTTTGTATATTACATAATAGTAATAGTAATAATGTCTTTATTTAACTTTTTGCAATACAATATCCTATCTACAGTAAATATACAGCAAAAGGGTGGAGTTCAGCATTGAGCGCAAGGCAGATGTTGCTCTTCCACCCAACCCTGTGCCTATTAATTACATAAAGAAAAAAATGAGCCAGTATGGTACTGTTGATGAGCCAGATGAACTTTCCAGGTGCAGAGGTTACTGCAATTAATATAATAGTAAGAATTATTATTAACAGTGAGTAAATAACTAATATTACATATTAAAAATTATAAATGAGCTGTAAATGCAAGGTTTACTTTGTATATTATAACTTTACAACTCTGCTATATATATAAAGAAAAACTTCATGCTTTTACACCATTTCCTTAATTTCGTCTACCTAGCATTCGGGAGGTCGTGGGTTCGATTCCCACGGCCGTCTGCTCTGATTCAGGTTTTAGGGGGTTTTCCTGATTTAACAGAGTACCTTCTCTGAGGCAAATGCCGGGGCAGTATTTCTCCACCTTTTTTGGTCTCTCTTCCATTTTCCACTCCTCCCTTATTTCACCCATCCTATAATTCCCGTTGTTGGCTGAAGAGGGACGCAAGGTCCCTATGGCAGCCCGTCCTCGGTTGGGGGAATTCAAATGACCTTAATCTTTCCTTTTCTTCCATCTCAGTGTTGACCTACAATACTCTATCATGCCATGGTCGCGATACATGGTAATCTTGTAATTTTTAATTGTGTTACCTATCTCAAGACACTGTGAGACACTGACAATTTAATTTTACTGTCGGTGCTATCATATGAATTAATTTTTACTTCCATTCAACAGAAGTGCGCTCTAAGGCAAAAAACGAAACTTTTTGCAGCTTTGATATTACAACTGAAATATTTAAGGGCGGGCGCTATGTATTTCGGGTCCCTTTCCCTCGATTATCTGGAGACCTATGACAAGTTTTATTAAATGTTAATTTTCTGTTATTTCGATTCCGCTCAATTCTCAGCTGTCCAATTTCCAAGATTTTCCTGTTAGTGGTCTTTTTACGAGCCAGAAAGCAGAGCCTTCGAAGTGTCGATATTCTTACATCGGTGCTTTTCAACGGTCCATCACTTTTATCGTGCAAGGAATCCGGCTGAAAGTTTGCATTGGATACTTTCTAATTAGATCGGCCATAATATGAAAATCTAGGCTAAGCAAGCCAATATTATCGTCCGACTACGGTTCGCATTAAGAGCGTACATAGCGACCGGAACCGGTGCGGGTTTACGAGTCCAGCGCGGTGTAATCAGGATGTAACGACTGTCCGGCGACATCTGCAGAGACCGTCTTGTGTTTATGGGCTGTCCGACACCCGTATTAACACATCCAATATCCCACGGACACGACATTACCCAGATATGAATGACGTGACCAGCCCGCTGCGACCGCGGACCTCTTCAATGGCCCGTATAGATCCCTATCGTCCTGTAATTTGTACATACAGATCCACGGAAGGATCCCGTTATGTACGCCTAGTTGATTTGATTGCAGAACACGGAAGCAGGCATAAACACGTACAACTTTGTATAATGATACCGTAAAATTTGTTAACAGAATTGCACCCGCCATTACGGACACCCTCATTTCGGGAATTCTTCCTCGGGAACACTCATGGCTTTTTCTCAGTTTTAACTAACTTCTGGAGAGGGTTAGGTTAATCTTATACCTGATAAATCTACGCAGTCATTACCACCTCCACTTAAACAATATTCGGTGCATTGAAACAAACATTAGCGTTGGTTAAATGACGTTTTATAACCCTAACTAATAATTGATTTTTTAAGTTTTTGTCATCGTTATCTCAAAGATAGAGTGAAGGATCATTGTAAGTACACCGGCAACTTTATTTATACCTACACGTTGGCATAATAAGAGCTACTACTAGATGTTGTTTTAATAAAAGAAATATTGTTTATGACGAAAGATTATTTAAACAGCAACAAGGATTCATACTCTCTGGAATTTGTCTGAAACTATAATTTTCAATTTCTTCAACATGTTTTCAAAGGTAAACTAAGAAATTAGATAATTCCTCATGTCAACTGTTTTCTAAATAATTTTAGTGTTCAATCACCCATCTGATTGTCACATATTTCGGTCCATGCATTGCATTCTTGCAATTTTTCTATGAGTGTGGGTTTATGTGCGAGCAGCATAACAAACTATTACTATCAGTCGTTCGTGTTCAATAACAAATTAGATATATATAAATAAGGCGGTGAAACATATAACTTGTGTGTTCAATTTAGAACCTCTCAGCCGCTGAACACTATAATCGCGACAAAGTACCACAGTAACAAATTTAATTCAGTTAATATAAGTTTAGCAGCAAGCAATGAATTCTCCAAATTGATCCCCCGATAATCAACGTTTAGCGGTGCAGCTAACTTACCTCCGGAGGAGGGAGTGGATTCACAATAATCTTAGAATACCACGCGCCACCATATTTAATATATGTACCTATGTATATTTAATTACTTGCAGATCCAAAGTTGGAAAGTCCCAGATAATACGGTATCTAACACATATATTAAAAAGCTGATCTCAAATTATCTTTACTAGACGCCGTCTCATTGATAAGCAATTGATTTGTTGATTTGATTTATACAAGAATGTGTTACGATCAATAGAATACTTTATTGTTATCCTTTTATACACATGTATGCAATGTTCTTCTGTCAATAAATAATAGGTTTGTTAGAACGACTAATACTTATGACCGAAGCCAATAATATCACCGTTGTGCGATCAAACTACGTTTACAACAAAATTACAATGGTATTCCATCGGCGGATACATGTGGTATAAGAGTTATGCTGTAGAAATTCTTATCTGGAAACTCGGGCGAACGACCGTGACTCCCAGCTTCCACATAAGTCCAGCTGAGCTTTGTCCACCACTCCTGAGTTTCACAATAGGAAAAGCGGCAATTAAACATCACCTATGACTGACCATATCCGTAAATTCAAAAAGGGATAAACATTCCATGCATCCAAAACGATGATGACAGTTTTAGAACTGTCACAGAAAACGCTACATAAAACGATTCGCTATTCAAACCTTCAGGTATGCAGCTGAAATGCTTTCAACCGCTCCAAAGTAATAGGTACAAATGTAGAGCCCTAAAATGGCAAAGTTAGTTTCCCAGAGTAAACTCTCATTCTCAAGACTTACTTTGGTTAGATAACGGCTGCTTATTTTGCTCCCCACGGAGTTTCCTATTTACCTAGTTCGGTTATAAAGAAATTCGAATACTTAAGTTCCACATACTATGATTTATATAAGACGTATAATTTACCCGATATATAAACTAGTAAATTTCCATTTTTATCCTCTAAGCCAGCGTATCTCGATTAATATTTATATAGTCCAATTGAGATCATTTGAAAGAGGTAATACAAACATCTTCAAATTCTTTTTCCGTTTGAATACCCGAATCGATTTCCATTTTTCAGATGTAAGATTATTTACGACCAATTCTCGTTTCCCTGCAAAACAAAACAATAATATTGAGTGGTCGGGGGAATGTATCTCACGTACCATTATACAAGTATCAGAAGAAGACGATGTTAAGAAAAGACGAGAATAATGTGTCACGCTCTAACTAAAAGATAGCGACTCGGGAGGTCCACCTTAAATTTACGATTCTGCTACTTCTACATTGCTGGTCAGTTCTGTTCGTCCAACAGTATGTAACTGCATCGATGACGGTACCACACATACCGTCAATTATCGATAATTCTCTTAATACATAAATAACTATTATCTGCTTTGGTGTTTTGATGTGGCTATTGAAGCACTGAAAAGAGTGCTTGAATGGGGTTTTAAGGCACCGTTTTTTCATTGTTCTTTTCATATGAAAAATGTCAAAACAGCCTCCTTTATTTCAGATGATTGCCAGATTGTCACATATATGAAATGTCAAAATTCAAAGTTTCTGATTATTTTTATGCAAAGTAGATAGAATCTTGTATGATACGCGTTGCAAAGAATTTTTCAGGCCCTTGAGACGATGTCAAACTGGAGCTTCGGTCGCATATCTAAAACACTTCAATTTAGCAACTTGTACCACAAATAGCTATTGTGTACCAAGAGCATTATAAAGATATTTAAGCTCGTTCGAAAGCCCCATGCTTTAAAGCTTGGAGGACAAACATCAAGTAATACCCATGGTGCATACAATGTTTTATTTTCCACTTTGAATATGTAAATATATAGAAAAGCTTGAAAAAGGGTTTTACTCGTATATACCTCGTATCATATACAAATATTAAATAAGTGGAAAATAAAACATTTTTGAGTAGCAACAAAAATTATTTATAAATTTAATGTCACTTTTCTACCAATTTATATAGCTAGCTATTATATATTATTAGCTTTTAAATCTTTTAATATATGAAGCGCTTGGGGGAACCTGGTACATAAGCCACATCTGGCTTGTTATGAAAAAATCAGCACTTAAGGCTTTGGTGAAAATCTGAAATATGGTCTTAATTTTTTTGAAGACAGTTTCATATAAAAATCAAGTAACAGGCAACTATGTATCACATTCTTATAAGAAAAAAATAGAAAACTTATTAACGAATTTGTGAAGAAATGGTATACAGTCTTATCTACTATCTTAAAACAATAACAGTCTTTGCTTTTTGGCTATAATAAAAAGTATGCATAAAAGTTCTCTTTTATTTGTTATAATAAAAACATAAATTAGAATACTCTATTATTTTGTTAAAGAAAAAAATACAGAATAATATTCTGACAAAACAGACACTCTATCCATCCCTTCAAAATTTAATTCTCCAGCTACACATTCTACGTTATAGCCGTTTGCTGTTTCTATATTTTATGCCTCAAATGTAGCTAAGTAGAAGTTACAAATAAAAACCAGCCGGACTATAATCGATAACAAATCGTGAATTGTGATACACATTACCAAAGTTGGTTAATGTATGACAGTAAACAACTTGAACCGAACGACGTAAATGAATATATTTTCTTCGCCGTAAGATTCACACCCGACAAGAATATGCGGCGCAGCGTAATTCATGCAAAGGCTACCTTAATCTTTAGCTAAATTTACTATTGGCGCTTTTCTGTGTGCGTATGCTATCACACGCACTAATCAATTGATAAATTTAAATAAATCAAATCTAAGTTAGAACAATATAGGAAGCATCAATCTCAGCAATTAGTTAAAACTGAGCATCGTAGCTGCCATTGAATCCAATTCTACTCGCTACAAATTCACTTGCATCTCACTATTTTTGGGTAAAGTCCAACAAACAATTCATGGTACACCTAAAACGACGTAAACAATAAAGAGATCATGTGTAAGAGCCCACACAATAAACATAAAATATTTATAAAACATTCCTTCACAAATTCGAGATCATAAATCAAGTTTAAAAATAAACAATTCATGGCCTCGCCATGAATTTTCTAAAGAAATACCTCAAGAAATAATAAACAGCGAGTTGTTTTATTATATTACTAAAATCAAATAAATTTATTGATCTCTGTTAAAATTTCTAACTAAATAATATTAAAAAAAAATTGTCTCAATGGCTAAGATGGCGTCTGCCACAGCGGTTATTTACTGGATTTAAGTTTTAAAATTATGGTTGTGTCTTTTCAATATCCTTTACTATTTTTTCTATATTAGAAGAAAACTAACTAGCCGAAACTATTGTTGTATCAAAGGAAATCTACGTAAGTTTAAGATTATTTAGAGATGAAGTGAAAGATATTTCGAGTTCTTTCTCAGTAGTGCATCAAAATAGTGTTGATACTATAAGAGCCGAGTGACCAGTATAATTTTATTAATAATCCCCGAAGTATAAATTTGTAAAAACTTAACATTTATTCTGTTTACGAGGTGGTAGGTACTGTTGCGATATAAATAATTGGCACAGCTGCGTGATAAAGTAGGCCGAATTTTAAAAACTTTGTTGAATTGAAGTGTCCTTGAATGTAAAGTTTGACCAGTATGACGTGAATCAGTAGTGCGCCTGAGTAGTTTAATAGTTATTTTTATATCAAGCACTGAATTTTAACTTTTTATCACGAATGTGGATTCAGTTGTCAAAACCTGTAGGTACGAGGCAAATAAACCAGATGAGAATTAAGAAGTGACTTCACTGCCAAGGCGCACATCATGTTTCTTTTTAAATCGAGAAATTGCGAAATTACCATTTTTTAACAAACATAGATTATGTTGACGTTTTCTATCATTCATCTGTCACTCTGGCAACTGCAAAAAGTCGTAAAACAATGGATTACCTCATTTCCGATTTTTCGTGTTAATGACGATTACGACGTTCTTCACTCCGGATTAAAACAAATAGATTAATATTTACACCGACCCTGACCGTTACAATTGCAAATTACATAACCTCTTTTACCCTTTGAAAGAGTGAGTATCCAGCTTGCAGGGGAAGGTGGGTGAAGATGGCGAACCTAAGCAAAAACCTCATAATTCCTAAGATTTCAAAAATGTTGCAATTCCAAAATAGTATAGTTACTCTATGATATATCATCACTTTTAATCTTGAGTAATTTGCTAAATATTGTATTTGCGTCATCTTTGCCATCTAGTAGGGAAAGACGAGGCCGACCGTGGGCAGGAGTGCGTTTAAACCATAATTCTACATAATTTCTGTTGACATTTATATTTCGGTACTTAGAACATTAGATAAAAATAAAAATGTGCCTGTAAACAAAAGTCACAAACCGACTTATTCGCACTTGTAGCTTTATTGCATGCTTTGTACGATTAATGTCCACAATATGTGCAGCTATATCAGATTTCTTTGTGTTTTTATGTCTTTTCATGTATCATACGCTTATCATTTTCAGTTGTGCCATTCAGGTCATCCAACTCAATATCCTCACAAATATTTTCTCCACTTAAGCTCGATTCACTATTGCTCTCATCAAATTGTAGTCTTTTGTGTCTCTTTTCTTGGGATTGTTATTTTCTTTTTGTGACTTTGCTTTTCCTTTTTGTGGTTGAATCCTCTCTTTTCGTGGTTTCATCTTTTCCTTGTTTTTATTTTCTTCCATTTCTAACACTGTTTTGAAAATAGTAGTGGTTAGTTTTCGGAATGTATTTTTATATCTGTTTTTAGTTTTACCTTTTTTAGAAGACACCGGGATGGGTGAAATGGTAGCAATATATAAATGTTTAATTTCGGTAGATAAATGTTGAAAACAATCGGTTTGCACTTGGATTAGGTGATTATGGCATCATTATTGTTTGAGTCAGTCACTTTAAAGAAACATTTGACTCATGTTAGCGCAATGGTGAGGATTGCGATGGCACTAAATTGTTTTCCAAATTTATAAATGTATTAATTAAATTACTGGCATGGGAAAAGTCATCTTTAGTGAATTCTTCGGAATTCAAAAGAAAGATACCGAATCGTCTAACCAGAGCTTTTTAATATTTAAACCCGTTAGCGTTAAGCTGGACTGTAACTTTGATGATGTATTAATTGGATTAAGACCGCATTATGTATTTTACAACGCGTCAAGTAAATTTACGTTCTTAAATGTGAGTAACGCCGAATATATCTAAAAATTGAGCGTAGGGCGCAGCAGTTCATGGTTTTTTTGCGGAAACCTGGTCATTGGTAGTGAAATTGTGCAAGTCAGCGGGGGCCTGCTAAGCCAACAGCCAAGGATTGTTACTTGGGGTTGATATCCGAGCCCCAGGAGCGCAGTACAGTCTTGGAAAGCAGCCCATTGTCTATATATTTCACAGCAGGAAGCTGCTACAGCGAATTCAAGGTTAGACACCGATTTCAGGACTGAACGTGCAGAATGCAAATTTGATCAACGACGCCATTAAGAGTCCAGATTTGTTATTGAGCTAGCAGCAAGGATGAAAACAGGTTAGTTTATTTACGACCAATGTATTTGATAAAATTTACAATCCAATGCTAAGTGGCATTATACTTAGAGCAAAGGACATGCAGCAAATACTTGCGAGTGGTTACGCGTACGCATTATACAGTAGTAAAGTGTATTTGACGGAAAGCGTGAAACATATTTTCCCGAACTTTCATGTTACCGTTAATTTTTGACATTTTGTTACTGTACCTGTTGCAAATTGTAGTTTCGAGTAGAATTTAGCTGTTATCTCGTAGCTTTAAAAACCCAACCTTAATCGTGGATTTAGCTTTCAGCCCGTAGCCATTCAAATTAAATGTTAGTCTTTATTAGTTTTGACGCATATTATTTGCGGATTGTAGTTCTGTATTTCTTTTATTTATGTGTATGTAAATTATACATATAGTATATTATGTTTATGCAAGTAGGGAGGTTTATTTTCAGAACGGTGAGTACGAGACGAGCTCAGAACAGAGCTGTGTTGGATTTCCCATAGTCACAACTGAGGTAACAAACGGCTGTTATGGATTGACGTCTGAGCTAGCTCACAAATCAAGGGCAATTGTGATTAGAATAACGAAAAGGCGGACAAACGCAGCGTTACAGTATAAGCTGAATTGAGTATTTTAGCGACGTCATATAAAGTAATTGTATTTTCTAATTCTGATGTTGGGAATTTTTAATTCTAAAATAAATTGCAATGCCTATCATAGGCATTCATTTATTGACAGTAAAATGTCACATCAATGGACTGTAATTTGTGCGAAGTGTGAGACAAAATGCTGATTATTACTGTTTCGTTTCCTTTGTAGTATTGATCTATTTTAAAGGAAATGTGACTTGTTTGGTTGTCTAAGACAAGCAGCACTGGATGTGTTAGACTGGACATAACTTTATTTTGAAAACTTAAAATATCTACGTTGCTTCTACAATTTTTCGTGCAAGTATATATTGCTTCCCTTGGTCCATTTTTTTCCAATAATGATGTCATACTGTGCCTGAGAAAAGCAAACAGTGGGCTATAAAATTACAAGCAGCACTTATTGCACATTTTACTGTGATGTTTATACCACGTTTTAACAACAATATCTGGTAGGTAGAAATGTTATAGTAGTAGTATCTATTAATAAATTGATTTTATTGGTTTTTAATAGTTAAATCAATGTGTGGAACTATATAGAATTATTTAGATTGCTGGTTAAGACTGTACGTTTATCGCACGAAGAATAACCAGCTAAACTACATACGTGCTTTTAGAAATATACATATACATGACATTATTATTTCTATGAACACTATTACAGGAAAAAAAGTTTGTAATAAATATTACTCTCTTCGACATATTTATTACCTATCATTACTGCTTTGCATAATTTGGTAATAGTTGACATCCGAAGAAACTTCACCCGGAAGAGATTTAATAGCATTTTGAACAAGAAAACAATCACGCACGAGTACACAGAATAGTAATTGTACGCGAGAAATCACGTACTCCTACAGACTTTAGTAAGTTTGCTACTAGAGCCACTTCACAACTTCATGAGCAATTCTAATCGCTTTGGGACTTCTATGACCAAAAGCTTCATTAAATTTTTGTATTGAAAAAGGCATATACGTAACTGTGATTTGAATATAATCTACTGTTATTTAAAAACTACTGGACGATGGGAACAATTAAACACACAAACTACAACTTGTATATTTTCCTGTTCAGCCAATGTTTTCGTCAATCCCTGCTTTCCATCAGGTTTCGCGGCAACTCGAAAAAGTTTTTGACAAATGAGTTCGCATTTGCCGGTGCTTCTCTCATATTTATTAAACAGAGTTGGAAAGATGAGGGATATGGATGCAGACGTGCGCCTTTGCCTAGTTCTTTATTTCACCCCAGGTTCCAATAAACCCGATCTATGCCACCACTTAGCGCCGCAGCGAAATGGGAAGAGTAAATTAGCTATATATGTAAATTATGCACAGCTCGCAAAGCATGGTAGATGTACAAACTGCGAAATAAATAATGGGATCTGACGCAACTGATGAACATGGCTATACTTCCAGGAAAACAATCATATACTTCTAATGCCTTTTCTGACACTGTTTGTTAGAAATATTAAAGCTTCATTGCATAGTTGGATTCTTTTTATAAAATCTAGGTCAGAAGTTAGAAAAACATGGATAAATCTGTGGCAAAAAGACATAAGGATATAAGTCGACTTATATCATTTTTGATTTTATTGATGCCCCGTGTCCAGAGCAATATCGGGCATCTAAATACAAGAGGATATAAGTCTACATACCATAACCGCATTGTTACAGCAGGTTTTCTAAATGGGGTATGTAGACTTATTCCCTGAAAATTCATTAAAAATTTATAAAAAACAAATTTAGTCAATGGCAAATAGGTACATGTGTACTAATACCCCGAGTCAAAGCTTTTCGTAAAGTTATCTGCAACGCCAGAACAGCTTATGTTAACTTATACCCTTCTGCCATTTCATAACTTTTCGTTTTAGTTGGAAACAAATAACTTATGTACACTTATACTACGACTGCATTTCCATGCAGGTGCAATAGCGTGTTTTAGTGGTCCAGTTTTCCAGTGTTATTGTAGTGTAGTTTAACGAATAAGTGCTAAAATGGACACACTCTCGTGCGTAGAAAGTTTTGCTGAAGTGCTGTAACAAGAACTTAACCGGTAAGTTTACACATAACCCCACATTATTCGAACTCGAAAACCCAGATTTTTGTTTAGTTTATGTCTACATATGCTGTTTTGTCATAGTAATTATTTATCAGAAAATACATATTCCTGGAAATTGCCAAAAGCTATATGTCAACTTATACCCTTTTATTTTTTCATAAAATGAATAAAAGGAAATGCGATAAGGTATCAGTTCCGTATTTATTTATTTTCTAGTAGAAATAGTTTTAGAATCAATAGCAAAGCAAGCTGTAGGCAATAAATCGACTTGATTCTTTTGATTGCCAGCGAAAAGAATTAAATGTTGTTCTCAAATCTCTTTTGCCTTTTCACCACAGAAATGATCAAGAAGCTTTAGAATGCTTCCGCACATGGTAATGTTTTCCGAAAATAACAACAAATCTGATTTAGAGAATAAACTGATACACTCATTAACTTTATCTATATTTGTATTTCCTTATTTAACCATAGTATCTTGCAAGGAAAACTTATGGCACATGTGGATAAGAATCGACTTCTAATATTTTATTGTTAGTATGGGCTATTCGTATACATATAAAAAATTACGATAGCATTTGGTACTGTGTGTATTTACAGTACAAAACAAATGTGCAGCTTTGATATTTTAAAAGCAATAAAAAATTAAAACATAGGTAGCTTACGTGTGACAATACGAGACCCTATAAAAAATATCTGGGCTATGTGTGCATCTCAATAGTTACTGTGTAGAGGGCCCACAATAGCGAAGTCCAAATGAATTGTTAATATTAAGTACAAAGAGTATCTGCTACGGATTGAAGACTCTAATGTCATTGCGTCACATTGTGCTGCTATTAGCCTGTTTTTTCGTCGAATAGAAAAAAGCAACTTCAGCAAAAGGTAGTAAATAATTGGTCCAGATAATGGTGGGACTTCGTTTCCAATCCAAATTAATTGGAGATTTGTGTTTAATGGATAGCAGAGTATTCATTATTGTTTCAGATCCTGGGTAGTGGATACTTTTGGAATAGTACCTATACGGGGGATTTATATAAACCCAGACTCTTTGGTAAGTTGTGAATATCTATGTTACCAACTTTGTGATGCAATTTCATTCTATTCCTTAGGTAATGATTGAGTGAACACCTCAAAATTATTTTGCGTAAGACTAGAGAAAACACCCTAAAACCGCTTTTCATCACTGGTGAGCCTTTTAAATAAAAGGCACACCTGTGAGGTAATGACACCTTTATTATAAGACTTTCTATGGATGGTGTTTTTACTTATGATATTTGGTTTTTTGACCTCTTTTTATGGACTCGACATAAGAGATTTGACTTCCTTATCTCAGTACGCCTGGATACTAAGATAAGCCACATTCTTATAATATCCCTGCTTATGTCGACTTTGTCCTTCATAAATTTGCAAACGCCACGTGAACACGTCGCGTATTTAATATTATTTTCGTGTAAATATCATAAAATGTTACATATATTACTTAGGCACAAGAATCTGTTTTTTATATCTATATACATGTTTTACTTTCCTGAATATGCATATTAAAATATACATCATTGTACTTGCGTCGAATTTATGTCTTCTTATTGCTGTGATGGTTTATAACTTATCAAGAATGCTGCATATAATAAAGATACATTTTTGAGAGCTTACATATGAAATTTAATCTTTCTTGCAAGTTTTGATACTAAATTATATGGACACTTCCAATTAAAGTTTCGCGAGCTGTCGTTATTTGAATTGGTGGGGCCTGTAGTTGATTTAGAGTTAACCCACTCCCTTATGCCTGAGTTTAGTTAGCGGGTCCGGTTGAAAACAATGGTCACGGGACCATATTTGGGTATTCACAATTCGCTATCTAGCTTGCTTTGAAGAGTGTTATGGTAGGGTCATTGGTTTAGTTTGGTGCTGTGAAGTGTTAGAGCGTTTAATGGCTAACAATTGTCCAATAACAATTTTTATTTTGACATTTCAAACTTACTTGCTTAAGAGTAAATTGACCCGACAAATGCGTAGCTTTAAGTTCGGCCCTCAAGATGCGATACCATTGACTTTGGTATGGAAATTAGATTTTAATGCCAAAAGGTTAACAGATAATGACACTTTGTACGTACAACTTACCATCCAGTCTACTATTGGTACACTGAAATTTTATAGACATAACGCGTCACGATAACATGAAAAAGCTGATAATGCAGGTAATACCGGATGAGAGAGGTCGACGAGGACGTTGGTCAATTCGCTTGATGAACGGGCGTCATCTAGTTAACAGGGTCTAGACTTGAAATAGTAACCTGCTGGGACAGTAATCGTAATAGACGGCGCCAAAATTGTTACACTGTATCACGAAAACAGCACTTGGGCCAAGAAAAATAGTTCGACCACATCCTTTGAGCGGTTTGGCTGCTTCAACGCTATCAGAACTTCAATCAAAGATGATTACATATTTTTTCGCTTCTAAACCGATGAAAAAGTTATCAAAATTCATTAATTTATCCATGCCAATCAGCGACTGACGGATACATTGCAGAGTATGAAGTAGGATTAGTGAGATTTTCACTAATGTTTGAAATATAAAGTGTGATGAGCTAGTGCTTGTTCCTCGTCTCTTCACAGTAAACCAGAAAGGAAAATGTTGGAAAAAAACTGTCATCTTCTTAACCCGACGTGAATTTTTTTTCCTAAAACTAAGGATTTTATTAAAGGATGCCATTTTCAAATAGATAAAATAATAAACATAAACTTTGGGGTCTGGCTTAAAAGCTATTCTCAAAAACGTCTACAAAGAATGCTTTTAAAAGTGGAAAAGGTAGCTTTTTGTAACTGCCGATGGGAACTATTTTAAGGATGATCATTTTACTTTAGAATAAGGCTTTATAACTTATACATTAAAGATTTATGATCATCAACTGTTAATATATCAGTAGTGCAAAGCGTTTCGATAAGAAGACATACGGTCAAACATCGATCCCATCCAAAGCGACCACGAACTTCTTAATATAACTCCAACAATAGTCAATATTTAGAACGTAGATGGCGTCATCCCTCCAACAGTAGAAGTAGGATTAAAATGGCATCCGTCTGTATTCCTTTGTTTATAAATGTCCGGCATCTGCAAACGGACCCTATTAATGTACAGTTTTTGCAAGGGTCGCCAGAAGTAGTTTAAGAATGCGCGAAAGAAACATTAAGTGCGACAGGCGGGTGTAAAAAGAGCGTCATTTGAGGTGTGCCACTGTATACTTTGGTCATTCGCGCAGCCGATGAGCTAACGCCCAAGAAAGTGCATTTTAGTATGCGTTGTTGAAAGCACGTCTCGGCTTCCAGAAATTGTTGGCAGTCAGATTTTTGTGTAATTCTCCGGTCTCACAATAATAATCGGTTGTGAATACAAGTCGACCGTATCTCAAGCAGATAGCTGCAGTCCAGTGAAGAGGCCTGCCCCTGCCCCAGGTGCAAACGCTTGCACTTGCGTACATGTACGTAATTATTCAATGTTGGTCATTTTCCCGTTTGAAAACTGTAGAATTAGAAAATTACATCACATTGTATCATCTGATGTCGCAAACCAAGCGACCTTTTCGGGCTCGGCCAAAAGCTTTCGTCACGACTTGTAACTTCAAGCGTCACCCTCCGCTTGAGTATCGGATTACCGCCAGAGACTTGGCGAAGTACCGCACATGAAGCCAACGCAAATGGTCTAAGATAGAACGTAAGGTTTTATATTCTATCTTTTGAGTAATCGAGGGCGCACTTACCACACTCCTTGCGTTCAACCATCATAGCTTTTCGGATCGGGTTAGTTGAGGAAGTTAGTTATTGTAAATTTTATATTCAATCTAATTTTGTAACTTGTAACTAACCGTATGTTGATTACGAGCTTCGTTTGTTTAATAATTTTCGTCTAGTAAACAAACTTCCGTTGTTATGGTTTGTCAGAATAGTACCGGTATGATTTCACTATTAAGTGCACCACCTGGCGTTTGGTGAAGGAGTTGTTCCTTAAAGAGATGACTTATTTATAAATACGTCACTTCTGCGGACGCCTCTACGATGATAGCAATACGTTCCGTGAATTACGTTAGCGATTTTAGCTTTGATACACCTTTATTTCAACTAGGGTATCCAATTCGCTGTATCGATTCCAAGAGCCCTATTTAATCATTCTTTTAGCTTTCATAACACCGTATACTATTTCTTTAATTAATCACAGGCGACTCTAATTATAAATGTATTTGAGCTCTTGGTACGTACCAATTTGTCATTATGACTTTTCTTCACGGCTGCCATTACAAAAATTAAGTTTTTTAGACATTTATTGAGTTGGATAAAATTTGTTTGTCGCGCATGTGTTAATACAAATAATTCACTCGAGAAATGACCTCTTTCGTGGATTATTTGTAAGGTAACACCCTTTTACCATAAATACTTATAATACTTTGAAGTGAAATTGCTTAATCAACTCCCAGGTTTGTGTTGCTTATATGAATTTCTTGTCGTTTCTATGTTACCTCTAAAATTTTTTTATTCACTTGAACTACCCATTTGTAACATAACTGGCATTCAATTTGTTAGAGCCTTGGTACCCGAACATACATATGGTTTAGTCTTTTATTAAATCCGTCGATATCTTCTTGTGTTTTAAGACCGAGAAGGTGGGAGAGGCCCTTGGCGGTAAGTTAAGCTTGTTTAGATTGTTAGCTGGATTGAACCTAGTGTTCCCCCAGGACGACAACTGGCGCCTATCTGCATAGTAGTATCAGAACTATTTCGTTAATCCATCTCAACTTATAATAGCATAAATACGAAATACCTGTTTAGAATTCTAGAAGTCCTTAAGATACCTGGAAAGATAGTAAGCATGATAAAGTATACGACAGAAGAAACATATAATACTTATATACAGGTTAAAGTACAAAATAAAACAACAAAAATAGCAGAAACAAGAACAGGGCTGAGATAGAGGACTATCCTATCACCTGAGACATTGTTTATTCTAGTTCTAGAGAAAATTATACGCATCAAAGGCATTGACCCAAATGTCATAATATTGCTACAAACAAATTTAGTTTGAAACCTAGATGCACATTTTGTTCTTTTAAAAGTTGATCGCCCTAAAACCTACCTTGCTGTAGATATTTTTCTCTTATATAATTGTTCACTCGGCTAGCTCAATACTATTCTCAATCTGCAGGATAACTGTTGTATGAAACCTGACAATACACTGCAGTCTATCACAATGTACTTAAAAATTAAATAAGAAAATAATTCGGCAGATAATATTCAGATTTTATTCACCTGCTAGTTCCACACACTGAGTGCGGTATTGTAAGCCATCTTAAGACCGGGGTATGTGGCTAGCCTAACCCCTTGAATTAGGGAAGAATGTCCTCACAGGGGTCACGACCACTAAATATGTTGGTATGATGGCCGGAGAGCGTTCGATGTTACCAACTGCCGACTGCTGGCGCAAGCACTGTACCAGCCGGCCACACGCTCTCCAGATTTTATTAATATAAACAAATTAAGCCTTCAAATGACAATTATCATATTTGTTCTTTAGTTCAATTTTATTCCATAAACCATAAAAGTAATTGCTAATGTTTATTTTTCAAGTTGCTGGTACTTCTGACAATTCAAACAAATTTTGTTGATGACACTTTCAATAATTAAGTAAATGTATAAACTTTAGGTTTACAAAATCATTCTTAACTTTTTAATCTATATTAAATGAATTTAGAAATTTCTATAGGCTTTTCTAATATTTTGAATTTATGTAGTTCGTAGCTTAGTACTGAGAATTGATTTTAAATGGACTCACCTTGCGTTTTTTATTTTTGTTGCAACGTGTCTGCAATCCTCTCTGCTAAAAGTTGCCTCTGGGATTCTCTTGGCTATACAGCTTCTGTGTTGATATCTTCAAAATATGATGGCAGTTCTTTTATGTAGATAACGTACACAGTCACTTTAAACAATGTTTAAAGTGGATTTTACCAAAAGTTCATTAGTTTTACTTTTAATTCTGGAAGAACATTTTAATAGCTGTCCAATTTAAAAAAATTTCTACCCGCCAGCTTATCTCTTTTTTTTAAACAAAAACAATTGGTTAGTTCCTCTTTTAGAAAAGTCATTTTTTTAGGTTAGCAATATTTATCTATAATTTTTAAACGTATTTGAAGCTCTTCCTGATTATAACCAAACCGCCACACTAACAAAGGTAAGTCATTCTTAACTCTATGTAATGTAAGCCTTCTCTCTACTTTAAAATTTCACTTTAGGTTAAAACGAAATCACAAATTTGGAACATAGGTTTTATTGAAACCTTGGATATTTCAGCACGTTGCGTTGCAACATTCTGCAATACATCTCATGTAAACAACAAACAACTTTAAACAGTTCAAACCACTTGCTTTGGGCCTAATTACCCATTCTGTTATCAATTGAGCTTCAATAACAGTGCATTAAATGAACATTTATACTTTATTCATATCGATACTGATTTAAATTATATTAATTGACTTTCTGTTATTTTTGCAGGTGTTATACCAATCTTGGCCAGTTTTAAGTGATTCAACTTTTTATAGAATATATTTTTTTACCATGTTAATATTATAGCATTATATACTCAATCCAAACAACTTATTTTTGCTGATAATATAAAACCAGTAGGAAGAAACATCGTATGTACCAAAGAAGCCTTTGTGGAATTAGATGAACAGGGAAATAGATTGGAATTAAGATCAACGAAGATAAAATAAAATTGACAATAACTACAATGCGACCAGAGTAAAACAGAGCCTAATAGTCTAAGATTTTAGAAATATAGTTAACACGTTTAAATACCTAGGAATGACAATAACAAACAGCAATGAAAAGTCAACGAAAATCAAAGTTAGGACCATGCAAGCAAATGGAGCCATTATCTCTTTCAGCCGAATTTTAGGCCACAAAAAGTCGATAGAAGCATTCAATTAATGATATAAAAATAACTTTAATAAAACCTATAATTGCATATAGAAGTGACGCACGGATGGTTATTGGTAGTGTTTTAGAGAATGGTTGTGAAAGCGATTTTGGAACCATTTAGAGATGGAAGGGTATGGAAGAGTCGGTCAAACCACGAATTATACCAAGAATTTACTGAGGCGGACCTAGTAACGTATACATAGTTTTAACCGACGAAAAAATATTCACTGTGAAAGAAATGTCCAACTGCTAAAACGATCGCGCACAGCTCTTGGAACGCCCCCAGGAAGACTTCCAAAGCACGAAGAAGGTGTCATCTAGCTGCAGTGATAGTTTGATGAGGAGTGACGTCATTCAACTGCACTTCTGCGAGAAGGGCGTTAATACTAAAGCGGTCAACTACCAAAGAAATATTTTGAAAAAGATAGTGAAACCCTTAAGCCATATTATGTTTGAGGGAAGATACTGGATATTCCAATAAGACTCAGTACCAGCAGTCAATTCTAAGACCACACAAGCTTTACTGAAGATAAATTTGCCAGAACAATGAGTAGTCCATCCTTCTAATAGAGGAATTGGAAATTTAAGCCAAGTGAAAAACTTCTTCATATTCTCGACAAAGGTTGTGGAGAAGACAGAAAAGTGTTTCATTTGGTTTACATTTACCTGAGTTGGACTTACTCAAGTCCCGACCTCAATTTACAGGACCTACATTTGTAAAGAAGGTCTGTTCTAATCCTGACCAAATTATTGAGCCTCAAAAGCAGATATAGGAAATCCAGCAGTCTCTGGAAGTGGTCCGTGCGGCAACAGATGAGTAACCGGAAGGTCTGAAGAAGTGTGTGAAAGCAAAATATGGATATTTGCAATAGTTTCTCTCATCAGTTTGATTTCCCGTTTTGAATGGAAGCCATGTGAGAGAGATGGATAAGAATGCCGTCGTTAGACGGGTAGAAGAAAAAATCCCGTAAGGAACCCACAACAGAGGATGATCACGATTAGGAAAAAAATCAGGAAAATTGTTTAGCAAAAGTAGTCCTTTTATTGGTTGAATTAATAACTACAAAAATGAAGCGAGGACAGGGAAGAATGGCAAAGGAGACTAAAAGAGAGGCCTATATGTAATTAATGTATTCCGTATGATATCAGAGGCGTTATTTTTTAACATTTGAATATTGTTTTTTAAATGCCATTATACAGTGTGTCCCCGGATGGACCTAACTATACTTGTAAACTTCCTTATTTTGCATTTTAGGAAGAACAGTCATTTTTCATAAAAAGTTTTGCTTCATCTAGTAAGTCCGCAGCCACTTTCAAAATTCCGAATTAACATACAGGGTGGTTAGAAAACGAGACAACGTGAAATTTGGTTAAGAATAAAGTACCTTTTATTTGAAAGGAAAGCAAAGTATTACTGGAAAAAGATATTTAAAATTGCAATAGAAACTTACATATCTAATCTGAACGTTGTATCTCAAAGTTGATTTTTTTATCAAAATTTATACTAGTATACATTTTGCTATTATTTCAATAAAGATAAAAAATCAACTTTGAGATACAATGTTCAAATTAGATATGTGAGCTTCTATTGAAATTTCAAACATCTTTTTCTAGCAATACTTATGCTTTCCTTTTAAATAAAAGGTACTTTACTCTGAACCAAATTTCACGTTGTCTTGTTTTCTAACTACCCTGTATGTTATTTCGGAATTTTTGTAGTGGCTGCGGACTTACTAGATGAAGCAAAACTTTTTATGAAGAATGACTGTTCTTCCTAAAATGCAAAATAAGAAAGTTTACAAGTATAGTTAGGTCCATCCGGGGATACACTGTATTATTTGTACAGAAAATTCCCCCAGAGTTGTCAATCACAGAGTTTGTTAATTATAAAATTACTGCTAATAATATTATTCGCTGAAAACATGATGCAATTGTTACGAGATATAACAATAGTAAATTATGTTATTAGGAGTAAAAGTGATACTTTATATGGCGAAGCTGAAGTTTATTTAGCCGAACTTTAGTGAGGCAAATCATTCAGCTAAGCCACATAAAGTCACTTTTACTCCGAATAACATATACTATTTTATCCGCAAACGTATTCAGGTAAATTTCATAAATATAAATTAAAAAAAAGGATGCATCGGCCGGGAAACGAACCCGGGCCACCCGCGTGACAGGCGAGCACTGTACCCCTGCGCCAACCTCTGTTGTTCAAATAACGCGTTACTGTAATGATATATGAACATACTGAATCACACCACAACCCACGGCGACAGATGCTCCAATCCGCTGCTTAAAGGTTTATTTAAATTAAAACGTTTTCGTACTCTTTTTGAAAATAAAAATTTGCAACATTTTAAGCCATCATACGATTTAATCGGTCCAGTATCTTCGGAGGAGATAGCGAACAAACATAGAAAGAAAGAAAGAGAGCAACGATTTTGTGTGCTTAGGCAGATCAAGTACGCAAAAGTCGCTATTTTATCTGCTTAGGCAGATAAAGTGACACTTTGACCTTGTCAATAAAGACACATAAGTTGTCACTTTTGTGACGTTTGCGGATAATAGTATATTATGTTATTAGGAGCAAAAGTTGTATTTTATGTGGCGAGGCTGGACGGGTTATCTGCCGAGCTTGCGAGGCAGATAAGTACAGCCGAGCCACATAAAGATACTTTTGCTCCGAATAACATATAGTATTTTTTCTTCAAACGTTTTAATAACAAATTATTTACATCTTTGTGAACAAAATTCGAAGAAAATTACTAGATCTCGTTAGCGGCAGATAATATTATATGCCGCTGACGAGCGGCAGATAAAGTTGTCAGCGGCAGATAATAACTTTATCTGCCGCTAACGAGCGGCAGATAAAGTCGTCAGCGGTAGATAATATTATCTGCCGCTTGGCAATAAAGTGACAGTTTAGCATCATCAATCCAGCAGTATAATACCATATTTTACTGCCGTTTGAAGAAAAAATTCTATTAATACACTGTGAATATAGGAAGTCGACAAATTTAATAAATATTAAAAAAAAAACTATGGTGCAACATGAGACGTTTATTAGTCGAATAAAATATTAGAGGAATGTTTTGTTTTTAGCATTTTAGTAAATACGGCCTCGCAAATTTTAACTGCTTTCCATAAAGCATTTATAGGATGAGGCCATTAATTTTTTTTTATTAATAGCAGTCGAAATGCAATTTCGGGCGCTGTTCAAAATTATTAGTGGCTTATGTTCGAAGAATATTATAAATAAATCAAATTTATCCGTATACCAGGATTAAAATAATAGCTCAAACAGTACGGAAGGGTCAATTGATTGAAGTTTATCTCCGTCATATTTTACGAATTTTGCACCAAGTGCGCTGACTGCTGCTACAAGCATTTTAAACTTATTTCCTGCGCGGCTTCAGCTGGTATTTTAATAAAACTGGATTAAGTAAAATGATGCAAAACAATTTCCGCTTATTAGCGGCATATTTTAAAAATTGCTTTAATTATGTGCCGATTGTTCACAATGTTTTTTGCTAAATTTAATTTAGGGCACGGAAACTCTCAGCTTTATGTGCCAAAATTGGTGTCACACGCCGCAGTGAAGCAGAGCAAATCCGTGATGAACTGCTGAAATTTCATTAGGGATTTGAAGAGCTTAAAAACCGAAAACCATTGTTAATGTGAACGGCTATACATTTTGATATACTTGCGCTGAGAGATGGAATAATAACTCACGCCAATTCCAAAAGCTATTTACTTTATTTATGTGGTGTGATTCATCATACACTTTGATTAGTTTATGGCTTTTATGGCGTAAAACCCGAGTTACGCTGATGTGAGCATTTCAGTACATATCACTGCAACGGTCAGCCTAAAAACTTCTATAAATCGTTGCCATTTTGTCCTCACTCCGCTAATTAACTGACAGGCGGGGCGTGATTAGGGTGATCTTGGCTGAAATAATTTGTTCAATGCATTTTCGTGTAGTTTTTCAAGTAGGCAAAGAAACGCATAAAAATCTATACCTTTGGGGTTTATTTAGGAGAGGATATAAAACATTAGGTCAAACGTGCAAACGAACCTTGCAACAAACAGTACATTTTAAATCGATACAATATTGGCCATTACTTTATAGCAGTGGCGTCCAGAAGGGGCGAAAATTTTGATATAAAAAATGGTTGATAACATTTTATATACACCGCCGACCATTCGACGTGGATCACTTAAGGAAATTAGTTTTTACGACATTTTTCTAACCTTTTCATAGCAAAATGTAGTTTGTATTATTGCTAGTAAGCGAGTTAACGATTTTTTTAAATATTAAGTAGCAACATGTAATTTTAAGTCATATTATATTAATATTGGAAATGTTTAACGAATTGGAAGTGAGACGGTTATACGGAGCTCCAGTAGCAATTTGTGTGATGCTTAGAAAGTGCGCAGTTTTCTCGAATTTTTGCAAGTTGTACGTATTGCAGGTGAATGTTGCAGGTATAATTTCGAAGATCTCGTCAAGAGCGAACTTTCTGGAGAGGTTGTAAAAATGTATGATTGGAGGGGGCGAAAATAAGGGAGTTAAAACGATTGTTTGGACACGAAAGCTTTCGGTACTATTACATCGCGTACTTCTTGTAATGTCCAAATGTGATTTGGGGCTAGTTGAAAAGAGGATGAACCAATATTCATCGTACTGGCTGTTTTTTGGGTCCGCGATGCGCAGGGCAGAAGTTGCTAGGTGTAAAGGTGAGGTGTGTTTGTAGCAAATTGGATGCTTGCATAAACAAGGGGAAAGAAAAAAGATGTAGAATTTTGTTTTTGGCAGTATGTGGATGAATCTGTAGGTTTTTAAGAATTTTGCGGACCAGGTGGAAAAACCTTAAACTCAATATTTGTGTGAAATTTGCTATTCCAAGACTTTCCACTAGTCGATTGTATTTTTAAGAGAATATAGTAAAACATACAACTGTTGCTAGCACATATAGACTGTTGTCTGCATTTATGCTGATGTTCAAGTAGATAAACAAACATTTTACATCATTCCTGTTACAATAATATAGCTTGTAGCAGAATATTAGCATATCCACGTACAGAACATCATTCTCACACCTTCGGACGACAGGCCAGGGTGCTACTTTTTAAGACACACCCTTGGGACCTGAAAATGGAAAAGTGAAAGTGTCGGCTTTATTTTAATTAGTTTTTGTAGTTATCAAGTATTTTTGTTATTGTTTTCACTGTTTGCATTTTAAACCTGAGTTTATTTTAAGTTAAAAGTGTTTAGTGTTTATTTTGAGTCATATATGCAAAATTTCACATAGAGCCTACGTGGGCCGGTGGTCTCTGCCGATGCATCATAGACGACAGATTGTTTAAGGATTAGTCTAAGTAACGTTTGTACTTCCCTGAAGTATTACAAAATTGGTTGCAGCGAGTAAGGCCAGGAGCAAAAAACATTATTTGGCACAAAAACACAAATTTGGCCTTTTGGTGTTTTGGTATTATTGGGTTTAAAGCGAATTATGTTTGTTTCCATTGGTTGTAGCAGTAATTTAAATTGCAATAATTTTTGGAAAATAAACTCAATTATCTTTTAAATTATATACGCACTGTTATATCACCACTTTATTAACAACGAGGGACTTAAGATGAATATCAGAAGCCAGGCCAGAGGGAATGCGAAGCAGAGGACGGCAACGAGAACCTTGGGGCGCAGTCTAGAAAAGAGAGTTGAAAGAGAAGGAAAACATCAAAGAGATGTAAAGAGAACGACAGCCCGCCGCGGCAGGTTTCTTCTTTCATTTCTGCAGAGATATAATGCTGGATTACATTTTGTGTTTACTTCAAGGAATTGCCTCATGTGAACACTTCTTTCTAGTATTAATTTGTCGTTCGTTCAAGCAGTAGTTACTCCAGTATTTTGCTACACGGGAAATTTCTGTACACTAAAAAAATACTAAAATGAAGTAATCGGTACTGCTTTACAACACGGTGGTCCAGTAATTGTTTCGTGGTGCAACACATTTTGCCAGATAGTTCCTGAGCAGGATTGGGGTGGGTTGTCCAGAAACACCACTGGTTCGAGAAGGTTCCAAACCAGAAAACCTACAGGTGTCAGTGTAAATCGCTAAACCATATAGCTGTCTTATAAAAACAATAAATAAGAAAAATACCAGAAATTGATATAGCTGATATGTTTATTTACAGTATGTACATCTCTGCATGATACTGAATATGGGACAAAACGGATCTGCGATATGTTAGACTTATTTGGAACCAGAATTATAAAGCTTAATTTAGTTTTAAGTATAGTTTAGATTTACTTGGTTGTTATTATAATAAATAGAGTGAAAATGCAAGCGGTACGATTTTTCCTTGCAATCTTGTCTCAAACACGCGTAGCTCAGCTATCAAAGTTACATAAAAAAGTTCAGCGATAGCGCATAACGGGAGACACATTAAATCACTTAAAGGTCACTAAGACGCGAGACCTCGCGAATGGTACCATGCGACCAAAGCATATTGCATACTTTAATTGATGTGTTTCAGCGTTAATAAATAGTTTCTAGTTTGCTCCAGTAGTTCCTCGCATAAGTATTAATTCTAAACGTGGAGGAACGTGTCCATTCGCGGGTTGAATGCGATCAAAATGTAATATAAGAACTAGATTAATTTACTAAAGCTCAAACGTTTAAAGTGAAGATGTCGTGACGACCTATTCCTAAATTATTTCTACCATCACATCGGCCAGACGTTCTGCGTCGTATCCCTAAGTAGAAACGCTTATAGCATCGCTCAAACTACACGTATTGGTGTTTCACAGTTTTGAGAGCTCAGTCAAACACGAGAGCTTAATAAACCGACGGTACCTGTGGGGAATATGACAGGCATGGTCCATGCAGAAGCTAGGGTTGGAGGCTTGGAATAGGGTTCCTGCTGAGAGGTTGTCCAAGCAAATGTGCAAAGTAGGGTGGAGCAGGCTTTTCTCCAGTTATCGCACGAGGGAGAAACCGTGTGGACTAAGTCTCGGAAGCGGCCACATAAATTGAGGGGTATAGAACCGCCTACAGGTTGGTGTTCCACGTCTTGTACAGAACCCAGGAGGGAATATATGCAGAGCGCGGCACTAACGAGCCACTATGGGGGTGCGAGATAGACCTAAAATAACACAACATCGAAATCGATGTTCAAAACGGAACGATAGAAACGTACCAAAGTTGGAAGGTGGCCAAGCGTAAGTGATTGCATGAAATACATGTTTATCTTAATATAACCAGATTTATTTTAGCAATCTCACACATAATTTCTGAAGGCTAATCAACAGAAATCACAATAATTCAGAAATTATAATACCCACATGCAGTGAAAATTCCAGATTACATCTACAGCTCCAAAAGAAACAAATCTCACCATATCAGTGCCATAAATGGCTGCCGGAAATTATACTAGCAATCTATTTTGAAAGTTCAGTAGAATCCCCTAATTTTGAAAATATCAAAAAATTAAAAATGAGGGTAGGCAACCAAACGTGCAGTCAGAAATTGCGGGCAGCTCGAGAGATTCCCTGCACTTGCAATTTAATTGTACCTTAAATAAAAAAACTATACATAACAGCTTGCATGTTTCGGTCGAAAGTCCACAAAATAATTTTGATCGTATACATAAAGCATTGGCACTCTTCCTAGCAAGTGCTACTGCTACTTGCCTTCTACGCATATGTAAACTGATTTTAGATTACCTTTATTTCTGTTTAGCATCTTCCAGTTCTCTCATATCAGTCATGGTAAAGCTCATGTGGCTGAAATTTATAAACCGTATGCAATAAGAGCAAAGGGGGGGTGGTGCTTAATAACTCAGGCAGCCTACCTTGAGGATCAGAGACGGAGTGGGTATGCCATTTAACTCTGAAACCGCAATAAAACACGTAGTAACACAAAGAACTTAAATCGGCGAAAGTGTGTTTAATTTTGCGGGCGAACAAAGACAGACTGCGCTACAACACCTGCATATATCAAAACACGTACATCTCACTATTTGCCCTTGCCAAAACAAAGCAAAAGATGAAGTGGCCTGACCTTCGAGCAGAAAAACTAAGGAGGTACTGTAATGGAAGAAGGGGTAATTAATTGTGTAGACGGAAACTGCAATCTTGAAGCGCCACTCTTGATCTGTCAATCCGGTGTGAAGCAGAAGCCAGTTTGGTTTTAGCGCTTTATTTGTGAGTTTTGCGTTTAAATTTAGGCGTTTGGATTTTTTTTATCATAAATATAGAGTGTAGTGACTCTAATTGTGTAATTTGTGTATAAAACTTGATTTTTTGCGTGTTTGGACACTTAACCTTACAAACATGGTTTCGTGTATTTGTTGTAGAATATCACACAAATCAAGGAAAAGAGGCATACATTTCCATCGGCAAGTAAATTTCTACTGTTATTTGTTACCGTTAAGTCCATAATTTTCTAGTGATTATACCATTCTCTCTAACATGAACCAATGAATATCGTCAAAATGCATAGTTACGCATGTACTAACTTTTGATAATGTACATAGCAACTGATAATCACATACCTTCCTGACTAATAGGTGATAATCACATCCCTTCACAAACATCACGTTATCTGCTGCCGGCACAATTGTCGTAACAACCACATTAACTGTACTTTTAATAGTTAAAATACACTATTCAAACGTTGTTTACTGACTGGTGATATAATCTAGTCGAATGCAACTCGTGTCTTCTTGATTATCAAATCATTTCTGTTTCCACTCGATATATTGTTTTAGGCAAACAATATATCTCGTGTAAACAGAAATGATTATTTGATAATCAAGAACCCACTAGTTGCATTATATATGATAACATCATTTGCGACGCACAGTTGGTGTACATATTTTGAAGATCAGTGACCTTCCAGCAGTTTTTCTGCTCGAAGTTAGTGACGTGCCTAAAGAAATTTAAAAAATTTTACTAAAACTAAAATTTATTTTTAAAGTAAGTAAGCAATAATAACTAGTAATAATGTTTAACCGTATATAATAGATAAATAAACGAAAAATTAGGTACAATAAGTACTGGTATTTGAAATTTTCTAAGGCTTCAAATATAATTCTATTTTTTTTTCATTAATATATCTGATATACCTACAGGTTATCGTTATTCCGTTACAATTACTAAATGAATATTACATTAATAATACTGGTTTATTTGTACAATATTGCAATTATTGTTAACGTCGTCAATTAATTGCCCACTCCAATATATTACCTTTTTGACCAACATGTTTATAAACCAATATATTTTTGGATATAATATTAGATATGGCCACTTCACTGTGTGCCTATTAAAATAGTCACTCAGAAGTTAGAAAAAAGTAGCAAGATTAAATAAATCGCAACCACATCCTATGTAAAACTGTATTACAAATTATTGTAAGCTTTATTGTTATATAACTGAAGTAAAGAATATATACACAAAACGGAAATATCTGCCAACTGTAATTTTTACTTTTCGTTTGCGTGACCTTTTTTTTCTAAACTGTCAGTCTTTGGTTTTCGTGTATAAATTATACATACATTAGTATCCTGCTTTTACCATGAAACATAAAAACAATTCAGTTTGTAGGAAAAATATTAGAATTTACTGATGCATCCTTGAAGTCTTTTTCCATTTTTCTGGTTGCGTAATAATAATTTTGCTATGAATTAATTATAAAGACAGTTGAAGTCGTTTTAGTAATTGAGTATATATTTTGGTGAATGCGCTGGTCAATGATACAATCGCTACGCCACTGGTACCATACAATTCATACCGGATGTCGGCCATATGCAGGAGCCACTTTGGTCTACTCACTCGCTGCCCATACCTTACCTCCTTAGTTTTCCTACTCGAAGGGCCTGAGTCTGATATCCGTAAAAATATCAAAATTAAGGTTATGTATTCCAAAACACTAGTTTTGATTGGTTTATTAGCATTCAAGGCTTGAACGGCGGCTTCGCTATTTGATAAAATGCATATTTCTCTATTAAGGTAGTTTCCTTCTAGGTCTATATGTTTTTAATTGCCTGTAATTCAGCTTGGGAAGCTATAGGGGTCTGGCTTGGAAATCATTTGACTGGGACCATGTCGGCTTATTCCTACCTGTTCCTCTGTTTTTGAGCTATCCGTATACCTGGCTACTTATACTATAACTGTAATAAGGGGTTTTCCAATAAGAACGATATGATTTTAAAATGAAATAAAATAGAAATGATTTCAGATATAACCACACTTTTTATATTATCTTAAAGTACAATCGATAACGTTTATGTTTTGAATATCACGTTGTTTAAATGTCCACCTCGGCTTCGTGTCCAATTTTCGACGACTTTGTGCAATAAATCGGGCGTAATCTCACGAATGCAGCGTTCAATGTTCAATCTCAAAGCATCAAGTGTTTGTGGCCTGTTTGCATAAACCTTATTTTAAATAACCCCACAAAAAGTAATCTAAAGGAGTCAAATTGTTTTTTTTTCAGTCCTAACTCTTGAGCACGATGAGGAATTGATAAATTTGGATCTTCTGCAACACTAGCTCTTACAGCAGCAATATTCTCAACAGTTCTGGCATTTCGGAGTCTTACTGGTGTTTTTACATCGTGAAGAGTAAAATTACTTTCAAATTTTTTAACGATGCGACGAATGGAAAGCACAGAAGGACGATTATTTAAACCAAAGTTTTCGCGAAGTGCGCGAAAAGTGTTCACATAAGAACCACGATTTTCGTAAAATTTTTGGACAATAATCAAACGTTCTTGGAGCGAGTATTTTGCCATAATAAAGTGTTAGAGTTTAGTGAACATAAATAACAACTAGTGACAGGTATAACTTTATTACCATGGTTACTAGATCATTACAAAATCATATCATTCTTATTGGAAAACCCTTTAGTTACAAAGCTCGCCTACAAGAACTACGAAATATGATTATTCTATACGTGGATGTTCTTATGAATAAATAATTAATATTAAATCGATCAGTTATATTCATAGATTCATAAATTCTAACAAATCTATTAAATTAAGCTACATTCCAATATATCAGAAGTGTTTATATTTTGCGTATCTATTAACTATAAGTCTTTACCTTTACTTCTTTAATCTTATTTCCATGGAAGGACTTAGGTATAAAGCAAACTAAATAGGATCATTTTATAATTTTATATTCGTAAATAAATCTAATATTATTAATACGTATGATGCCTCTTTCAGTTTTTGTAAATGATGTAAAATAATTTCTTAACTTGTAGCTTGTATGTGGGTCAACGCATTTACCAAGTAGTAGAGGATTTACTTTTCGATTAAATATTTTACAAATAATATTGGAGTACAACAAAGGGAAATGTAGTCCGCCCCTGCCCTTACTAAACTAACGAAGATTCTATAGGGCGCTGTTATCGGGTTTTTACATGAAGTTAACTCGATGAGAGCCGATTGACCCTCCCAATTATTCTCTCTATAATAGGCTAACAACTGGGACAATTATGTCAGAAACTCATCAGTGTTATTCCCTGCGAGGTTCGGGCAAATGAGCCCAATGCATTTAACTTTGCTGGATGATTTGAAAACGGAATTGGAAAATAAAGCAATTTTAAGGGAGGACGGACGCTGCTATTAAAGCTGCCATGTGTTACAATCATAGCCAAGATTATTGGCTGTTACAACCTCAGTAATGCGCAATT
Source organism: Agriotes lineatus (assembly GCA_940337035.1). Taxonomy (NCBI): domain Eukaryota; kingdom Metazoa; phylum Arthropoda; class Insecta; order Coleoptera; family Elateridae; genus Agriotes; species Agriotes lineatus. The sequence continues at coordinate 58,458,525 of OW679196.1, forward strand.
GTTGCGTAGGATAAAGGCATTAACTTGATGCAAGTATTAAACATATTTACTTGTTAGCATTAGCGGGCCGCAGTCCAATATACTTTAATTAGAGACAGACGGACCCGCAGTCGTTAGACTCAGCGTTATATTCAGGAAAATGTAATTTCAATAAAAAATAAAATATAGACGTTGTAATGTTCGCTGGCGTTGGACTCATTTCTGAAATGAACCGCACACATCTATGGCATTCAGGACGTTAACGTTAATATTTATATCTCCATTGTTTTTCGCTGATATTAATTCGGCCGGCTAAAAAAGAAAGGTGCGAGAAGGGTGTTGTCATTTCGTTCGTTTTTAAATTGGGCGAGTAATTGCTGCGCAAAGGAAGCGGCGTAATTCAGAATTAACGCTTGTTACATTTCCTTGCTCGTGTTGCCCGCGTTTTCACCAGTCTAATGGATTTTTGGGTTTAACGAGACACTAAAAATGGGGCCCGAAGCCTCTATGAAAGCACTTAATATCGTAAGCACGGCGCCTTATTTTGAATGTTTGAATAAAATTTGGGCGCCGGACACTAAGCGTCATGGTAAAAGTATTTCCGGTCCGTTTAAGCCACATGTTAACCGGAATCTTCCCCTTGGAATTAACAACTACAGGAGCAATTTCGCCCATCTATATAGCCCATCAACCGAAACGCATTTAGCAAAGGAAAATTTACGTTAAGTGAGTTGTTGTCAGTACTGACATCGGAAGTCAAGTAAATCTGTAATATTATTAGCAACCACTGTCCATTAGCAGCCAAGAACTCCATAAAAACATAATGTGTCCTTAAAAGCCTTTGTATGCTGTACAAACCTCTAATCCATCGCCGCCACTTACATTCCAGATTGTCGTGCACTGCCTACATACCCAGTTTCTTTCTCTCAACCTGTACACTTAACGAGGGGATAACCTACGACAGCTAACTAACTGCCTTTTTAGCAGCGCTGGGGGATGTTTGATAGATTCCCTTCGTTTATTTTTAAATTTTTATTCAGTTTAAATGTGATAATGTTATTAATATCTTGTATATGTCACAGAGTGGAACTTCAGAGAATGGCAAATCAGAGTTGCTCTGTAATGAGATCCTTTTAATCCATTCTAATGTATATGGCTCAAATAGATAGTGCATAGGGATTTTCTAACAAAGTAAGTTAATTACATTTTCATCACTCTTTCACTTTCAAGATATTACATTACAAATCACATGACATAAAGCAGCAGTTAAGAGTGGTAAATGCCGCAAAGGTAAAATACAATAAAGAATTGATACTTATTTTTAATTTCTGTATTACGAAACTTTCCTGTTATATACAGGCTGTTTAAAAATACGTTTGTATTTTACAAGCAAAAATGTCCCAATAAATATAGGTCCGGAAACGTTTCATTTCAGATATACAGGGTGTTAAAGTAAAAAAAAATCCTGGCCGCCCCTGAATAAATAATTTAAATCTAAGTATACTAAAACATGATCATTAATAGCACCAGTAAACCTTCAAAGTTTCACTAAAATCGACTAAGGGGTTTTGAGATTTTGAAGCATTTTAGTTTTTGTCCTAACAGGTTCAGAAGTGCAAAAATATAGGCTTTAATTTTTTTCCTGAAAACGAAGCGAGGTCCGAAAAAATCTCAAGAGACAAAAAAGTAGTATTTTTAGTTGCTTTATTAAAAAATGTATAAAAATTGCAAAAAATCTGGTGGGCGTTATTTTTTTTGTGAAAAAACCTAATCGATTTGCCACGTGGGCACGCCCCTGAAATTACTACATCAGCTGTAATAGGTCCAAAGGATACGTCAAGTTATAAACTATAAAAAAAATCATTAAAATCACTCAAAGCGTTTTTAGATAACATAAAAAAACATCCTGTATCTCGGAAACGAAGCGTTTCAGGACCCATGTTTATTAAGACATTTTTGTTTGTATTGATGAGATCTGTAAGTGGGTAAAATATCCGAAAGTATTTTTTAAACATCCTGTATAATGATATGGTCTTAGAATGGCAAAGCATTTAAAATAAAATATAATTAACATGCAGCTTAATTATAATGCAAATAACAAGGATATTGAATAGAATAGTAGGGTTTTATCATTAAAAATGGTATCGACAGTTTCTTCAACAAATTTTACTGTCCATTACTGAAATAAATGTCAGTCAAAAAGAATCATAGTTATTAATTCAGTAAAACTGTAAATAGTAACAACTAATTGTTCATTCGTTGATTGCAAATGTAACTCAATTTGGTTGATGACAATAATTTTGAACTAAGTTGTTTTATTAGTCAGTTTTTAACTGCAAAGGTAAATATTACAAGTGGCAAAAAATATTTAATTTAATTAAATTCATTTTTATTTCAAGTAGATAACATGTTGAACAGCCCTCGTATGTGTTGTAAAGTTATTGTAGCGGTGCCTGAACTAATCTATAAATTGTTACCGTGTACCTATTAGCACATAATTAACGTTTAAAACCATTTTAAAAATTTAAATTTCGTCTAGCAAATTACAGAAAATCGTTTTTATACTTTTTTTCTCGATAACGGTTGCAGATACGAAAAAACTGCAAGAGCACAAAGAGATTCTAAACAAAACAGAAAACTCAATTTGTATTTTAGAATCTAACAGCGGCGCACCGCAAAAAAGTTCAGGGGGAGAAAAGGAAGCATGACCCCTGAAAAAATATCTCCCTGTAGATTCTCACAACCATTTGATATGCTCAATGATGTAAGCCCTGCAGCGTAACCTGTATTCCAAATTTGAGCTAAATATCTCAAAAACTGCAGGAGCTATAAAGGAAAGAGTTAAAAGTTAAAAAAAATTGACCGGAAGTCGACCTCGGAAAAGAAATCCGATTTCCGGTTTCTATATATTTTTGGAATCTACTCTTCAAGCTGAGTCGAATGATATATATCTCGTCCTCCTAAAATATATCTCCATTTTCTTGCTTCTCAGGTAATAATAACAAGTTAATTAGTAATGATAAAACATAAGTTTCTTTCTTACATAGTTGTTGTGTAAAAGATTATTGTTGCACAATGATGCATAATAATTGGAGACAAGCACAATATGAGAACAAGTTAACCTAAAATATGACATGTTTAGCTAAAAGTCATAATAGTGGAAAAGTAGAATTCCGTATTTTTTTTTATATTTGATTTCCAAGGTTTTTGAGAATGTAAGAAATTAACAATAACAATTGTGTGTGTCAAATTTGGAACTAGAAAAATTACACCAGCTTTAAAATCAAGCTGAACGTAGAAAATTTAATTATAGTAAAAATTAATACAGCTGTGTGCCCGGAAAAGGTGTTCTTTATAAAATTGGTGTGGTCATTATACGAAGTTTAGACTAATAAATATGAAGATGTTGGTGGTATGCGTGTAGCATAACTAGCAGCCGTTGCTGACGACGGTGCAAAGAAGTCCGTGCAGTAGATGCAAGTCCAGTGTGTCAATGAAGATAAATTGAGCTCGACGATAGAAAAGTCAGAACGTAAGTGAAAACCGAAGCTAATATTACAAATAGCAGAATTTTATATTACTTTTTAGCGGAGCTTTGATGATATACAGAATAGAATTTATATTTAAAACAAATTATATAAATCAAATTATATTTCCTCTAATTCCCAGTTAAAATACGAGGGCTGAAAAAATATAAACCTGCGTTTGACGAATTCATAACAATTTGAAGTATACAACTGGTACAATAACGATTCCATAATGGGCCGTTGAGGCATTCACCGTGAAATGTCTGGGAGAAGGAAAGGCAGCCATCAGCTTTGACACTCTGCATCCTTCCACCGCCAGCCCATGAAGTGAAGAATTGTAACTAATAACTAGTGACTAATTAACTCCAACGTTTTACTGAACTGCACCTGCAGTGCCTTCGGATAATGTTGCCGGTCCCAGGACCGGTTAAAGGAGGAAAGCCATCTCCGAAAATGTTGGCAACCTAGTGGCAGGTGTATATTGTAAAATGGTCACAAAGTGCGAAAAAAATGACTAAGATAACTAACCCCAACTCTGCGCGACAAAGAAATAACATACTATAAAAAAAATTACTGTAATCGCTACCTAGAATATACTATCTTTTAGCAGCAATTATCGGGAAATAGAAACAGACTTGGAAAAATATAAAATAGATATATGTTCATTATAAGAAACTAATAATAAAGGGAAAGGGATGCAAACATTTGATAAGTACATTCTTCTCGTAACATACAGATTGTCTGCAAGTACTAGGTACACACGGTAACTAGATACAGAGACGATTTAAAATTTTAAGACAAACAAACCAGCTCTGTATTTAGATACTGTGTGTACCTAGTACCTGTAGAGAATCGGTATAGTGGCGTGGATAAACAAGAGAAAGCCCAAAGTGGTGTAGGCATACTGATACATGAAAAGTATGGGCAGAATATTCAAAATGTTACCAATACAAGTGACAGAGTACTAAAAGCAACATTTAATTTAGGTCCCGGGTGGTGTGGCTTGAACAAGCGTCCACGTTCGATCAGCAGAGTTAAGCAACGCTCTTTCTGGTCAGAACTTGGATGGGAGTTCCACGGCTGCATCTCTCGGCGCCCCGTGATACGGCTGTCACGGTAATAGTTGGTCCCGGCGGTCATAACAACATCATGGCAGTCGTTAGTGTTGTTGGAAGTCCCCATAAATGCACAGCGACGCCTATAATTGGCCTAACGGCTGTTGGCTGAGTGCGATATAAATAAATATAAAATAATATAAATATAAATATAATACCAAGTTACACATAAGTGGCCTATATGCAACAGATTGTAATAAATCTATACAAGAAAGCCATGATTTGTATGACGCGCTTTCAAAAATAACCTATATTCTCTCACGCATAAAGACAAGATCCTTATAATAGGTGACATAAACGCGGGAATCGGAAATGGGTCAGTACCATGCGTAAAATAAATGTGTAACGAAGAAACATCCAATAAAAATGTTGAAACACTCGTCGAATTATTTTTTCAAAGCAACTTTCTAATCAACAATATCTTCTTTTCTCGGGCTTCAGAACACAAATTGGCTTGGTTCAATGTAAGATGCCAACGGTCAGTTATAGGTTTTATTATCACAAATAAAACATTACAGCCTGGCCTAATATTAGATGTTAGAACGCTGTCTTCTGCTAACGCTTGTAGCTGTCACAGCTCAGTTTTATGCAAATATAGAATATCCGTACAGGTCCATAAAAAAAATCACCACAGTATATTGTCAGGTCATTTTGGTATTTTAAATAGCCACCTAGGCTTTAGGACAGCGTGCCCGTATGCTAAACCCTTTTAGTTACTTATTTGGCTCCATCGCCTAATTCCAGAATCATGATTTTGCACATATTTGGCCCCAAACGCAGTATTTCTCGTCGGTTGGAGCCCCCCTCTGATGGCGCTTTGGCAGCCGAGCGTTATCGCTCGCAAGAATTGCGAATCTTCTAGAAAACACGCCGTTGCGGCGTGCTACCATCGTCGCCGGCATTAATTTGTTTCATTTTATCGCCTCGCGATTGGCTGCCGAGGTTTAGTCACGTGGGGACGCGACCGATGTGACCTGTGGCAGCGCTTCCCTCTGGGCAGTTGATCGCAGCCCGTTGCAGAGAGCGTTCGTGTGGTGGTTGTGTGGGAGTTCCGATTTGTTTTCGGCGTAGCGTGGGTGCTTCTTGAGCCCAGTTCCTGCTCCCGTAAGTAAGGGATCGTGCCCCTTCATCTCGACCTTCGAGTATCTGTCCCGCAGAACGAAAGTGGCCCATTTTTCGTCGTCCAGTTGTACGCGTCCTGACGCGTCTCACGTCGCCATTATGGCGGATGTCCACTCATCCCTATAGCCGTCGAACATCGAATGTACCTGCCACCTAAGACTGCAGCCTGTCGCAACTCAACTGTACCAGGCTCCCCAACCGCCTACATATTAAGGTCTTTGAACTGATTACCGCTGTGAACGCGAGTGTACCTGTCCCGCGGAGAGCATTAAGCCCCGCGTACGAGCTGTATTGGGACGCCGCGAGCGAGCCCGTCACATCTCTTGTGCCTACAGGCACTGTCGTCATATTTGTACATTTATTCCAAATTACAGACTGTCTATGTTACAAGTGCTACTTTGTGCATTACTGTTTGCTGCATAAGGCGTCGCGCCCGCATATTTGTACATTCATTCCAAATTACAGACTGTCTATGTTACAAGTGCTACTTTGTTCATTACTGTTCAACATCTGTCGCTAGGTTTAGAGCGCGCGCCAGCTGGTGTTCTTAGATATAATCTATTTATAGATATAGGGCGACGCACTCCGCTGCCCCATTGTAACCCGTGAGTCAATACATGATTTGTTAGTTAAGGGAACTATTGTTTTGTTTCGACTTGTGCAATTTCTGTTTCAGATAAGCGCCCCCTTCAGTGTACTGATTATTGTGCGACGGGACGAGGGAGCTTTGAGCGTACAGGTGGGTGAGACAGCTGCGTAGTCGCGGTCGGATTGGCACCTAATTACAATCCTTGCATAAGGCAATCTCGAAATTGTTATTTGACCTTGCAACTCTTGAGTAATCCTATCGTCGATGTATTTTGCGTGCTTCGCTCCCGTCTAACCGTCCAGGCCCGGTTAGTCGGGTTAAGACAGGCTTGGTGGCGCCCTCATGATTTTGACATACCCTATATATATATATGCCGCAACACGCTTGCCCAGAACGTATCGTGTGACTCACGCCCGACTCCCTGAGCGTTCCAGCCGTGGCCTTTAGCCTATTTTTAGCCGATCTCAGGGCAAGTGTGCCAGTTTTTCAGGACTGATTCCGTGGTGCGATGCTCACCTTGGGTGGGTGTCGTAAAGTTCTTTTAATACCGTAACAATATACATAAATGAAATCTAGAACAGTTGCAAGACGAGAGTACGAAATATCTGTATGACACAAAACATCATCAAAAGAGCAACAGACACACTTAGAACTAGGAAAACGTTAACGCTAACAAGAGGCAGGTAGTGGGTTCGAGCTCCACGTCCGGACATTGGTAACATCCAACGCTGTCCGACCATCATACTAACACCTTTGGTGGTCGTGACCCCTGATAAGGATATTCATTCTGGTAATTCAACGGGATAGGCTAGCCACCTTTTCGGGCCACGGCCGAAGAAGGTTTATAAAACCGCACTTCGTACGGTAGTAACAGGCACTCAGCCTATATTAAGAAAGAAGAAGAAGATAAAGGGAGAAATACCCCTTGGTTTAATAACATCGTCAGAAACTTTCCGAAGCGAAACGAAACGCTCAACGCCAGAAGAATACGAAGGATAAAATCAAATAAGAAATGATACCAAAGCAGCAATTAGCGACCTTAAAGAAGAATACTGGGATCATTACACCAAAGGCATGGAGTATTGCGAATACTAACAAACCGCAAACATTCTGTTAGCGAATACTATCGAATAAATAGCATAAACAAACATATATAATAATAATAAATGGTCTTTATTTTCCAATATACGTGATTACATACTTAATTTAAAAAAAGAGACGCTTGATATATAGTTGAAAAAACGCCTAAGATCAGATGGCATGTTCATGAAGAACATGTTCCTGATTTCGATCTTAAGAGCTAGACTTTTATATTTTTCTTAAACAAATAAACAGTGTACGACATAAAAAATACAAAGTGTGTTTTCACAATAAAAGGATAAATAGATTCAGGAGTTAACACTACTGCGAATAATTTAGATTGGCATTCCTAAATGAGCAAGAAATTTTATGTTTAAAAGGTGTTTTTTGTATTTACAATGAATTTTTTATTTGAGGGGGTATCGAGTTAGACATTTTGGCGATTTTGTATAACAACGATAGTTTACACGATTGGGTTTAATGGATAGGGGGGTAAGTACCTTTGTAACGTATATTTATACTATGCACATCTGTTCGAAACCCGATTTTGTTACTTATATATTTTTGAGCTTTATGCGTAATAATTTTATGACATAAATAAGCTGTACTAGGGATTTACTTACAAAGGAGAACTAGGTACTTACCCATTAGGAATTGTTTTTAAATCGAATATTACGGTAAAGTGAAGCGCTACGATGTAACTAGCAAGGATTTCAAAGATTTTTTTCAACTTGTATGAATCAGAATTACAGGGACAGTGCACTGACAGATATTTTATTTAGTGACCAAAACTAGTATTTTTTTAAAGGTTGTCGAACTTCGAACTTCTCAATAGAGAAGTACTGGCAAAAATGAATAAAGAATGCGAAGTTGTATACCCCCTAAAAAAGAGAAAATTAGAATACCTAAGTCATTTAATGCGAGGAGTCAAATATTTTCTGCTTCAGCTGATAATACAGGGTAAAATAAAAGGGCAGCGCAGTGTTGGTCGGCGCAAAATATCCTGGTTGAAGAATCTGAAAGACTGATTCGGCTGCAGTAGTATCGAATTATTGCGAACGGTTGTGAATAGGATACGTGTAGGGATGATGATATCCAACCTCCGTGAAGAGACGGACCAAAAGAAGAAAAATCCATTATGCCAGATTGCAGTAGGCTATTCTAAAGGTAACTTTATAGGCTCAGTGTCATCGTCTGAAACAATATAGACCGTCTTGGTAAAACTCGCTTTAATGTTTTATAGCACAACAAGCACATTCAGTTGATGTTATGCGTTTGACGGTATTAAAGTGTTATTGTTGGTGGCACTGTAAGTCTGTGTCAAATTCGAGGTTAGCAGGGAATTATTTGCTATAATTGGCACGGAGACTGCCGAAATGGGTTAAGTACAGTTGCCGATGAAAACGACTGTAACGAAGACGATCAAGGGACAGTGACGTATTCAAGATCATCATCACATGTAGATGCTACCTCCAATTCACGTGTGTGTGTGTGTGTGTGTGTATGTTTTATGTGTAGTCTTGTTACTCTATCTCATAGACCAGTCTTGAGGTATTTACAGTCTTTTGTGACAGCCGTGAGAAACAATGTAAAGCTGATTGGTCGGTCAAGTCTAATGCAATTTGAGTCGGTGGAGCGTGATCGGCTTAAGAACGGTGGTTGCAATGCTTAGAGTTTAGACCTTTAGAACGTGAATGGTAGGAGTCTCAGTTTTACTAAGTCTTAAACCATCTTTCCTGTTTTTATTATATGGGTGTTTTTCTATTTCTATGGTTTTACATATCATTCATCATTAGATTGGATAGTCTGTCCAATTGAACTCGAACACAAAAGCAGTAATGTTATATACAGTTATCTGTACATTTTGTCTTTTACTGACCTGAAGCCGTTTTATTGGTCGTAAATACAGTTTCAATTTCGCGTAGTTTTAGAACACCTATAGTATGAGTTGCGCCAAATGATGGATAACTTGTAGGGGTTCACGATTCACCAACAAACATAACCATAATACAAATCATTGTTTGAGTTCACAAGCTGTGCTACAAGTACAACGATGTTTAAACGAAATTTGGGCTTTAATATTGACAGCTTATAGGTTTAAATAGTTTTCTTCTGTGAAGTGCAAAGCTATTTATTCATCAACATTAAATATAAAAAAGGTACATAATCTTTATAAAAAGACAAAGAATGGTATCGAATCAGCATACTCAGCCAACGATGAGAAAACAGTACTAGGTATAGCTGTACAAGAGGAGCAAAAATATTATAAATCATATAAGTTCGATTACATTTGTACAACTGTATTATTATAAGTAGTATTAGAACTAACAGAAATGATCTAAATTCTAATTTAAATACAAATACGTATATCGATACTGCGTGACATCTACGTTACATTATGTAGTCGTAAGGAATGATTATGAAAGATTATTATTATCGGCACTTATCTTATTCAGAATTTAACCCTGATGATCCAAGGACAAATACATGTTAAGCATTATGGGGTTCTATTTAAAAATGGGAATTACATTGGATAAACCAGGAGGAAAGACCTAACAAGAAAATTATCAGTGAAAAAATGAAAGAAGATTGCCAGGTATCTACACCGATTTAATTTTTAGTCTACAAAATATAATGATATGCCGAAAAACTGAAATTGGGTTCCTGTTTTACAGGAGTAGGTTAAAGACAGTTTATTTGATCATCCCTACGACAACCTTCTCTGGAAATTTCGTTGGATCTGTATTTAAAAAATATTGCAAAGCTTATTCAGTAATAATGAAGTAACGCAAATAATTATATTAAGCTATTCTTGCGTGCTCCAAAATCGAAATTCGAAACTGTTTTCCATCATCTAAGGACCCTGAAACGCGAAGATGTGGAGAAAGCTCGAGAAGGATTTATTTCTCGATTACAATACTTTTTTCGTCTTTTAGAGTCTTTTAGACCAGGGTAGGAAAAATTTAAAAAAATTATTGTCTTTATCCCAAAAGTATTCGTGATGATCACTACAGAGTCTAAAATTTCAATTGCTCTACTCGTCTGCTGGTCGCTACAGTGTGATTATCATGAGTTCTGGTTTTAGATATCACATTTGATTAGACCACAGCAAACCCAATATATTATTAAGTACAATACACATAAGCCAAGCAAACAAGTTTTTACTGACACGTAAGTTACTCACAACTGCTGAAAGCTACTGGAAAAGTTTAAGACTTAACTAAAGTCTTCCCTCAAGGTTGGGTAGATGAGAAGAACACGTGTGGAACTCGACATGCAACCATCTCCTCGTGGTGAGTTTTGGATAGTTTTACTGAACTAGCAAAAGATGCATACATGCTACATACTAGTAATATTGTGATTTCAAGTTATATTACACAATACTAATACAAACATAATAAAATAAAAAATCTGTAAATTTTGCTTGTTTTACACAAAAATTGTGAAACTTTAGGTAATTGGCCAGACTGAAGATATTATCATTCATGTATGAAAATTGAAGGGTAGCTGAAAAATATGTTTTCTCAATCCCGTTTGTCTGTCTGTCGTCTGTTCATCTGTCCGTCTGTCCGTCTCTTGGCGGTATAGCCAAAAACGACTTATTAGACGAAGCTTCCAGCAGTATTGCAATGTACAGTGATCTATGAATAATATACTTATAAGGAAAATATTAAAAACACTCCTATAGTTTTTGAATACCTAAGTAGGTGGGATCACTTTTTTGTAATAATAGAAGGCACATTTATAGTTTTATGTATCTTTATTTAGTTATATTTATTAAATTTGTAATAGGAATCCTATTTTTAGTTCAAAGAGCAACTTTTATAGAACTTATTTTAATTTAGGAATAGTATAACGTCGCTAACTATACGTCAAATTCATCTAAGGGATTCCATATATCAGAATTATGTTCTAATATTGAAAAGCTTGTGCGTATTTTTACATAAATATTGAAATTCTACACCAGGAATCAAGTTCTGCTAAACTTGAGTTGAAAGAGAAAACTGTCATTTCCTCGTTTGGCAATGCATCTAAATGTCTGGAATAATTTTGTTTGTAATATAAAGCATCGCTTCTCATTAAATGCCTCTAGCGGGTAAGGGCACAACATATTAAGTGCTTCTCGTTTAATCAGGATGTAAGCAATGTGACGGGACACTGCGGTGAACGCCATCCTAGTGCTATCCTGGAAGCTGATTGAGTTTGTTGCGTCATAAGTCCTTACCTTTCCCACACATTAGCAGTTAGCCCTTTAGATTTTCTTGATTGCAAACATCTCAGCGTTGGGAAATATGGAATGTCCTGCAAACACAGATCTTTATTAGTATTAAGATGTGGTGAAAAAGTGGCTGTATACATTTTATAGGGTTTCTCATTATTAAGTTTTTTATGTTGTTCGACAATGCTCCTAATACATTTTAAAACAATAATTGCAGTTATTACAAAAATCTTCTGTTTTCATCGAGTTAATTACCAAAAAATGTAAGTACTTTGAGTTAAACAATTGTAACGTCAGAATAAAACGATTGGTAAATCCATAAAGTCTGATATACTTAACAAAATGTCTTTTACAAACACTTTGTAGGGTTAAATATGATCAGAAGAGGTAGCTTTTGTGCATTCGTTAAAAATGCAAACCTCTGAAATCAAAATGTCTTTCCAATAAGGATCCTTTGTTGTTGATCGCTTTATCTACTCGCGTATTGATAGACGAGGCTAAAATTCAGCTAAAATTATATAAAATATACTATTTAAGAGTGTGCTGCCTCTATAATGTCGGGATCTTCATTTCTCCCTTTTTAAAAATCGGGACAGCCTACACTACACAAGACACAACACATTCACTTCCCATCTATAAACATATACGGCTGCATGAAGTATCTCTTTGCTCGTGCACAAAACTAGCTGTTATAAGAAGGAATACCCTGCTGCAATTTGCTTGTCATGTAACTTAATTAGACCTTATCTTATTTTTTGCGTTCTAAAGATTTAATATCCTATCTAGATCAGTAATTTACTAATTGAATTAGCAGAAAGTAATTTGTTACCGCGAGTCATTCCAATCGCTGCAAGTAATTCAAGCAATACTTTTAAGGTAATTTAAATAATCTACAATAATTTAATTACTCAAAAGTAATTGTGTAATTGAATGTGCTGATTAATTACTTTCAAATAGTAGTTGTCAAGTATTTATTAACAAAATAACAATTCTCGTATTTAGAACTGCCCAGATCTGCTCCCATGCATGAATGCTTTACTTTTTACTCCATAAAATTGGTTTATTATTTTTTGAACGTCGTTTTTTGATCCATGAATGTTCTTTCCTATACTCAGCTTCTTTATTTTTTATTGCTTAACTTGTGAAACAACGAGGTGTGTTAAATAATTTCTTTCTTTCCTCTCTGTTATTAATTTGTATTCATACTTTGACCAGTCTACGATCGCTGACTGTCTTGAATTGATTTAGCCATTTAGGATAGTGACATCTCGACATGCATGTTTATTGCTAGATAATATATGGTCAATCATATTTCTTGTGGTATTGTATGGACTTTTCCATGTCCATCTTTGTGATTTTGTTTTCTTTTTGAAGGTTTTCAAGCAGTATAGTTTTTCATTTACCGTTTAATATATTTAGCCTCTGCTAGTCCTCTCACCCAATCCGTAATGGCCGATATAATCGATGTCACCGTCGGTTCACATTCCAATTTTGCTATTAAAGTCACCTGTAATTATGGTGGTTTTAGCGTTTTCTAATCTCTTTGCCATTGTCAGGTCTTGAGAATACTGTTCTGCTTCTCTATCGCCTGACTCACTAGTTGATGCGTAACCATGAATAATTTGTATATTGTAGCGTTTATTTAGGGCAATTGTAGTGTATATGACACTTTATATATATGAGACTGCCTGGAATGCGCGTACAAGTTGATATTTTTGCGTATTAGAGATGCTACTCCCCCAATATGATGTTGGGTGTCCACATTTTTCTGATACAAAATATGTACTGACTTTAGAAGCATGCTTTTCTGAACAGGTAGACATATTTCGCACGTGTTTCACATAGACCTACGATGTCCCGTTTGATATAACTGAGTTCTTTTTCAAATTTCACCAGATGTTCGTCTGTTCGCATTGTTCTGATATTGTAAGTTGCGAGTCTTTTCTAATTTTCACTTCTGATAGAGGGCTGTCGAATTTTTGCTCACCTCCTTCTAGAATCCTCAGAACAGACTGACAAATTGGTGTGAGATTCAGAGTAATGTATTATCGCGGACAAAAAAATTCGCAGGATACTTAATCTAGTTACTTGGTTTTATCCTCAGTGGCTTACTGTGTATCTGAATACTTATCATTTTTCATATTTTAGGGTTATTGTCGTAACGCTTCAAATAAAAAATTGTGCTTCTTCCACAATCAACTTCATCGCCCACACGTTGCAGTGGCCATCCCTTTTTCGGCCTTGCTTAGAACATGATTCGGCATTTTAAGTTTTGAAGGCAAAATGTTAATTGTACAACTGACAATTGAGTTACATTAGTCCAATGCTAAAATCATACATAAACAAGGAAAACAAACCGAGCGAAATGTTTTGGCCGCAATAGTATCTACCCTACTCACCTGGTGTTTTTACTTTGAAATGAGGTTTTCGGCAATTAAAACGCCACGCTTGCCGAGCGTGTTGGCGAGTTGGATAAGTATAGTTGTAGGTCGAATTAGGGTTAGGTCATTGGTTACCCTCGGCATAGGGATGGGGAGAAAGACCAAGAGCTCACGTGGACAGGATCGATAACCTTGAAATAGATTTATCATCTGCTGGGGTTTCAGAGAATTGTCTACCCACTACCGCTACTACACTGGTCGTTATCTTAAAAGAACCAATGCGCTGTACATTAGAAATTGCATGTTGTAATAACCTACAACCTTCTAATGTTTGAAAATTCAAATTTCAAGTGACCAAAATCTATACCAGGGTGTGTGACATCAAGCCATGAAAGAAGACATAATTTTTACGTTCTTTCTCAATGTAGTGTAGGTGAATAAATATCTCAGCACAGAAGACAAAGTGAAAATATGTAAAAGCAGTTTCAACATATGTAGCTGAAACTCATGCTGACACCAAACAGCTGAATAAATTACTGTGGACAACGTAGATGAATACTCTGAGTGCAAAATTATAGGAATGTAGATCGAGTGTACAACCAAGAAGTAAGGGATAATTATATTTATGAATACGAAAAGAAAATAATGGAATGGCCAGCTTAATGAAGCAAACAATAACAGACTTACCAAACTAGCTATCAATGAAAAACTATAGGAAAAAAGGACTAAGCAGACCACTGAAGCAATCGGTCGAGAGGTAATAATTTTTAAGCAAAATAAAGAATGAAGAAGTCTAAACAACGTAATACTATGTTGATTTGGTATGACAATACAATTAACTTAAAGATAAATTATATATATTAAATGGAAAGGTTATTTCCTTGATGTACTGCAGCTTCGACTATCCTAGCGCATGTTCTTTCTTCAATGAGTCCTTGAATAATAATCTTCAGTATGTCCTCGTGTCTTAATGTGTGACCGATCAAGTTATCTAATATTTCTGTGATTTTCTTCCACTGTTTTCTTCTCCTCGCATTCTGCCCAATGTCTCTTTGTTCGTAATCTGCCTAACCAGCTTACTTCCAACATCCTTCTGTTAAAACACTTGCTCAAACGCATATAACTTTTTCTTCTTACCTGGAGATATCATCTATATTTCACACCAGTGTAGTGCTTATTCCAGATATATTGTAATGATACGTAACTTTCTGGACATTTAAAATTTACTTTGGTCACTTTATTTTCAAAATTTGCATCCGGTATGCTCAGATGCTCATGGGTTCGTTACCTCTCAAATGTAACCAGGTTATAGAAAATAACCGTATAATGATTTTTTAACTAAATACATAATAATTCTAGGTTAAGGAAACATAATATTCTGTACATAAAATATGGTCAAATAAGATTCGTTCCACGTATTGATGCGACGCTTCGTTACTCATGGGACGTTAGGCAACCCACACGACGCTGCTATTCTCTGTGGTTGCGGACCTTGGAGCCACTGCAAGAAAGCTCGAATGAGACAGAAATCCCACTCGTAGGTATGAATGAGATAACTCCTGCGCACTGGAAATTGTTAGATCTGAAACAGGCTATATCTGCGCCGGCCGATATTGGCGGATTTTGTATACAAATTTACGGGTGGACAAATCAGAAAAATTACGGTGCTAGTGACGGTCATAAATAGTGTATTAAACCAAGCAGGTTGTGACGCTTGCTTGGTACTTACTTACACCTCTTGGAAACTTGGTTTAGCCGAGACTGCTGGAAGGTCGCTTGCTCTCCCTGACCGGCAAAGTAAGTCATGCCTTCGGAGGTTCGCTGGGATGACGTCGTTGGATTAACAACGCTGGAAGTGCAGGTATGCTAGCTATGTAGGAAGATTTAGTTTAAATGGTACTGAAGGGGGGGGGGGAGGGAGGTGGTGCTGTTTTTTTACAAGTTTTAAGGAAAGCGTTTGCCGATTCGGGCCTTCGTTACATGCGACCGCGGTCAAGTATAGGAATAGGCCACAGCGATTCGGGGACACCGTTACAGACGGACTTAAATCAGGTTGAGGTAGAAGTTTACCGATTCGGGCCTCCTTTACATATGAACTCGGTCGGGAATGTATTAGGAGAGAGAAAGTCCGGGGTCCCAAGTCACAAGACTCAAGTGTCAACTCAGTGATTAAAATGAACGCGGAAGTTGCTTTTATACTTTTCAGTGCCCTCGTTATAAGTACCTTCCTAGAGGGGGTTGGAGACGGACTGCGTGGCGTACCGGTTTACGCCACGTCGGCGCATAGCGGCTAAAATCGTCTTATCGAAAATCCAAAAACTTTGGAGATGCAGCCAAAGATTGTAAGAGGAATTAGTGCCATTAAAATTTCTAGCACGCTATTTGTGCCTTAGGTAAATTTGACGGGCGGGCTAACGTTGCAATACGATACGTGTTCGAATTATTAATGACATTATTAGATGTTACTGGATTGTCATTCTTATTGAACCGTATCTTCACTTATTAAATTCTTCGAATGATCTCGGATTAGCTTCTTCCACTTTTGGTTATTGTGCTTCTTAGGTAGCAAAATATACTTCTTTTATTCTTGGTTTTCTAGGTTTATATGCCTTCGACCTATTTCGTCGCAGACCATTACTTTTATTTTTGTTAGATATAATTTTATTTCATTGATTTTATTGCTTGCTCTAAGTTCTGCTTACTCTCCCCTAACAATGTCTCGTCGTCTGCATATCTCAGCATGTCTACCCTTATTTCATGTATTTTTGTGAGCATTTTCACTCTCACTCTGAAGTTATTCGGTGAGTCCTCTGTGTATATATTGAAAAGTGGTGAAGGTAGTCCACACATTTATCTCGTCCCTTTACTTATCTTTGATGATTTTAATATTTCTCCACAGTTAAAGTTCTTCTGTCCTGTACTCCAAGTCTGTACAAGGGACGTTATAGCATGTGGGAAGTACTTGGAGGGAGTATACAGGGCGTGAAAATAAAGAAAAAAATGTATATTGTTATGGTACTGGTACAGGGGTTTAAAATCAAATTAATAAGGTTAAAAGAATACAGTATTAAAAATTACAAATATCACACTTTTTCGAGATATTCTATTTAACATAGTGGGTATTAGACAAATATAATAAAGCTTCTATAGTGTGTTGGACTGAAATAGATGCTAAACTAGATCACTAAGGAGATATTTATTGATAATAAAATTTGATACAAAAAGATGTAATACGATTTGTAGCGGTTGAAATTATAAAAATAAACCCTTTATAAAAGCTTTAAAAAGCTATTTGGTGTACAAAAGGGTTAAAAAGTGAAATAATATTGGCGTGGTGTAAAAATAAAAGTAAAATGTTATAAGGATAAAAGATGTGCAGACTATATGGATGAAGATAAAGGATGTGGTGAGAATACCAAAGTAATACAGTTATAATCTGCAAAAGAAAATTTCTGGAAGGGAATGCTGAACTGAGTTTATTGTCAAATTACATTGCATCATCTGAATTGGATAACAAGGAATGGTTTTTACTGGAAGTGATTTACATCGAGATCATTAGCCGAGTGAGCGTTTTATGGGGTGGATCGGAGGTTTTAATCTGAAGGAGTTCTAAGCTTGTCATTGAAGTGACATCTTATAACTTGCATCTTGTCGAGGTTCGTGATACTAAGTCGTCGGTGGCTTGAGGATTTTGGTGGGACGACGTGGATGGTGATTGCTTTTGGCATTGCTGCTGAAAAGGGTTGGTAGGTGCCTTGTCGTGTTTTCGGGCATGAAAGAATTTGAAGATCCAGGTGTGCTTTGGTGGAGTTTGTGCAGGCATTGTTTTTGGAAGTTGAGAGATCTTGGTGTAAATAAGAGGTGACATAATACAGGTATTGAAATAAAAACTGAAAGAAGGTATAGAAAGAATGAAGTGAGGCAATTTTAATTAAGGGAGTACTTACCATTTGATATTGTTGAATGACAAAAATGCAACGAGAAAGTTTTTCTAATTAATTTTGTACAAAAATAATTTGAAGTGTCAGGTGACAGAGTAAGAGTTGTCATAAAATAAGAAAATAAAATTTCAGAATAGAAGCAGTCTAGATTATAAAGAATCCGACCGGAGTTTCAGTAAAGTGTTTTCTACTGAAATAATTTTGATCATCCATAATTAAAAAAGGGCAAATGAGTTAATTAAAATTCAATTTTAAAAAGAATTTATTGGGAATAAACTAAAGTAAGGTTTGAGTCAATTATAACATAACATAGGCGTTACAACGTGGTAAAGTCACCTTAACAATATGTTACATGCAACTTGTATAAATCAGTCATTTATATAATGGCTAGATATTTTATGTAATTTCATAAATTGCCTACAATATCAGCCGGTTTGTATAATACCGACGAAATTGTCGTCATTGTATAGAATGTCTAGACATTTTATATAATGACTGCATGGTTGCAGACATCATGTTATGTTACTCACGAAGTTGGAAGCTACGTTAAATTAAAATTCTCATCACCAGGCTGTGTGTCGCTCTAGTTTGTTTAGGTTAGTTGTAGCCTTTTATTGTGTGTGTTGTAAACGTCTTTAAATATTCATTTTTTAATTTTTCGATATTAGCTAGGTTAACCAATTATCGATTTGTATCAGTTGGCCTATTTCTGGTGACGAGTTCACCGGTCGTTGCCTAAAGTCGGTGATGAGTTGGCCTGTCATAAATACCTACAAAATTTGCTAGGGTGATGAGTTGGCGTACACTCGTATTAAACCAATAGGTTAATGGGTACTAATATCTACTTTAAAAATATTTTGCGTAAAATGCCTACTGATCATTAAGGAATATATATATATAATGCTAGGCTATATATGAAAAATGGTCTTAAGGGATGCATTTCGAAACACCTACCTCTGCTAGGCATTATATAAACTGCCTAGCCATTATATAAAATTACTGGTTGTCAACTATAGCCCACCTTCTGTTCCAAAACAACTTCTAATTTTTTATCGTTGTAGGGCTTTAATATGAAATTTAAATGCACAATTGAAATATTAGTTACAGGAAATGTTCAACATGTTCACTTTGTGCTTGGATGTATGACTGATTGGTGTATTGCTCCGCATACAATCCTCTTGCTGCAACTGTCTTGCATTGAGTAAATCCCAATGCACGATGCATCTCAGTCATTTTTTGGTCAGAAAAATTCTCCATTCTGACTTTACTACTAGGATACTGGGAACTGACAGATAGTTAAGAAATCAATATGCAATATGTATAGTTGTAGTTTTTAATTAATAATTATTGACACCACACCTTAAATTTAATTTTTATTTGGGGAACTGTAACTCGATAACCATGCGGTTAAGCCATATGCTTATATACCCCCCCCCCCCTCTCCAATAATATTTCTCACATGTTATGAAACCCTGTATAGCACTTTGAACACCTTACTCCATTTCATATTGTGGAATTCCTTTTCGATGTCTACAAAGGCAAATGTGTATAATTGTAAGCGATACAATTAAAAATAAGTTGTTAAAGGGCCACTGTTTAAGATGTTATTAATTTATGCAGATTACTGGCCCAGTCTCTATGATCTACTACTAAAGTATTTAAGAAATGATTTTTATACTATCTGGTGAAAGTGTCCGAAAGGTACAAATCTGTTTTTAATCTGTTGTTAGTAGATACATATTTATATAAAACTGTTATTCACGTTTGAAAGGGCAACTTTGAAGTATAAATCAGAAATACTATTCATGGCATGTCAAACTTTCCATTCAAGCCAGCTTCCGTCACTTATGAAATCGTATGTGCATTATTATCACAACCGAATTCGAAATTGGCTCGAATGAAAACGCATTAGGTGAAAAATTGACGAAATGAATTTTTCCTGAAAGGGAATTTTCCTTATGCTGTCGTTTTAGCTAGTCATAACCATGAAATGTGTTGATTTATTCGTAAGCCGTCTGCAGCAATATGCCGTTCAGAGTAGCGAATAAATTTCACAAGTTCTGCGATCAAATAAACAATAATCATTACTGTCTGAGTTGTTCAAGTCGTTTAGCAGTTCTGATAGCGAATCCCTTACTTCCCTGCCATTGCCTTTCACTGCATTCACTACATACAGATCTCTGGAAATGCACGTAAATACGGAAAACCCGCCCTCAAATCTATGATTACGCGGTACTGTTTCACCCAAGTTTACCTAACTGGAAAATAGGATTTGGTCACTTCTCCAGAACTACCGTTGTTGTATACCTTCATCCAATAACATCATTTTCTAAGAGATTATTTGAATTAAATAACGTCTTAAACTTGTTATAATTGGTTGATTTTAACGTAAAATGCTTGCCTAAGATCGGAAACTTATATTTTTTATTGCTATTGCTATCTTTCGAAAACCTACATTTCGAAAGCAATGATACGAACTTTTCCGTATTTCCGATATAGTAGATATTGGCGTTTGGAAGCACTGATTGATAGCTGACAAGTCCGGTGGATAGCTCTACTAAATCTTTCTTATTTTGTATCCAATGCGAATATAATTCATCATTGATGTGGTTTTAATTATGCTCTTTATGGTAACTATTATTTAGCCATGTTCAAGAAAATATCCAATACATCTGAGATAAAAACCAACATTCTCAGTTCGTCTGAGTACTTCTTATATTTTGCTAGGCATATGGCTGTCTTGAATTATTCATTGCAGCGTCTCCATTACAGTGTGAAGAATATGCTGCTTTATTTGGAGTAAATAATCGTCAAATTTCGCTTGTTGAAGAAGGAATCGAAGAAATCATCTAAAACTTTATCTAGAAATTAAGAAAGGGGCTGTAAAAACTAATCAATTTGATAAATTATATTGCAGGAGAATGAAGTTAAGCTAAATATTGTTCAGATATTTATTCAAAATATACAATATCTGTTCTTTATAATAATTAAAACCCTTAATAAATGTTTCTCTGAAACGCATCCGAGTTGCAGCAGGCAATACTGCCGTAAACGCTGGTGAGTGATCAATGCCAGGAGTTTCTCAACCCTTTTCTGAAATATCGAGCACTAGAGTCAATTTTGCAAAGGAATGTGTCAAGCCATTTATTTGTCTGACAGGTCCTTCTCGCGACATCTGACTGAGATTCTACAGATTTTACGAGTTTGTAAATTCTACTTTAAATTGTGAGATTCCTCTGCGTGATCGCGTCTAATTTGGAGGCTTTAATTTAATTGGAGCAACCGAAAATTGTGCTATTGCTGTTCCTTGAATTAAACCGGCATGCTCTAATATGTCGTGCATTTACCTTTAAATATGTATGATTTGAATATTTTTCGGGAATTTGTTCATGTGCAGCTACCGAAACATGTCAGAACTTGTTGATGGCACTCGATAAGTTACAGTAAAACATCTAAAATATAATTGAAAATTTTGTTGTACTTTGTTATTGGTATGGCATATTGAAGCGTGTCTATAGTATTTAGGCGAACACATAAAAAATATGCTGCAGAATCTATACACGTCATCGATAAATTAGAACGACGACCATTTATTTCGAATTTCATAGGTAACCTTAATATAGGTTTCATTTTAATAAATTATAAACTGTTGATTGTATTGCACAACTATAAATCAAAGATTGTTACTCTAATAATTGTACGTTAATGCAAAACAAATAAGTTACTTACAATGGGTTATTTGTACCACCCTTAAACGAGGAGTAGTCGCAGCCCTAACTAGCTCTAACTCTCGGTAGAGAATATGGCGTGAGTAAGGTCTAGGCAGCGATTCTTAGAAACAAATTTCATAAAGCAACAAAATTTTGGGCCCCTGTCGTTAAACACAACATAAAAGCAAATCCAGCTACTAAAACTAATCACCACCTACATTGTAAGCCTCGCACTTTAACCTAAATCTTAAAAAGAACAAACGAGCCAGTTCAAATATGGTTGTGGCAAAAATACACAAAGAATATATAAACCATTAATAGTTAAATAGACTTTTAATGATCAAAACCATTATAAAGCACAGCCTCTTGCATAAAAACATAAATTGACACTTAATAAATAGGATCAACCCATCAACATAATTCAGCCCAAAATATGGGCATTGAAACGTAATAAAATTCGGAGACAATGCAAACGTCCAAATAGTTTTTTCTTTACTCGAAGCTTCCGTCGATCGCAAGTGTTATGCCGAGCTCCTTAAGGACGCCCTTGGAAATAATAATACTTTATTTAACGGATAATACCATTTACAGTTAATGAAAATATATAAAATATAAAATATAGAGCTGCTAAATACAAAAACAATAATAATGCTTATAATATTATATGGGACACGAAGAAAGTACAATGGTACAATGGAAAGTATAAGGTACATACAAAATTTCAGATGCATTAAATGATGAATTACCATCGCATCAAGCGTTGCAAACAAGATGGATTGGTAACTAAGGCCTTCGCAGAACTGATAATTCTTAGGCAATAGCCCTTTACGGATAAATTAAACAGCAAGCTGCAGGGCAATGCATGTACTTACGGAATATTTTAAAAGACACTGTCTTGAGATCCTACGTAGGTCTTGCCAGCTCCTGCCTGGAAATGCTAGATTGGACCTTGAAGCGCATACTGATGGGCTGCAGAAGCCGTTTTCTACGATGAATTCGGCCAGAGGAACTGAAAGCTAGCAACCTCAACCATCTGAGATTAAAGAAGGGAAGCTGTTGCTTTTAGTAAGGACAAGGGAGCAGTAGTGACAAAAGCCGTAGACATGGAAGCCGTCCACGTGGCAGCAGGCGCAATTACCACAAAATTAGAACTTACAAAAAAAACTACAAGAAAAATCTGACCATAGCTGGAAATCGGCCTGATCGTATATGAAGGGACGCCGCTGTGCATTCGTCAATTCACATATTTTTGCGGCCCAGCCTCCTTTGACTAGATCTGGTATCAGAAGACCGCAATTCAAACATTTTCGAGCCAGGTACGCTCTTCGTGGTTGAGCGCTCTTCGGAAAAACCCAAAATTCCTACGCTTCGCATCGCCCAGAAGGAGAACGCGGTAAATAAAATTAGAGATTCGGCTGCAGCAAGGAGCGGAATACCAAAGTAACGCATAAATGAAATGAGGCGTTACACATTTTCTTAATAACAAATACACTGATAAAATTAACAAACCGTTGTTTAATTATTGTTATAAATTATTAATCAAGATAGTTCCTTGTACAAATCAAAACAAATTAGTAACGTCGCTTTTCTTTACAAACGATGTTGTTCAAATTAAGTAAGGATCTTTTTTATTACTTCTAAAGTGTAATAGTCTTTCTTAAAATGATATCAATTTTGAATTCACTTTCAAACGTTTGATTTTATCATCAGAAAAGGAGTTTACTCAAAATCCGAAAAACCGCAGTTCCACCTTCTTACAACAACTGCTGATTACGACTCTGCATCGCCCTTCTTCTTTTGTAAAATTGTACATACATTTCAGCTACCAGCTGTTGGTTCGTCATTTGAAAAAATACACTTTACAAACTCCCGTTAATTTAGTTTACTTGCGATTTTGGTGTATTATTATAGTATTATTACTACCCAGTGCCACGTTATAACAGGGGAAATAATTCTGGTGTTTACAATATCGTTTTAAAGTTATTAATTTGTCATTTAATAGGAGGACCTCAATTTCACGTGCACCAACGTTCAGTTTTTGTCTGTTTTTTGTTTGTCTATTTAATGATTGTTACTACCACCTCCATGGTGATTGTTGCCAGGCAAGCCATTTGTTTTTGTGGTGTTCTTTTTTAGCGGCACCCACAAAAGTCAAACAATATTTAACGTTTCTACTTTTATAAATTATAATTACTATTTACATAAATAACTAAACTTACAGGTGCAACAACTAACTGCAATTTAGATCAGCTACCATAATTAAATAACACATTGACCTTTTAATCAACATTATCGGGTTTTAGGTTTTCCCAATTCAACAACCAAATCGATACTGTATCGTTGTATGTTGAAGTCTGCGTTACACAGAAATCAACTCCCTGGATGAACTAGTAATTACATTTAACATCGTTGTTACATAGATATGCCACATGTAAATCTACTTTTTGTTCAATTCCATATGATTTATAAGTGTAACGAGTCGAAAAACAGAATGATTTATCCATTCGTTAAACAATCCGACAAGTAACTAGTATGTTGATTCCTTTAATTATCGATTTGGGTAATACAAATTGATTATTTCAGATGGTCGTTACCCATCAACATCAGTGTTGCAACTTTCTGATGTCAATTATTTTGCTCAAATCTAGTTTAAGAACGAGATTTGTTCTAGATAAAATTTTCTCTTATCTGCCATTATTGCATGTCCCTTAATAATCATCAATTGTAGTAAAAATCACAGAAATACTTTTAAAATAGCATAAAAACAAAGTGTTAAACTTAACTGCCTCAGTTACTTAATTACAAATAATTACTGTGTAAATTTGTCCAACTACTCAAATAAAATTAAACGGTTCTAAAGTAGACCCACGCATGGAGACAAGTTTAGTTCATGACATTTAAGTTTGCTCCACTGAAATCAAAGCCTAAGTTGACTGAGCAAGTAAGTGGTGAGTTTCTAAAATCATTAACGAACAAAATCAACAGGAAGGGCTTTGAATTGGAGATGTAGGAAGCTCCAGCAGCCGCAATTACGCTGGCCGTCTATAGATGTAGCTAATAAGTTGCTAATTATAGAATAATAGAATAATGTATGCATGCATTAGTATCACGAGTAATTTGACTCTTTTAAAATATTTTGATGAATTGGTATCGATGGTATTCTACATTCTGGGAAAAAAGACCCGTGGCAAAGCATCTGAACACCCACGCAGAAAATTCGGATCATCGTAGACCAATGGACAACCAGTGAGTTGTATTGTGATCTATGAAAAATTTGTTGGTGTAGACGTGTAACAAAATTTCGCGGTTTTGGAGTTAAATTATAACTAAGCTATTTATGTCGGAGAAGTAAATGATTTAAAAATGATATAAAAAGGCATTAAATATGCTTCCTCCAAAGTATGCTATCTCAAGAAGAATGAGTATGTTTCACCAAGTGCACAAGAATAAGCATGTAAGGCAGACCGCTATAAAATCCTGTAAACAAAAGCTTTCAAAGGCTAAATATTCCTCTGAATGCAAACATATATTCAGACACACATACACAGAGACACAGAAAGCAACACGTTTAATAGTGGCATGGTGTTACCAGTGAATCCCCGTTTACGAACTTAAACGGTTTCGCAATCGCTGGGTGGGGTGGGACTGCGTCGTAGACTGATATAAAAGGGGGCTCATTTGCGATAGTCAAAGTAATTTACCTTAAAAGGTAAGGAGATAAATCCGTGCTATTTCAGGAAGCCACCATGGTGTTTTGAATGCCACTTGTATGTTGTAGCGGTTTCACTCTGAAAAAATTCGTCGGCGATAAAAAATTCAGCTCCAAGATTGGGAACCTACGTATGTAATTCCTTATTTAACTTCAAAGTACGGGAAACTTTAAAAGACGAATTTTTTTACATGTGTTTTTTTTAAATGAACAATAGTAATACACTGATACATAGCGCAGAAGGCGTTATTGCACTACGAACGAGGATACGTCCCAAAACTTATATCAGAAATGCAATTTACTTCTTAAAACCGTATAACATCGAACGCAATTTACACTTTCAAGATTTTTAGCTTAGATACATATAAGATAATTAAAATTAAATGTAAAACCATAATAAATTAAGCTAGGTGCAGTGATCTTAATTATCGGCGATTGTGCAAAGGAAGAAAAGTCACAGACCCTTAGCGAGGAGTAAAATCTTGGTCGGGACTACTCGATCGCTGTTCGCCAACGTTGAGCGAGATTTGGGGACTTGCAAATCGGGTCGTGGTTTACACGCGATATGACGGAAAACCTTTCAGAACTACGTCGGCATCACACTTTACTTACAAGCTGGTTACAAAACAGTAGATTAAACGTATCTAATGGTTTTTCTCCTTACGTGTGTTTCTAAGTTGAGTATAAAAATAATTGAAGGTAAAGACAGTGAACAAAGTTAGTTATTAGACAGATCATTTTTATTAATCACAATAGTGTAATGATCTTTATCAATAAAACAGTTTCTGTGTCTCATATAGTGTCTACGATAACTATGTGCACAATGAAGAAACCAGACCTCTGCTTTGCCTACTCCTCCTTAGTCCATTATGTCTTGCCAAATGTGTGGTGATGCATTCTCCGAACTATAATTATTATGTGGTGATTGTCGGTTTACGTAGCGCATTATGCCATATTTACCTGTGGTCTCTTGTTCCGGCGGTTGTGTAGAGTAGATTCTATCCAGCTGAGAGTCGATCTTCCCATTCTTTTTTTGCGTTGCAATACACACTTTCCGATACTGTTGTCATTACATTATATATGCCCAAAGAATTTAAAATATGAGTTAGGACAGTACTATTTAATATTTGAGGAGCGGGGATGGTGTATTTATTTTAATACCGACCCATTTGTTCAGCGTTCATCTTCAAAAGTAAGGAAAACTAGTGTATTAATAATCATGGTCTTCGTACGTTTGTTATACTGTTGTTTCTCCATAAGCTAGTCAACTGTGTCATTGCCGCTTTTGTAATTTGTATTTGTCGTTTTATTTCTTGCAGTTCCATGAGGTATATGTCAATACAGGGTAGATTACGGATCGAATAAGTGGGTAACTTGGTGGATTTCGATATTCTACGATCGTTCCATATGCGCGCCAACTTGGCTACTGATGTCTCTGCAAGTGTGATTCCGCGTCGGATTTCGCTGTCATAGTCACCAGTGAAGTGCAGAGTGCTCCAGCTCTCGCAAATTGCGTAGAAGAGCCTGTCACCAGAATGGGGGGTGAGCTATCCCACGGCAAAGTAACATGGACGTAGGAAATACTGGAATTCGACGAAAAGTGTCGCTGGGACGGGAGAGATGCTAGAACCTAGCGATGAAAGTTGACCCACGACGTTAACTATTGAAGTATTAGAATGTATTTGATATTCTACGACCTAGATTTCTTTGATTCGTTTGTTGTTGCGTTGGTTTGTTTTCATTATTTATTCGGACGACACCGACGATTGTTTTTTCAACATTTACTTTAAGACTATGCTCTTTACTTGTCAGATTTATTCTCCTTACTGCTGTCGTTTCGTCCTCAGATGCTGCCAATAGCAAAGCATTAACCTTCTTCTTCTTGTTGTTGTGCCAATCCATTACTGGATGTCGGCGATCATTCTGGCAATCATGACTTTGTTCGCAGCAGCTCTAAATAGTCCTATCGTTGTCTCTGAGAACCATGTTCTGAGGTTCTTCAGCCAAGAGATGCGCCTCCTACCGGGGCCTCTTCTCCCGTCCACCTTTCCTTGTAGCACCAGCTGAAGTAGTCCATATCGTTCTTCGTTCCTCATAACATGTCCCAGGTATTCAAGTTTTCTTCGTTTAACTGTGTTCATAATTTCCATCGTTTTGTCTAGTTGTTCCAGTACACTTTTGTTTGTGACATGTTCGGTCTAAAATATTTTTAACGTGCATTTAAAATGCCTCTAACTGTTTGCTTGAAGCTTCTGTTACTGTCCACGATTCTACGCCCTAAAGGAGTACGGGAAAAACATAGCAACGAAAAAGTCTAATCCTGGTTTTCATGTTCAATTCTCGGCTCTTAAATAATTTGGACATTGTTATAAAAGCTGTCCTTGACTTTTCTATCCGGCACCTGATTTCAAGCGAGTGGTCCCACTGATCGTTGACTGTGCTACCGAGGTACGTAAATTTGTCGACTTTGTCAATCGCTTTCTGGTTAACTAACAGTTGGCCTTGTGGTGTAGGGTGTTTACTTATTACCATGTATTTTGTTTTTGTTATGTTTATGTCAATACTACATTTTTGGCTTTTTTGTGACACTCTGCCCATTAGTACTTGTAAGTCTTTATATCTGCGAGTATCATCGTGTCGTCGACAAACCTGATGTTGTTAATTCTTTCCCCGTTTATTCTTATTCCTATTGATGTGTCCTGCAGTGCTTGGTTAAATATTTCTTCTGAATATATATTGAATAACAGTTGCGACAAGACACAGCCTTGGCGGACTCCACGTTGGATTTTTAATGGCTTCTGATACTTCTCCCTTGTGCTTTTTATGAGCTGTTTGTTTCCAATAGCGGTTTTTTATGCGAAGATCTTATTCGTCTATCCCGATTTTTTTCAATATCTCTATAAGTTTATGGTGTTGTACTCTATCGAATGCTTTCTGATAGTCTATGAAGCATATGTGGACGTCACAGCTCACATCTCTGCATCGCTGTATCAGAACTTGTGTACAGAATAATGCCTCGCGTGTCCCAGTCGCGTTCCGAAACCAAATTGAGTGGGTCCCATATGTTGTTCACAACGTGTATACGAGTATAATCGTTGATGTATGATTTTCAGGAAAGTTTTCAGAAGGTGACTCATAAGGCTAATAGTACGATAGTCGCTACATTTTTTTAAGTTCTTTTTTTTTGGGATAGCTATGAACATGGAGTTGAGCCATTTTATCGGGAGATTTCCTGTATCGTAGATTTTGTTGAATAAGATAGTAAGCCTCCTGGTGTTGTTCTCGTCTAATAGTTTCAGCAGTTCTCCATGTGTTTAATCTGGGCCTGGTGCTTTCACATCTTTGATGAGGGATATTGCTTTCTTAACCTCTACCTCCGTAATAGTTGGGCCAGTTACACATTCTGATATAGGGAAGTTTGACCGTTCGTCTTTAAATAATTCTTCTATATATTCCTGCCAAAATTTGATTGATTTCTGTTTATCTGTTATCCAGCAGCCATTCTCATCTATCAGATTACCGGGTGGTCGTGGTTTGTAGAAGCCTGCACTTCCTTGAGCTTCTTGTGTAAATTAAAGTTGTCGTGTTTCCTTTCCAGTTCTTCTATTTCATCACACTTCTCATTTAGCTATTTATCTTTTGCATATTTTATTTCCCTCCTTATCTCTCTTTGAATGTTGTTGTACTCTGTTGTGTTTGTTTGTTTTGCTTTTCTTCTATTTTCCATCATTAATAATATATCTTCAGTCATCCACGGTTTCCTTTGTTGTGTCTTCTCCTTTCTGACGTACTGGTTTTTGGTTGTGGTCATTGCTCTTTTAAACGTTTCTATTTCGTTCTCGATTTCCTCATTTTCCTCTACTTCTTCCGGTTTTTGGTTCAAACATTGTGTAAAGCGTTCTTTAGTACTTTCCTCTTTAAGTTTTCATAAGTCCCAGTACTCGGTCTTTCTTCGTTTTATTATTCTCTTCAATTTTAATCTGAAATTTCCTATAAGTGGATTATGGTCGGAACTTATGTCCACTCCAGAATATGCCTTTACTGATAGGCAGCTATTTTGGAAGCGTCTGTTGATTAGTATAAAATCTATCTGGTTGCGTACAATGTTATCTGGCCCGTCTGCAGGTGCCTTCCAAGTATAGAGCCGTCTTGGGTGCAGTTTAAAGAAAGTGTTTAATATGACTAATTGGTATTCTTCTGCGAAAATGTTGAGTTTGTCACCTCTCTCATTTCTTACTTCTAATCCATAAGGTCCAACTAGTTCACCGTTTCTTCCTTTTCCTATTTTGAAGTTGAAATCCCCCATCACAATAATGATCACATTTTCACTTAATGTCCTCAGTGTTTTAGTTATCTCTTCATAAAACCCTTCCACCTCTTCGTCGCTCTTGTCTGCTGTAGGTGCAAGAATTTGAACTATGTTAAGTTGGTTGGACTATTATTTATTTGTATTAGAAGTATTCTTTCTGATACTGGAACGTAGTTGGTCACAAACTTGGTGCAGTCTCATTGACGATTATGCCTACTCCGTGTTGGTGGTTGTCTTCGTTTCTTCCAGAGTAAAACACTTTGTGGTTTTTTACGTTACATTCATCCTTTCCGGGCCATCTCATCTTGCTGACTCCCATAATTCCAAACCCTAATCTCGCCATTTCTTGTATTGCGTTATGGATTTCCCCGGCTTGGTATAGTATGCGTACATTCCATGCACCTATCTTTATTGCTGATTTGTCTATCTTACGTGATGTGTTCGTGTTTGTTGTGCAGGGATTTCGCTGGATTACGACCTGGGAAGCCCTACAGTCTCTTCTCCTGCCAGATCTTGGTTTCCGAAGTCCATGGGCAGTATGTCTTTTCTCTTCGTCACTTTCTGCCATTTTGATTTTTCTTGGGAGTTTGGTTTCCCCTTGCCTTCCTCATCGCAGTATCACAGTCGGTGAAATCATAATGTGATTGTCGCCTGTAAGTGTCTGTTGTCTAGCCTGTTTAGAAGTCATTCTTCAGCAGTCTCGACACAGTAATGGCACAGCTGCTACCCTATGCCATGGAAGGATAGGTAAGGATAAGCGTAAAGGATTGGATTAGGGATACCAATGAAGGAGGTGGCAGAAATCAGGAGCTTCGCGTGGGCAAGGTTGCTATATCCCTGAAGCAGGTTCGTCCCTACCCGCTACCCATAGCAATAAGCTACAATATAAAAATTTTGCAATGTGCTTTACATCGAACTTCCCTTGCAAGTGAAAGTTTTGAAACAAAAAAAACTTGAAAATATCAAAGGAAAAGAATACTTACATTTCTTAAATGTGTTCGCCCTGTATATGTTGGGTGCAAAATATATCCTTTTTCTTCAAAGGTAAGAACCTAAGCTATGTGCAAAATTGTATTTTTGTTTAACCCTCCTTGCCACGAGTGAATTGAAAATTACACAGTTCCACGGGCTGGGCTTTACAGGCCCAATTTCTATTGCTAATTATTATTGTGTCCCATCTATCAG
This sequence comes from Agriotes lineatus, assembly GCA_940337035.1. Lineage (NCBI taxonomy): Eukaryota > Metazoa > Arthropoda > Insecta > Coleoptera > Elateridae > Agriotes > Agriotes lineatus. The sequence goes on from OW679196.1 coordinate 58,489,391, forward strand.
CTGAAAGGTAGATAAGAGCTTAAACAGATATTTATATTATTCTGACTTGTGTAAATACTATGTATACCTAACACCAATAAATTAACATAACATAACATAACATAACATAAATTTTATTTTACGAAACTTACAACAAAATTACATTTTTGCTGGACCTCGTAGGCCCAACCCCTGGAACTGAGGATTAACTAATAGTTATTGAGGTAAAGCAAAGATAGGCCAAATTTTACTTTTTTAAGGTGTTCACCCTGCATATATTTGACCGAAACTTTCTCGATTTTGTGCCAGGTAAACGTATAATCTGCATGAAAAATATCGTCTACCTCCACAAATATTTTTTCAATAATACCGCCAACAGGCAGACAGACGTAATTGAAAAAACCTGTTTTTCGTCATCTAGGGACCATGAAACGCGAAGATCTGAAGTAATCTCGAAAGGTGATGTTTTCGCGGTTACAATACTTCCTGCGTCTTTCAGACGAGGGAAGTAAAACAATGCGGAAAAGAATTTACTCTTAAGATGCATACAGTCCTACAGATGTACATACAGTATATATATGGTATGTGCTAATGTACTCGTAGATAGATGTTAATTTTATACAGTGACCGCGAAAAAGTCGGCATCATATGGGATATTTTTATTTTTGGTTTTTCAAAAAACTTTTTTGACAATAATTTATACTTGTCTAAAAACCTATTTAGCCCCCATCAAATATACCGAGTGATTTGTACTTATTTAAAAAAATGTCATTTTTCGAAATTGTCAAAATCTAAAAAGTGCTATTTTTTGGAAATTAAGTAATATTTCAATGAGATTTTTTTAGCTTGTGTTAGTTTTAGCTATATGGTGGAAACTTCGTTAGACGAATTGGTATTGGAACCGATACTTTCATAGAAAGGCGACCACAAATTGTTGGTATTTTCCAATGTCTCGTTGCTCTGGGAATCTCCAATAAAATAAGCTGAAACGCAGGAATTTTTGAAGAGATCTTCAGCATGGTAGGTGGTCAAACGTTGCAGCACTGTATGGTCTAGGCTTTCATGAGCAGACTTTGACATACTCTGGGTAGATGTCTCTGTCGGTGCCCCTACTACGGAATGCAGTTCTCGAAAACTGATGTCCTCCTATTGTTAGTCGTTAAAGTCGGACATATGCAGAGCATGATCTGAAACACTAAAAAATACGTAATATTGAATACAATAAGAAGATAATGTAAAACTGCCTGGTTTAGATAGTGTCGTTTTAAGGAAGTAGTATTCACCCACTTTGGTAAACAGATTCATTATGAAATTGAGAAGCAAGAGAGAACAGTAACTCAAAGTGTTAACCACCCCGCAAGCAAAATTATGTTCCAAAGGAAATAGATAGAGGAGTGTAACTTTACGAGAAGTCTACTTTAACAATAACATTGTCCAATCCCGGAAGTTCGTTGTTAAATAATGACAATACCAGTAAAAATCTTCGAAATCGTCGCAAGACTTCGTCTTTTGCTCGAAAATAGAAAACCAGGCTATAAGGTCGTTGATGCAATCTAAAAGAAAATATACAAATTATAATCCTTGCAGTAATGGAAGATTCTTCGAAATACACGGTGGTACGTTTACTGTTGATGAATGATAAACATGAGAAGGTTCGTTATTCTTTATTTCTGATCAAATAAGTTAATGAAAAAATCAAATTAAGAAACTGGGTAATAAAACATTTTTTTTAAACATTGAAAAAAAGAAGCCTTAAAAGTATACTTCGAAACCAATACAAATTACTGACTTTTTTCATTGACGACTTAAACTTCTTCCCCATCTTCTTCAGACAATTGGAAGACTCTGTAGAAGCCATTTCTACAGAATTGTGCCAGTAGCACAAAATAACACAAACGTTGGGGTTGTAGTAAAAACTAAAAAAAAATTCCTTCACGTGCAAAATCGTAAAAATGCCTCCGATTAAATTCAAAATACACTAATAAAGGGTAAAAATTGGTGTGCCGCTGTACCAACTAAACTCAGTGGGTCTTTTTAAAGCAATTGCGTTGAAGGATAGAGCAAAACGTTTTACTGTCGAAAACTGATTTATCACGCTTACAGCAAGGGGTGACAAATTTCTTCCGCCGTTTTAGCTAAATTGTCGAGCCTTTCATAAACACTTTCCAATGAACTGCATTCTCTCCAAATCGCCACAGCATGAAAGCACTCAACGAACATGGTTACAAAAGAGTTACATCTCCTGCAAAGTTGAAAGGATTCAGCTATGCAGTTGAACGGCTCAGGAGAAAGTGAAAAGATTTAGAGTCGGCATAGCGAAAGTACGTTCAACCCTTTGTCGACAAACAGATGAGTCCGAGTTTCGGCCTCCCGCTGGCTTAGCGTAAAGGCTATTGATGCAAGCAGAAGCAATAAGCCCGATCTTCAGGCCTCGACGTACTACTTGATGGACAATGGGCCATTATAAGCTCAAAATTATAGGAGGCAACTAAGGATCAACAAATCCCTTCTTTTTGCATAAGGAGCAGCTATTTAATACCAGACAGCCTGGTGCCTCGCGATTGCGTCTCCAGATATTCCGGTTGCTTACTCAAAGCAAGGCGAGGTATTTGGTCAGCTTCTAAAGCATATTTGCACCAAATAAACAAACATTACGTATTACGATTCCAGTCTGCTTACTTTGAGTTTTCTGGAGGATTTGATCAGCTCCCAAATCCGGAAGGCCCTTCTAGTTCGATCAGTTTGATCAACTATATAACGTTGGCGTTGGTCAGATTTCACACTGTTAGTCTCAATTAAGAGTCCTTCAACGTCAAATACTTTGGCAATCGCGTAAATATTGAGCGTTTTATGTAATGAGCATTCTGTTCGTGAATATCGCATATAATAGTCGGATTTTCACATGTATTTCTGTATATTTATTGTGTGTTTACAAAATAATACAAGAGATGTTGTTGTTGTCTACATCGGTAATGCTTTACCAAACCTTCAAGTTACTCTCCACCGATCTAAGGTAACCCATTTAGAGTAATTAAACTTATTTACTTAGAAGAACTGCAAAATACAATTAATAACTCAAAGATTAATCAGAAAGTCCTACCAAACATGGAATTTTAGTGGCTGAAATCAGAAATTTTACGTTCGTTAGCGTCCCAAGAGTTGGCGGGGGTAACCAGTTAGAGACATAATACTGTTAATTACTTAGTAAGTAACCAATCACCGTATTCACTTTTACGATAATGGCAACGTTTTTTGTTAAATTTCATACTTTCTTAATTTTAACATTTTTAGATATTTGATTCAGATTTTAAATAGCCATACTTAATATACCATAAAAGTTGTTATTATGGAGAAAGCCTGTAAAGAACAATATAAAGAGCTGAGAAAAGTGTCTTTCGTCAAAAAAATCTCATTAATATTTACTTCTAACTAACCACAGAAGGAAATAACTGAAGATAAACGATATATACGATAGAAACTCCGACAGTGCGTCTTCCAAGTGTTATTATAGTGAAGAAAACTTTATACATTGCCGTGTCAATATTTCCGGGCGAGTGATTTTTGCAGAGAGCGAAATCTGTTCTCGGCTGAAGTTTCAATGGTAGAATACGCACGTGACTCACGGCCCAGTAACAATTTTCGGAGTCAAATTTAGGCGCCATAACACAAGCAAGTAGCACACGTGTGCGAGACACGTGTAGAAATCACAGCGAGCCAATAAACAAGGCGCGGGTGCGGCCAGATAAATTGAATAACACTTGCAAATAAGCACTCTATGTTATAATAGTGTGCGTGTTTCAGCAGTGTTTCAGCGAGCAAGACAGGCGATATATCGATGCAACAGCCGCCGACTATTAGCATGCATTTTATGGTACCCCTAATTACAGTCATGTTCTAAATCACATATGAATATTGTCGCTGTTGATAATCATTCCCACCGGGTGCTTGATATGTTGGAGCGTCTGCTTGTTCAATCTGTTTTTCTCGCCCGTATTTTGCAACTATCTTTTTAATTTGACTGTTATTGTTCAACAACGCGACTAAATATGGCCCCCGATAAATGGGGTTCCTAACTTACCCTCGTTTAATTGGAACAGTAGCCGGCAGTCTATACAGAATGTGCATCAACAGGAAAATGGACGGGAATGTTTGGGAATGTCAGTTACGGATATATAATCAATAGTGCTTAAAATGCGTTTTCAGTATTTGATTGCTTATTATTTAAACGTGATAGAAATATGTCTGTTTAATAAAAGTAATTATAACCATCTCATTTTTAAAGTCGCATTCTGAGTTCTCTAATTTACACTCGAATTTGTATGTTGCTATTCTACAATTACCTACTTTTAATATTTAACATGTCGTTTGTTGATATTCATATTATAAAAAACGTATCATTTAGCAGCTATTAATATATATAGTTTTTTAGAAACATTATGAGAAGAGTGATAATTTCGTCATGGTTCCAACTAGGCACAATTTTACTGTAGGCAAACCAAATGTTTGCACCCTCACTACACTTACGACAGCTATGCGAATAATAAATGTGTTAAAATTCATATTATATAAAAACAATCATTTAGCGGCTATTGATATATGTTTTTTAAAAACATAAGAACAGTGATAATTCTATCAATGTTGCAACTAGGCAAAATTTTACTGTAGGTAAGCTAAAATTTTTACGGCCTTAGTACACTAACGATGTCGATGACAAAAAAAAACATCTGTTGATATTCATATTATTTAAAAAAACATATCATTTAGCAGCCATTAATATATCTTTTTTAGAAACATTATAAGAACAGTGGTAGTCCTATCAGGGTTGTAACTAAGCAAAATTTTAATGTAGGTAGGCTAAAATTTTTGCGCACTTGGTACACTAACGATGTCGATGACAAAAAATACATCTGTTGATATTCATATTATGAAAAATGTATCACTTAGCAGCTATTAATATATAAATTTTTAAAAACATTATGAGAACAGTGGCAACCCTATCAGGGTTGTAACTAAGCAAAATTTTACAGTAGGTAAGTTAAAATTTTTGCGCTCTTAGCACACTAACGATGCCGATGACAAAAAATACATCTGTTGATATTCGTATTATAAAAAAACACATCATTAAGCGGCTATAAATATATGTTTTTTACAAACATTATGAGAACAGTGATAATTCTATCAGAGTTGTAACTAGGCAAAATGTAACTGCAGGTAAGCCAAAATTTTTGCGGCTTTAGTACACTAACGATATCGATGACAAAAAATACATCTGTTGATATTCTTATTATTAAAAAACTATCATTTAGCTGCTATAAATATATAATTTTTTAGAAACATGAAAACAGTGGTAATTCCGCTAAGGTTGTAACTAAGCAAAATTTTACAGTAGGTAAGTTAAAATTTTTGCGCTCTTAGTACACTAACGATGGCGATGACAAAAAATACATCTGTTGATATTCGTATTATAAAAAAACACATCATTAAGCGGCTATAAATATATGTTTTTTACAAACATTATGAGAACAGTGATAATTATATCAGAGTTGTAACTAGGCAAAATGTTACTGCAGGTAAGCCAAAATTTTTGCGGCCTTAGTACACTAACGATATCGATGACAAAAAATGTATCTATTGATATTCATATTAAAAAAAAACGAATCATTTAGCAACTATTAATATATAAATTTTTAGAAACATTATGAGAACATTGGTAACTCTATCAGGGTTGTAACTAAGCAAAATTTTACAGTAGGTAAGTTAAAATTGTTGCGCGCTTAGTACCCTAACGATGGCGATGACAAAAAATACATCTGTTGATATTCGTATTATAAAAAAACACATCATTAAGCGGCTATTAATATATGTTTTTTACAAACATTATGAGAACAGTGATAATTCTATCAGAGTTGTAACTAGGCAAAATTTTACTGCAAGTAAGCCAAAATTTTTCCGGCTTTAGTACACTAACGATATCGATGACAAAAAATACATCTGTTGATATTCATATTATTAAAAAACTATCATTTAGCAACTATAAATATAGAAATATTTAGAAACGTTATGAGAACAGTGGTAATTCTATCAGAGTTATAACTAAGCAAAATTTTACTGTATGTAAGCTAAAATTTTTACACCCTTAGTACATCAACGATGGTGATGACAAAAAATACATCTGTTGATATTCGTATTATAAAAAAAATATATCATTTAGCAGCTACTAACATATCGTTTTTTGAAACATTATGTGAACAGTGATAATTCCATCAGGGTTGTAACTAGGCAAAATTTTACTGTAGGTAAGCTAAAATTTTTGAGCCTTAGTACACTAACGATATCGATGACGAAAAATACATCTTGATGTTCATATTATAAAAAACGTACCATTTAGCAGCTATTAATATATAACTCTTTAGAAGCAGTATGAGAACAGTGGTAATTCTATCAGGCTTGTAACTAAGCAAAATTTTACTGTAGGTAAGCTAACATTTTTGTGCTCTTAGTACACTAACGATGGCGATGACAAAAATACATCTGTTGATATTCGTATTATAAAAAACATATCATTTTGCAGCTACTAATATAAAGTTTTTTAGAAACGTGAAAAGTGATAATTTCATCAGGGTTGTCACTAGGTAAAATTGTACTTTAGGCAAGCTAAAATGTTTACACTAACGATCGCGATGACAAAAAATACATCTGTTGATATTTATATTATAAAAAAACATATCATGTATCAGCTATTAATATATCGTTTTTTAGAAACATTATGAGAATCGTGATAATCCCATGAGGGTTGTAACTAGACAAAGTTTTACTGTAGGCAAACCAAAATGTTTGCGCCCGCAGTACACTAAAGACAGTGATGACAAAAAATACATCTGTTGGTATTCATACTATAAAAACATATCATTTAGCAGCTATTATTATATAATTTTTTAGAAATATTATCAGAACAGTGATAATTCCATCTGGGCTATAATTAGACAAACTTAGACTGTAGACAAGCTAAAATCTTTGGACCCATAGTACATTAACGATAGCAATGACAAAATTAAATCTGTTGATATTCATATTATAAAAAAACGTATAATTTAGCCGCTATTAATATATCGTTTATTAGAAACATTATGAGAACAGTGATAATTCGATCAGGGTTGTAACTAGGCAAAATTTTGTTGTAGGCAAGCCAAAATTTTTGCTCCCACAGTACACTAACGATAGTGATGACAAAAAATACATCTGTTGATATTCATATTATAAAAAACATATCATTTAGCAGCTATTAATATATCGGTTTTAGGAACATTGCAGAACCAGTTCTAATTCTATCAGGGTAGGCAAAATTTTACTGTAGACAAGCCAACATTTTTGCGCCCCTCAGTACACTAGAGCTAGTGATGACAAAAATAGTAGCTTGACTGCATGCTTTCTGCATTTATTTTCGTATATGCGATGTACTGTATTCAAAACAAAGTGGTAGGTGTTCAAAAATAAATCTAACATTTTTACAAAAAAAAAAATCAAATTAAACAATTAAATGGTAAAATAACAAAATCGAATATTAATTAAAGGAAAAAGGCACACAAGAACGTAAAACACAATTTAATAAAAAAAAATACATATTATTCTGTAGTCAACATCTGTACACACGGTGTGTATAAGTGTAAAAAAAGCTACACGTCGTGATATTCTTCATCTAGAATCTTAAAACGTACTAAAATGTTGTACCATGCTTTCTGCATCTGCATGAGGCCGTCAGAGTTTTAAATTTAGTCTCTCAATGAGGGTTGTTATTCAATATCAGGTAATACAAAAAGCTGAATTTTAGAATACAAGAAAATGTTGAAGATTATTTTTTGCCTTTCTGCCTCAAAAGTCTGTTTTTAAAATGTCTTCATTAATTCATTTTCATACAAAATACATAAGGCAACATTGCAAAGCAACCGTAAGTAGCCCCATCGTGTTATTGTCAAATTTTAACACTTATAAAATAAATACATACTTATTTTAATTTTTGTGTCATACCTGCTTTTCCGCAATGTTACGTTATTTACAAAGAACCGTGCATATTAATACCTGCACGGATTCAGTTTTGGCAAAAGGATATATCTTTAAAATGTTTCCTGAGAACACAGGAAGCATGGAACAACACTTCCAAAAAATTTCGGTTCTAACGAAGAATATTGCTACGACTAGCTTCTTCACCAGTTTATACACACTCTGTATATAAACATGTTTTCTGTCCATCTGTGTGCCTGCCTGCGTGTGTGACGTTTTTATCGTCACAGATCGGGTCGATTTCGTCCGCGACGGTCGGTCCCATAATTATTATGCTCTTCATAGTGCAACAATAAGCATGTTAGGTCGGTAGCGTTTCTATATGAGCGGGTAAAGGGTATTACTATAAATGGAATTACCTCTGGGAGCGCCGCGCCGGTTCGAATCCTACCTACTGAATTTTTGTTTCTTTGCAAATTAATGTAATTCACAGTACCAATGATTTCCTCTTCAACTGTTTCAGTATTATTAGAAACAATGACGTCTTTTTTTTCTATGTTTTACATAATTTTGAAAGCTCTTCGATCATTATTAGATTTAGCACACACTGTCTTCTTGCGTTAAAAATGCAGCCGAGCAGCTGCGCGCCCCGAATTTCAGTTACGCCGCGCGGTCTGTATGTGATGTTCCAAAAAGCTGTATTATACGTAAATAAACGACTACGATTCTGTAGGAACTTAAATAAAAACATAAAAGGCAACTCTAACAAATAAGTATATATGGTTATGTTTAGTAATACACGAACAAAAATAAATAAATAGTATTAATACTATTTATAGAAACTTGAAAACGTCAGTGCCTTTCACCTCGCCTTAAAAATTTATTAGTACTCAATTTATATACAAATTGGCGTTGTTTTTTTGTGCCGCAAATCCTAAAATATATGTTTCAGATAATATAGTCGGTGGGAGACCTCTGTATAGATATTAACGCTGTATCACACAGTCTTAACACATAGACGCCCTTAGGAAATTCTTAATTAGCTTTAATTTGGAAAATTGTTGTTCGCCTTAAACATAATGTGTCGACCAGATTAGGCGCAGTTCGCATTATTATAATTAGCATTATTTAGAGTAAAATCGTTAATATTACAAATGAATTTTGATACTTGACTGGTAAGTGGTAATGCAAATAATATTAATAATTAATTAGAAGAGGTTATGTATACATAGCTAACATGAAAAATTAATAGATGGGCGATTTTCTTACCGAATATGCCCTCGCGCATCGATTGTTTTAGTAAATTTTACTTTCATGCAATTCCCACAGAGGGATCTCCCAAATATTTATAAATGACCTTATTTATAAAGCGACCTAGATTTATAGAAGGCAGTGTTGGGTAGTAACTAAGTAAAAGTAACTCGTTACTGGTAACTAGTTACTTTTCAGTAACTTAATAGTAACTTAATTACTTTTGTGTTTTCAGTAATTGTAACTATAACACGTTACAATTATTTAGTAACTTAAGTAACTGAATATGACAAGTTACATTTTCATGTTACAAATGTAAAATATTTGAAAATGTTCGGTTTTTAATGCATAGTATTTAAGAAATTATACCTGTAGCTGAAGAATTTGTGGAAATTTCGAATGCTTTAGTATGCAAATGCTAATACCGACCACAGAAATACCTTCTTGTAATTAGTCGATAATCCGACATAATAATTTTCATTGCTTGCTTGACGCCACTTTGAGAGCGAACCCGTGGGCCGAATTGGCTGTTTTTTGGTGTCAATCGACTCAGAGCGACGCAAGTAAGTAGTAGGGTTTTCAATTTCTTTTAATGTGGATTTTCTAACCTCAAAATTAACTCGACACACAAAATGGATCATTCTTGTACAAATTGCATTAAGTGAATTATTTCGCGCCCAATTTGGGTGCAGAACGCTAGTAAATAATATTTGACGGATCCTATTTGGGTGGTAACAGCTTTTTCCAGTAATCTTTAATCCTTTAACAACTAGAAGCTCTCTGATCAGGTATGTGGATTACTGGGAAGTACATTCCTAACGCCTGCCTGTGCGTGGTTGAGGGTGTATAATTTAGAGGAAAATACATTCACCGTCTCTATATTTCAAAAATAACGAAACAACATTTTAACAAAAATTGAAATAAGTAACCGTATACGCGATGTAGCTGCTATAGGATACTTGAGTTTAAATTTAAACTACATGAATTAATAACAGATTAATTCATTTTCAAGTTAGGTCTATAATGTATAATGGTTATTTATATTTTACAGTACAGTAAACATTACACGTCCATACTTTGACCAAAATGTTTTTAAAATAAATTTTTGTCAACCACACGAAAAAATTGCATGTTCAACACATTGGAACAGTGCTTGTTCAGGAATGCATTAACAAAAATATTGACTGTTGTTTCCAATTTTTATTTTAGATTCACAGAAATTCGCAACAATTCTGACTACACTCTGGCTGCGGTTACTCATCCTTGGTTTAAATTTGAGTTAATATGTGATGCAGAAAAGACACAAAACGCTGTTACATTATTAGAAAATGAAGTAAAAAATCGTGCTTCTACTTCATCAGTTTGTCCACTTCCCAGTCCACAAAATAATGATGGAGACGAGAACACAATTTTTTTCCTTCAAAACAGTAAAGTGGTCCAAAAATATGGATGAAACTGAAACATATATGAATTGCGATTCATCTAATTTAACAACTTTATAAACAGATAAATTTCCAACTATTAGGGAAATATTTATTAATTATAATACTGCCCTCCCTTCCAGTGATCCAGTAGAACAATTTATTGTTCAGCACTGCAAAATACGTTCTCCACTTCAAACGTACAAAATTAACTGATAAAAATTTTGAAATGCAGTTATTATTAAAAACCAATAAATTTTATACATAAGCCATCAGACAGAAATGTAGAACTAGGAATCTAATTTACTAGTAACAAAAATTATACCCTATAGAATATTTGCTAATAAACAATTGTTTATAAATATGTGTTTCTGCTGATATTAAGTTGATAGTAATTGCATGAAGATTAGTTACTTTATGGTAACTTAGTAACTTATTCAAGTTACTTTTATAATTCTGTAACTTAGTAACTTACTGAGTTACTTTTTTGCCGAGTAACTGATTAACTTACTTAGTTACTTTTTTAGAGTAACTTACCCAACACTGATAGAAGGCATATAATATATGCATCAATTCATCATATAATTGTTTAATCTTATGTATGTATGTATGTACTTTAAAGTTTTACATTTATTTACAGAGTAATGCCAACACTAATTCATAATTTTATGAATACTAAAGCTTCGATCTGCAATAATTTAATTTTGACTAACCCTTATGTTGATCATGTTATAGTATTTATTTATTAATTAAAACAATTTTCTACTATTCACCTCTAATTGCCTTTGCCTAATCAAGACGTACTGATACATAATATAAATTATAAATATCTTATAGGACTGGAATATGAAAAAAAATAACAACTGCAAAAGCAGCAGATCGCAAATGGGACTTCTGTAAGAGTAAATTCTATCGTATACTTAAAAAGTTTGGTTTGATCGAACACAAAACGATAATCACTATAATATCACTAATGTTATGCTGTAGTGAAATTCCGCAAACACTCAAAGAATTATATACAGGTTCCGGCAGGCAGCTACGATCATAGCAAAAGCAAGGGGACTTTATATGTGGCCGTAATTGTATCTAAAAAATTTAAAAATCGAATATATACCTTGTATTTATAATGATCCTAACGACCTGCCTCTACCGTACATTGATTGTTCGTTTGTTAAACACCACGACGGCCAAATGAATATTCTCCTTGCTTTTGCAATGGTCCTAGTTGCCTGCCGCAATCTGTATATAGCATTCCCTGTGAATGCGGGAAATATTATATCGGCGAAACATCCAGCCCTTTAGCAGTTAGAGTTAAAGAACATAAAAATATGATAAAAACCTATCAATTCAATAACTCTAAGCTGGCAGAACATGCTTGGGATAACAATCACAAAATAAATTGCAATAACACAAAGATCTGATCTAAAGAATCGATATCAACTAAACGTAAAATTAAGGAGACCGCATATATTTTACTCAACGAAGAAAAATGCCTGTCGTCTTTCTCAATATTTTTAGACAATAGTTGGCTATCGATTCTTAAAGATCAGATCAAGTAGGTTTAGATAATCAACAAACGCCAGTGTCAAGCAATTCATTGGAGGTTGGTGGTTTTTCAATCTCCGTGAAAAAAGCTAAGTTTCTTGTTCCTTTTTAATTGTTATTCGTTGATAATGAGGGTAAATTGTCCCTCGAAACGTTCGTTATTTACGTTATTTAATAATTTTTATTTACAGAGTGGCGAAATATCCAAATAAGAATATGAATTATAGATTCACTCCACAAAGAAGTGTCAGAGATTATCATAGAGTGCGGAATGGGACGTTTCGCCGTCGCCGTTTCGCCATCGCCATTTCGCCGTTGCCGTTTCGCCGTTGCCGTTTCGCCGTCGCCGTTTCGCCGTCGCCATTTCGCCGTCGCCATTTCGCCGTAGACTGTTTTACATTTCCGACTTAAAAAAACATTTGTTCACTTATCTATATCTAAGCAAAACATGGAATCAAAGTTTTACATGTTTTAAATGATACATGTTCGAAATCTTTAATAGCTTTAAAATATTATTCACATTTCTTTCCCATTACGTGGACGTTAAAGGTTATTACAGTTACACTTCTTATATGCCTTAAACCGTCTGATGGTAATGAGCATACTTGTTACTTTTTGCTAATCCTTTTATCATGCACATGGTGGTCATTATAATGATTTGGTTTAGAAAATTCATTTTAAGGTAGTATGCCCGTTATGATGATTTTAGTAATTTGCCCTTTTTTCAAACTTTACATTTTTATTACATTTTTATTGTGTATTGATGTGAGGTAGGTGATTTTCCAGTTGAATACTTCTGAAATGGGTTTCTTTTGTTTTTTTAATTTTTTTTAATTAACTCCTATTTTAAATAGAACACCGACATCCGGTATATTATTACATTTTTGAATTTAGCTTAAACTTTTAGAGAAAATTTGTCTCTTCAACTTACGCTCTATTTTGAACAATTTTTGTAGAATTTGTAATTTTTGAAAATTTTTGACAAATGCTTAAAAATTAAAAATCAAATTTTTGGCTATAGGATCACTGTAAAAGGAAGTTGTGTGAGTGTATCACACCAGATTTTTTAACTCAACTTCAACATCTTACATCTCGCTTATTATACATTTTCAATATAAGTTGATTAACGTTTTCCGCTTTATTTTGAAGTATTTCTAAAGTTTCCCGAAATAAATTTGAACCACCCTGTATATATGTTACTTTACAATTTAAATATTACTGTATACTTGCTGTTTAAGTACAACATAAATTATTAAACTTATTATGCATTTTCTTCCGGCAACAGGGAACAAGTATATTATTGTAAGTTAACAAAGATGATAGTTTATAAGCAAGCAAATTAATGTCCAAATAAATAAAGTGAAGGTTGCATTACATTAAAGTATAAAAATAAATTAAAGTATAATTATTTGGCAGCACGGTCTTTGTTCCGCTTTCAAGTTGACGGCGAAATGGTCGACGGCGAAACGGCGACGGCGAAGTGGCGACGGCGAAATGGCGACGGCGAAATGTCCTAGACCCCATAGAGTGACCTTCATTTTTGACTTCACTTTTCTGAAAGCTCCCGCGAAGTAATATTCTTTGCTATTATCATAATATACTAGTTTTGTGACTAATCTAGTCGTGTATTTATGTTCTTTGCAAACTAACTCGTCCTTTCTATCCTATGCGCATTTCAAGAGCCAAACAAAAATCTCTGAACTGTATATCTACCATAAAACAATATTACAAAACACATTGTTGCACCGTAAAACGCTCTAACAATTAACATCACTGAACTCAACCAATGACCATTTTAACATTGTGCAAAGCGAGTTAGATAGCAAATTGTGAATACTCAAAAATGGCTAAGTGGTCCGTTCAACGGGCCTCGCTAACTAATCTCCGGCAGTAAGATGTGGGTAAACACTAAACTGAATATAACTATTTACAGGCGTCACCAAAGTAATTAATCAACATTTCGTAAATCTAAATTGTAAAATTCTTTGATATTATGATTATCGTTAACTTGTATTGAATATGAAATCTCAATAGTTCTGGCCCCTATAAAATGCAAACGAACTGATAAAGTATACGTTGTTAGGGTAAAAACAAGACAGAAATGCGGCACAATCAGATTCAGAAATATATATTACTGTTTTCTGTACAAAAGAGGCAGTTCCTCGTTGCTTGCAACATAGATAATTAAAGCAAGTCAATAAAGCACAGAGCTGGGATAAGCAGACAACTGCAATAAGTTACATTAGAAATTTTAATTCATAATTACATTGGCAAAGCATTGCCGATACAAAATTGAATTACTTCCGAATAAATGGCAATAAGGCAGAGCTCAATTCGTAAATTAGAGTCACAGAAATATCAATTCGCATAAATTAAGAGGTTGGTGCAAAGTAAAGCCAATCAAAAATTCAACAAATCTATCACCAAAGGGTTTATTACATGCGTGTTAAATAAATTTACATGTCAGTTTAATTGAATAAGTACAGTTCTATGAACTTTTTAAATAAAGGTAAGAAGGACAGAATGTTCACGATACAGTGCAAAGAGAGCACAATACTAGATCAAATAAGGCTATAAAAGGAATGGAATTTATAAAAATTAGTCAGTGTAATGACATAAGTGAACAGACAATCCAATAAAATATAGTGAGTGGCGCTATAATCTAGTTTAAGTAAGAACATGAACAAACAATAATTGTAGAATTAAGATTTTGTACATTGTTATAATATAAGTTCTAATTTTAGTTTGTAAGTAATTGATTTGTACTCAGTTACCATCCAGATTTATGAAGCTAGATAGGCTTTTGTTGTTAACTAACAAGGGAGAAACAATTGAAATAAATTATTTGATACCACTTGAATTTGTGTCTCCATATTAATTGCATTTTAATCTGTTTATACTTAAACTATATAAAAAATAAATACACCATTGTGATCAGCAAATTGTGGAGCATAAGTGAGAGTGTGGGCAACGTTTTCCACAACCAAAAAGTAATTTCACCACAGCAAGCTTTCGAACGTGCATCGGTGGCCAACTCAAATTTACGACTGCAATCAAACCAGGGGTCCAAGACCGGAGCTAACGACTGCGAGGTATCGTGTGGAGCTGAAGCACCAAGGCCAGCATCATCGACATCGAGGGCGGCGACTTCTAGAGAAGATCCAGCTTGGGCATCCGTCCGGAAGAACGTACCATCACCTGAAAAAGTGAAGGTACTGTAAAAACTTCCTTGACTGCTTGAGGAGCCGGAAATTTATGTACCAGCGAGACGTTACCATTTCGAGTAAGCAGCAGGCATATCCAAGTCTCCAGATAAATTATTTTGCCAATAATTATCCAAATAAGAATTGTGAGGTTAGTGGAGCGAATAACAAATGAATTAACCCAAGCAGCGTCGGTTTACGTCACAAAACAAAGAGCACTAAAACAAAAGAGAGATTAGACCGCGAAAATACCATAAATCGGATAATTACCTGATAATTCGTTCATAAATTTGCCTTTGAATTAACATAATTACACCAGAACGAACCCCACGAAAATTCTATTTGTTAATAGATAAATTTTGACAGCGTAGTGAGTCTGCGCCGTACTGCTTTTCAATTTAACAGCCCAGTGGCGTAACACGGGAGTTTAAATATAAACACATAGGTGAACCTAACTTGCAGATTTGAGTCTACATTCCTACTGAAAGCTACCCATAAATTATCTCACTTGCAGATTTGCGAAGTACTATAAAGGGCAAAACACTACAATCACTGAACCCATTTATACAATTATTTAATTACTTTTAATCAGTCAAAATTTGATTTAAATGAAAACAGTAGGATGTCTAGTGAGTTAATTTATTAAATTAATTATTAATTGTAATTATCATCATATCTCTACAATATCTATATGCATATGTAATCTTGAATTTATATTATTTATCAGTACATACAACTTCGCTAGGTAATCACAACATACCAAATAATTTCCAAGTAAAAGTACTATGTTCGAAAAACTAAAGTGACTTTTTCAGGTAAATAAATTACTAGCTTATCTGTCGCCTCCAAGGTAGATCATAGCAACTGATGTGGTCTCGATAGCTCACCGGTTCTGCACTGGACGACGCAGATGCCTTCCACACGCAAATACTTGAGGAGCGAAATGAACCGTGCAAAACAGCAAAGAAAAGAGATTAACATAAATCCAATCCAATAAAACCCTCAAAAATAGAACCAAAAGAGAAAATTCCTGGAAGACAGATGTTACCAGCTCGCAGGAGTGTCTTTGGTTTACACATGTTACTTTAGATTTTGAACGGCTTTTAAAACTGCGTACTCAAGTCCTACGCCGAATAATCCTGGGATGTTGACCCAACGAATACAATAAAATTTTATCAAAGTTACTAAATAGAGACAATCATATGGTTTGCACATAAATCTTGCAGAGGCCGTTCAAATCCATCGTCTAAGTGATGTTCCAAGATGATGCAAACACACAGACACACATGCGCGAATTGAGCACCGTATTAAGCACTCAGCTCTTCTTCAATTGAAGCCAAATATTCTCCCATTCGGGGTTGGAAACTAAATTTCACAAGAACTTCAACAGATTGTTTGCTACCATATTCCAAATTTGTTTTTTTTATTTCCAAACAACCAAAGTAATAATAAACTATTGCCAGCATAATGTCATGCAATGACACTAGAATTCCTGATCGAAACTAAAAGTTACTACGCCACATATCTAACTTTCAAACGGTCAAACATATAACTAAGCACATCAATATAACTCTGCACGACTTATTTCTTTCACAAAATTGTCACTGTCACTGCATAATTCGTTGAGAAAACCCGGGTAGTTTCCCCGATCATAAGCTACAACTGCTATTTTATGATGACTATATCGAAACTACTACATCATATATTTTCCAACATGCGTTAAACATTTATTAAACTGAGTTCTTTCTTGTAAAATGATGAATTTGATAATGCTTCTAAACTGCGTTACAACACTGGAACAATAGTATCGGCTATCCTAAATAGAAGAATATCAAAAATCGCGTGTCTTATCTCAAAGCAAACCCTGCAAACTAAGTGATAAAAGGAACAAATATAGATATGATTGCATCAACATCTTGCTATTTGTAACTTGTCAATTTCCATTATAAATAGACGTTTTAGAGCGGATCTAAAAGCTAAGAGACATAATAATTTTTCGATTCTTTTTGTAAATAATGCAAAATTAGTAAATGTGAGATTACAGTTTTTGCTTACCATAGTGTTTAAAGAGATTCTCTAAAGCTTTTTATTTAAGAGCTTTACTGTAGTAATTGATATGTAATCCGTAATATTGTGTAATGATACCATAGTAGGTAGCTCAATGGTCACATTTCTGCTGTACGGAGGATAAATACGGAGTTTTATTTGTGTATTTATGTATCTAAGGATAGTAATTTTTACTTACCTCGTCTAAAAGACGAAGGAAGTATTGTAATCGCGAAAAAATTTCTTCAGATCTTCAGGTTTCAGGGTCCCTAGATGACGAAGAACAGGTTTTCTCATTTCCATCGGCCTGTCTGTCTGTCTGTTGGCGGTATAACTCGAAAACTATTTGTTGGAGAAAGACGATATTTTGCATACACATTATATACCTACCTGGCATGAAACAGACAAAATTTTATAAAAATATATATAGAGTAAGCACTTAAAAAAATAAAATGTTGTTAATTTTTGCTTGAACTGAGAAAGATATAAACGTAATAATTTGTACATAGCGCAGGCTTTATCCTTGCCACAAATGGGACCCAGCAGATACAGGATAAATGTTGTGCGAGAAAAGAGGCAACGAATAAGTGCCTTACGTTATGTGTAGCGCATTGCAGGTATTCGAAGCGTCCTGGTGGCTCAGGCAGGCAGGGCCATCCATGGGCTACTGGCGAATAATGAAATGAATACGCAGGGTCGTTCGCAGGCACTGAAATTCGAATCCCATCACGGGTAATATGTTTTTATTTAGAAATTGTACTTTGCATTGCCAAGTGTTTCATTCTATTGTTTCAGTATTATTAGAAACGGAAAAATATTTTTACCCCTAGTTTTCTTCGATTTTTAAAATTATTTAGTGTCACAACGTCCACTCGCGAAATAAGTTTTGAGTAAAGCCCTTCGCAGATTTTTAAATTTTGTAAAAAATATTTTAATGGAAGGTATATTTTTGTCGGTATATCAGCCTTTTACCTTTATAATTTTATTTGGATAAATAACGTAAATCGTTCACATAGTCCACAAAGAATATAAAATATTAATTAATAGTATATTATACATCAAGGTAGCGAAGCGCAGTATTATAACCTGAGCGCATATTAGATACTGAGCGCGCAGCGCAAAGTATCTAAAGCGCGAAGGTTATAAGACGATTCGCTACCGTGGTGTATATACTATTTTTTGCACTACCAAACAGCTTAATACCTAAATTCCTAACAAATTTCGAAAATATTTTAACTGTCAACCTGACAATACAGTTCTTTAAAACGTCAAAATTAAAATAGTCATATTTGGTAACTTAGCAATTTATTAGTTACCACGGTGAAAATTGTTTATTTTACTTTCTCTCCCTTGGTGGAGAAAATCAACTTCACGACCTAGAGATAGACCAATAACAGTGCGTTCTGAGACTAGTAGTGCAAAAAATAAGTTATATTAGAAATTTTCATGTCGTTGACGTACACTTCCTTTGGAAAAACTAGCACTTGGAAGACCAAAACAAGACGGGCACTCGCTATTTATCAAATGACATAAGATAAATTACACCAGTAAAAAATTGCAAAGTTGTTTAAATAACAATTATTTGGGGACAAGTGATATTCTAAAATTGAAGTCGGTTATACGTGTATCACTATCATTAAACGCCTACATTATTAGCAGAATGTGCGATATATTATAATTTTTCTAATAATAATTATAAAAGCTGCTAGTGGATACATTTACTTTGTAACTCCTTGTTACGTTTTCTCAGTATTCATTTTTCGTCTATTTTTATTTAAAAAAATGCAAAAATTGAAAACCCGTACCTTTTGTTAGTGAGACACTTCGTATATTTTTATATAAGTATAGCATTTTCCCTATGTAACTTAGATTTGTTGGTAGTTACATATAATTTCTCGGAGTAAATAGTAGAAATAGCAAAAGCCGTATTAAAATAGGATTACTTTTATCTGACGAGTTCGCTGTGAACAAAGGTCTAAGACAAGGCTGCTGTATATCTGCTATACTGTTTAAGATGTACATAAAAGCTGCATTGGACGAATGGGTACGGAAATGCCGTGCAATGGGTGTTAAAATATAGGATGAAAATATGTACACGCTTTTATACGCTGATGATCAGGTGCTACTGGCGGAGGATGAGGACGATATGTCATATATGACACGAAAACTGCTCGAGAAGTATACAAAATTTGGACTGGAAATAAATTTGGAAAAAACACAATACATGGTAGTGAGTGGTCAAGGAGAAGATCTAGTTACGGAAGAAGGCATTATTAAGAACACAAACAACTATAAATATTTAGTTCAAATCACATCCGATGGTTTAGACGAGAAAGATATTCGGGAACCCCTAAGGAAATTCATCCGAAGTTGACAAAAGTTTACTGGAACTCTACTCCTTTCATGTCAACCGTTAAAAAGTGGGCAGCTGAATTTAAACATGGTCGCACGTCCCTCGAAGATGACCCACGTGAAGGACATCAACAACCGCAACCACACCGGAAACCATCGAAAAAGTGCATGATATCATGTTGGACGATAGGCGAGTGAAGGTCAGTGAGATAGCTGAGGCTGTGGGGATATCGGAAGAAAGGGTGCGAAACATCTTGCACAAAGAATTAGGGATGAGAAAGCTCTGCGCGAGATGGGTGCCGCATTTGCTGAATGCCGATCAAAAGCAAATGCGCAAACGAGTTTCGCAGCAATGGACCGATTCAATAGGCATCCGACCGATTTTATGCGGTGATTTGTCACCATGGATTCACCACTACACCCCAGAAATGTAGCAGTAGTCGAAGCAGTGGATTGAAGCCGGTGGATCAGCGCCAAAGAAAGCGAAGTCGATCGCATCTGCTGGAAAGGTCATGGTCAGCGTGTTTTGGGATGCGAACGGGATCCTGTTAATTGATTACCTTACAAAAGGCAGAACAATTACAGGCGAATATTACTACAACCTTCTTGACCAGTTGGATGCCAAAATCCGGGAGAAGAGGCCTGGCTTGAAGAAGAAAAGAAATCATCTTTCACCAGGACAGCGCACCTGTTCACAAAAGTGCGTTGGCGATGGAAAAACTGCTGGATTTAGGGTACGATTTGCTCGGCCATCTGTTACGGTATAATCTTAATGAATCGACATTGCATGTATTCAACGTTAAAAAGCGGGCTAGGGTTAAAAGGGTTTGCCGGTTTCCTAAAAGACACAGATCTAAATATGTCTCGAAGCAGATGCTCGGCTTCTGTTACCTCAACTAGCTTAATCGGGAAGGCGTGGTTCGACAAACTTAACGAAACCGACAGGGGTGATCCTATTCTAATCCCTAACAATTCAATTCATAAATGGGGAAAATGCTCGGAGCGCCACTTGTTTTTAAACAGAGAATTGCTAACGCAGCGAAAACAAGAAATACCACGTAGCTATGAAGAGGGTCCTCCAGGTTGCTTCACACTACTCCAGCGTCACTCGTCAGCTCCACCGACGCCGGATGCAAACGTAGGGTGGCCACAAAAATCGAAGTCACTTACCTTCGATGGCCACCGCTCTGGAAGCTAATAACAAAATACAAAACACCCCTGATCTTAAGGGCTTACGCGTTCTATCGCATGCTCTGGTCTTTATATGAAAATACACTCGGCTAAAGCCGTATTTAGTTGAGGACTCAATAGGTTCACACATTTAAATCAAAACCAATACTTAATTTAGCCAATAATGAAATTTAATGATGTAAATTTTCGTACATCAAGCCAAAAGTCGGCTATCAAAAAAGTTACACCCTAGCTGAGGACAAAAGGGAATCCCACGCAAGAACTAACTTAATCTAAACAGAATCACAAAGAATAAACAACTGAAATATTGGCAGGAGTAAGTAAAGCTTCCGCCTTTAATGATCAACTGACATAATTAAAATACAAAGACGTACGCAATGTTCATAACTCCGCACACTGCGCAATAAACAAATGATAATAACACACCCGGCACTGGATAAGTGTAACAGTTAACAATGTACAAATTTACCTTAGCCCAGGCATGGTATTCTGTTGGGAGTCCAAGCCTCGGTGATGCTTCAAAGGACGCTGGGGTTGGTGATTGCTTCCTGCAGTGTAGAACAGGGTAGACCCAAGGGTTAAGCGGAACGGTGGGCAGCGGCCCAAAAGAGTGCAGAGGAAATTCACGATGATAATACAATGTTGCGCGGCGAGCTCCAACTAATTACAGTAAGCCCGGCGTTGATACACAAATTTGAATACAGCAATGGTTTTCCCCACATAACAAGGAAAAGTTAGTTAAAGGCTTCACGATGACGTCTCTGAACAAATCGGCAAATAGTGCCAAGACCTCACCCGGGAAGTAAAACTAAATGAGACGCCACTGCTTATCGTACCGATGCCGGCTTTACTTCACTCCGCTCCCGCGCGTGCACTTTCCAAACACACCAGAATGACTGCTTCAAAGGTTCGGGTTTCACTCAAAGAATTTCATTTAACACGGAAGAACTCAACAACTGGTTTAAAATCACCAGGCACAAGTCGAGGCAGCCCTCGGCGGCAAAACAATGCCCGCCGAGGGCTGAAGAAAAACCAAACGTGTTACCACTACAATAGTCGGTAATGAATTAATTAATTTCCAAACGGGCTATTCGTGATGGATACAATGGAAGAAAATTTCGAACCCCGAAACCATCATTTCTATATGTGCGGTTAACTAAGGGCTTATCAAACCTTATTTCATTTGCCCATTGAACATTCTAGAAGAAATTTCTTGCTGTTGCAGTGAATCCCAGAGTGTCGAATTACAAAGATTATTTTTCAAGAACTTTTAGAAGTTGTTGACAGGAAACACTAAATTTCAAGGCCTAATTTCGTTATTGCTTCAGACAAAGTACC
>OW679196.1:58511814-58718680 GCA_940337035.1 Agriotes lineatus
AAGACGATTTACCTCAACTTTTCTAGTCCAAATAATTAATAGAACATATACATGACAGTGACGACACTAGAGTAACTATTTATTTTAAAGCTAGTAACACTATTTTTCCCCAGAAAGAAAGAGCCGTTCGTCATTTTTTTTTGTCTTTAAACATATGTATTTGTTTATTATCAGTTATGACAGCAATCGCATGACACACATCAGAGGTACTACAGGAACAAATTTACGAAATAATTCAGCATGCCACCTTCAGCTACACAACTATACATTGATACCAAGTTGTAGTCACCACAAAGCAATCGTATAAACTAGAGGGATATATTCATTGCAAGAGAATAGAAATCAGAACACAAACTAAATAGTAGAGTTTCGTTACAAAATAGAATAATAAAACATTTGTATTGCAGGCGTTTTAGATTAGGAAAAATGGTAATTCTTCTAACAAAAATAAAATAAAATATGTTACTTATTACAGAAGAACACAAAAACTGATACATTTAGCTCATTACAGGAGATATGCCGTTATACTTATTTATTTATTTCGCACTCAGCCAACAGCCGTTAGGCCAATTATAGGCGTCGCTGTGCATTTATGGGGACTTCCCACCCCACTAACGACAGTCATGATGTTATTATAACCGCCGGGACCAACTATTTCCGTGACAGCCGTATCACGAGGCGCCGAGAGATACAGCCGTGGAACTCCCATCCAAGTTCTGACCAGAGAGAGCGTTGCTTAACCCTGCTGATCGAACGTGGACGCTTGTTCAAGCTACACCACTCAGGACCTGATAAGCAACATGAGATAATACTTACCTACCTTTTTAGCTTGGCAAGTTGATGTCAAATTCGTAAACATTGCAGATAGGGCTTCTATATTTCCACTTGTTTTTGCAAGATAATTTTTCAGTCCTTGTATTCTAAGGTATCTCTTCATTAGAGGTCTATTTCAAATATATTGTCAGTAATTTGTGGATCATTTTTCTTGCGATGTGTCCCTACAGAGCCATAATAATTGAAAGGCAAAAAATCTAAAAAGTATTTGTATACTTCGTCCATGTCTTTTTTGCAAAAATGTAGGCCATGGAAGTTTTTCCAATTTAGCTGTGTAATTTGTCGTGTGTAATAGTACAGAGAGATCAATAAAAAAACCAATTAGGGTAGGCTGTAAAATTGAATTATTTTGAATCGATACTTTAGTCACATCCAGAGAATGACATTTCTGACATGAAAATTTAAAACTGAATGCTCTTGTAAAAAATTTTTTAAAGTTTTTTATTTGGTGAAAAAATTTAAAGTTTGAAAAAATGGTATTCACTACACAACAAAAAGCGAAAGCTATTGAATGTTTCTTTCGAACTGGCGTAAGAATAAATGGAGAGTGGCAATATTCACTGCATGACTGCTTTTCGTGAAGAATACCCTGATTTAGTGTTCAATTATAATTATTTTCGCGACGTTGTAACTAAATCTGTGCAGTTATTTAGAGAAAGTGGTAGTGTCGCTCGTAAAAGTGGAAGTGGACCGCCGCTTAGCCGAACAGAAGCAATGATTGAAGCCGCCCGGCAGATTATGGATGAACAGCCAAAAACTTCCATTCGAGTATTGGCTCAACAAATAAATTTATCTTATGTTACAACTCAAACAATCCTAAAAAAAGATTTAAACCGTCATGAATATAAACTGCAATGTTTTCATGAACTTTTACCAATAGACCCTCCAAGACTAATAGAATTCTGCAATTGGTTTCAAAATAATCTCAACAATGAAACAGCTCTGAACACTGTATTTTTTTCTGACGAGGCCTGGTTTTATCTTTCTGGATATGTCAATTCACAGAATATGAGGTGGTGGTCAAGTGAAAACTCTCATTTTTTTGTTGAACAACCATTGCATCCTCAAAAAGTTGGTGTTTGGGTTGGAATTTGTCGAAGAAGATTGGTGGGTCCCATTTTGTTTGAAGGCACACTCACTGCTGCACGATATCGGGATGAGATACTCGACCAATTCATCAATCAGCTAGATGACGAAGAATTACAAAATGGGTATTTCCAACAAGATGGTGTTACAGCACATACCACCAGGGAAACACTCCGATATCTTGTAGAATTTTTCGATAACAGAATAATAAGCAGGAACGCTGAAATCCCATATCCAACTAGGTCTTGCGATTTGAACATATGTGATTTTTTTGTATGGCCTTACATTAAAAATTCAATTTATTCAACGCCGATTCATAATCTGGAAGAACTGAGAAATCGCATAACAGAAAAGTGTGAAGAAATCAACAACTCACCTCAAATGTTACATAATATTTTTGCTGGATTGCAAAGCAGAATTCGTTTATGTTTAGACGTAAATGGACAACATTTTCCACATATCCTATAGTTTTATGTAAATTTCAATATCGTAAATTACATTTTTGTTCATTTTTTTGTTGCAGTTTCAATTTAAGGTTATAAACTTTGTTTACAATAAAAATGTCAAATTACAAACGTTATAAAATGTCATTCTGTGAATGTGGCTAAAGTACCAGTTCAAAATAATTCAATTTCACAGCCTACCCTAATTGGTTTTTTTATTGATCTGTCATTATATTAAGCAACAAGTTTTAAAAAATTACGTTTTACTGAACAAGTATGTGTTCAGTTAAACCACTTCTCTAAATATTAAATTTTTATATAAAAATGACGTTAAATATCAAAACATAACCAAGCCGAGCAGAACTTGTTTTTATATACCGAAACAGAATAAACTGATTTAATTGAAATTATGTTTGGCAGTACTGAAGTGTATTGTTGGTGGCACTACAAGTCAATGTCAAATTTGAGGTTTGCAGGTTAGATTTTACACCAGTCTTGACACAAACTGACGGAAAACTTAACTTGATAACCTCGAATTTAAAACACTGACAGTGCCGCCAACAATATACTCTAGTATTACCAAATGTAAAAGCGAATCGCCGTTACTACGCTGTAAAGATTGCTATAGTGCAAAATTCCACTTTACTCAACGATTTTGAATATAAAAATGTTGTACATTACTATATGAAATGTGATAAACGAGATTTACATCTGAGGTTATTGTTTTCAAATGCATTTAGGTTAGAAAACATGACAAAATACCTTCAAATGCAAAGTTTTCATGTTTAAGCAGAAACATACAACTGTATTACCTTTTTTGTATGTATCCAGTTTCAGTAATTGTGTAATTAAAGACATATTTAGTCAGTACATGGAAGGGCTTACAATCCTTTAGATTTTTGGTTTCCTCATATGTACTATCAAAATAAGCAGTTCATCTGGCAAGAAAATGCGATCCAGTCAAATGACAATAAATTTGTTGGAAGTTGTATTGGTTATACAACAAAATAAAAATTATGGTTTGGTTTACGTGCAATTTACTATTGGAAATTCAAAATCTGATTTCATACCTATTATATGTTAAAAATTCCACATTATATACATATTTCTAAGCAGATAGAAATGTTATTATGTTGTTCAATTAAATGATGGCCGCTATCAATCACAAATAAATCGCAATTTTTCTTTAAATGGAATTGCAATATGAATAATTGTCAAGATATATCTTAACAGGGGTGTGCAATATTTTTTTTGCACTCCTTGCGTACAAACCACGTTTTCGCGCACTCTACTGAATCACGGGAACGCCTTCTGTTTAAACTTGATTTAAACACACATAAATTTTATTTTCTAAAATTTACGAAATCCAGTCGCACGCTTTAAATGCAACTCCGATTTAATAGCAAGCAATTTTTAATGCCGCAATCACCAGTCTTTGCCTCATAATTGCTAAATTTAATATGTTTAAATTAGATTATATATAAATTTCAGTCCAAATTTACTGAACATTATTCATGATTTAAAAGCCAGTGTTATTTTGCAATCAGACGAGTTAAAAACCAGGAAAACTGCAGATCTGCACCTCATGCACAAAACCGACCTACAGCGGCAGGTTCAACGGGCGACCTTCGCTCCAGCAGGAAATAAAACTGCTAAATTGCTACGTTGTTATTTTGTAATTATATACGCTTTGTACCAGTAAACTGCACATTTGAACTTTGATATTTGTTACTTAGTTAAGAATTCTTGTTTTGTATAAATACATGTTTATTTTCATAATAAAATCAATCTGCATTTAATGTTTGATTCATTCACTACCCCTATACCAAGCCATAATACTGTCGAGAAGTGAGGCTGCTTCTCAGGGGTAGTTTACTGTCGTCCTTTTAAGTGCCATTGACTAAGCTGGTTTAAAGCATAAATGCAGTCTTATTTATGCGCTTAAAATTAGGGATAGAACCAGCGCAAAGCAACGGAATCCTGATCCAGTCTCCAGGCAATTCTGTTTACCTTCTTTACGGTCATTCTACTACTTTGACACACACGTGCGTGATTTACGCACCGTTTTTTCTCAGGCTAATTGATAATTCCATAATAAAATAATTACTATAATATTAAAGATATATAAAGAAAATGTAATTTACTGCCATTTTTACTTCAAAATATTTAAAATTACCTCAAAAAAATATTAAATTAAGATCTGACAATTAATACCTACAGCGCCATTTGACAGAAATGTTTGCTAAGCATCGCCGATGTTCGTAGAGTCACGGCCAACTAAATTAATTTAGTTGGCCGTGGTAGAGTGTCGATGTCGCTACACCCTGCATTTGTAGCTGTTATTAAATAGCACCGAGGTACGTCGACGAATTTTGCCACTGGTAAAGTAACTTTTTATTTTGTAGTAAACGTAAAATGATTATATCTATTGCAACAAACGCATATAAATCAATCAATTTAAAAGTTTTGTTAGAACTGACAACTACTTAGCTAGATACCTACTTTACCGACATAATAAAAGTCAAACTATTTCTTTTACGAAGAATATCGAAATAAATTCATATTAAAATATGATTTACTTTTAGCAGTTGTGCAAAAAATAGCATACATGTCTTGTGCGGGAACAAGTAATGGGAACTTGTAGCGCATGCGAATCTCGTGCGCTACGCGCACTCGAGTCGCAAACCGCGCTACGCGTTCCCAAAATTCTTGTTCCCGCACGTATCATGTAAAATACTATTGTTAAACGGTTGCCGGAGCGCAAGTCTTATCTAAAGCACACAACATTTTCCAAAAGTTCTTAAGTAGTCGTAGAGACTATCAGCGACAGTAAAATCCTGGATCTCTTTTTTATTTTTGGCCATTTTGCACCGTGGAAAGTTGCAAGTAAATTGCTTCTTTCTTTCTTTTCTGCTAAATTTATACAGCTATTGTCATGTGTCTTTATTTAATTTAACTTCTTTTAAGTCTATTCCACTTTCTCATAATGCCTGTGTTTTTAAATGCATCTATTCCTTCTTCGCTCAATATTTTTAGCATCTTTATAATCATTATTTTCTTTTCTTGCCGTTATAATCGGTATCGAGTACACACCCATCTAAATGGTTTTCTCCTGTTGTAAAACTAAATCAAAGTTGCTTAGCAGGAGTTGTGTTTCTCCAAACGTTTCTAATTTTTTTTTTAATAAAGTTTACAGCTTTCGTCACTTAAAATCAAATCACAGTCATCTAACAGAAATCGTGTTTCCTTATATGACCATTTTATGCACAGAAATAAAAGTATGCTTTGTATGATTATTATTATGATTATACATAAATAAATATTGCAATTTTATTTTTGTTTACAGGATGGCGTAAACGACTTTTGTATCCAGGCAATAACACGTTTTTAAATGTAAAGCAATCAAATTCATATAAAGTATCAACCCACCTTTAATCAATACTATAATGTTCAATTATTTTGAATATGCCTAATCAGCTCAATGGCTAGATTGTACGGAAGAGCTCTAAAACTAAGACTCGAAAAAGCCTGCAAGAATCAGAAAAACAGAATAGTCTTAGAGCTGGGAGACCCTGTATCAACGGAATATTTGTTCTAAATTGCCTGATAGAGGAAAATATGGCACGTGGACGAGCCGCTTATTTAATTGTTCTTGACCTTCAGAAGGCATATGGCACTGTCCCATTAGGTAACCTGTGGGCGAACATGAAAAATGCTGGTGTCAATAAAGTTTATACCAATGCCATTAGAAATCTCTATGAAGGGTGTACCTACAAGCTCCGTTAAACTCAGAAAAAAAGTGCATCAAACTTTCTAAATAACAGAAGAGCTCCGTCAGGGTTGTTCTCTTGCTCCTACTCTTGAAAACTCTTTAAAATATATGTTAAAGTTGCTATCAAATCTTGGAAACAAAAATGTAGCAACATGGGCATACCAGTAACCGCCGATCTGCTTTACACCTTGTTGTTCGCGGATGATCATGTCGTCATAGCTGGTGACGAAGACCACTTGTCTTATATGCTAATGAAGCTCAAAGAAGAATTAGGGACTTGAGATATACAAGACCGAATACCTGGTTGTAGAAAAGCAGGGAAGAGATCTTCATTTAGAAAATGATGTTAAGTACTTCAAGTATTTGGGAGTCACACTTTCGGACACCGGGAAAAGTAATAAAGATATTATAAACAAAGCAAGCAAAGGAAGACGGGTCATCAAACAGTTGAATTCGATTCTACGGAGTAAAACTGCGAGTAAAAAGGACAAGAAGGCAATTTACAAAATAATTGTCGAGAGTATCTCTACATACTTTTGTACAAACAGTTCGAAAATGGTTTAAACTAAATTAAATGGACATTCTGTCAACTAAATAGCGTATTACACTGGTGTTAATTGTTAGTTGATTATTGTGGCAGTGTATAATGAAACACGCTGGATGCCTGTCATTTCATGACATGAAATAGCTTCTGGTATTCTGCTTAGTATAAAGACATATAATATGCTTGTTCTTAGTAGTTATGAATACATCAAAAATTAGAAAAAGCACTATGACTGTAAGGTGTAAGAGCAGGATGGACATTTACAATATTTCTTTCAAGACTCATAGAGCTCCTTCCAGGTTTACTGTCCGAATTCATTTCTAATCTAATTTGCACTGGACCATTATGATTTATCCAAGTCACCATGCTTTTTTTAAATTTTTTCCACCACCTCTATGTTTTCTGGAATTTTGGGAATGATACATATTTTCGTTCCATTTATATTTATTTTGAGACCGTGGTCGTCCTCCACTGTATTAAGCTTGTTTAGCAAACGTTGTAGTGCATCTGGACTGTCAGCAATAATTATTAGGTTATTACCTATAGCGAATAATGTTGTTGTTTGATCATTTATTTTGATACTATCTGCTTTATATCACAGTCCTCCTTTAATATACTACGATGATATGCCCCGTCTGGTACTGTAATATTATTATTTAATTTTTGCGTTAAATTCAAATAGCTACCTATCTCTTGATTTGCCCGGCTCTCGCTCTGTTTTAGTTATTAATTTTAATTTAATTAATGACTCTCATCTCAATTTGGTAGGGTTTTCTACATTATACAAAATTATTATATTGATTTGTACAATTATTTCGAATATATTGGATATAAACGTAAATTGTTGTGATTTTCTTAAATGTAATCTTTTTAAATACTGCTTATTTATCTACTGTCACTATAATGCGGCATTTTTAAACTAACGGGAACAGGCATGTAAATATGGCTATATAACCCCTTATTTTTCAAAACAAGCTTTATTGCAACAATTACGTCGGTGATTACATATTAATGCGTTGCCTAAATGATAACAAGAACGTAAGTAAATAGACGCCACTAACGAAACGCTCAAAGGATACTTCTTCCGGAAGCAAAAACACAAAGATAGACGCTACCAAGAAAATTCACTGTTTGCAATTTTAGGATGAACTTTCCTGACCTTGTATTGGCTTTTGGGATGCAAAATAAGACCTAAATCCAGCCTGCAGCAAATCCCGCTACGAATGGGGCCCGTTCTCTCCATTGGCCTGCCATACCAAACCCAGATGCCTAGCCAAACCATACCTGCAGCTTTCTCTGCTCCAAAACAATTTCCAACTCAGGCCGTTGCCCCGCAGCTACGGCTCCCCTACTTTCTCCGAAGGTCACTAAGGACCTCAAGCTTTCCCGGACTCAAACTAATCTGCTATGATGTCCAAAACCTAGGACCTCTAAAACAACACTGATATACCAGCTACAATTGACGCACCGTTGAAACTTTTTACTCCCTGCAGAGGTGCAACGAATCAAAGGTATACCTCTCTACAGCCTAGCAAATGACGCTGAACTAATTTGAAACACATTTCAATTGGGAAATTGGGAGGATTTATTCACGTTTCAATTGCTTTTTGTGTGGAAGCCAAAATATCATAACCAAGCTTCTGGTTTGCCCCCCCCCCCCCCCCGAAATTGTTTTTTTTACATAGGTCTCACATATATCTTATGATTTCAAAGCCTGCTCTGATTACATTTTGTATTTATATCAAGGCTAACACTATTTTTAAATACAGTTTTGGAACAAATGATTTGAAGGTTAATGCTATTTTATTACAATTGCAAAATGAAACATTTACGGAACATTTTTAAAATAACATTTGAAATGCTTGGAATGATATTAATTGCTATTATAATAAATTGTAATGGCTTAAAATGTGCTCATCACAATGCGTTTGAAATAGAGGTAAAAAAGTAGAAGCAACAAAACATATTTTCCGGCTGGATATTCCGACACTGTGCTTTTGCATCTTACAACTTGATTTCAATGCAGGTTTAGTATTATTTCGACGTAATTTTTATCACCCTCTTTTTTCCTTGAGTTTTTAATAGCTTAATTGGGCCAAACGCTTTTTCGTAGACGATAAAGCATGTATACAGTCTGTTTGATTTTAGTTGTCACAGTAGATATCGTGGCTATTGTTAGAGATATGACAAAATATTATACAAAAAAAGTTCTACATTTAATTTTCTATTATCTGCCATAGCCAGATGTAGCAAATACATTCAAAATGTTAAATGGAATGTGCCCAATTTTATTACATATTCTAAAACTGTAAAAAATTATCTTTACAACGATGTATCCCATGTCATAGTTATCTAATCAATTAAAAACAGAAGTCGCTAATTAAGTAACAACTAACCGCTTAGGCGAATTGAACACATCGCTTTGAGAAGGTAGGCGGTGAAAACAATTGCTGTAGCTTTAGTGTCAAACCAACAGAGTAAATTTCTATGTATTTTTATTTTCATCTTAAGTAGCACAAAATGGGCAATAATTATTCTAATGATGAAAAAAGGGATATGCTAAGGGTGACCATCAGATGTAATGACAATAATAGAGAAGCTTGTGTGATGTATCAAGCTATGTATCCAGATAGGAAACATACATTCTCGTAATTTTACAAGGCTCAAAAATGATGAAGATGTTTTAGTATTGGCGTTTTTCAGAGCACATCCACGAAATTCAATACGTCAAGCAGTGGCTGATTTAGGAATAAGTCAGTGTAAAACATTTTCTATACTAAAGAAACCTAAAATGACTCCATTTAACATTCAGTTAGTACAAGTTTTAAGAGCTTGTGATTTTGACAGGAGGTCGATATTTTGTAACTGGCTTAACAATAATCAAAATTTATTAAATTTAATTCTTTGAAGCCATGAATCTAATTTCAATAATAACGGAATTTCTAATAGACAAAACAATCACTTTTATTTGAATTAATTTCAGGAATGCAGATTCCAACACAGATTTTTGCATTAATGAGTGGCTTGGCTTATTAGGCGATACTACAGGAGGTCCCTATTTTTATGAATAATCGCTTAATGCGGAATGATATGCCGATTTTCTTCTGATAGAATTCGAAGATTATCTGGATGGGTATACCCCTAGAAATACGTCGCAATATGTGGTTCCAACAGGATGGTGCACCTCCCTACAATTCACGAAACGTTAGTTATATTTTAAATGAAAAGTTTGGTGCAAAATGGATAGAAAGTGGTGGCTCCATCAACTGGCCAGCAGTATTGCTAGATCTCTTTACTTTATATTCTTTTGTGAGGGATTTTCTCAAACAACAAGTTTATGTTACTTGTCCACAAGATCGAAACGATCTTAAAAATCATATTAGTAGGGCCTGTGGCCAAATAACACAATACATGTTGTAGAAAGTGAGAAGAAACTTAATAAGCAGATCTTGAGAATGTATTGCAAATAATGGAGGTCACTTTGAACAAACACTCTAGATATTATGAACTGAAATGTACTTATTAATGTATTGCTAACTTACTTTGTTCATGTTGTTATGCTGTATTTATGTTGAATAGCGTATGTTGTCAAGGCACTTTTAAGGAACATTGGTCTACTGGAAGCTGATTATCATTTGTTTCACCGCCTACTTAATAAAGCACTAATCTACGTAAGCGTGTAATTGTTACTTAATTATCGTTTTATGCCTTTAATTGATTAGATAACTAGGACATATGATATATTGTTGTAAAGAGAATGTTTTACAGTTTTAGAATGTGTAATAAAATTGGACATGTTCCATTTAAAATTTTGAATGTATTTGCTACATCTAACACATTTGATGCTCAATTGTTTTTTTGGCTATGGCAGATAATAGAAAATTAAATATAGAACAACTTTTCTTTTATAACATTTTGTTATATCTCTAACAATAGCCGAGATAACTGCTATGACAGCTAAAATCAAACAGACATTCATCTCTGCACTTTTGAAATGAAGCAGTTCTGCTGAATACAGCCCTTTGGGTTCCAATTCCTTCTCGAAGTCCGAATTACAACTGAATAATGTCTTACTCACACAGTCTGTATATCCTTACACGAATAATTTTGAGTCAGAGTTTAATCAGCCCATTCATTAAACTAATTAGCTTATATTCATCACATCTTTTTGCACTTATATTCTTGGAAATTTGTAAGAATTCCAACCTCAACCAACCATAAGTAATTAAGCCAATTCTATAGACAGCAGGTGACCAAATTACTAGAAAGACCTTTAATTTAATGCAACTTCTGAATTGAA
Organism: Agriotes lineatus; assembly: GCA_940337035.1. NCBI lineage: Eukaryota > Metazoa > Arthropoda > Insecta > Coleoptera > Elateridae > Agriotes > Agriotes lineatus. The sequence continues at coordinate 58,522,794 of OW679196.1, forward strand.
GATGGCTTGAGACTTAGGTATGTACTCGTGCACAAACCAATACAGTTTATTGAATTTTCAGTTGTATATCCTCAACGTTGAGAAATTTAGACGACTTTATTCCGGAAGAACCAGTTGTTCTAATAGTTTTACTATTTCCATATGTGCGTTTGACCCTGCAGACTATGCAATTGCTTTTAGCATTCCTTCCTTTAGAAATTCTGACCAGTTCTCTACTTCGTTTGAAGTCTTTGCCTTGCATTTTACACGGAATATTTAAAAGCTTCCATAAACTAACTCCCCAATAAAAAACGTGACCGATATGTCATTCTGTTCTAAAATTATCCCCAATTTTTGAGAATTTGATTTTTTCATAGTAATCTAAGCATAATTGAATAGCAGATGTTCGCTACATTAAAAAACGGCATTATACTTAAAACAAACATTGATATTTTTTATTAATTGTTTGAAATGTAACTTCATTTAGAATGGCGCTAACCATCTGTATGTGTAAAAGTTGATTGGCGGAAGCGCTATTTATCATTTCCTCGTTTCAAGCAAACCATGTGCACTAATACCTTAGTAACTGAAATGCAATATAAAAAGGTATCAATTCCTGTATATTAACCATTCTTCTCGAGGCTTCACACAGCGGCTACAAACCATTAAGCACGCGTTAGGTAAATATTTGTCATTTATCTGTAGGCGTACAGTACAATAGTCGTGCTTAGTTCACGTTCACGTGAGGCAGGTGGTCACTAAGTAGCAGCTATATCTTATATTTACCGCTACCGTATGCTTGGTACTACAGGTAGCCGTAATATTACTACAGTTTACAAAGTTGTGACCAGCAGTCGAATAATCTTCCCCTGTCAGTAGTTCTTTTTGTATTACTTCGACCGCTTTACTACCAGTTCTACAAGAGTACTTTCTATAAGTGCATGTATTTTAGAAATTTCGTCAATTAATTACTTATTATTCTATATTCTCACACGTTACAACAAGATATATCAGATTTAAATAGATCTAAGAAATTATAAGATGAGTTATGGTATCCTATTGGCTCAAAAAATAAGAGTAAAACAAGGGAGTGCATTTCATGATTAAGAGAATATTTTCAGTAAAAAAGTGCATAAAAGTAATTCAGTGCGACATTGTGGAAATTATAAATATTAGTAGGTCAAAGGTTGTCGAAGATATAATAGTTACTTAACTAGGCTGAAAAGTAGCCAAGTTAGTGCAGCGGTTACTGTTTCATAGCTGAGAAGAATCGTTTCTGTCGTCTTAAAAGCGTAATTTTCCCAACGGTTTAAATAGAATTGACATATATTTTTTTTTAAATATTAAATGTTATCGCCATCATATTCTTATGTAAAATGACGATTTATTAATATCTAACACATTAGTTACAGTCAAATGTTAGTAAGATTAAACTTTTAATATCAATCGGCGAAAATGTACTCTGAAAATTAGTAATTACTAGTGTACCCGTTGAAAAATATTTTGCAATTTACAAAACTTCTTTGTAGACAATGTTTAACGTATGGCACTATCCATCCGGTAAAATTTGAGTTTTTAAGTTTTCAAAACTACTGGCACGTGACATTGTTACATACACTTGACCATAACTAAATACTGGCTGTGACGAATATTATATATTCTTACTTTATTCAGAGTTTGTCTTTGTGATTTATTAATTGACATCGCACATGCTGGGAGCACAGAGAAAATGGGAAGGGTACCACAAAGAAGAGCTAGGAGAAGACCGAATATAATTTTGAAATAATAAAAAGCGATGACTGAATGCAACTTACACGAAAGAAACTGTGAGGATGAAAGAGTATGAAAAACAGGTGTCTGACAACGTCGAAAGACGTTTTAACAATATACGTATGCTTGTACCAACAGGGAAAGCAATGAACCAATGTGTAAATAATCACATCCACATAATTATAATGAGCAGAAAAACACCTTACAGCATCTGAGCAGTACCGATTTACTTTAACTGTAATTTTAGATGTATTTTGACGTTTGTCTCACGAATCAGCAGACCGTTGATTTCAAATATACATTTAGTAGGTACAGTAGTCCATTGCAAAAATCAGCAAAACGCCGCAGGCTGACTTCGAGAATATAGTTGGTCTACTGCGACTGCATGGCCGGCTACAACCACTTGATAGCTACAATATGATGGTTTTTCTCTAAAAATTATCAATTTACTTTCAATTTAGGACTTTTGTGCACATCTACATGGTAACGGCTTTCATTAAAAAAAAAATATCGAAATCGGCCCAATGGAAGTCTCAAAATAGGTGTCGAAAGAAAACGCTTCACGTTTTAAATATATAGATATTGACTAGTACTGTAGTTGTACATGGAATTTTTTGGAGATATAAGTAACATCCAAATGTAGCAGTATAGAGCTTCACTACTCTAAGGAATACCGATGGGTATTATTAAAACCTGATAGATAGGCAACTTAAAGCACATAAGCTGCACACTCTTCCAATAAATTAATTTAGATATTTTAGACGAAGCCGGACAACTCGGCGCCGCCATCTCGGCGCCGCCACTTCGGCGCCGCCATCTCGGCGCGGGCCAGCTCGGCGCCGGGACAACTCGGTGCGGAGCCATCTCGGCGCCAGCCAACTCGGCGCGAGGCCATCTCGGCGCCGAATTCAAATTTGCAAACTACATTGTACACTACGTAAGAAAATTATAAAAAAATAATAAATAAAGTGATCGCCAAAAAGCTGGCATCAAATGAATAAAAAATATTGAGAATTTCTTGGAAAATCAAACACTGACGACCAGAGGTGGTTGCAAAGTGATTACAAATGAGCCAAACAAAAGTTGTCACATGACTTCCGTTATCAGTAAAATTTTACTTTTTTTTTAAATAATTACGAAGCATTCATTTACTAGTCAAGATAGAGACACATTTTACGAAAAAAAGTTTTCTGGCCTTGAGATTATTCAGTCAGCTAAAACTACCACACAATAAAAAATCTCATTAAAATCTTGCTTAAATTCCGAAAAATAGCACTTTTTGGATTTACACCATTTTGAAAAACGCCATTTTCTAAGTAAAGTGCTTTTTATATGACAAATATTTCTTTAATGTTTATTTTCCAAATCAAAGAATTTTATTTTTAACATTTTTTTTTATTATGAACTAAAAAACTTTTTGAAAAATGTTTGTTTTTCCATAGCCGTCTTTGTTAAAAGTAAAATTCTTTGAACAATAAAGATAATGTGTGAGATCAAAGTTGGCAGAGGATTTTGAAATTTGGTATAGGAACCTAGATGTTGATTCTAAACAACTTCTCTTAATAACTTTTTGTCGTATTTGCTACATAAAAGACACGCTACTTTACAGTAACAGTTATTTACCTAACAAGTTCGTAATTTTCCCGAATGAACACTTTGTTTGCAGCACGACCGAAGGGAGTGCTGCATGTAGAGCGAATTCGGGAAAATTCTTCCCGAAGGAGTTAGGTACAATGTTTTTTGTAACGAATAACAGAAAATATTTAAAAAAATAAAAAAATTATTATTTAGTGTTTTACTAATTTACTGAATTGACAGCACAAATCACTAAACTTTTATACCTATCCTACGCACCTGTTAGTTTTTGTCGACGTTTACAGCGCCTCTGGTGTTTGCAGGCGCAATTAAACCAACTAGGGACAATCATCTATATAATAAAGGAGAACAATCCAGACGTGTGTGTCCCGAGGGCCCCCTTGGAGAGGGGCAGAACCCCGAGGGACTCCTTAGAGATGGGCGGAGCCCCGAGGGCCGCCTTGGAAAGGGGCAAAGCCCCTAGGGCCCCCTTGGAGAGGGGCGGAGCCCCGAGGGCCCCCTTGGATGGGAGCGGGGCCCTGAAAGACCCCTTGGAGAGGGGCGGAGCCCAAACGGCCCGCTTGGAAATGGGCGGAGCCCCGAGGGCCCCCTTGGAGACGGACGGAGCCCCGAAGGTCCCCCTAGAGATGGGCGGAGCACCGAGGACCGCTTTAGAGAGGGGCAAAGCCCCTAGAGCCCCCTTGAAGAGGGGCGGATTCCCGAGGGCTCCCTTGGAGAAGAGCGGAGCCCTGAAGAACCCCTTGGAGAGGGGCGGAGCACAGAGGGCCCGCTTGGAAATGAGCGGAGCCCCGAGGGTCCCCTTGTAGAGGAGCGAAGCCCCGAGGGCCGCTTGGAGAGGGGCGAAGGCCCAAGGGCACCTTTGGAGATGGGCGGAGCTCCGAGGTCTCTCTTGGGGAGGGGCGGAGCCCCAGAGGCCCCTTTGGATATGGGCGGAACCCCAAGGGCCCTCTTGGAGATGGGCCAACGTAATAGGCCTAAAAATGGTGGTAAATTGAATAGAATAGACCGCGCAATAGCGCGCGCAGCCCCGTTTATTATAAAAATTTACAAAAAACACAATTCCCCTAGTTTTTGTTGAAAAGTAAAAAACACCGCAGTGCGAGAAAAGTAACTTTTGGCGTATCGGGAAGACCGGGAAATATGAATTTTGAAGTCATGAGTACAAAAAATAGTTTTTTTGAAAACTTTCAAGGCATACTTGATTTTTTAAAACTGAAATGCTGTTAGAAATTCGCTTTTAACCAAGCAGGGCTAAACCCCAAAAAATGAAAATTTAAATCGAGAATTTTTTACCTTTTACAAGAGTCGTTTCACCTATCCAGGGACACACTGTATATACAGGGTGATTTTTAAGTTGATTCTTTGCTTTTGTCAGGATATAAAGCTAAAAAGCCATTTACCATTTTTGGGAAATATCAAAACTAACGGAGGTACAAGGTGTTAAAGTTTCAAAGTATGAACTAAAATTACTTTATTTACAACTGTTAAACAATACCGTTGTTATTTTGCGATTATTTGTCAATTATGATATATATTATTAACTAAAATCACAATGCCTGTTGTTTATATTTCATAATTACATCGATACCGCCATAAATGCATGGATACCACCATAATTACATCGCTAATACGGATTTATGTGCATACAATCAAACAGGCCATAAACTGCTTTTTCGAGTTGACAGTTATCAGTCTGTCAGTTTGAAAATAATAATTTACACTTCTTTCGTCCCAAATCTAAAATGTACAACGATAGCGACAATCGTGCTGTATTCCCCCTGAAGTACGCCAGGCGGGCAAACAAGCTACACAAAATTTACTCCCTGAAAAGTCGAAAAAAACTTATGATATCGCATACAAAAATTTTCTGGAATGAATGTAAATAAAGTAGTTGTAAATAAAATAGCGTATTTCACTCGCATATAATAGCTATTATTAGTACACTCAGATGGTTTAAAGAACTCGCTCGCTTCGCTCGCTCGTTATTTAAAAGCCATCTTCGTGTAATAATAGCATCCATTATATGCTCGTATAATAATATACTATTATCTACTCCTACTGCACAGTGGCCATGAATTATGATTCATAATTCACGGTTTGCAGCCAATCATAAAATTCTATTTTCATTATTCAATAGTTTGCAAATTGCAACCAATCAGAAAATTCTATTTTCATTATTCAATAGGTTGTAGCCAATCACAAAATTCATTCTTATTATTAAATGACTTTTGAAGTTAACAGCTGTCACAAATGTCATAATTCTGAAATATAAACACAAGGCTCCTATTGCATAGGAGTAGATAAAATATTGTATTATATTCGCGATTATGGCCATTATTCACTCAGATGACTTGCGCCACGCGCCTTCGGCTTGTGGCGCAAATGTCATCTTCGTGAATAATGGCTGTCATAATCGCTCATATAATAATATACTATAATGAAAATTAAACTAAACTTAATCTAACTTAAATGATCAAAATTATCAGCATTCGCTGCTACACACACATTCCGCGTATAAGAGCGATGCGGCAGCGGCATTTTGACGACACTCCCAGTAAATAATAAGCATATTCACTCATTCATTATTTTCATAAACATGAGCCATTATTGCAGCAATAACATTAAGAAAATTACAATGGAAAACTAGTTGACAGATCATTGCTTGACAACAGAGATAAACAAAAATAAAATTGTCCAGCCGCCTTTGCGCCAAAGTTTAGTTTTTAATTTTAAACTTTAACACCCTGTACCTCCGTTAGTTTTGATATTTCGGAAAAGTAGTAAAAAAAATACTTATTTTTTTAGCTTTATTTCCTGGTAAATGGAGAGAATCAACTTAAAAATCACCCTGTATATAAATATATATATGGGTGATTCGGGAGGAAGTGGCAATATTTTGAGGACATGTCGAAGAAGCCAAACTAAGCAAAATAATCTCATATGTTCAAGTCCGATTTTCATTTGTTTCGGAGATATTTTGATTAATTGTATAATTGAAAAAGCAAACAAAAATTTATTACAAAATGAATTACAAAAATAAACAAAATAGCATTAATTTACGAGAAATTTTCGAAAACGCCACCGCCCACTTCGATACACTTATTTGCGCGTTTATAGACTGCACTAGTAGCGAGTTTCAATGAACGATTGTTCGCTCTAATGATAGCTGCTGTATTAAGAATACGATCTAGTAACGCTTCCCTCGTTTCCACTTTAGTAGCATAAATTAACGACTTCATCCATCTCCAAAGGCAAAAATCGAGGGGAGTGGTATTCAGAAAATTTTGTACATTATTAGAATAGTGAGGAGGCGCTCCATCATGTTGGAAGATAATTCGTTGTCGAATATTTAAAGGTGCTTCGTCCAATATTTCTTCTAAATGGTCTTCTAAAAAACGTAAGTATCCTTGTCCAGTAAGGCGCGCATCTAATACAAAAGGACCGAATAATTGATCATTTAGAATACCGCACCAAACGTTAATGCTAAATCGATGTTGGAAATTGTGTTCTATCGTAGCATGGGGATTTTCGTCCGACCATCGATGATTATTGTGGCAATTGTTAATTCCATCTCCCGTAAATTGAGCTTCATCCGACCACAAAATGTCTTTACACAATCTTCTGTTTTCCCGAATCCAACGACAAAATTGTAGCCTTAAAGGATAATCGCCTTCGTGGAGATTTTGTACTTTTTGCAAATGATAAGCGTTCAAACCCTGTTGTTTAAGTGTTTTCCAAGCCATTGTTTGTGGTATTTCAAATTGGATTGCGATGCGTCTTGTACTTATCTCTGGATTTTCGTCTACCACATCCAGAATATCTTCTTCAAGTCCAACAGCGATTCCGTGTTCTCTTTCAGAAACAATACTTGCACTTGGAAATGTCCCAGTTTCGCCGGCATGTGTAAAAACAGTTTGAAATACTCGCTTGTTAGGAATTCTTCGATTCGGAAAACGACGTCGATACTCCTCCACTGCACGAGCATTACTACCATTACAGAACCCATAAACAAATATCATATCGGCATATTCTTTATGACTAAATTTGTGGGGCATTTTTACAACTTCATAAAACTAATGTTGAACAACTGTCACTTTGAGATTTGACATTTTAAGAAAAAGTCAATTATCCCTGAAACAAATGAAAATCGGACTTAAACATATGAGCTTATTTTGCTTAGTTTGGCTTCCTCGACATGTCCTCAAAATATTGCCACTTCCTCCCGAATCACCCATATATATATAATACTGGTAATGTTTACATTTCACTTTATACAGGATGACAGCTTGTCCGAAAACCTATTTAGCCCGTATTAGATATATTGAGTGATTTTGACTTAGTTAAAAATGTCGTTTTTCGAAGTTGTGTAAATCCAAAAAGTACAATTTTTCGGAAATTAAGCAAGATTTCCATACGATTTTTATTACGTGTTAGTTTTAGCTAACTCAACAATGTCAAGGCCAGAAAACAACTTTGTTTCGTAAATGTTGTCCCTATCTTGGGTGGTAAATGCATTTTTCGTAATTATTTTTAAAAAATGTTGAATTTTACTGATAACGGAAGTCACGTGACAACTTTTGTTTGGCCCATTTGTAATCACTTTGCAACTACCTCTGGTCGTTAGGGTTTGATTTTCCAAGAAATTCTAAATATATTTATTTTCATTTGATGCCAGCTTTTTGGCGATCACTTTATTTATTATTTGTTTATAATAATTTTCTTACGTAGTGCACACTGTAGTTTGCGAATTTAAATTCGGCGCCGAGATGGCCTCGCGCCGAGTTGGCTGGCGCCGAGATGGCTCCGCGCCGAGTTGTCCCGGCGCCGAGCTGGCCCCGCGCCGAGATGGCGGCGCCGAAGTGGCGGCGCCGAGATGGCGGCGCCGAGTTGTCCTAGACCCATTTTAGAAGGCTAGCGGTTACATTAGAAAAAACAAATAATAAAAGAGTAACTACTTCCTGTTTTGGTGCAAAAAGCAGAAAGAAGCTTCTCTGCGTCGCCAAGAAAGCCACACCATTTCTAAGTCCTAGCTTAAAAAGGATAAATTTTGTGATTGTAAGGTTTGAATTAATAAATTTTACAATATATTAAAAAGTAATAATTTTTCTGGCAAATGGGATTAATCCATTAGGCAATTTCTTTCGAAAAGGCAGTTATTAGTTAGCTGGTAGGTAAATAAGACGATAATTCATACAAATCTTAAGTAGGGGTATCCTTGGTTTAGCTTTTAGGCCTCCTCTATAGTTCCGTACTCCTTTTTCATCACTAGCCGTCATGATAGGGTGGAACGATATTCTCCAGGGCGATGGTGAAGCCATGAGGAGAGAAATAATCGATAAAGAAAGATCTTATTCAAAATCAAATTAATTGTTGAGAAATAAAACTCACCGAAGAAAGACACTTCCTTGGTGTGACGATGAGGGTCTTCTAGTTATCTAAGAACTCAACTCTGTGGGAAAGGTCAAGAGAGCCGACACCATGATTTCTTCGTGTTAACCATAGGTTGGTTCTAAACAAGTTTATGAATCGTTAATTGCTGTTCGCATAATTAGTTAAATATAATATGTTGGTTATTACTAAATAAGGGCATAAGCCACAATACTAACGGCTAATGGAATAATATTGATATAATAAGATTGTGGGCCGGACTGATGAGTAGCGTTGTGGTCGCACAAACGTCAAATTATTAGAAGTCAAATGTCATAAGGCAGGCGTTTTGTAAATAACGGACTTTTCTTATACTTGAAGGAGTAAATTAAATTAAACAGGAAATCTGTCATTAACCTAGATTGAAATTACTAAAAGGGATTCCAGGGTATGAAGAGCTCTTTATATCTTTGTCCTACATAAAAAAGGTAATATGTTCAATAAGTCTAACAAACATCATTTGAAGTCATAACATAGTCAAATAAAGCAAATAACCAATGATGACCTTGATGGATCAATCCCATATTAAAGACTAGGTAAAAGTTATCATATATAAATATTAGTAGCCTGTTAAATGGAACTTTAATTTGGCATTGAGTATTGGTAAAATGTAAGATTGAATGTAAAATGTATAAATATTGAAAAAATTAACAATTTGGAATAAAATTGATGAAGCCCAATACTTCTTGTTTAATGAACTAAGACCTTTATGAGAAAGTGAAGTAAAACTAAAATCCCACATTTATTATACTCTTATCCCAGCCGTGTATTGAGTTAGTCGGAGATGTGTGAGACTTCCAAGGTAAGTTACAATGGTTGGTACACAAATAGTGCATTCCAAAAGTCCCATAGTAACAACATAGAGGAATCCCTCTTTATACTTCGAGAAATATGAAAGCAGTTAAACCTGCCTACTAAGTTTTAAAAATTTCAAAATCTTCCTCTTTTCTTTTAAACCTTGCTCGTCTATAATTCATACAGAGTTTTTTAGGCGATTATTGTGTAATAACTATATAGACTTATATTGCATATATTACTATACTAATGTCAATCCCCAAACGTCTTCAAATATATGACGGGAGAGAATTAATACATTTAATGGAATTTTGAGGAACATAAGGGTGTCGATAGATACAATAAATGATTCGCTATACAAAAGCATGTTGCTAATAAACGATAACGAAAGAAGAAAACTAGAATTACACATCAATAGCTCCACATCTCGTACTAAAGTTGTAGTGGTGACGAAATATTCTTCTTTAGAGAGAACTGTTCTTTAGCTGGTGTTTGGGCGGGGCTATCCTAGAAGCCAATACGTTGCGGTAGGTGCCACAGATTTCGGAGATTTCTGTACGACCATCTTTTCTGTCAAGTGTCATGTCGACACAATCTATAATATACAAGGTCTATCCAAACTGTCGTATTTAACGGAGAATATAATTAATTTAATTTTGAGCCAATCATCATCTTTAAAATTTAGGATAGTGGCTAATAGGACCTTCTACTGACAATATAGCTACTCGCAATTTTCGATTTGGTACGAGCTAAATTGGTTTTGTTTCACCTGTCAAATGAAGTAAATTAGCAATTCCACTTGATTTTTCTACGTTAGGTCATGCGTTGTAAGCAAAAATAGCAACAGAAAGTGTGTTTGGGACGAGATTGACCATTAGCATTGATACTCACGTAATAAAATAGTATTACGCTCCATCTTCTAGAGATTTTAAATCATTATATTCTCTTCCTAAATATAATTCGTAGTACGCCTAATAGTCTATAACTTTTTAAGAATATGATTTCGTTATAATCCCTATCCAAGACAATACAACTCGTTCTACGAACTCGTTGTATTTTCAGCTTTGGGATTATAACTCATAATATTCATTCAATAAATCGATAATAAGCTTACTGTACTTATAACGTTGCCTGATTATTTTACAAATATAAGCCACTTAATGTTCGTATTATGAACAATCTTATAGATAACAGGTACATATGATTTTCATATGCACTGACAAGCTAGATAAAATAATAATGTCCTTTGCATGATGCGGCGTTGTTGTAACACGTTTCTCTGATGAAAATAAAAAAAAAAGACAGCCAACAAGAGGAACGAATTGGTTAAATTATATAAAACCATTCGTATGTTAATTCGATTAATACTTCACAAACAAGTGTTCTTTTTGTAAATTTTGGCTATTCTGTTCTTAAAGAATGTAATTATAAGTGGTAGCTCTCAAATACAACAAAAAAATATTCTTAGGTTTTCGTTTTAGTTTTAAGCGTAGAATATCGTAGGGCATCTTTTTGACAACCGATTAGATACACCCTATATAACCATAAGCGACTGAAATTTAAAAATAAAATATAGTTATAGAAAAAAAGATCGCTTCCTAGTAAGCAGACCAAAGGCATCTTAGATGTCGATTGTGTTGTGTAGAGATGAAAAGAGTTATTATCTTTTAAATAATGCATGCAACAGCATGACATTTATCATCTATCACAGTAGTATTTATGGTTCGAAGATGGTATTCCTAATTAGGTAACATAATAGACTATTTGCTAGAACCTGAAAGGGTAATTTTGACGTAAGAGGATCTATAACATTGTATGGAATATAATCTAAATTATAGCAAAATATTGTTATTTTTACGATAATGTATCTATTATGGCAGGAGCAAAATTTGAAGACTAATGATTAATCCAATAAAAACAAAATACATGGGATCCCAACGCAAAACACATATAGAACAGAATTTTGGAGAGGAAGAAGTGGGCTTTCTTAAAAATCAAGAAGTACAAGTAAGCAACTCACGTTAGCATCTGTACAGAATCCAATTTATGATATATAATATGCTTGGAATTTGTACGTTGTTAATATATGTCGTATGACATAATCAGGACTTGAATTTCACGTACGCACACGTCGACAGAAAGAAAAACGGCCCAGCGATGCGCAGCTACGCGCGCAGTTAAATTCCACGCAACCCTTCTTAAACTTCTCCAGAAAATAGTCCTTATAGAAAAGCGCAGAAAGGTTTAAAATCAAGATGCTTTACATATTGAAGGCACTTGGTCCCAGCAATCCGTCTATCCAGCTGTAGCTCTAAGCCTAGCCAAACTCGCCGGCAGCCATAGAACGCTTTCCTGTCAATCCCAACACCACCGGTTGCCACTGCTAAGCGAAATAGATCTGATGCACCGATCTGTTTTGCCCTTGAACGCGAGTCGCCATTCAGCCGAGATCTTAACCTGCCCAAAGAAACAATCCAGAATGGCACGAAACTTTTCAGAACTATCAAACCTCGCGTAAACTGCAAACCTAAACTTGGAGCATGGAGCGTATTTGCGTGTCCTAACAGGTCCAGTACCTAAAAATACCTTTTTGAAACTATTCCCTGTCGTATATGTGGCTTGCTAGATCTAGCACCTAATTAAGACGTTCGAAATAATCTGCAAACGTGCCGGCACATTAGGTCTAGTATCTGAATAAGACACTCCAAAGCAGCCCTTGATCTGAATCCCATCGTCCTTCCTGTACTCTTGCGGGTCAAGTCTTCAACACTGGACCGCAGAAATAACAATAGCGCGTTTCTAAAGAGGCCGCGACAAACATGCAGAGAACTGCATGATAAGGGCTCGCAGGTCGAGATACCTCCAGAATTACTTAAGGGCACAACTTAGCCGTTACGAGGGCACCTTCCTGTCCATCGCCGAGATTCTATAATATCGCCAGACGAAATCGCAGCTTCCGCTCAGATCTCGAATATCCGATCTGTAGTTTAATCGCAACTCCCGGAGGCCATGAAAAGTGGCTCCAGAGACCGTCTAGCATCAGTACTACCCGATTCATAGCCGAGAAGAACCTCAATGAGGGTTATTTGTTGAAATTTAGCAATATCAGTTGGAAGAAACGTAAACATCGCGGCCATTAAGTGCTGTCACATTTAACAGTTTAACTGCAGAATAGTCGAGGTACCACAAGATACCTCCATAGAATAATATGGAACATAAATATCCTGACTCAATCCAAGAGGAAGATATTTCAAAGCATCGTAGAAAATGTAGTGACATACGAAAGAGAAATATGGCCAATGACACAAAAAATGCGATACAAAATAAGATAAGTAGAGCTCGATTACATAAGATATTTGGAGCTAATACGAAAAAAAGTTACGTGGCGAAGAATTGAAATAACAAAATCCATAACAACCAAACTAGAAAACAAAGCCCTAAGATGGTATAAGCACGTGCAACGTATGGATGGTGCTAAACTAGTCACCACGAGCCAAAATAAGAAGGAGTCATCGAAGATTTAAATGAAAAACATGTACAGTGGTTGGCAGAAGTGTGCAAACACCTATATATCTCTTACAATCTTGAAGGGATTTCTATAAAATTTTGGATATGTATGGTGTTCGTTATTCTAAGTATAATGTAAGTATTCCTATTGCAACATTACTTTCGGTTTAACCGGAAGTTGCACACAACCTAACATTCTTTAGATAGAACACTGTAAATCAACAACGTATAGTTTTGTATATTTATTGAACTTTTCTATCAAGATATTAGAAGATTCATAACTACTCTGCAAATTGTGAGAATAACAACAAAATTTATATTTATCGATATTGACCGATGTATTGATGGGAAAATCTCAATAAATGTACAAAACTATATATATTTGATATCATAATAAAATTGACTATCTGAATACTGAAAAATATATAAGGTACTCTATTTAAAAATTTTGTTAAGTGTAAGTTCAAGTTAAACCGGAAGTCATATTACAATACGAGTACTTCTGTTTTACTTAAAATAACGAATACTGTACATGTACAAACTTTCACTTATAATACCATGAGTAGTCAAAGTTATGTCGACTATTTTTGCGGTGGTGGCACGAATGTCCATTGCGCTTTGGTACGATTAGGACGAGTGCGATAGCACGAGTCCTAATCCCAAGCGCAATGGACATGAGTAGTGATACCACCGCAAAAATAATCTACTTAACTTTGACTAAGAATGGTATTCGAGAGACTATTTAATGAACCAAACTACTTTTTCAAATTAGTTTTCAGTAAATCTAGCAACAAACTACGCAATTTCTATAGTAACAGAACACTAATATTGAATTTTTCTAATAAAAATCACATTTGTTTAAAATAGTCACTTGAATACCTTCTAGGAAGATATATCCGCTGATATTTTTTTGATTGGTAAAGAAACGTCAGAATTCTGGATTTTCATTGGTCACTTTTTGACAGATGACAGGTGAATTGAATAGTCATAGAAATCTCTCTAAAAGTATAGGAGATATAGAGGTGTTTCCATACTTTTGCCCACTACTGTATAGACAAAGCCATGGAGGAGCGAGAATTAAAAGGAGATTGGGTGGACAGAAAAACCTGGAATCTGGGTATGACAAACCCTTAAACAAGGACAAATGTCAAAGAGAAAGAGAGAGAGAGAGAGAGAGAGAATATTAAAAAATGAGAAAATATGCAAAGCAACAAGAATAAAAAGTTACAACAGTTTAATGACGCCTGTGATAAAATATGCTGCGGCAACATGATGTTTTAGAAAAACGGAAGAGGAACGAAGAATATTGTAAATAGCATAAGGGCCAGTAAAACAGAAGAAGATGAATATCGGCCTAAAATAAAACTCAGAGAGTTAGGTAACAGCATTAGACCAGAAGAAGGCAGAGCAATTCAAATGGTTACAGAATGGACATCTATAGAGACAAGTCAAAAAGAAATACCGAAAGCGGAGTGGTGGGATGGAGTGGTGCATACGTAACCTAAACCGAATGAGGATTCAACATTAAAGGAACAAAGCAGATGACCGAAGGGTATGGATGGAAGTAGTACAGAAGGCCAAACCACACAATCAGCTTTAAAAGCAAGACAGTGGAAGAGAAACGTGGAGATCAATCCACGCCGTTAAATGGATTTGCGGAACTTCAATCGAAGTGGCAAAAAATCCAATCAGGAATATGTTATTGATAGTGATAAAAATTATCATTGCAGGAAAATTTTGAAACACCCTGTATCTGTCAGAAAGGACACGGATACATTAAAACTTTCTTCTTCCATTGTTGTCGTTCAGTGCTGGACTAGATCTATATTTCGAAAAAAACTTTCAGTAAAGCAACACTGAGTTGTGAAACAATGCACTTAAAGTAATGTAGTAATTCACCATTTGAAATTTAATAAACTTTTTATTATACTATTTATTGTTGCCAGACTACTTTAACGAGTAGAATGGCTGCAATCTGTAGTAAGTAAGTCAGATGGGTAAGTGAACAGGGGTAAAAACGTATTCTTTTTCCTCTTCTTCTTCTTCTTTGACCTGCAATTTATAGTTTCTCATTCTATTCTTCAAATTCTGAACTCCAACTACCTCGCACTCTTTTTAATGGTTTTTCTTGTTCTGTTTCATCTGGCCTTTTATCTCTACTTTTCTCGCTCATCTCACTATAAATCCGTCTGATGGTTTGGTTGCTAATCTCTTAATGTTTTTCCGTAATAGCCTTTAGAAGTCTGCTTTTTTGTTATTCCGATTTTTATTCTTTTT
The DNA here is from genome assembly GCA_940337035.1 of Agriotes lineatus. Lineage (NCBI taxonomy): Eukaryota > Metazoa > Arthropoda > Insecta > Coleoptera > Elateridae > Agriotes > Agriotes lineatus. The sequence goes on from OW679196.1 coordinate 58,538,145, forward strand.
TGTGATGTCCGCAAGTGTCTCTGCTCCATGTGTTCTTGTAGGTGTAATATATTACTTTTATCTACAACTGCTTGGATAAGAACTTATTACGTCACTCATTTGACACTATTTCCGTTAGGTAATGAAGTTCTAGTGGTGTAATGGCTTCATTACCTAACGGAAATAGTGTCAAATAAATGACGTAATGACATTTACCTACTATAATATTTTTGGAAATGACAGATCTGACATTTATCTTAATGCACTTTTCTCAATTTTGGGCAGTTTGTATAATACATGTGTGATAATGCATCATTAATATACTTGTATGCTTACATAACTAGTGCTACGTACTCGTTTGTCACTTACACACACGTATATTAATGATGCTCTTATGCACTTGTATAGTAAATAACTATTATGTGCTCGTCTTGCTCTTGATCTCTAAGTAGACATTTGTTATGCTATATTGTGTATTTCAGGCATCCAACTTGTATACTTGGATCTCACTTCGTAGATCTCCATAGCTTGTAATAATACCTAAATAGTTAAAAATGTTTACTTCCTTAAATACCTTATTATTTACTATCAGTGTGTATCTTAGAGATTCTTTTGCAATAGTGAAATATTGGTTTTTTGGTGAAGGTCTTCGTATTAAAATCATTGATAGCCACATTAATTTCGCATTACAGAAGCTGTAAATAGTCGCCACTGCCTGATTTTAAAACAGCATCGTTTCACCTTTTTCTGCTCAAAATAACATTTGGGTATTGGTATTTAATAATAAATATAGTAAATTGAAGCGATATGAAACAGAAGTTATACTTAAGAAAATCAAGATCTGATTCGGGCCAATAAATGAGCTAAAACCTGGAAAATTTTTAAAAATCTTATTCGACTATTTCCACTCTTTCCATTCAAGTATTTCTGAGTTTCTCTTCAAGAAATTCATTGTCACATTTTTTTCCTGGCCTGCCTTTCTTCATCATTCCATTGGTCTAGCTATCATACTTGTCTGAATTGTCTGCTTACTTCCTGCTTGTTTATATGTCTAAAGAATGTATTTAGTAAGTTAACGTTGGAGCGTAAACGCAAATAGTTTTGCATCCAGGTATCTAGTTTAATCCTTTTGGACGTTTATTTTCTATGAATGAAACAATTTAGCTACATTAATGATACTGCTATTCAGTTCGTTTTCAATTCTCTCGTTTAGTTCTATGGTTATGCCTAGGCAATATGTGCATATTCATCTGCCTTTTGTCATTTGAAGTTATCATAACTTTTGTTATTTGTGTATTAATGTATTCTTTCATTCTATTTCTTCAAAGATCGCCATCTTGTATTCCATCGCATACTATTCTAAATATTCTTTTATCAAAAGTGGCTAGTTTAAAAATATCCTTTTAGATATCAGGCTTTACTTCAGAAAATTACTATAGTTTTACTAGTATTTTTTCCCCGAAATCAGTTTTTTTAATAACATGTTGCACGACTTTCACTGGTGATTTGGCGAAGAGCATATCTTCGGTCAATTTTGTCATTTTAGTTTCTCTCCAAGGCGATTGAAAATAACAGCTTAGCTGTCGAAATACATATTTTGCGGTTGTTAAATATTTGTGTGGTTAGGAGTTTTTAACGAATTGTGTTAGATTCCAATCACAAGCTCCAGCAATGTTTTATTCTCAAATACTTGGTGTTTCTGTTCCTATTCTAAACACAACTCACTATTCACTTGTTCCAATGTAGCTCCTCTTCTTTTCATTGTCGTTATTCTGTCTATACACTGTCCTTGATGGTTTTGTATTTCACTCAGAAATTTAATTTGGCTTTTTAATAATTTAGCTGAACCTAAATATTTCCCTGTCTATGTCAAAATATTTATTTATCGATTCTTCAATTTTAGATTTTTTTCTTTTCATAATGGTTAAAGCTTCTCACTATTCTACTAATTTCTATGCATTTTAAAAGATGTTGTTACTGGGTTTCCCTTTTTTGCATTTCATTTACTTTTAAAAAGTAGATTCAATATACGATCTTCTTGTTTTAACCCACTTTCTGTTAGAAATAATTTTCATAATTTACTTGAATTTTTCTGTAATTCTCTGATTTTTTGTTTACTTTGTTGCAATATTGTGTACACGTTAACAAATATACGTATACTAGTACTCTATTTCAAAATACTATCCTGCATTACAAGGATTTAATCCACAAATATTTTGTTACAAGCATGACGATTGATAATTTCATAGAACACCTTTGCTTCAGTATGTTATCGGTTAATGTACATGACGCACTTAATTATTTGTTATAATTTTTACTTTTACTATTTTAAATTGTTCACGCAATGGTTTTTACAGCTTTAAAAATTCGCTTGTGCAGTTCATTCGGCAAATTTTCAGTTTGCCTACATTATATTGTATTGTAATAATACAGAGGGTTAATACGTCTTCCGTCACCTCGAGCCCTAATAGATCTTTTGTCTTAGTTTTTCCTTATAGTTTTTTGGGATTTTGAGTTACAATTTCAAAGTACATCTATTTCCGGTTCTCATGTTTGGAAGTATTGGAGGCTTAAATTTACTTCCGATGCTGCAATGCCCCTTTTTTCGGTGTGTCCTTCGGTGACTTTTTGTAATCGTAGTTGTCCCGAACAAACGTCAGTAATCTGGTGCAGATTTATTTTTATGGTTTGGTGAATTACTGCACACCAAGTGATTACATCAGGATTTGATAGTATTTGGAAGTAACACGCCAGTTGTCCGTTCGAGATATCAAGTATCGGACTTCATCGTTTACCTTCGCGTAATGGGACGTTTGGTCGAATTTATTTTTAGGCCTTTCTTTACTTATTTCTTTTGTCGAGTATTCCGAACATTCGTCAAGGTATTAAGTAAGCGAATGTCGAAGAAGCTGTCAGTTGCTGCTCCCTATATCTGTTAGACTACAACTTTGGCACTAGAAACAACAATTCGTCCTGTCTCTCAACGCAAGGGGGCAGTAGTACACATCAGCGTTTTTTTTTTGTTTCAGTCTTTCTCCTAGCCGACATCGCAGCTTGTGCTACTCGCTGCAATTAAAATAACATAGCTGGTCGAATCACGATTGTTATGGAGATTGCCTATTGTACATTTTAAATTTGAGTGTATTTTTATAACTAGTAAACAAATATCGTAGAATTCTCCTTTCGCACACTCAAAGTTTCACATCATTTTTATCAGTCAGCATACATGTTTTATTCAGTCTGGTAATCTGTGAACCTGGATAAGTAAATTTTTGTAGTCCTTTTGTGCTTGATATGATACGGTTTTTCATATTGATAGTAGAACTTTCACGAATACTTTATTCGCTTTTGGCTATTTATTCTCATTAAAGCCTTGGTACTTGAACTTATGATAGCTTATTCTTTTATTTGCACCTGAATGTGAAGATTAACGTTGTAGGGGAGACCCTCGGCAGTAAATTACTTTTGTTTAGGTTTTTGCGCCCATTATTTAAATCAAGTGGATTGTGCTTCCAATAGTGCTTCAGGTTTTTTATTAGGTTCTTGGCGCCCCATTTTTTTCTATTCCATTTAAGAGTGTAACTGGATTGTAATCCACCCCATTCTGAGCTAGCCGCAACAGTTCGTATTGAAGTGCTACAATAAACCAGCACCTCACCAGTAAAGTAATGTTTAACCGTTTGGGCGTTAAGTTTGAAATCATTTATATTGAATTTTTAATTGTTTACTACTCAGATACTGTTATTCTCAAGAAGTGAAACAAATTTTTCATCAGTCCAGCGATTTAAATTACTGTCTACCTCTACAATTACATTTATGTGGATTACACTTTGACTCTTAAAAATTACAAAACGTTCTAAATTATAGATAAATACGGGTATTATATAAATAGAAACAATTATTCTAAAATGACAAAATTAAATGTTTGCAATGTTTTTATCTTATCGGGATAGTATCTACTATTATTTTGGATCTTATTTGTTACCCATTTTTTCTAATAACGTACAGGGGCTATGCAAACTGAAAAGTTTAACTTATGAACATACATTCTAAAAAATGCTAGAATAAGTTTTACTCATTTTTGCTTTTTTTCAAATTACTTAATAATAATAATAAAATAGAATTTGCTTTAGCTTTTTAGCGTCGAAAATCAGACCCTTGACAGTTTCTGGACACAATTATGATTTTTGTTAGAAGAGAAAATATGGTATACCATAATTATGTTAACTAAATAGTAAACATCTTCGATTTATTACAACGTTTTATTTTGAGTACACAAACTGGTGTCTTTTAGAGCTGTTTTCAAACTTTTTAAATCTGTATAAAATTATTACAATAACTATTGTTACAAGAGCCACTTTATTACAAAACTCAAGTTCTGGCTTGCCAAAATAATTTTTTCAAACATCCTTAAGAAAAATAAACACCCTCGATCCTAGTGTTCCCGAATCGATCGACGGGGTCACGGCACTCCATGATTCCGCAGATGTCCGATAGACTCGGGACTAATTAATTTCCTTTCATCACTCAGACAATCCCTTTGTAGGTCTTATTTTCCTTTGACTGACAAGGCTGTAAGAAGTGCGATATCCCAGCCTTTCTTATCCTAATTAGCTCTTAGTTAGAGCGGACACGAGGCCAAGAACACTGAATAGCTGGCAGGCACAGATACGAGCTTTTGACGAGCCGGTTAGAAGGAAATTTGCTTGCTGTCAACTGCAGTGGACCAGAGGTGGGTCAATAAGGCCCCCATTCACGCACTTTCTACAAACGATGTTTGATTAATACTGAGAAGTACATGACTGAAACTAAGTGAAAAGTTTGATTAAACCCTTAACTTGCAACTGTTCTGTAAACGTCCCATTTCGAGAGAAAATTGCAGATTTCGAGTGTGTAAAAATTAATCAAGCCCAAAAACTTCGTCCTAGCTGATTATATTCGCACACAGAGGAAGACTCCTGCACGTGACGTCTACCTCCTGATTATCAAAGGCAGCGAGATAGGCCCTGTCTTTAGTAGCGCAAGAAAGTTGTCAACCCTTGACATATGTTTGCAGCTTTATGAATTTCTAGGGGCGATCTCCTGACATCTAGGTCTAGTACTTCTATAGCATGCTGTTCTGAAGTCACAAAGGCTATTTAGAATGGCTTTGTGTGCTCTCGTCTACGATAGGACCTTTGTTGCATTGTCACTGCACTGACCAACACAACATCAATTCTCCAAATTAATGGAAGTGGCGGTAGAAGTTAATTTTATGGCAGATAATTCGTAATTGAGGCTTTGTACGAAACCTCTGTTCAGTTACATTGTTGCAGTATCGACGTAGACACATTAAATGTTAATATAAGTAAGAGATATAGTGATTTGTAAAATTAGATTATTTGGGATATATTATTGCGCAATACTACTAAGCGGTAAAAAAATTTATTAGAGTGCTTCCCGATCAATTTTTTTCTTCAATTGATTATTTCTTTAAATTATTTTTATTATGACACGTTTTTTGAGGGTATATTATCTAACTCTGTGGCTATTATATTTTTATTGCATCAAAATGTATATAGAATCTGATTTCTTCTAAGATAAAAAGAAAATAAATAGACCAAGGTAATTATGTTAAGACATATACAAAAATATTTATTAAAAATATAGGTGTTGCTGCACTAGAGTTCCTTTTGGTTTATTTTTTGTATTATCTTCATTACTAGGTAGCGGGGCCTGTTTTCTGTGGTTTTAAGAACTGATTTCAGTATATTCCAGGTTACTCCAGTGATTGACCCTCCCTCTTGATTTTTATATATAGTACTCGTACCGGTACGTTTAGTGTCGTTTGTATTCGACGTAACAAATCAGCTACACCAGCGGTCGGCAACCCGCGGCCCGCGGGCCGCATGCGGCCCGCGATCCTCCGTCTTGCGGCCCGCGATGTTTTGTAAATGAAAGTCTTATATACCAACTTAAAATTTAAATAATTGCGTCATGCGCGCGCAAAATTCAAGCAAGCGTGCATTTAATAAGAATGTAATATTACAATCACAGACACAGAGTGGGTGCGTTCAGCCGGCATAGCGCTGAGGTAGCGATTGCGTTGAACGCTTCGCTGACCGACAGCGCTTTGGTTTCGCTTCGGCATCAGTCACCATTTTTGGGAGCGAATTTATTTTCGCTCCATTTCCGCTTTATTTCCGCTTGACCACTTAGCAGAAGACGGTGTTTGGGTTTACTTCTAATTATAACCTAGAAAGGCGCGAATTTTTTAAAAGCATGGATTCTGAAACGACCCTGCTGCAGTTTAATGTTAACTAATTAAAATGACCATTTTCTCAAAATCAGTAGTTCCTTGAAATTATTGAAACAAATAGCCACTGAAATGTGATACAAAAGCAGTAATTAAAAAAAATCAGTCTAATTTTGACAAGAGTTAAATGTTCAAACTGAAAATTCTTCATGAGGCCCATCCTCATTCTCATTATTTTCTTCCACATTTAAATGGAAATTTTGCAGCCCTTGTCCTGGCAAAAATACGTCACTACGCAATCACAACATAACTGACGTTTCTGTTTGTAAACATAGCGCTCGCTAGCCAAGGTCGTACAGCCGTTCGCAGCTACTGCAACTCAGTAAAATGTTTTCGCATTTTTAATATCACCCCGACACAAGAATAAATATAATAACCAGAAGCATATCTTCTACACAACCGCTTTGATGTCGATGCCGACAACGGGTGACCTCGAACCATTGTATTCCATTCACTGACTGCACTGGCCGTTTCAGTTTAGAATTTCCGTTTAGAAACGTCCCAAGGCTATGAGGCGCCGGCGGTCAGGTAATACGCGATATCCTTCTGGTTATTATATTTATTCTTGTGACCCCGATATACATAGTATACCTATTATCAAAATTATGAATAAGTGCGGCCCGCATTCACTTCATTTTGCCACTATGTGGCCCTTGCCTGCCAAAAGGTTGCCGACCGCTGAGCTACACGAACAATAACAGGTTATGATAAAAGGAAAGACTAAGATTTAACATCGAAAAAAAAAGAGGTGTGATAGTCGAACGAGAAATCTTTGTATGTATTTATAGAAGAACAGTACAACATAAGGCACTAAAGAATAGCACTACTTCCGTTGGATATAACAATATCGCTAAACAAATATACAATAAAAATCACTGGAATTGGAAAAATATGTCTCAGAGATCATAGATTTTTGGCTAGCTGCTTCGCCGACACGTAAATAGATAGAATGCAGAATAAAATATCCAACACTAAATTAATACTCAAACGTAAACAGGTACAAATGTAACATGAACACCCGTAGTAACGATAACTCAGCTGCCGATTAATTAAGAGAGAGTGCAACTTCGGAAACACTATTACACATTTCTGTCTATTGTATGTTCCTCAGAATTAGATAATCCTTGATTTTCCAGACAATGCGTAGTCACTGATATCGACATTCTTCGAAGAAATACCGTGAGCTGTTTGGAAGGTCCTAGATTCCGGATGTTGACATTCTTTGCAAATGATGTGTATAGATCTTCTTTTTAATTTTGTACTATCCAGTTCTTGGTCTAGGCTTTTTATAACTCTTGGTACTTCGACTTGATTTCGACTCCTACCTGATGTCATTTAATATAATTGGGCTATTTGATCTGATGCTTTTTTCTTCTTGTTTCAAGCCAAAGGCAGCGTTGTTGCAAAAATTGTATTGCAGCTGCCTTGGATCACGTATAACAAATTTTAATTTTGTTGTTGCTCGTCCTTTTATACCTGTGTCTATTTCTACCGATAGGTGATGGTCATATCTACTACAGCATTTACAGGATGTATTCAAATAAAGTAGCATATATGATACAAAGGAGTACATTAACTTATAAACGTTAAGAGGGTGCATTCTTCGACAATAGATACTCACGTATGCCAAATATGGGTACTCTGAGTCAAGGAATTCTTGATTAATGAATTTAAATCTTGTCTTCCTGCCTTTTAAGAGGCTAAATCATCAGGGGTCAACTTTGTACTAAGATATCTTTGGCTTAATCTTCTTATATGGCTCAACAATTTGCTCGTATCATTTATAATACTTTATTTGAATACACCCTGTATAAGAAAACCACTAAGGTAATGAAAAATTATACATTGACATACTTCTGAAAATACTTAGAACAGATATCGAATTTACAACAAACACACTTTCTCTCAACTTAAAATAGAAGAATGAAGTCATGCCATACGAATAAAACTAAGTGTGCATACAAAAACCAAAAGCGGCAACTGAACAAGCACATCATAAGCCAAATAATGCTAGCATGGAGCATATTAATACTAGGAACTATATAGGGTGGACCTTAAATACGTTCTCAAAGTTAAGGCTGTCATTCATTGGATTTCTACCTAAATAATCCATTTTTTTAGATGAGTATGTCAAGAACTCAATACTTATTTTTTGCACTATAGAACGATTTTACTTAGCTACCGCGTTTGTTGCCAAATCAGTAAGTTATGCTTACCGTTCTAGAACGGCAAGTAAAAATTTGAGGTTAGCAGGTTAGGTTTTGCGTCAGTCTGTGTCAAAACTGTCGCAAAATCTAACCTGCTAACCTCGAATTTGACCTAGACTTACAGTGCCACCAACATATTATTCTGTGTGTTGTAATATTTACTTTTGTGTTCTTTGAGTTGTTTGAAAATATACTGTTATTTTATTTGTATTCGTATAATTATGGGCATTCGACTAAACCATCCACTGAAATATGATACTTTCTAAAATTAGCACGAAATCGGAACGAGTCCCGAACCAATTTTAAGATCGGGGGCGTTTTAGCAGGTAGATTTAAATTATGGAAAGGCCTTCAGCCGAGAATTCCCATATTTGGAATGTTGTGAACCCGAAGTGACCGAGGGTTGCATTTTAGAATGCGAGGGTGCTTATGTGTTTTTGGGCAGTCTGTAGGCGAGATCGCACATGTGTGGACGCGAGCCTAATTCTCCGCGAGTGTGTGATTCCGCCGCGATTATGTTTTGAAGTGAAATGAATTGTAGATTATAATTGAGTGAATAGAACGATGAGGTCTGTAATATCTAAGTAGAATACTAGTGCCTGAGTAGCTTAGTGAATGTAGCTATTGTTCAGCGAATACGAACATTCGATTGTAGACAGCTTTGTTAATTGAATCGCTGTTCATTGTCGCAGAGGGTGCCCTCGTACCTGGGTTAATGGCTATCCGGCGTGATAGCCCACGACCCTTGACCTGATAAGCATTGTGCTTATCAGTGACCCAATTAGCGCGATTGGGTGGCTTGGGAAGCCCATCTCCCAAAGATGCCTTGTACCTGTGTCTTTGACGGTCCATGCGGCCACCGTAATTGCGGGTTACATTGACATGGGTTGGACCCATTGATGCCGTTAACGTTCGGTTAAGGCATACTAGATGCGGTAAGCATCCGTGTTTTCAGGATTATTACAGGCACATCATCGAAGGTGCACCGAAGAATATACCTGATGATAGCTTCTTCGAGATGCGGCGCGGGACGACGCGGGGGGCCCATAAGACCCCCTGTAAGTATTATGTAATGAGCACATTACTGCTAAAAGCTGAATGTTTGTTGTTTTGCTTGCATGACTGATTGTGGAATTGACTGAGCTTGTGTTCGCGTCAGGCGTGTGTGACCACCTGCTAAATGAAAGGCTCGCCGACCACTTTGCAACCCCCAGTATCACGTTTCTGATTTACAACCTCAGACCGCAGGGGCGTTATGGAATTTCTGGTAAGTCGCCAGTTCTTGTGAAATGTATGCATGTGACCGATCTGAATCCTGGAAAAATAAATTAGCCTAGGGCACCGAAAAGATGTGCCTACATGTGGTATAATGTCACATTTTACTGACGTTTGAAGAATAATACCTTTATATCGTGCAAAAAAGTCATAAGAATCACGAACGTTAAGGAATTACCGATCTCAGACAATAATTGGAGTCATCGCTTCGCTCCTCCTCCAAACAATTGTCTTCGATCGGTAAAATGTCCTTACCGTTCTTAATAATAATACTTAATATAAAACTTTAGTATTTGTTAAAATCTGGAAAACATATCGCAATAATGCTCAAGTTAACAAAGAACCTGAGTTGTTTCCCCTAGGTTTATAGTCTCTAATTGTTTTAACCATCCTGTTTTCGTTCATTTTGCCGATATATTATTGCCAGTTTATTCTTTCTCATTTTAGTTTGTCATTTTGGTTTAATTGTGTCACTTTTAGTTTGAGAATTGTATATGTGACTATTCCCCTCAGATAATATAAACCAATCTCATCAATCAATTATCAAAATTTGAACCAACCAGAGTCGTATACAACGAATATTTTGCACACGTGCAATACCCGGGTATTTGTACTAGTGCATATTCGAGTATTTGTGGGAAGAACACCAAACCAGGTAGGTATACAAGAAGTTTCAGAAAGAAAATTGAAAACTCTTTAAAAAGGAATAATATGGTATACAAAGGATGAAATTTCTTCGAGGAATAGTCTTGCAATATTCTCCACGTGCATTCTGTATAATGCACTAGGGATATAACTACTGAATATAGGTCGTATATCACTATTACATTATGTCAACCATTTTTTCCAGTCTAAGATAAAAAAAAAATTAACTAAATTGCTGAAATGGCTACATATAGTATCGAAAACGATAAGATTTAGAGGAAGTTTCTATGAAAGAAAAAAAATCTTATATGTACTAGTAGAATCTTCAACTAAAGTAAAGTACTTTTTGTAATACCTACTTGTTAAATATTTCTTTAAGGACTGTTTACTACTGCGTAAGCAACCTCTTTACGGCCCGGCCGTAAAAAGTGTCCGTAAAGACCACGGCCTGCTAAATTGTGCGTCAAACGTCAAAGTGACGTTTGTCACACAAATCCAGCAGGAAGCAAGCCTTCAAGAAGAAGGCGCAAAAGACTGCTATAACTCCTGAACATACGCTAAAATAACTTGCTCATTCAGAATCTTAACGTCTTTAGGAATATCTTCATAATTTTCTACAAATGTCATAAGTTACGAGCTGGTTACAACTTAAAACTGCTTACAACCATACACGAAATTGGAAATAACTGACATTTATAAACAACAGTTGCAACGTTCTACGCACTCTCAATCATTCTAAAATGTCATTACACAAACCTAGCGTTTTGATGAAAAAAAAATAGAAAAATATAGATATGACCGAATTGTATGTAGGTATTACAAAAACTATTGTACAATACACGTCCGTTAGGGCCTTTACTGCCTCGCCAGTATTATTCGACTCGCTCTTCGAGCTCGTCTCACAAATTCTCTGGCTCGGCAGTAAAGGCTATCCTAACGGACTTCTACTGTAAAATACTATTACGAGACGACTATTTGCGAATGTATATTCTTGGAATTCGGTCGTCAGTCATGATGCCTATAATCTGTTTCCACTTCTTTCTTCAATTACACGCCCAAGTAATTATTGGCTGAACGTTTCACGTTGTTCCTATGGCGGTATTACGCATTCTACGAGGCTTGTTCAGTACAAACTTATCTTTATGTTTATACTGTATTAAAAAAAGATAATGTAAAAAATCAACATATGCATAAAGACATTTATCCCTCTATGTCATGAAGCAACAGGCATCCTGTTAAGAAAAGTTTTGTGGCTGCTGTTTAAAGAATATTTACACAGCTTGCTGCATTTCTGCGTCTAACTGAAAAACGGCGATTTTGAAAGTTCTTGAATGGCACAAAAATATAAAAATTGCAGGGTGCAAAATCACTGGTACTATGTACTTCCAGCAACAATTTCTGCAATTTTTCTAATGAATACACGACTATGCGCACAGGTCACGTTGCTCTCAGTCGATGCAGTATACGCTGCACTCGGTTCACTCGTCGTATTCGGTCTTCATTTTTAAAACTTTCTGGCCAGTTTTTCAAGTTGCAACATACGTTTATATCTTACATTTGCATACAAATCTGATACGGCTGAACACCTACAACAAACAAAAGTTGAAAGATCAACGGTCTTGCACCGGCGGGTTTTCGACTACACTAGAGATTTGAGACGACGTGCAGTTTTTTAAGTTCGAGCGGTTATTAAAAAGCCAAAAAGGGCGCCAACGAATCTTTCAACTAACCGCCAATGTATGCAGACCTGGCAGAGAATGTGTACACTCAAAGTAGCATAATATTTTGAAAGAAAGCGCACGAATACAGGTAGCAGTAGCAAATAACAAGACAAAATACTGCTGCTACAGTATATAATCACATAATAAAATACCATACACAGCAATACAAAGCACAAGTGATCAATAAATGCAAAACTAAGATAACGTAAGGTGTACCTCGAAACACATCCACTCGTTACTAGATACAACAGTTTAAAATATACACAAGTAAATTACATTAAATACTAGCACAACCATTTAAAAAGATGTAACGGAGACTAAATTAGGCTTCAAGAATGAAAACCATTAAGTGAATTAATTTACTTAGTTCGTGAAGTTGACGGTAAATAAGCTAAAGGAATTCAAGCAGGTACCGTAGCAAAACCAATGACATACTTAAGCACCGCATCACTGTCCACAGTATTAATCGGTTTTAATGCAAGGGAAAACAAAACATGTTACTCAAATTCCTTTGTCGGGCGCCCTTCTGCCCACTCGAATGGCTATGTAGCTTGTACAGATCGCCTGAGGTAAAACCCCAAACAGCCCATAAAAGGTTGAATTCGACAGGCGCCTTCAACGTCGCACATGGTTCAAGGTCATTTTCCTCAATACGAGACTGTCAAAACCACCTGTGAACAACGCAGTGAAGAATGTCTTAAACACGGTATGAAAAAGCTTCAAACGACTTACATCAAAATATCGAGCTGCGTGCAGTGTGTGTCAACAGGGCGCTTCTAAGAATCCGCCGAGAATTGTCGTGAGGAGGCTTCCTCTATAAACTTCTAAAACTGCGATATTCTGCTGCATTCAGTGAGAACCAGGGCCGTCGCTAGACTTTTGGCCGCCCGGTGCAGGTTTTTAAATTGTCGCCCTTATGTCTGTAACTATTAAAAAAATGGCTAAATTTTAAAAAATGTTTATTAACAAATACAACACGGTTACATATGCATATACTATATACTACATAGTAACACATACATAATACATAGATAAAAATTAAACTCTAAAAAATCTGACTCAGACACAAATACATACAAAACTAAATATATGTTCTGGCTTTTTTTTTTCAGAAAACAGACATTATTTTATCATAATTTAAATTCTTGGCATATTCATGTTCGATCTCAAATAATTTTCGATTATTTTTAATTTCGAGAAACTTCTTTCCCCAGAAGCAACTGAGATGGGTAAAGTGAGTGAGATTCTAAGAAATATTACTAAATTAGGGAAAGTGTTTTCTAAATTATTTTCTGTTGTCATAAGAGTATTTAAAGGATTATTAGTTTTATGTTCGTTTAACCCAATCAAAGTTATAAATGAGAGCAGCTCATCTTTAACTTCCAAGCCGTTTATGTAACTACTTAAACTACCAGTATCGGATAAGTATGTATGGATATCCATGCAGTGTTTGATTAATTCATTTTTATTAAAAGTAGAAAGCAATGAAATATTGTAAAGAAAAGAAAAATAATCTGCATGGACCCTTAAAAGTTCGAATCTTTCTTTTATAGTATACTAGCAAGATATCCGTTCTTCGTACGGACTACAAATGTTTTTTCTTCTAAATCCTAAACGAATTCTAGAATGCTCCCCTCCTCTCTCACTCAATACGCTAAACTAGCAAACACTTAAAAACAATATTGTAGGTAAAAAGGAAACAATATTCTTCCAAAGAAAGTTCTCCATAACCCTTTTATGCTTCACGTATCCCCTAGAAATGTGTATGTAATTGTCGTTCTCCTTATATACATTGATAAAACTATAGGTTTAGTATAACAATGAGAATAAAAATAATAAATGTACTAATTAAATGTTGTATTTATAAATTGTAGCAACATACCAGTTTCCATCACTTAGAGATGGAATTTCGGAAATCCTTCTATTTTATTCTAATTTGGACACACGGAAAAACATCAATAACTTTAACCTCTTTTTTAACTTCTTTTTACTTTTACCCCATTTTTATTCCTTTCACAATGAAATTTAGAATAAGAACTTTAAACCACTTTTTAAAGATTTAAAAAACACACATATGCCCAAAAACCATGATCATCAGGAAGCAGAGAAAATACGAAGGGTTCTATAATTTACCCCTGAAACCAAATTCTCACCTTTAGGAGTTGATCTGTGCACAATCCTGAATTACGTTTTCAGGAACTTGTATAGGTAACCTTTCTAAGTAAAACCAAATTGTTACATTATAGGACCTTATGAAATATTGAGAAATCCGTATATGCCAAAAAGAATGTCCTAACTCAATAAACATAGGAGATATGAAGGGTTCTTTATTTCACTGCCAATCCAGATTTGCACCTTTAGGGGTTGATTAGGGGAAAATTCTAAAATACGTTTCTAGGTATTTGCATTGATTATATTTGCAAGTAAACACCAAGTCGCTATCTCGTCGGGTCTAAAAGATATTGAGGAACTCGTGAAAACACATTTTACCCCTTTTCACCCCCGTAGAAGCGGAATTTAAAAAATCGCTTTTAACCCATTTTATTGTGAAATGGAATTCACAGCAAAAAAAATTAATTATTTTAACCCCCCTACCCTTTTTCAGTTTTTCCTCCTTTTACCCCTTTAGGGTTAAAATTTTGAAATTCCCTTAAACCTCTATCTAAATATTTTAAAAATACATCTATATGCCAAAAAAGAATGTTCTAACTCAAAAAACATAGGAGATACGAAGGGTTCTTTAATTCACCCCCAATCCAGATTTCCACCTTTAGAGATTGATTAAGGCTAAATCCTGAAATAGGTTTCTAGGTATTTGCATTGGTAATCTTTGCAAGCACTTATCAAATCGATATCTTATCGGGTGTAAGAGATATAGAGGAATTCGTGAAAACACATTTTACCCCTTTTCACGCCAGTAGGGGCGGAATTTAAAAAATCGCTTTTAACACATTTTATTGTGAAATGGAACTCACAGCAAAAAATTAATAATTTTAACCCCCCTACCCTTTTTCAGTTTTTCCTTCTTTTACCCCTTTAGGGTTAAAATTTTGAAATTCCCTTAAACCTCTATCTAAATATTTTAAAAATACATCTATATGCCAAAAAAGAATGTTCTAACTCAAAAAACATAGGAGATACGAAGGGTTCTTTAAATCACCCCCAATCCAGATTTCCACCTTTAGAAGTTGATTAAGGCTAAATCCTGAAATAGATTTCTAGGTATTTGCCTTGGCAATCTTTGCAAGCACTTATCAAATCGATATCTTATCGGGTGTAAGAGATATAGAGGAATTCGTGAAAACACATTTTACCCCTTTTCACCCCAGTAGGGGCGGAATTTAAAAAATCGCTTTTAACACATTTTATTGTGAAATGGAACTCATAGCAAAAAATTAATAATTTTAACCCCCCTACCCTTTTTCAGTTTTTCCTCCTTTTACCCCTTTAGGGTTAAAATTTTGAAATTTCCTTAAACCTCTATCTAAATATTTTAAAAATACATCTATATGCCAAAAAATAATGTTCTAACTCAAAAAACATAGGAGATACGAAGGGTTCTTTAATTCACCCCCAATCCAGATTTCCACCTTTAGAGGTTGATTAAGGCTAAATCCTGAAATAGGTTTCTAGGTATTTGCATTGATAATCTTTGCAAGCACTTATCAAATCGATATTTTATCGGGTGTAAGAGATATAGAGGAATTCGGGAAAACACATTTTACCCCTTTTCACCCCCTTAGAGGTCGAATTTAAAAAAATCCCTTCTTAGCACTACCTTACGTAACAAATTGAACCTTCCACCCAAATTTCAAGTTTCTAGTATCAGTGGTTTCGGCTCTGCGTTGATTAGTCAGGGTTGTGACTTTCCTTTATATATGTATAGATTATGATACTAGTGTATAAGTACGTCTTTAAAGCACGTGCGACGAGTTTAAAAGCACAACGCGCCAGCGGCCTCCAATGGCAACGTGTTAAAAAGACGTAATTCGAGCGCTAATAGGGAGTTTTTGCACAACGTCACGTTAAAATAACGTTACGTTAAAATCGAAACATTCGATTTGGATGGGCTGTTTCGTTGACGTCGCTAGGTAACATAGGCTTTAACGGGCCGTCATTTCAACGGAACGTTATTCAAAAACTCCCTAATATTACGTCACTTTTGACTTTAGACACTGTGCAAAAAGTTTTCATTTTGACACGACCGTAGAAAGAATATTGAATTATTGTGTCCAACACACCAAAAAATATATCAACCTCGAACTTTTATTCAGAGTTGTGTATCGGTTCATCTTTACCTTCATATAAAAATTGCCTCGTTTTTTTTCTCGATCGAGCTTTAGATTCGGACGAGAATTTCGCTTCGATTTCCAATTCACCCGTTAGTTCTGAAATACGACCTGTTGCCTAGCCCTACACCTACTGAATTATTACGTTACAATTATCTGGTTTGCTAGCTTATCTAGTCGGTGAGCTATGAGGCTATATTCACATCGTCAGTGCGGCTAAGGGTTAACTAATATTGTTGAGGTCAGCCCTTTCACACCTGAAATGTTATACTTACAAATACAAACACAATAGTAATAAAAACCAAACAGTTTACAGGAATACATATAATCTGTAAGCAAACATAGACACACAAATAAATATATACAAATACAAGTACATAAAGCAGTTGTGCACTGCACATGAGAAAATGCCTTAACTGGATACTAAACGTTCAGTAGCGCATGCAAAGTCAAAGCTTACGGGAGCAATGTATAAAATAATTCCGCACACACGAATAGCTTGAACGCGAAGTTGTCGATTCTTTAGGACGCGTCGCTATTTGCAGCCCCTGGACGCCAAATCAGCAAATGACGTAATGCCGGCCGGTACTTCCCCGTTATCTGGCAGCGAGCTCCTTGATCATAGTTGAGCAATGGTTCGTTAAAACAATTATCAACAATATTCTAATTGTTTTCTGACCTCGTAGCGCGGTTTCCACCAGGGATAATCTTGTTTCCGTTTGTTCAACAAGTAGCCCCTGGACCGCTGGGGTGCTGCGGTCGAAATTTTTCTTCAAGCGCCGTCGATTTGGACACCGCTGGCGCCTCCAATGTGTTGTTTTACTTCTATGGCTTGCATCTCGCCAAGAGCTGCCTGTACTCCGTGGTGGACACAATAAGACTTCACTTGGCCAATTTGGAAGCGAATCAATTGATCCGCGCTATTCACCTACTAGGGTCCGAATAGGTCGATCCGCGCGGTTCACCAACTTTAGCGCGAATGAGTTCACTTGCTGCTTCCAGAGTTTGCACATTGCACTCGGAAACTTATAGCCTGCGGTGACTTACATCGATTCGTACTTATACTGCGTTGTTACGTAAATAAAACATAAGAACACATACTGTCAGGCTTTATTACCAATTGGGTATATAATCAAAAGGTATAGAATAGGTAAATACAGGTGGCACAAATTGGCCCGTTTCAGTTTTCCAGCATCAACCAATAATTGTTTAAAAAAGGCATCAGTTCGACAGCTTTGAAAATTATTTTTAAGTGATGAAAGGCATTTGGCAGATTCAGTAATATTAATGTTCTTACGTTGGAGCAATCATATCATATAATAAAAAAATATTATAATATTTTGTTAAGAGAAATAGCCGCCACCCAAAAACGGCCGCCCGGTGCGGCCGCACGCTCGCACCTGCTGTAACGACGGCCCTGGTGAGAACGATATCCATCCAACAAAACCACATGCCTGCCGAAACTTTGGACAATTCAAAAGACGTTAGCCGTCGGCCTTCATAGCGCAAATGGAAAAAACGCGGAAACGAAGCCAAACCATTATCGCTTCACGTACCGATAAAACAAAATGCAAGTGGGTGAGGTGACTCCGAAATAACATAGACTGCGAACACAGAGACCTGCAAAGTTATAGAAAGGCACTCTGATCGCAACAGTGTTTTTTCCAGATAGTTGTGTTGAAGCAGTCCGAAATCCTACTGGCGTTATGAATTTTTTATTTAATTTCGCATTGTATATCTCCGTGACCTTGTGCCTGCATAGTTAATATTCACCACTTGTTCTATAATGTTTTAGCCTTAACCACGAATTTGCCTCTTATTGGTTCTTTTGCAACAACTACTGTCATTATATTATGTATAGTGCGATTCTTGTGTTGCACAGGCCAGCCCTTATTTTTAGCAGCATCAGAATCTTCTGAAGGTCGTCTTCGTTTTCTGATATCAATATAGTGATTTTTTTAACAACGGTTAATAAAGCGTTTGTACTTCAGTCAACACTAATTTAACAAAAATACTAACATTAGAAGGATAATTTGTTTAATTACGTGTTGCAGAATTTGTAATGTTTCCCATCAGCACATTATTAATACGTTTAATAAAAAGTTTCCTAATATAAACGTCACTAGAATAGTTTTATGTAAGTTAATTAAAAGAATCGATGAGATCGGTGTGCTATACTATTAAAAAAAAACAATTGGGCACTACTTTTTCATCAAAATATAAATAAAAATTCCTATTTGAAAATGCTTCACAATGTTTTATTGCTATCACTGAAAGCAAAGAAATTAAACAAAATTTACTTTCAACGAGATCAATGTCCAAGTCGTCGCAGTACTCGTCTCCTCTCGAAATTCGAGATCGAAATTGATATTTTTCGATCTCGAATACGTGACGTGATGAAATTAGCATAATTCTCGACATTCGATACGAGATTAACCAAATTCTCGAACACGACAATTTTTTGATAGCATCTTTAAATATCGCATACAAACCAAGCTTATGTGAGGTTGTTAGACATCAAGACCTCATGGTCCAGCTAAAGCCGGATTGCAAAATCGCAGTATTCGTTATTTTGTGACCGTTGGAGACTGTGAGAATGGAACCCACATATTCTGGCCTAGGACCAGAGGCTTTACCTTTGAACCAGCCCCACTACTTTTCACTTGCAAGAACAGTCCCATAAATATCGCCAGGAGAAACCCAGAACGTTAATATATGAAACAATGGATTATTCTGGACGTTAAGCAATCGCAACTGCCTTATTCGGTACGCATATATACAGGGTGTATTTAAAATGGCGAAAAAACCGATGTGGCGATTTTCTTTGTAAAATTATGAGTAGAATATCTTAAACGAAAATGGTAGATTGGGTTTTATGAGCCCTCATATATAATTAAGGAAAGTTGTTCAAAGTGTAAAATTATGCTCGCATGCAACATTTTAAAATGTCGACTTACATTTACGAAACCGTGTTACCACAAAAGTACTTCATTTCATGCACTCGGTTTCATAAAGGTAAGCTGATATTTCTGAAATTTGGGATACTTTGACGTATTTGAAACAGAAAGAGTACTTTACCTGAAAGAAAGTTTTGCTATCTACCGCTCGTGAGGGGTAATGAAGACCAATCCAACTTTTTATACTAAGATTATCTAGTCAGAATTTTAGAAAAAAATGTTTTCGAATCCAGATTCTCGAGTTCAAGATCGACAATTAACGTTCAAGGATTTTCTAGTTCAAGATCAAGAATCAACTTTATAGAATTTTCAAGATCAAGATCGAAATGGATAAAATCTCGACTAGTGGCAACACTAAGTACCATATTAGTCAATCAGTTCATGGTAAAGGTAGGAGGTAAATGTTTAAAGTAATTTCAGTTCCCCCAACTGAGGGCGGTTACTAGTAGAACATGAGTTCCTCTTCAGCCGAGAACATGAACTTCAGGATGCGTGAGATAAAGGAAAGGTGGAAAATGCGAAACAGCCCGGGAAATGCGGAGAAGTTCTGCCCCGGGATTCGCCTCGCAGAAGATACTCTGTTGCTAAGCAAAACCACCTAAAAACCTGAATCAGAGCAGTCGGCCAAGGGAATCGAACCCACAACCTCCCGAATGCTAAGAGCTCGGTAATCATTACATGAATTCACATATGTCGTACGGATGGATTGCTCGCTTCAGTCATTATATAAATATAAAGATTTTTTGAAGGAAGAGATGGTAGCAGTAGTTGGAGAACTTATGTACGAACAAATATTATATATTCACTTGTACAAATAATTTATAAGGGGAGTTGTGTACCAATTATAGCGATGATTATGTATAATAGAGACGTTATCAAATAATTACTTAGCAGCCTGGCTATATAACCATTCTTTTAATAAGCTGTCTGGTTTTTTAACAGGAATTTTACTTGGGGATTATTCCATGTTTATCATTTTTTCAGAAATGTTTTGTAGTTATATATTACGTGTATATTCTAGTGTTTTCGTAATAGCAGTTACCTGATCTTACCATTTATATAATTTATATATATCAGTAACCGTGACTAGTAACTGTTTATTACTGAACATTGTTTTCTTCTAAATAGTGGCGTAAAATGATGTTTAATGCACCTCACTTTCTATATTTATTTATAAATACGTCGAAGAGCACCTTTTACGTTTATTTAGATTTACTGCATTAGTTCAAATGTACTAAATCTTTAAAGACAATTGCCCTATTATTAAAAATAAGGAAAGAGTTGCATGGCCATCTCTGGTGTGGTGGGGAATTAAATTAGCAAAGTGAAGGCTGACGTAATGAAAACAAAGTTTTGACCACACGTTTTCCGCCATTATGTAGCGAATTTTGGCCGGGAAGCAATTCGCGCTAATCCCATTTTGAATGATCTTCTATTAGAAGGGTATGTGGGCACGAGGAGATGATTTGTTGTTGTAAAATGGCAACGTAATTGTCCCTAAATCAAGCGCCTTCATCCAAAAGTAAACGTTATTGCAATAGATTACACATAAATAAAGATATCGCAGATCCGAGAGCAGCGAATGTATTAATTAAAATCTGTTTCACCTCCGTAATAATTTTCGGTTTAAGCTTATAGCTCACGTCCGGGACATCCGTTTAGTAACCTTTAGTCCCAGTAAGGTTTTTGTATTCATTGTCCAAACGTCCCAAGCTTAAATTGCGTTCCGTGTGGCTTAGTTTTTAGCCGAGTCCACCTTAGTTGAACCGTTGTTTTAATATTATCAGTATACAGAATAATAATTGGAATCGGTCAGCTCTCGTAATCCCTCCAAACGGCGCTCAGGCTGAGAAGAATGGAGGATTTGCAATGCAGAGGATTGCGAGCGTCACAAATCACTTTTACTGCGCGGTGTGTGGCGTTCGGACTCGCTAATGCCACCAAATGTCTCAGATCTGAACACAGTCCGATTTAATAACCGCCCAGAGCTAATGCCCCCTACTTACGTTGCTGATATCTGGGACGTTGGAAAAGGACCAAAAAGGGCGAGTTCCGATAAAATTGCTTTGAACGATCCACGCCACGTTATACTCTTATTTCCTTTGTATTTCGTCTTCGCATATGTAAAGAAATATTTGTATTTTATACGTCTTCGTTGAGCACAAGCAGGATTATCATCTTTATGTATGCAGCGGATAAACCGATCTATCGGGTGTCTAGGATCAGATCAGGAATGGCTTTGGGTCAAAGCCTTCTCTCTAAGGAGTTGTAATTTTAACCAGAATTTTACATATGCAATCTAGTCGCCCTAGCTCTAGCCGAGACTTCCTTCTTTACCTTCTAGAAACGTGCATTGTCAGCTCTTGTAGGAGGGGACTGCTATACAGGGTGACCAATGACTATTCTCGATATAGGAATTTCTGAAACTATAAGGATACAAGGCTGGTAAAAGGGGACAAAATTTGCACTGTATTGTCGTCATCTCAGATTAACTTTCGCATGTCAAAAAAAGCATGACGTTCTGGATACAACAAAGGATTTAAAAATGTGACTTCTATTCTATGTACGACTTACGAAAAATACTGCTAAAACTGTCGTGTGTCCACTGTCCACACGTAACCAAGCAGTAAAACAGAAAGTAACTCCAAAAAACCCTAATTACTGTTAAACAATCTAAAATTTAATGACAGTCCCATCGACCTATGATTTCAAGTTCAGAAACTGCGCAGGTCTGAATATCTACTAAATTTTGTTTGAGACCTCTATCTTCAAAAGCCAACCAACCTACGCATGCAGTTAGTTCTAAAGCTTAACACAAAACGCTCATGCTTTACAGACTTCAACTCAGGATAGTCATAATCAACCAAATTCTTCCCCGTAATCTAATAACTTGGCATGATTAGAACGGGGGTTACAAAACTTGACTCAAATGAATCACATACTGTCATAACAGATTTTTCCTAATTGTCAAAATTTGCATTGCCCAATCACGTCGGTATTACCACAATGTTAAGATGGTATAATATCTTGATATTGTATCTTCATTTTTGTAACGTCACGCACGTTTCACGCTTGCTTTAAACAGTCACGTTCACGCACGTGCACGCTCACGTTCACTCACGTTCACGGCGTGACACGCCACTCACGACGTGACACGCAGCTTTTATTTCAAAATTTATATTCAGATAGAACAGAATGTTCAAATTTAAAACCAATGAAAAAACCCTAAAGAGAACTAAAAATATGTTTTGCACCTGACATAATTTACGTGATATGTTGCAATCAGAGTAGTTGACATAAAAAGAAAAAAATGAAAATTGACTACAATTACTTCGACAAGGGATAAATACTGATTTCTAGCAAATATATTTCTTGCAGCTGTCTTTAAAGACATTACTTTTAATACTAAAAGCTGTCATTGGAATTGACGTTTCCCTTATTGGTATGAGTACAGAAGGTATATGTTGCTAGGCAACACTTTTAATTCGTAGGTTTTAAAGTACTTTTACGTACAAGGATCAACATTTTCAGCGTTAAAGCGAGTATACAAAAAAAAACGTTACTTTTATTAGAATAATAAGTTCATCTACACAAGTACACAATAAATTGGTTTAAAAATAAAACGTAGTCAACATTTTCAGTGTTAAGTCGAGTATACAAAACAAAACATTAGGTACTTTTCTAAAAATAGGTTCATCTACACATCTACACAATACATTTTTGGTTTAATAATAAAACGTAATTAACAGTTTCAGCGTTAGCCGAGTATAAAAAACAAACCATTATTTTTATTAGAACAATAAGTTCATCTACACATCTACACATTAAAATTTTGATTTAAAAATAATATGTAATCAACATTTTCAGCGTTACGTCGAATTCTGCGCTCTTCTAAAATTCGCCCAGCTGTAGAAAATACTCTTTCGCTTGTAGCGGCACTTGCCGGTATGTTTAAAATTTCGCAAGTTTTTTAACAGTGGCGTATTTACACTGTTTTTCCAAAATCCTAAAATGTCATCTACATTTCCGAATTGTAATTTAACATACTATTTTATTTTGTTTCGACATCATCCTAATTACATGTGTCATCGTCAGAGCTATCTCTAAGTGTAGAAAGATAAGAATTTGATGCTGATGTACCAGTATTTCATCATTACCATCTATAGTTTTATTTGCATTATAATCTTCTCTTTTATGTGAAGGTATGAACTTTAAGGATTTATAATTAGGATCCAAAAATAAAGCCACATAATGTAACTTGTTTGGCACAATTTGTGATTTAATGAATTTAAAAGTTGCTGCACCCTGCAGTTTTTTATTCATTACTAAATATTTAACGTGAAATTAACGTGAAACGTGAATCACGCCTTGGAAATTTTCACTCACGTTCACGTCACGATTTTCAAATATTAGTCACGTTCACGACGTGACACGCCGTGACACGACGTGACACAACTGTTTTCACGTCACGCGCCCATCCCGGAGCCGGACATTTGGGCGCGGCCGTTTGGGCGCGGCCGTTCGGGCGCGGCCGTTTGGGCGCGAAGACACTTGGGCGCAGGGCCACTTGGGCGCGAGACATTTGGGCGCGAAAATTACCTAAAGCCCGTCCAAGGAGGTGGCGGGCGGCAAAAATTTTGTATAGAATTTTATTCATACCAGTAGGTTCGACAAAAACAAGTTACAAATTTTAACTTTCCGGTAAATACTAACAAATCTTTTGCGGAGATTTATTACATTAAAATAATAAGTAACAAAGACTAAATGAATAGAGATTGGGTACAAACAGAGCCATCGATAAACCATCCAACCATTTGGAGATCCATCGACAGCCTGCAAACTGTTCAACGAGGGAGAGACGTTACTTATGAACAGTTACTTGCGGGAAATGAGCCGACCTTAAAAAAATCAAAAATTTATCCAGGTTGATAAAAGAATAAAGAATTTGATTGAAGATTATAATAATCAATATAATCATGTAGACGGCGCAAACAATAGGAACATTGTGGAAATTTTAAGAAGCATTTCGTACAATTATGAAATGAATGCGTAGATGCTTCTTGTTTTTATTTTAAAAATTGTATATATTTTACTTTAAGAATAATATGTATTTTAATGGTAAAAATGGCATGAATAAATGTCTATTTTTAAATTAATTTTTTATATTATTCATTATTATTCTTATTTCTGTTTATCTTCAGTTAGTCGGTTCATAACATAACGAAAATAATTGATTATTTTAAAATTTAACAGTTTATTGTTAAGTATTATCAATATAAACAAAACTCGAAGCCGACTAGTTTCGTTCCAAACAGAGCACATATTAGAAACATATTAAACATTTGAAGCATCAATCGATTAAATATAGCATAGTATTATTCATTTACCAGTACAATAAATGTATTTCTATTTAAAATTATTTTCAACACCTATATATAATCTATTTCCATCTTTATTTTAATTCAGAATTATTATTCCATATCTATCACACTGCCTTTTTTATGTATTCAGAATTATTTCAAAAGTTATCTAATATACTACCTTCTTTATTTCTATTCCGATTTATTTCAACATTTATCCTTATTTAAAATTAATCTCATAACGGTTTCAATAAATAATTGGATTATTCTTTTAAAATTGTTTGATTAATTACATTAACTTCTTAGAATAAATCATGATTTAATAAATGTTTGTTATTTTATGCCAAATTTAAATTATTCACACTTAATGTGTTCCTAAATCCCAACGTTGACCCTTTCTCGCGCCCAAGTGTCTCGCGCCCAAGTGTCTCGCGCCCAAGTGTCCCCGCGCCCAAACGGCCGCGCCCAGACGGCCGCGCCCAAACGGCCGCGCCCAAATGTCCTAGACCGCGCCCATCCCTACCTTGGTGTACAGATTACCATTAATTTCGATGAGTAACCTAAACAACTTGTCATAGGTTACTATACAAACACGTGTGTACACGCTACTACAGTACCTAACTTATTTATCATTTATTTGAAGATATCCCGTATGCATATTTAATTGGAAGTTTTTCTTAGAAACGGCGATTATTAATAATCGGAAACTTTTGGAAATTTACCAAAAAATTTCCACTTATGTCACATCATTGGAATATATAGTATTTCGAAATTAGATTTGTTATTACTAACAATAATAATTTTTTCTTTACTGTGTTTCTTTCATTCGTGATATTCTCTATCAAAATATAGTATGTGCATAAAAAATTTCTACGGAAATACTTGGAAAATGTTTTCAAGAAAAAAATCCCTCCTCCTTCAGAGTTGGGATTTTTTCAGTTGGCATACACCTATGCTTTCATTGAAAAAAATTGCTGCATAACATTTCTGCAAATATATCCAGAAATTTTTCAGGCATTTGTTATATTTCAACTGAAAATATTACTTACAGTGATATACAGTACATTCCAAAAAGTTAGCAACAAATGAAAAACTTTTCTACTAGTGATTTAAAACCAGTTTTAGGAAGGAAAATAATATTTTACAACACTTCTACAGTTTGATGGAAAATAGAAGTAATTTAAAATTACGTCAAGAACAAACTACCTTTATTTCTATTTCTTGTAAATTTACAAGAATAGTATTATCGTATTTAAAAATTAAGTTCAGATATAAAGTTTCAATAAAAACTATTAATGTTTAGTTTTATTCTTCCTTTCCATTGAAATATTGTTTCGTCAACGAAGCTATTTCTTCACTAATCGTTTATAATACCCTATGCTCCGCTATTAATATTATTAGATAAGATTATTGTTTAATTCCATGGTCTACCAATTTCTTTTTCAGTACTAGCATTGCAAAATCTTAAATGTAACAAGTAATGTGCCCTATATACTAAAATGTTTGCAAATTTTGTACAAGTTCTCCACAGATATACGATTTTGTTTAAGAATAGTCGACTATAGGGTTTAATAAAAGCATAGTGCATAAAGTAGTCAGTTGCGTTGATGTAACAATAATTTTCGATTAAGAGACGAAAAAAGGTAAATATTAATATTTTTAATCGAAACTGTATAGCTGAACTTAGAAATGAATAACAATAAAACTTTCCCATATATTGTATACATTTTGGAAGACACTGTATACAGAACAGTAGAGTTTTGTAACTAAGTGAAAACA
This sequence comes from Agriotes lineatus, assembly GCA_940337035.1. Lineage (NCBI taxonomy): Eukaryota > Metazoa > Arthropoda > Insecta > Coleoptera > Elateridae > Agriotes > Agriotes lineatus. The sequence continues at coordinate 58,564,652 of OW679196.1, forward strand.
TTACAATGTTCGGACACTTGCTTTTCCCCAAAACGAAATTATACGTCGAGCCTCGAATTGCTATACAACAGTGGTTCTCAACCTTTTTGTATCTAAGGCCCCCCTTTTCCATATAAATATTTTTCGCACTCCCCTTTCAATGAAGTAACTGAACTCCGCGTGGGGGTCATTAACAATGTGATAACAAAAAAGTAATCGATGGGCAACACTGATCAACAGTGCCACAGGTGAAAATTTTTTCAAAGTCAAGGTCGTTCATATTTCTGGAGCCTAAAATTTTAATGAACACGAAAGAAATTTAAAGAAATTTAATACCGCACGTGCTTATAGAACGTTTCACTGTTAACTAATAAGTTGCTTCCGGTAATACTAGCTAAATTAATTTACAATTATTCAATCTAAAATAAAAATAAAAATATTTTAATTATACTAAGTCTACCTATATGGCTGAAAGTCCAATAACTGCCATAAAAAGTGACTTTCGCTCTGAAAAATAAAAGACCATACATTAACTTTTATCCTATAGGTACGTGCACATTACTCTTTTACGTACATGTACCATAATTCCTCTCCTCGAGAACCCAACTTATAAATAAAAGAATAAAGGCAAGGTACGTGTCAAAAGCGTTTCTAGCAGTAGCTTTTGTTTTTCCGTATAAAATTTAGTCGTATAAACGCTTCTTTATTTGAAGCATCGTATTGGTAGAAACGCATCTTAATTGACCGCTCGCATACCGCGCCGATAGATATTATCTGCTATACCGGCAAACCTTGGCTAAGGTTTCTCACAGCGCCTGTGCGTTAAAAAATTTATCTTGTAGTGCAGGCGCCTCTTGTTCGAGATACCAAGCGACTTATCGCAACACGAATAGCATCCATTTTCTGTGTGTGGCCTCAGCTTGGAAACTTGTATATAGTTTTTGTGCCCCGGATTCAGTCCGTTAGATTCTTGTATTTGGAGGTATTCTTCGTGGAGGCTTCGCATTGCTAAGGATATTGAGCCTGGAGTACATATTTCGGGCGTATTTTTATGTCCACGTATATTAAACAAATTATTTATTACAAGTTGTTAGCTATCCTGGCCATAAAAGTATGTATTACATGGTGAGTGTTTAGTTAATTTTGGTTTTGGTAGCGTTTTGAATTTAGGTGATTGCATAAAGCTTCTAAAATTCGCTGATACAGCCTGTCCTGAGAGGCGTGCATTTTCTCCATCTTGGGAGCCTCATTTAACCTTGATTCACATCGCCTGAGAGATCTGCTTTGCAGCCGTATTTTGCTTGAGACCAGGTGCTTTCTGCAGAACCCTCACCTTGCTGACAGCATAGCTGTGAGAGCCCTTTTAGAGGCTATTTAGCTATCCGCTGCAGAAGCTCGCCCCCTCAGAATAGTACTTATGACCTAGTGAACTGCGTCGCCGCATCTCCATTAGAGTTGACGAATTATACCTTCGTGGCGTAGCACTCTGACTTTTGTGTGGCGGTATTCAATCAGACGTACCTGGTTAAGTTCACTTTCTGAATTGGTTTAATGATATTCGCCCTGCAAGCATTTAAAGATTATCGTAGAGTGAATTAGAGTAAAACTGCTTGTAATTTAAGCCTATATGTTTAGCCTTTAATTGCTCATTGTTGTGTGTAAATTCCTAGTATAAAATGCTATTTGGGGGTGTCCCTCTCGCTTAGGTAATGCTCTTAGAACGTTGTTCTATGCAACGTTGGCTAAATAAATGTAATGCCGTGCTTATGATATTAATTGTCTGATTTCGTTACTGCTACCTTTCGCATTTTAGATATTGTTGATTGCCGCCTTCTTTGTCTTGACCATCTAACTACACTCTCTCTTAACTGCATAACATACAACCAGATCGGTTTGGTGACCTGATTATATATAAAAAAATTATTTTGTGTCACTAATTCACCGTTTCTTTCCGAACGCCAATAATGCTGTCTATATTTAAAGTCAACATCTGTTCTGTTCCTTTTGATATGTTCCCCCCAATGCAGTTTTGGATTCAGAATCATCATTCCAAAATATTGTTTTCGTAAGGTACTATATCGTACTATTGACAGTTATTAATGGTTAGTTAATCAATCTTTTATTGATAAAATTCACATCAATCTATTTAAGCTCATTCAGTTTGATTTTACAGTCCTTTGTATATTTTATCATTTGCTCTTTGCAGCCTATTGATGGAAATATCGATGTTCTGTTCTAGTGCAAATTGAGCAGTATCATCAGTGAAAGTTGCAACTATCACATCATACATTTATAGTAAGTCGCTGGTATACAGTAAAAAGAGGATAGGCCCCAAGACACTTCCTTGGGGCACACCTGCATTCACTTCTTTAATTTCTGAATATTAAATTCTCTGGTTTGATTCCTAATAATGTATTAGAATTGTATGAAGGTAAGAGCTATACGTATTGCCTTTCTTTTTTAGTTAGTTTGTGGATCAGATCGTCGTGACACACTTTGCCAAAGGCCTGTGCCGAGTCGAGGAAGATGGCTGAGGAGGCTTGCTTTTTTTTTCAAGATATCGTTCAATAACATGCGATATACGATGCACTTCAACTACTGTAAAATGCTTCTGTCTAAACACAAATTGATGGCTTGAAATTATTCTGTTATTTTGAATAAGTGGTCGATATTTGACAGAAATTGTATTATCATGTGTAGGTAAATCATTATATTCGGGTTTCTCCAGAAGCATCGGATCCCGGTCTTAGCCCTTTCAGAAATAAGTTTTCGAATAGTGTGTAATTGTTAGAAGATATGGATTTATACGATTTAACATGATTTGGTGACTTGCTTGGTTTTAGCAGCAAACTTCTGCCACCTTTTAGATAGCAGGAACATGTTTCAAGCAGACAGCTGTATTAAAAAAGTACGTAAGCATGATCATACTTTGTTTTAGTAACTGTTTTAGGATTTCACCTGTGATCAAGTAACATCCAGGTGCTTTCTTTGAATTTAAACTTATTCTGATTTCATTAGTTACCTCTACTAAACAAGTTTCTCCGAAGCAAGATTTTATGTGGCTTCGAACGTGACATCTGATTGTATTTGCTTTGGTTTGATTCTTTTAGTGGATTTCCACAGTTAAATTCTGAAGATAAGTGTTGATTGATTCATCTTTTAGTTTGTCTATCTCTTTCTTGAGTCGTTGTGCTTTTCTGTTTAGAATACTTTTATCTGATGGATCCCCTGATTGCTGCCACTTTCACCTAGCCTACCTTTTTCCTTTAACCATTATTCTGCTCTCCAAAGAATATTATTTATTCCCTTTTGTTATATGGATATCTTCCTTAGTGTTGTTTGTGACCACTTGATGAATTAATTTAATGAATCTCTTAGACTGTCTCAGTTATTTTTTTATTTACTAACATTAGTAGCGCTTCTTTCTTGATTTTTTTTGCTTAGAATCGGATTGATCAGAGTCAAGGTTAACGTTCTCTTCTACATCAATATAGAATATAAATAGATGGAGTGGAAGTTGCACCCTATTTTTCTAATAGCTTGTGTAAGGTTATATTGCCTTTTGTCGTTGTTAACCGAGATCTCCAATCCACATGTTTGGCGTTGATATCTCCTCGCACACTGAGCCCTTCATCTGATTGTTGTATAACTGATTTACAATCTGAATTTTTAAAATTATGTCTAGGTGGGCAATATATCGCCCCTACGTTTAGAATTTCCTTGGTAGATTTAATTCCTACCATGGTAAATTGCATTGATGCCCTTCTGTAGCTGACGTTCTTCATAATGATTTATAGATTATTTTATTATAACCGCTCAGCTACTCTTCTCTTGATTATCGGCGTGGGGAGGGGTGAAATATTTTACATACTCTTATTTTTATGTAATTCTGGTTTATCAGGTATGTTTCTCATATCAAGAACACATCGGTAAGTTGTGTGTTGAGGAACATCTAAAGCTCTTGTTTTTTATTTATAATGGCATTAAATCCTATTAATCCATTAGTTACTTCTTTTTGAGATTGCACCAGTGCTTCTCGCTTCTAATCTGTCAAGCTTTACTATGACGTTATTAATCGTTTCCACCATACCTTGCACAAATTGCATCATATGTAGTTCTTCGTTTTGGAGAGCAGGGAATGTCTCTATTTGTTCATTTGCGGTCGCTTGTGCACAGGAGATCCTACTTTTAACATTATTAGAATTTTTAGCTCTAACTATACCAATGTCGCGTATTTTTTGTAGTCCTTTAGCAATCACACACTCTTGTGTGCAGTTGAGTGAGTGTGCTTTATCGCAAGTTGAGCATTTCGGAGGATCATTCTTTGACTTACTGCACGAAGAGGTTAATTGATTGCCTGCGCATTTAACACAATTAGGGGTCTCTCGACAAAATCTTGGAGTATGTCCAAATCGCTGACATTTGTTGCATTGAGGAACACGCTTAATATTTCTGTGCTTCAATTTTCACTTTCATCTGATTTATATTTGGAATCTTGGAGATGTTTTGGTTGCCTTTGGAGTTATGGAAGATTAACCTATAAATAAAGAGAGGGATTATTTTTTCCTTATTACTAGTTATGTTCTTTTAAATTTTTTACCTCGCGAGATCTTAGTTTGCGAATAGCTAAATAAACTAAATTAAAAGTCCGCTAGCAAATAAACGTTACTACAGAAGTGCGAATTAATGCACTATTTTTTTCAGTAGGTTGCTCACACAGCGTTTACTAACTTAGCAATCTGCTCCTATCGGGAGTCGCAAAGACTATGAAATCAGCAACCCCCGCTTTTATGCGAAAATTTTACGCGTCACTTGCACCATTCACACACATTCGCACTGCTCGATAGTTAAACGATAACTTTTTCATAAATGAGAAATTTCGTCGGAAATTACCACAATATAACGCAACATTTACCCCATTTTACAAATCTTGTATTTATTACGGTTTCAACGAGCTCCAGTCTCCACAGTCCGAGAGTGAAGGTGGAATCCCCTATATACTTGGTTAAATTAGAAGAATACTCATAATAGTAGTAATAATAATTATGATAACGCGGAATCACTACGTATAAAAGCAAATCCCCATCCAAAAACTGAAGAACTCAAGATCTCATGATTGGACTATGAAAAGTTTATTTTAAAACTGTAGCTATACGTAGAATTCATAATTTATCTGGCTAACCGTCGAGCATGTAGCATACAATCAGGTTGCCAAAGTAATTCTTCGTCAGTTACTATGATATACGTTGATCCACGGTTCGCCATCTTGACAACACAGTATATAATTATATTGTACTTATTTCAGACACGAATGCATTGCCCCATATTGTTTGTGTACAGGTAAAAGTGCCTCTCAATTTAGCTTTCCATCGATGTATTTTGTATTTAAAACTTTTTTTGTAGCAAATAACGTTTCTTTACAGTGTATAATTAAGTGTTTGTAATCTAATATGCCTAAGTTTCCTGACATTGGATTGTTCGTGATTTTCAATTATAAGTGTTCCCATTCACGGGAATTACCACAGATATTTGAGAGTCTACTGTGCACACAACTATCGAATAAGCAAAAAGAAAGTTCATCAAGGGTGCCTTTGGAATTTTGAAGGTATGTGTAGTATAACACCAGAAAATATGAAGCTGTTACTTGACATTTGTTAGAAAGTGAGGTTATGCTGTTCTTCTTCTTCTGCAGGATTTGCAAATATTTCGGTTGCGTTTATTACGATTGTAATTGCGTTTCGATATTAGCCACTGTCATCCACTGTCTATAAAATGTCAGTGACAAGGATTACATTTAATTTTCTGGTATAATACACGTCTTCCAAAATCCAGAGGCATTTTTGATAAACTTTCTTTGTGCTCATACTATATTTCATAATATTTATTAGTTAATAGATCAATTTACAACCGGAAATGTTAAAGTTTGACGAATGGGAACTATTTACGGAAGATACACCACCGACTCTGTTTTTTTCCATGACTTTAAAAGTGTTCAATTTATTCACTTCAATAAAATTTTGAACTTCATAATCTGTTAATGTCGTGATAATCTAAAAATTGAGAACTGCTCTAATTCTACGGACTATGTGATGGTAGCATTGCCGCTGCAGTAAGGGAGTACCTTAATCATATAACACATAGTCGAAATGTTTTTACCAGAAGCTTACAACGTATACAAGCAACTGGAATTTGTTGAAGTATCAATGGGTAAGGTGGAGCTATTGCTAACATGAATACTACTAGGCGGAGGTACTAGACATCATCAAAAATTAACCACATGTTAGCACAGGTAAGTATCACGTCATTTCGCTGTTTCATATCCGCAAGTTTGTTATGTTGGAAATAAAACTGTTTTTAAGTTCAAAAATTACAAAACAAAGAAGTTAACCAAGTATGTTGCGAGCAAGCTCTATATCCTTCCAACATGTCCAGGCACTTGAAGACCAAGATAGAAATCCTCGGCTTCAATTTTAACAATTGATTCAACAAAATCAACATGTATCTGTATTACAAAATATTTTGTGAACAATTGAATCAACCCAGTGTACACAGACATGTTGAATAAACGTTGAAACATAACCTTCCACCAAGCGTTATATCAAGGTCGCACTGTATCGTAAATCAACCAGTGTTCCAACGTTATGTGCTTGATTCTACGGTAGCCTGTAACGGTCTTTTAACGTTCAAGTCATGACTAAACATTATTTGTGGACATTATAATGTGATCCAAAACACTTAAGTTTTCAATATTGTTACCGACTATTATTTATCCTGTTGTATAGGTTTGTTTGCCAAGCCGAAGTTTTTTAAACTTCATGTTATTGCACAATCTTCAGCTACATGTTAACATTGTAACACAGTTTCCTTTTCAACAGAAAATATAAGTTATTCATACGTTAAAACGACGTTTTATTAACACCACTTTTAAGTTAAGTGCCAACGTTATAAGCACGTTATGTTTTAACCACAACTTCAACTTGTTTTTTACGTTCAAACGTTTTATTTGATCAGAATTGACATTGTATTTACGTCAAGTATTAACGACAGAATGAAGTAAGTTTTTTTCTGAATAATCTTTATAGTGCCGGCCCAATAGCATAAGATGGCCACTACAGTTGACAAATGAATATCTCAAAACAGATCGGGTAGCTGCTTCAACACTATGTAGTTCCACCCAAGGTGGACAACTGTTTTATCTTAAATGGAAAACTAATGAAGCTTAGTGGAACATAGGACATACTGCCTAACGGTCCAACTGACCGATATACAGATTTTATCAGCGAGATAAATGGCGACCTAAACAGTGAATCCAGGTCATCAGACAAAGGGCAACAACGACTTGTCAACATACTGCGTAAAGCGTTTCAGTTTGTCAGCACTATCATGTGAGCAGTGACATTACGCGGGACCATACGTCTTTCTTGCCGACCTCAGTGAAGAAGGGTACAATTGACGTGTGCTTGCGAACGTCATTTCAACGTTTCACATTAGCTGCTGGTCTAAAAACCACTGAAAATCAATGACGTAAAAACGTAATATAAAAACGTTATTGTAACAATGTTATATCGACGTTAAGTGTTGACTACTAGTCTAAAAAGCGTGTTATATTAATATTATTTTAACGTAATATGGAAAATGTTAAAGTTTCGTGTTTTTATAACATATCTACGTTTTACATTAACTGGTTGTCTAAATAGCTCGTAAAATCAACGTTGTAGGCAAAACGTTTGAGTCGTTTGATGAACAATAGAATTCGCAAACAGTAAACGGAATTACTAAAAATCAAAGTCTAATTTAGGTTGAGATAATGACGTTACTGTTTGACTAAAATTCAATGTGTAATTTTCAACGAATAACGTATTTTCAACTATCTCAACGTCTTTTCGACGTACTCTAAACGGCATTACAAATTTTTGAAACATGCACTCAGGTCTAACGAAAACCCACCACTAAGTCTTTCAAATTTTCAACATAGATTTCCAGTATATCTTTGGGCTGTAATTATTGTTGAACATCATCTCATAGGACCTATAGATCTGCCAACTAGGTCTACTGTTACCTATTTTTTTTAAGTAACGCCCGCCCTCTCCTTGTCGATGATGCCTCAGCACATTATGGCGGTCCAGGACCAAATTTTCCGAATGAGCATTATAGCGATAGAAGAATCGCCCGTGGCCCACCATGATATCTTGGCCAGCCAGATCTCCGGATCCAGGGAGTATGAATTACTTTTTGCGTTGAGATGAATATCCAATTACATCAAAATGCTGAATGAATCAGCTTATCCCCAATATTACCCGAACAAGATTTTAGTATGTATGTAACTTAACTCTTAAGTATTGTTCCGGCTCCACGTTGCGGCGCTTTTTTTTGTTATAAATGGTTTTATGTTATAGCAATATTTATTATTCTTTAGCTATTACGTATGACTTGTATTATGCTTTAGTTTATTTTCATTCAATTATGTTTTAAATTGGATTTAAGAAACTCATTTGCCCTTTTATAAATTATGGATTATCAATATTATTAAATTTTCAGTTCCGGTAGAAAACATTTACTCTTGACTGACAACACATGTCGGATTCGCTTATAATCTAGACTGCTTTTATTCCTGAAAATTCATTCTTTTATTTCGAGACAACTTGTACGTCTGTCAATGTCACTTCAAATTATGCAACTGAAAAATCAATTATAAATACCTCCTCGTTACATTACTTGTCATTCAACAAATATCAAATAGTAAGTACTCCCCTCTTTAAAATTACTTCACTTCACTCTTTCTATATTTTTCTGTCAGTTTTTTACATAAATACCTGTAGTCTGTCACCTGTCCATGGACCTCAATACTCTCCTTTACCAAGCCAATCGCATCCGGCAGTCTCACAGAAATCTCCCAACGTCCAGACAAATCCCAGTACGAACTCAACTAAACACCAGGAACCGTAGAGACTTCCCAGCCAAACACAACAGGACAGCTACCACCTTTCTCCAACATAACTGCCAAAAACTGATCAGCAGCAAATGGTTTCCACGTCTTCCTTCCAAAATTCTCAAGCCACTGACAACCTAATACCACGATCCTTGACTAGATGCAAGTTACAAAATGTCACTTCAACCACAAGACGCTCACTCCGGTAACAATCTCGATGTAAACCACTTCCAGAAAAACCATTTCCTGCTATCCAATTCGTATGATGTAATTGATTGACAATAAACTTAGTTCTGCATCCAATTCCAGAAATTGCTTTTGTATATTATAACTGTATTACATATGGTACTCTCACCACATCCATTTTCTTTCTCCTTACCATCTCCGCATCATTAAATCTTTTAAATTTTTATTTTAATTCTTTTGTCGCCAATTTTAGTTTAATTCTCAACCCTTTTATATTCCAAACAGATTATAACTTTTATAAAGGGTTTATTTTAGTAATTTAGCCGCTTACAAAGGTATGATTTTTGTACCAAATTATTTTACAGACTGATTATCCTTAGTGATATTGTTTAGCATATATTTTAAAGTACAACACTCTATATAATCTATTTCATATTTATCTAACACCCACTAAGTTGAATGATATTTCCCGAATAGGTATTTGTCATTAATCCCCCACTTTATTTCACATAATAATTAAATTATGTTAGAATCTTTCTGTTTCTTATATAGCATCATTCAATTGAATTTAAATTCTATTTCATTTCTTTACCAAATACATTTTAATAATTTCGATATTCCTCTAATATTTAAATTCATCTTTGTAATTTCATACCGTATTCTTTTAACCTTTTTAATCTTATATTAAACCCTTATACTATACACCATTACAGTATATATTCCGCGAATGTTGCTTAGTAAAGTAAGAATTTAAAATATTTATGCTTGTAAAAATATTTCTTTAAACCAGATTCAGTAATGAGTTAAAACTTATAAATCTCAAAACTGAGGGAGTTGACCAGTTAAGTTGTATCATTAATGTATGTCAATCAAAACTATCCAATTATATCGCTAGTGTTAAGTCAACACTATTCCATGGTTATCACTGACTTTAATAATTTTAGATAACTTTTAAATTGTTTACGATAATCACAAATCGACATTTACACAACGTAACGAGACGTAACAGCAGCAGTTACTGTTCGAATCCGCATACAAGGAACCACCATAAGAAACTCGAAATTGTATTCGGCAAGGCTGCATTTTTCTTGCAACGCGAAGGCAGCATTTTCTCTTTTTAACTCTTTATTTTGGAAGTTCGGAAGTTGAGTAAACTTGTTCGCGTGTTTCGAGTCAGTGAAGTGACTGCCGTAAAACGAAGCTCGCGCTTGGCTGCAAAGCTGCGTCTTCATCACCCGTTTGTGCATGACGTGACTTCCTGAAAATGACTTCTTTCTGCACGCCTTTTAGCTTTTATAGCGTACGACCACTATACGCCTCGTTTTACGAGTTTTAATTTATTAATTAATAAAACTTTAACATCGAGGGTTTTTATTCCAAAGCTATACCGAGCTGAGGTTTTGGCGTTAAGATCCGTTAATTGCGCCTTGCTTAATTGAGATTTTTTGTGAATTAATTAATGTGTATTGGGTAATATTCTCACTGTTCAGTACATTATTAAACAATATGAAAGAAAAGTCAGAGTTCTAGCTATATTTAAAACTTGTTTAGATTTTTTTCCAAAAGAAGTGCGAACATTTTTTACAGGTGATTGATTGATTCCTTTTCGAAAATTCAGGATTAATTTTTTCTCCTAAATCCCTCCCCGCTAAATTACACCCATTTAAAAAGGTAGGGTGTATTACAATAATTTCATTATGCAAAAATATAGAAATCCTCATTTATTTAAAAACATTATTATCACTTTTAGTTTTTCCGTAAAACCAATAGTTTTTGTGTAACCGAATAAATTACATTATGATGTACTGCATAGTTATTAGCTAACTACCTTGCATCACAATATATTATATTTTTTCACGTAAAAACTATTACTTTCGCGAATAAACTAAAGGAGTTAAAAGTTTTCAGTGGAGTTAATGAAAACGATGAAAAGGGTTGCTAATTAGTCGTTAATAAGCCCATTGATAGAACATATCTGACAATTTTTACTTTAATATCCTTTTTCAGTTTTCAGTATAATGACAAAAACCTAAATTCACCCCCCCCCCCTTTAAGAAGACTGTGTAACTACTGGGAAGGCATTTCAACAAAAAAGTTTATACGAAAATTGCCCCTAAATTTTGGACAAGGCATCACTTTTTTTTATTTTTCACTTACTTAGGAACACCCTTTATCGCTCAGCACTGATATAAAATTCCACCACTTTTCGTATTTCCATTCAATTACATTATTAGTTCAATTATTCGTTTTATTTACTTATTTTTTTTTAGAACACTCTGCAGAACGCCAGCACTTTAGTTCTAGGATATTGCAGAAATTAAACAAACTAGATATTTTTAAAAAAAGTTAAAGCATTTAATAACATAGAATAATTATATAAAAAACAATATACAATGATGAAATAATTCATTTTAGAAGCCTCCACACACTTGATTAGCGTCGTTCTTAAAGGATTTGACGTCATGAAACAAATATCAAGTAAGAAGTATAATATCGCCATCACCATTACAGACTATGTGAGTGGAAGTAGGTACAAGATGTTGTTAAATAATATCTGACTGTCCTTAAAATAAATTTTGCTTTGCAAATTAAACAAATTCGGTGTATTTCCTGGAACTAATGCTGTCATATAGTTATGGTATAAAAAGTGTGTGACTGTAACCGTGCGTCTATTGGTTGATGCATTAACTTAGTTTATTAAAATGAATGTAATACATAAGATTATAATAAATTTAATAAACTTTATAAAATCGTATTTTATATTACTTTAGCAAATTAAAAATGACGTGTTATTAATGTGGAATAAAGTAATTTTGACTTAAAAGGAGAATCTCTGTAGTAGGAATTGTCTTTAAAAACGTTGAAATACTATTTATGCAACAAGTGCTAAAAGTTGATGTTTATTCACGAGACATGAAAATTATGAAACGAAGCCGAAAGCTAAGTTTCATAACATGTCGAGTGCAATAACACTTTTAGCACGAGTTTGCGTACAATATTTTTTACGACCTTAAATTTTCTGATATTAATCCATAAATGTCGATTTAAGAAAGGTTTGCATTTATGACAAATATAATTTATGTCATAATAAAGAGATGGCCTTGACGCGCAGGTGAATGTTTCCGGAGCCAGTACTGTCAAAGTCAGTTATCAAAGATAATTATAATAGTACACATCTGACTTTATTCATTACATAACGCTTTAATTATTAAAAAAAAACACTTTACCTCAAACGCAAGAAGTAACTAGAATAACTTTACCACATCACTTCCAGTTCGAAATTGTAGTTTTATAACCTCACTTCACTTTTAGCACATGGGCTAAAAGTAAATAGCTGATATCATTTTAAACACGGTAAATTATAAAACGTCACTTTTAGTGAAAAAAGCTAGCGCTCTTAGAGGTGGTCGTAGACAAAATATATTATTTACCTCTATCAGTTAAAATTTGCAACATCGAAAGACGGTCTAAAAGCTAAAGTGGCAAGACGAATTAGACTAAGTTGGGTAGCTTTTAGCAAACTTAAACAGCCATTTAGTCTAAATTGCCACAATGTGTGATGCCAACTTTAAGATATGCATTGGAAACCTATAACTCGGCATGTACATTACGGACTCTCTTGGAATCTCTTAGTGAGCAATGGAAGAAGTTATGCTCGCTATCACAGTAAAGTATAAAAAAAGAAACAAGTTACAGATATTGGACGTGAAATAACGAAACTGAAGTGGCAATGCAGCAAATATAATTGTGAGGCAAAGAGATAGCAGTCGATGAAACAAAAAAGCTATGAAGTTGTGACCGAGTATGGGGCGAAGAAGTGTTGAAATGTCCCGAACACTTTGGACTGAAGATATTTAGAAGATATTTAGAAGATTGCATGAAATAAATGGATGCAAAAAACATCGGATAAAGGGAATTGGTGAAACATCAGAGTGGCATATTCCAAGCAGTGGATACAAACAGGTTGAGGAAGGGGAGGAGAATAATTAAAATTGATTTTCGAAAAAAAAGTATAGAACACTTAAAGATAGAGAAACGATACACCGCGATAGATTTATGTGCCAAATGCAATTTATACCAATAATAAGTGAATGCTTTAGAATTGTACGATTTAAAGTCTTAGTTTTCGATAACCATTACACAGGATGGAGAAGGTGCTAAAAAGTAAACATCAACCTCACACACCAGAAGTAGATACCATAATGCATTGATACCAGATTTTGATTCGTCGGCTATATTCTCTCAAAATCGAGTGACTACGTGGATACATTTCCCGGTCGGCTACCTCAGTGAAGACGACATGCAGTTCCTTATAAATAGTGAAGTTAAATAAATAACAAGCAACGGCGCCAACGGATCTTCTAATTACGACAAGTGTATCCAGATATCACAAGAGAGTTCGTAAACTCAAAAGCAGTCCCAAAAGCACTAAGCTCAGAGAGAAAGCAAACTATACTAGGTAGCAGGTAATAAATAATTGTATATAAAACCAGCACAATTTACATGTGATTGTTCAATAAATATACACAAAAATCAAGTGCACCTCAAAGTACATAAACTCGAATTCTATAACTAACGAGTTTACATTTATAATATTCTAAAACGTACAAATACTGACGGACTATGTTAATTGAAACCAACAAACAAATTACTCCGAGGATGAAAATGATTAACTATATTAGTTTAAGTGTTCGAGCCCATTTAAATGAGAGTCTAAGGCAGGGGTCGGCAAACTACGGCCCGCGGGCCATATCCGGCCCGGCATTTGTTTTTAATCCGGCCCGCCGGTTAATACTGTTTTTACATGAAACAATCTATATATATATATAAATCAATCGCCGTGTGTTAGTAACGCAAAAACTCGAGAACAACTTGACCGATTTGGATGATTTTTTTGTTTTGTTCGTCTTACTCCCGATGTGGTTTAGCAAAAAAGAAAATTCGGAAAAATCCAAAGGGAAAGCCGGAAAATTGGAACATATCGAAAGTGTGTTTTTCTATACACTGTACGACTTTCTATTTGCAATCATACTTTTATGATTCTGTGCTTAATGGTTTGAAGGGTTTTCCCCATCATGTGATAACCCAAAACAACGGTTGCCGGGTCAGCTAGTTTAAAATAAATCAAATTACGCGCTGTAACCACTGACATATATAAATGGACTGACTGAAGAAATAAAAAAATCTAAATGAGAAAAACTTCCCACAACCAGTATTATCTAACAATGAATGGCTATGGAAATTAGCATTTTCTGCAGTCATTATGGGATATCTTAACGAATTTAACTTAAAATTACAGGGAAAAACAGTGCTCATATGTGAATTGTATTCTATCGTGAAGTCATATCGCCAAAAATTTGCATTGTTTAAAACACAAATCACATTAACTAAATTTGACCATTTTCCATGCTGTAAAAATGCTCTAATATTAGCGAAACCCTCATTTAAAAAAAAAAAATAAGCGGCGGATATATTTTCGGAAATTAAACTACAGTTACAACGGCGGTTTTCAGATCGTGATGCAAGGGCAACAGACATTTCCATATTTCAAAATCCATTTGGCTGTACAATTGTGGAGCTGCCGTCAGACCTTCAATTGGAAGTGATTGAACTGCAAAATGATGATAAGTATGCTAAAAATGATGTTTAAAGAAATGGATCTAAACCAATTCTCTAAATATCTTTCGCAAGATAAATACGGCCAATTAAAATCATATGCCCGGGGATTTATATCTGTATTTGGCAGTACTTACCAATGTGAAAGGAAATTTTCGAAAATGAAGTATGTAAAATCGCAATACAGATCATTATTAACAGACGACCATTTGCAAACCACTTTAATTATAGGATGTACTAATTTCGAACTCCAATATGATGAAATATTATCTCAGAAAAAACAATTACATTCATCGCATTAGTACAAAATGTAACCAGTGTTCTATAATACGTTTAATAATAGATGGAAATATTTTATTCCTTTTTTCGTGTTAGCATATATGGTATATATAAATATTATGTAATAAAAAAAATTAATCTGTTCTTTTGTTGCTTTGTGAGTAGAATTGCCCGTGTAAACGTCTTCAAGTTTGCTACCTGGCCCGCCGACCCTACAAATTTTACGTTCTGGCCCTTTCCAAAAAAAGTTTGGCGACCCCTGGTCTAAGGGAATCCATTGAGATTGTTAAGGAAACTCCAATTGATCGCAAAAATTTAATGGTAAACTTAAAACCCACGGGATTCGGAAGCAATCCAAGCAGGACTTGCTAGCAATACAGTAAAGCAAGGCAAGTTACGAAAATACTAAATAGATACAGAAAACCCGGAATAGCCCGACAGGTTTCGCCCAATTTTAACAATTTTTATTAATTGGAAGGAAATCGAAAAATAGGGTATTTTTATTTTTTTAATTTATCCTCGTATCTTGTTTAAGGTTACAATACAATACAGTTTCACCGAACCTTGTGTGTGCGCGACAGCCAAAGTAATTTAAAAACTTATTTTGAATATGATTTGGAATCTCGTACACCATCCGTATTTGATGACCTTTCTCTTCGCAACGGTACAACGTCTTCTATAATGAAGAGTTTTGAGCCCGACAATGTAGAAGGATTTGACTACTGCAACAGTAGTAATAGATTGAGGATTTCTTCTTTAGTATGTCTTCTAGCCTAGGCATAGCTCTTATGAAGATGTAGTGCGAAATTGCAATATATTTGTTCTTAGAAGGTATGAAAAAATTACAACCTTTTTTTATGGATACCCCGAGAATTATGAGAAACCGGGTAGCGCAGTTAGGAAAGCGCTAGGCTTGCATTAAGCAAGTATTTGATTCAAACTCCGCGGGTGCCGGAATTTTTCAGCAGCGTTTGCGATTAGAATCAGTCTTGGTGAGACCATTCATAGTTGGGCACCAAATTAACTGTGTTCTACTTAGAACCACAGACCTAAGAGATAGAGTAACAAGGTCAACACATCACCAAGCCACACACATCAAACAATGGTTGCTGTGCAAAGAAAAAACGCGCGCTCCAACTTTGTAATCCGAATCCCCGTTAAGTTGAGCATTGTATCTTCAGATGCAAGCGTATAAAGCACCTGCTTCTACAGCACAAGGTAACATGAGGTTACAGACAATACATGCATACATACATACATACGTACATACTCCAGGCGTTTTACAACAAATCTTCATGTAAAATCGCTTTTGACGAAAACACAAAATGCATGACAGGAAAAGAGGATTTTTTAGATAATAAAGAAAACAATATAAGGTTACTAAATTCAGTGAAATTGGAAATGCAAAATATGGCTTAACATCGTTTGTTGCAGAGGAAGACGCAGATGCAAACAATTTAAGGATAGGGATAGAAACATGTCAAATCAGATATTGATCTGTTAATGTTGTTGGTTGCTCTTATAACTTGATTCTTGCAAACTGAAAATAATATTATTTATTTCTGCAACCACAAACATAGTAGGAGTTCAATAGCATATTACGCAACAAGTTTAGAAAAGCGAAGTTTTACTCAATAAGTATGGCTGGTTTGGGTACGAGCGTTAGCGAGTACTTAAACAGCCTTTTTTATTACTATATAAACCAGAACAACATACAAGAATGTTATACATGGCTGAGTTAAGGTATATTTTATTATTTGTTGTGGTGTTCTGAGTGGTTCGGAGGTATATGGCTCCTCAGGAGTACATACTGTGATGATTCAGCTTACTTTGTAAAGGTGAATGATAATGAATGGTTATTGGTCGACGTTTTCCGAGTATAAATCTTGAGGTAGTTTCCTCTTCAGTCTTGTGTGGATATTTTTGCGACCTAATTGTTGGAGAATGGCATTGTCTGTGGTGTCAAGTTTAGAAAGAAAATTTCTAGTTAAATTGCTAATACACTGTTCTATTTGAATTAATCCTAATTCGTAGTGGATTTGTTGATTCCTCATATACCAGGATGCGTTAATCACAATTCAAAGTACTTTATTTTGATACGTCTGGATTTTGTTGGTGTTGGTTTTTGAGGTCGTGCACCATACTGGGCAAACATATGTGAGAATTGGCCTCAAGAGTGCTTTGTAATTGCTGTTGTAATGGTTTTCCTATTTAGAATGGGATACAACTGTGTTCGTCTATAGTAGGCGATATTTAATTTATTGTTGATGTGAAAGCTCCATGTCAGACGTGCGTCTAGATAAACGCCTAGGTACTTAATGGCTTCGTTATGTTTATTCTATGGGATGTTAATTCCATCTAGTTGTATACTAGTGTGATTCTTGATGCGTTTCAGGGTGAAGATTTTTGCAGCACATTTCGTCGGATTCAGAGATATGCACCATGTTGTGAACCATTTACTGAGTACATTAGTAGCTATTTGCAGTTGATTTATGGCTACTTTTAAATTAGCATGTTGAGTTATAATTATAGTGTCGTCGGCAAAAAGGGCTAATTTACAGGATTCGGATATTGGAATATCGTGGATATAAATATTAAATAAAGTAGGACCGAGCACGCTTCCTTTGGGAACGCCAGCTCGAATGTGTTCTGAAGATGATATTGTTGCATTGATGCGTACGGCAAAAGTTCTGTCTTCTAGGAACGAGATGATTATTGACTTGATGTAATAGGGAAGATCTAAGTGTAATAGCTTATAGACGAGACCTTCAATCCATACCTTATTGAAGGCATGGGTAATGTCTAGAAAAACTGCGACTGTATACTGTTTATTTTCATAACCCTTTTCGATAATTTCTGTCACTCGCAGTAGTTGCTGTACTGTGGAAAGCTCTTTTCCGAATCCAAATTGGAATTCCGATATTATTTTATTGTTTTCCAGTGATAAATTTAATTTTTGATTTATTACTTTTTCTAAAACTTTGGATAGTACAGATAATAGACTAATGAGGCGATAACTACTGCAGTCATATTTAGTTTTTCCTGGTTTATGAAACAAGATGATGTGGGCATGTTCCCATGGTTTTGGAAAATAACCTAGTCGCAGGCAGGCGTTAAAGATTGTAGTCAAGAAGACTATTGCCTTTACAGTAAGATTTTTCAGGATCACATTGTTAATTAAGTCATATCCAGGGGAGTTTTTGGAAGCTAGTGTTTGAATATAACTTTTTATTTCATTTGGTGTAGCGGGCTCGTTGAAGTCGTCTATGATTGGCAAATCGGTTACGTTGTAGATTGTGACCGTAAGTTTCGGTTCGAATTGGAGATTACTGGAGTAAATGTCTGCTTTAGGTGGGTTGCGAACAATTTTGCTTTATCTTCATCGCTACTATGAGAAATACCATTTGAAGTGAGTGTTGATAGTACTTCCTGCTGCCGTGTTATGCGCTTGGTGGCTTTCCATAGTTCTTGATCATTCGATTTTAGGCTTCCGATATATTTCTTATATCTTGCGATTCTATGATTGTCGATTTCTCGCCTAATTTGGTGAGCGATGTTGGTGACTTGGTTTTTGATTCGAGCCATTACAATATTATTTT
Organism: Agriotes lineatus; assembly: GCA_940337035.1. Classification (NCBI taxonomy): domain Eukaryota; kingdom Metazoa; phylum Arthropoda; class Insecta; order Coleoptera; family Elateridae; genus Agriotes; species Agriotes lineatus. The sequence goes on from OW679196.1 coordinate 58,583,240, forward strand.
GGTTGAGTAATATATGAGTATTAGAAATCGTCTGTAATTTGTTCATTCAGTAACTTGTTGTAATACGACATCATGCTTTTCTGGCATGGGAAAACTCAAAACCATTGAACTGATAAAACTGCCATACACATCTGACAGAAAACTAAGATTTTCATTCTAAAAGGAAATCCCCAAGAAGAATTGTTTGCCAGTAGAAAAAATGTAGCCTTTCATTGTATGGGATGTACAAATACTCAAATTTGAACAAAGCTCGCTACTTTCGCTTCACAACCTTAAATAAAAGGTGAGCCTTATGATCACATATTGATTTGGCGAAACTTCCCACAATATCAAACACAAGATGCGACAGAATATTCAATAACCTTTTTAGAATTTGACAACCAACTAGCTTTTCTAAAAACAACAAAAGCTAATAACAAATATTCGATTCATGGATAACATGATGTATCTAGTATTTATATCTTTTGGGACAAGGTAAATACTCGTTTATCTTGAAAAACGAAACTCCAATAAAAATATGAAAGAGAGTAAAAATCTGTAGATGACATTGGTTTAACATAATTTAAAAAAAATGATACAGAGTGAGACACAATATTACGGCTAAAAAATAGAGCAGTAATTAGCTGTAATAGCGCCTCCTGATGACGAATTTTTGAATCATTTAGAGGGCGTATTGCTCAACAATAGATACTAACGAGCGCCAAATATGAGTACTCCCAGTACAACCAGCCCACAGCAACGTCCTCCATATACAGTGTGTCCCCGGATTGTTTGGACGACTCTTGTAAATGACAAAAAAATTTCTAGTTGATATTTGAGCTTCTGGGGTCCAGCCCTGCTTGGTTTGAAACTAATTTGTGACATAATTTTAGTTTCGAAAAATCAACTATGCCTTGGATCTTTTCAAAAATCTGATTTTTGGTTCTAGTAAATTGCCTTTTCTGTTAAAGTTACGACAAAATGTTATTAAGAAAAGTTGTTTAGAGTCAAAAACTGAGTAACTGTACAAAATTTTAAAATCCTAAGCCTACTTTAATTTTTAGCCCTTTTTTTTATTGGAAAAGTACAAAAGTGCTCTTTAAGAAAAAGGAATTACAAAATGTTATTAGGAAAAGTTTTCAGAATCAAAAACTGAGTGACTCTACACAATTTTAGTATTTTTGTAATAGTAGCCATGGAAAACAAACGTACACTTGTCAAAATATCAATAAAATACAAGTATTGAGTAAGAATTTTCCAAATAGTTTAAAAGTAGTGTTGACGCTGTATTTAATTTGTTATCCTAAACTATTAGTGTTAATTAAAAATGTTAAAGGAAGAAAAAATTTATTTAATTCAGTGTTACGGCATCGGCGACAGATCCATATCTTCCGTAATTAATCGTTTTAATGAAAAATATCCAGAAACAACAGTTCAAAAATCGTACGCATGGTGGCTGATTAAGAATTTTTTACGAACTGGAAGTATCAATCACATAAAAAAACAAAAAAAAATATTTAATGACGACGATGCCGCAACATTGGTTGCACTTGACTCTGTGGCAAACGATTCAAAAATGTCTTTAAGAAGACAGAGTAACAACACCAATATAAGCAGAGCACATTTGCAAAGAATTTATAAAGCCAGAAAGATTCATGCATACAAAGTACGATTTCTCCATACTTTGAAAAATGGGGATGAAGGTAAAATATTAGACTTCTGTTTATGTTTGGGCGAAAAAACTTTGAGCGATCGAAATTTTTGTAAAAAAAATATATTCTCTGACGAGTCTACTTTTACCACAAACGGCGTTCCTTCAACACAGAATTGTAGATATTGGAGCGAAGAAAATCCAAATCTTATAATAAATACAAGAAGTCAATATTTTAAAAATGTCAATGTATGGTGTGCAGTATCACACCAATTTGGTTTAGTTGGACGGTTTTTTATTGATGGAAAACTAAATCAACACACATACATAACCATTTTAGAAAAGTTTATCGATGAAATTCCTTTACAACTGCGTCAAGTTAGTTATTTTCAACATGATGGATGCCCTGCGCATTCAACACGTCTGGTTTCAAATTGGTTAATGAATAATTTTGGGGAGAGATGGATTGGCAGGAACAGCAGAACACTTCAATGGCCCCCAAGGTCTCCGGACTTAACGATTATGGATTTTTTTGTGTGGGGCCGATTAAAGCAGATAGTTTATGCAGAAAGAATTCCCAACGATATTGTAGAATTAAAAAATGCGATTCTAAACGCTGCACAAACAATTACTATGGAAGAAATTCGAGCTGCCTATGAAGAATTCAGATCACGAATTGAATACTGTGTAAATTTAGGAGGTGTCTTAATAGAATAAATTAATAATGTAGTAATAGTAGTACAATATTGTACAAATGTAGGTGTAATTTGTTTAATATTTTTTGTAATTCTGTTATTATTACTATTAAAAGAGATATCTAAAATTGTGTAGAGTCACTCAGTTTTTGATTCTGAAAACTTTTCCTAATAACATTTTGTAATTCCTTTTTCTTAAAGAGCACTTTTGTACTTTTCCAATAAAAAAAGGGCCAAAAATTAAAGTAGGCTAAGGATTTTAAAATTTTGTACAGTTACTCAGTTTTTGACTCTGAACAACTTTTCTTAATAACATTTTGTCGTAACTTTAACAGAAAAGGCAATTTACTAGAACCAAAAATCAGATTTTTGAAAAGATTCAAGGCATAGTTGATTTTTCGAAACTAAAATTATGTCACAAATTAGTTTCAAACCAAGCAGGGCTGGACCCCAGAAGCTCAAATTTCAACTAGAAAATTTTTTGTCATTTACAAGAGTCGTCCAAACAATCCGGGTATATCTTACATTCTACAATGCTTACATTGCATGACTTGATATTTATGTCAATAAACAACACATCTTTTTACTTGTAATTGTACTATTGCTGGAAATTATTCAATCTTCTATTTTAATTCAATAAAAATACACTTTTAAGGAAAATAATACACCGTTTTTTATTTTTAATACCACTATTCTTCTAGCACGTAGCCTAATCATAAGTTGAAAATTTGACATTATCATATTTATTAAAAATTATTTTGTTATTAATATGAAAATATAAATCCACACTTCAGCACCAGCCTTTGCCCATCCAAAAGTTCTTATGCCAGAACTGCATCTTTTGCATTACCGCTACATGCTTATCCAACAAAATTCCATTTTAACATTTTCTTGTGCCTTCTATAAGATTTTTAATTAAAGGCCATCCACCTGTCCGTACATGCCTTTATTTCTTTATTATTCTACCCACCGTTAGGACAGCACAAAGTAAAAGTAAAGAAAACTAAAATATTGTTTAGCCGCATATTAATATTCCAGTTGTTAGTTTTATTTATCAATTATATTCGAGTAATATCATGGTAATGAAATTGTATTAAGTATTTGTATTTTGCTAACAGTTCTAAATAAGTTATCTATATCCATTCTTTTTATATTATTATTCATTGAATATTATATGCTGAATTTTGATGTAATGATAAATAAAAAGCTACTAAATGGTGGTTTTCAAATCTATTGGGTCACAAGGTTTCACTATTTTAGTTTAATAATAGTTTAAGCAGCAAATTTTAAATGTTAAAAGTAACTATGCAAACAATATCCAACATGTACTAACGAATGTAATGCACTCCCCATGTTGTTTGCTGAATATATCTATCATACTATACAAAAATTAATAAGTACAATTTTCGCAAAAAATATTCTGTTAACAAATTCACCTAGGCATTAAGAACGTTGACAAATTTACTTAAGAAGAAAATACATTAATCACAATTGCAGATTTAATTCTACATAACATTGTAAAATAGAAAGTGGTTTTTAAAATAAATTCTAGATATTAAATATTATAATTAGGCGTTATTAAGACCAATAATTACGAATAAGATGCCTGAATGCAAGATTAAAGTGGTCGTTAGAAACGGTAGATAATAAATTAACCACCTAATTTAATTTTTGTCTTTATATCAAAATCTGTGAATACGTTGAATGGAGCAGGCGTGTTTATTTCGTACTGCGCTATTTTTGATAGTTTTGCTTTCATATTCAAGTTATTCCTTATAAATTTTGCAAAGTGATTAATTTATAATGCCTTTAATAAGTAAGTGCTCGAAATGTGATAAGGACTTAAATCCCGACAAATAAATTCAATGTGATTTGTGTAAATTGCCAATACATACTACTAACTTTGGCCTTGCACATGCTGAAATCCAGTGTCTTGTAAATAAAGAACATCGTATCACTTATCAGTGTGATACATGTGCAGCACAGCGTGTTAAACAGCTGATTTTGGAATTAAATTCTGATATTGATGACCTAAAACGAAATTCCGTAAATATCAATAAATCTGGAGTCTTTGATTTGGGTCAAAGAAAGTAAATCATAACTGAAGTAGCTGAACGTCAACGACGTTCACATAATATTATTATATATAGCATTAGTGAGAGCTCTGCTAATAATGCTGAAATTCGTATTGCCGAAAATCAAAATAAGGTTAAAACTGTCCTAGTCAACTACAAACCATAAACACAGATAATACTTATTAAAATTGTGCGTTTAGGTAGGAAAACATCTAACAAACCTCGTCTCTTGAAAGTCACTTTAAATAGTCCATCAGGTGCAATAAAAATACTACGTAATAAATTGCAACTTAAATTAAACGGTACCCCTCACCCAAGAAAAGCGCCCTTCCGTGCTTTCCAAAAATACTTCGATACTCAGCATCACTCCGTTTCGCTAACACAATGAAATGCGATGAACCAGGACTTTATCAAAAAAAAAAAACAAAACAAAAAAAATTTTTTTGCCGACGACCATAGCTCAAAAGTTGATGTTGCCTTCATTTTCGGAGGACCTATCGTATGAAAACGATCCAAGAGTTCAGGAAGGTTCCTGGCGACCGGAATCGTGTACACATACGAACATACATCCCCCGCACAGCACGTTTAGGCACCCCCCAATACGGGGGATTGATCTAGTGGGCTGGGATCTTCACCAAAAGATCCGCACCGCCGAGACGGAGATTTGATATAGTGGGTTCATTAGTCGGTTGGCTCGAATTTTAGAGATATTTGACTCAGAGTGGTTTTCGATATGAGGGAATTTCAATACTTCGTACACTTCGTGTCGAAGTAATTAAACGGTCTTGGACCAGATCAAACGCCTGCTCAATGTGAATGTTTGAAGAAACTGTACAATGAACTTAACGACAGGATTTCTAAAGGTGAAAACGACATTGCTATTCGGTATCTACAAGGAATTCCCAAGATAGTTTCAAAAAACTAACAACTCTCCAACTGTATTACCAAAATGTTCGAAGAATGAAGAATAAAGTTCGTCAATTCTATTCATCCACTATGGCTGGTGAATCATCGATCAGATAGCTTGTTGTTTAGGAACAGTTCAATTAATAATACCTGTATCAACCTAAATTCTGTTTCTGAAAATGTAATCAGACTAGCCATTAATCGCTTGAAGAACAAACCATCTGCCGTTTTTGATCAAATTCCTAGTTATGTTATTAAAGATTGTAGAGAACTTTTTATTTATCTTCTTTAAATACTATTTAACTTAAGTCTAAAAACGTCTGTCTTTCCATATACTTAGAAAATTGCTCATGTTTGTCCTGTATTTAAAAGCCGAGACTCATCTCTGACGTTACTAACTATAGACCCGTAGCGATCCTATGTAATTTTGCTAACGTATTTGAAATGGTACTTTACAGGTACATTTATAATAATGTTAAACGTTACATTTCTCCTCATTAACACAGATTTGTTTAAAATCGTTCAACTGTCACAAACTTGTGTAGTTTTTCACAATTTGTCTCCTAAGTTCTGGAAGATCATTGCCAAGTAGAAGTGATTGCTATACAGATTTATCAAAAGCCTGCGACAAAAGTTCTGTAGTTTCGGATTTAGTCTATCATATGTTTCTTTGTTTAAATCATATTTAGGAAGTAGACCTCAGTATGTCCCTGTAATGGCTACAACTCACTATATTAGACTGCCAGATCTGGAGTTCCTCAAGGATCAAATCTTGGGCCCTTGCTCTTCTTGCTGCTTATCAATGATCTGAGTCCTATTATACAAAGAAAGATAATGATGTTTGCCGATGATGTAAAAATGTTTTCTTCTGTTACTGACAGTGGGAATTGTGTGAAGCTGCGGGCTGATCTTGGCAGCATGTTTAAATGGTGCTAATCAAATAATCTAACCTTTAATTTTAAGATATGTAAAATATTAACCTTCACACGCAGGAGCTCTCCAGTTGTGTTTGATTATTTGATTTCCTTTTAAATATTATCACCATGCACTTCTACGAACATAGGTGGATCCAGAGACTTCCTGGGGGGGGGGGGGGTCAACTGATTATTGTAGATTGAACAGTAAGGCTAAACTAATAGTTTAGGTAGGTCTGCCTTCTATGGGATGGTACTAGCTAGATATTTAGAATAAAATAGGTATAAAATAAACATTTATTTTTCAGAACAATGTATATTTTATTTTGTTTATTTCAACAAACAAAAAACACATAAACACTATATTTAAAAACAGGAACAATGAACCGCCATTTTAGCTATTCAGGTTGAGTTTTTTAAAGTGTTACTAGGCGATATCTCAAAAACGGTTTACAATATGTTTTTGAAATTTTTGTGAGGTAATAGGTCGATGGGCTGACATATTAAAATATATTTTTGAAATTTACCTCCTCTCTGGGTTTTGAGGGGTAGGGGGTAACTTTGGAATTTTAAATATGATGATGTACTTTTGTTTATAAAATTCGAATTTACGTAAAAGACTGCGTATGTGTACAAAACATTTATTTCGATTTTTTTTTCAAATGGAGGGTCCTGTATATTTTTTTAAAATTCCTTTTAATGAGCTTTCTTTTGATATATTACTTCAATACCTCTAAATCCAACTGTTTTTCAGATACGCGTGTTTGAACATACAAAATCAATGTAAGCCACTTATGATGCTTCATTTGAAGAAAAAGCAAAATACATCTTCTTATATGCGAATAGTGTATTTATCCAAATAACTAACTCTAAAATGCCTTTTAAATACTCTCCCATGTAATTTTTTCTGAGAAAGGAAATACGCACGTTTTTCAAGGAATACGTAAAAATTCTCCAATAATACTTGTTTCTTTGAATCAGAAAGACTCCCAACAAATCTATCAGTGCTGCCAAACTAACCTCCGATGTCGTTTGACAAACTTCCGATCTTCCTATTATTAGCAGCTGTTTCAGTTTCTGTGGAATTTGTTGAGAAATCATGTGCTTTCTCTGAATTCTGAAATTCTACCGTCTTATTCTAATTGGCATGAAGGGCAGTGGCTTTTGTATAAAGACGTCTAATGTTTTTTGTTTTAAGAAGGTGACCCCATTCTAAAAAAATTTAATAAAACAAAGTGAATACATTTGAACTAACTATTTATAACACAAGTTAGAAAATACCTTAGTTTATGTAATGCATAGAAATTTTCACAAAAGTTGCACAAAATCGCATTTTCTAACAAGTTTCTTTTTAATTTTGATAAAATCGGTTCTTGAAACCTTAAATTAATTATACTGTAGTATAGTATAGTATACTATAAGTAGGTACGCTTTTGCTTTTTTGCATGTCAATTGAATGACACTTGAACTTTTTCTAATTTTGGCAGATAAAGTGTAACTTCAAAACTGAGTGAAGTATCGAAGCGTCTCACTTTTCGCAACCAGTTATAAAAAGTAAAATACTTCACAACCACTTGTGAAATAGCATGTATCAAGTTTTAAAATGAAAATGTGTTTCACATTAGACGTGACTTGAGTTGTGTGTGAAAAACACTATTTTGCAACGTGTTGCATACAAGATTTTCTGTAATTTTGAGTCATGTTAATTTTTATAGTAAATAAATTTACTTAAATCTGTTGTTCTAAATTTTCATATTAGTGAATATGAAAACTAATATTGCAACTAGTGTCAATCAATATGTGAGACGTTTCGAATCTTCACCCAATTTTGAAAAGTGATGCTTTATACCTATGTTAATATTAGAGAAAATGTTATAAAATAAACATTGTTTTACATACGACTACTTACTTACCTTTAAAATTGAAATTTTGTAGGTTTTGCATAACTTAAACTTTGATTAGCTAGTTGTACAATTTAAAACAAACAATGAAAACATATTGGCAAAATTTAATTACTTCGATCACTACACATCAGGTGAAGTTTATTGTTTTGTCTAGTGGAGACTGGTAGACACTAGATAGGTCACAGAACCGACATCGACGAGCGACGAAAAGACCCAGCAACACTGAGGGGGTGAGAGCAAATTTGCGCTTGTTGGAATTAAAAAGAAATGAAGATTATACGGAAGAAGCATTCGGCAAATTCAAATTTAAATTACGGGCGGATGCTATAAGGGTGCGTTTTGTTTATAGTTACCTTTCTATCCGAATATATTTTTTAACAGGCCCAAGAGGGTGTCAATTGACCCCATTGACAACCCGTTGGATCCGCCAGTGTCTACAGAGGATCACGGAGTAATATTTGAGTCAGATTCTCATTTGTTACTCTTATTAATGAAATAGTTGCGGCTGCTTATCAGGCTTTGGGTTTTATATTGCTCAATTGAAAAGATTTCACTATTATTTAAGCTCTGAATGTGCTATATTTTTCTTTTGTTATATCTAAGATGGAATATTGTTGTCCTGTTTGGTTTCGATACTATGATTGCCACAAAAAAGCAATTGAAAATGTTCAAAGAAAATTCTTAAAATTTCTGTGGCTCAAAAGATATCATGTTTATCCCCCGCAAGGCTTGACCATAACATTTTATTAAATAAATTCCAATTTTGAGTCGAGCTGGAGTCGCAGGGTTAATATCAGTGTTAACCCTTTCGCTCATGGCGTGGACTCCAGTACACACGCACTTTAATTTTTTGTTGTATAAAAAGTTTTCTATAAATTGCTGTCTGATTTATGTTACAGAGTTCTGTAGTCATTACCAAATCAATTGAGATGAAAATTGTTGTCATCTCTTGGTTAGAGGTCGAAATTATTAAGAATTAGTAATGTAGAGTTCTGTAAAATGGCTAACGTCTTAGAGCTGGTAATATCAACATTTTTTTTATCAATTCCGGCTTTGTTATCAGTTTGTGCATTTTTACTGGAGACAAAGAAAGTGCATTTATCAAGTGTATGAGGTTTGTTTATAAATTTATAGTGTAATTTTCATAGACTGTTTACTTCGAAGTTGTGTCTACTGGAGTACACACTGTGACACAACGTCTTCGAATTGGTAAGTAACTAACAAGTATTTTTTTTACGACCTACCAGAAAATATGCAGTTTCTGGAGAGTTTTTTCGCCAGAAAGTAATGTTTTACCGGTCAAGATCGGAAAACGGGCATCAAGAACCGGTAAAAGCTTTTGCCGGTCCCTGATACCTTCGTTACATGGAAAGGTACTGTTTGGATAAGTAAAATTATTGATACTAATGTCATAATTTCTTGGAGTTTTCGAAAGTGAATTTGCAAGTTTAAAAGTATGAACTCGGATGTCGTAAAAAAATATTGTACGATAAATGACCGTAATATGTTTTGCAGGTCTCCCCCCTCTACTTGGTTCGACCTGCAAACCACTACATTCCGGTCTTGTAACGTAAATAACTATTATGCAATGCTAGATCGAATTGTTTTTATAAATACCACACAGAACAACAAAACTTCTAATATGTACTTTTCCCAATGGTTTTTGTTCTTTTGCTGAGTATCAGTTATAATTTTCTACGCCGCTGACTCACAGTGTGTACTCCAGTACACATTATTTTTTTTCTAAACCATTTAGCCTACACATATGTAACAACCGGTAAAAATTAAGAAAAAAATATAACAAATGGTTGGTATAATTAAAAAAATTCTACAATTAAAAGAAATAATTGGTGACCGAAAGGGTTAAATTTTTATACGATCTATTGCATAACAAAATCGACTCCTCGTTTTTACATGAAAAACTATCTTTTCATGTACCACGACTACATAGTAGGCAAGTTTCGATCTTCTCTCAGCGCGTACAAATTTAATTTTAAGATCTCCCATTTATGTAATGTGTAGTAATTATAACACTATATGTAACTGCTATGACTTAAACTGTTACACATTATTTTATATTTTAAGATCAATTTTTGAACGAAGTAATCATAATTATAATTAACATTATATTAGCTTTACTTTTAAATTTAGAATTATTAATTATTTTTAGCATTTAACTAAATACGCAACTCATAATGTCTGTTTTGTATGTAGATTTCTTTGTTTGTTTCAATGTTTTTATTTTATATTATCTTATTATTGGCTATTACTGTTGGGCAATTATTATCTAAATAAATAAATAATTAATGTAATTTTGATATCTGCATTCATTTTGATGTAATGATAAATAAAGGGCTACTAAATGGAGGTTTCCAAATACGTTTGTAAAATATCACAAGATATCATGTTTTCTACATTAAAGACAATTTGTAAAGGGCGTTACTCAGCATTGCCATCGCAAGTAGTCGTTGTGCACTAAACAATTTTAAAAATCAAAGGAAAATAGGAGTAAAACTATGTTCACGTTGTAATAATACTGAAACAACAAAAGGAAACACTTGATAATTTTCAATTAAAAAATACCGGCGATGGGATTAGAACTTCAGTGCCTGCGAACGAGTCGCGAATGCGATTTCAATGATAGGCGGTAGCCGGCAAGGAAAGAGGGCGTCGCTGCCACGACCACCTGAAGCCTTAAGATTTCTGCGATACAGCTACATTTAACACAATGAACTTAATTATTCGTTGCCTCTTTTTGTCTTACATCATTTATCCTGTATCTGTTGCGTCCTCTTTTTTGTCAAGGATAAAGCCTGAGCTACGTGCAAATTACTACTTTTATCTATTTCTTTGTGAACGGAAACATAAACAACATTTTATTTTTTATTATATTCTTATTATATTACAGACTGACAGACGTACAGGCAGACGGAATTGATAAAACCTATTTTTCGTTATTTCAACACTAATGCTCTTATAGCGATCTTCAAGGTCGCTTTAAAACTACACAACAAAATTTCGAATAAAACCAAATTCTTCTAACCGAAAAGGGCCCATCCTAAAAGGGCCTTCAAGACAAAATTTTAAAACTGTATTAAAACCATTTATTTTTAATTTTATATTCTTAAAGAGTTCTTCAAGGCAACTTTAAATGTATGTATTAAAACTTATTAACTGACGTTTTGCATTTAAAATATATTTGTGGCAGACTAAACTACCTTGAGAATCATTATAATTAATCCTAAAAGAGTTTTATTTTGTTTTCTATAGTCGGACAACTTTTGTAAGTCTCTATAATGGCAGAGTGGTAATATTTTAAACGTAACGCATACGTATATAAAGCAGATCATAAAATAATATTCAAATGAAAACTATTCTGGTAAAGAATTTACCAACGGATGGCACTTTTCTGACAAAATATAATAAAATACTTCTACATAACTCGAGCGCCACCAATTTAATGTTTTTCTATTATTTAAAATATATTTAAAAACTATCCTCAAATTTTAGTTTGCATCTAAACATCTAAGAAGCTGCGTGGCGCAGATGGGTTAGCGCCAGGCTTGCATTAAGCAAGTCCTCGGTTCGAATCCCGCTGGGGTTGGAATTTTTCCGTATCCTTGGCGATTAGAATCGGGCTCAGTGAGACCATTCACAGTTGGGAACCAAATTAACTGTGCTCTACTCAGAACCACAGACCTAAGAGATAGAGTAACAAGGTCAACACATCACAAGACACACACCTCATACAATGGTTGCTGCGCAAGCACCAAAGGCGTGATCCAACTGTGTATCCCGAATCCGGAGCAAGTTGATCATTGTACCGCCAGATGCCAGCGCATATAGCACCATCCTCGACACCTTCTTAATTGTTTTAAAACAAACTTGCTATTTAATCCTTTAACATAGCAAATTAGTTTTAAAATAGCCAATGTCAAAAGTATTATAAAACCAGTATAAGATCAATAGGACATTAAGAGCAAATAGTGTTTTTATTTTAATTTAAAGAGTGCATTAAATTATTTGCCTAAGAATAAGTGGTCTTTAAGAACTGTTAGTTTATCTTAAGGTAACTTTATAACCAATATCGTTTTATTGAACATATTAAAGCACTTTTAAAACCTAAATAAATTTAAAGTGTCTTAAAATTGTTACTTGGGTGAAGATCTAAAGAGATCTGTGAAGGAAATTTTTTCGCGATTACAAGCGATGGTATTACGACTCGAACACAGTGGACAATAATTTTCAGGAAAAGACTTCATTTTAACACGTTGACTGCTCATGACGCGAATCCGCGTCATTGCGAATGTTTGCGATGTGCGCCCGACGCGGATCCACTCATTATGGTATTATACTGTTAATGTAATATTGCACCACAATATAAACAAATCCGAAAACTGCATTCACAGAACGTTTTTGTAGTGTTTTGGTTACGTGCTACCCGAGAATGAACACATTACTCACTAGCCTAGATGGTACTGAATGGTAAAAGTCTGTTACTCGAGTGACGCGGATCCGCGTAGGGCGCACATCGCAAACATTCGCATTAACGCGGATCCGTGTCATGAGCAGTCAGCGTGTTAATAGCAGAATCAGACGTTTCAGGACTTCTTTAAGTAAAATTAGATAACAATAGATTACAACTTTACATTTGCACTGTATATTTGCTTAATTGTCGTGATTCAAGACCTCTTCAGGTGCTTATTAAACAGTAAAAATCATTATTAAGCTGTAATTATTCGGCAAGTTCGTTTTATCTTGCGAATATCAGCATCACATTCAGACCTTTTTTAAATGTGCCTCTTGTTAAGTTAGACTATCTAACATACCATGCCATCTTAAAAAACTAACAGCGTTTAACGGAAAATTTGGTTGCATTATCTTTTTTACCAATTTCAACTAATAACGGAATTAGGAAGTTGCCAAGGTCGCGACGCGTCAAACGGTGAGCGCTCGAGTGTCACACTACGCCTCTTTCTTCCTGTGCTCCTGTTACCTGGGAGGCTCGCATTGGTGTATCATGCTTACTCGTATCTAGGAACATGAGCATGCATGCATTTGCATGCAAATGATGTTGATTGACAGATTGCTTATAAAATGTGAACCTGTTCGTTGTCTCCAACGACGGCTGCAAAAACCTTTTAGCGTTTAAGTATTTAAATTAGGAATTTTAAATTTTAATGAATTTATTTACTATAAAATACTTTCTGGAACTATCACATAAACTGGAGCATATTACAACAGCAACACTTACTTGTACTATACATAGCACACTAACATACCTAGTTCTTGGTCACTGACAATTGATTCAATAACCATGTAGGCTTTGCGAGGTCAAATGAATTAAATTTTTTATTTCACTATATGCGCTAGGATTTGGTATGACGCATTTTATTTAAACGAAACCATTCTAGTTGTTAATATTTAAGTCTATTTATAGTAAAATTACTAAAATTATTTCCCCAAAATACAACAAATTGTTTCCGAAACACTTTTTGTGTTGGAATTAGCAACAAAATCACAATATAAACGTGCACTCCCCTACAATAATAAACTTTACAGTAACTAATTTTCATATATCCCCTATTTACAGGTGAAGCCAGGTCGAAAAAGACTGTTTTGTATTTAAACAATAACTTAATTTTCTTTATAACAATAATAAATTGTTAAAAATTATAAATCTAATCAATTTACAATGGTAAAAATTATAGTAAAACTGAATGTTCGCATTCATAAGTAACTGGCTAGCTTAGTTAAACATCAAGACCGTGTGGCCTAATGGATAAGGCGTCGGACTTCGGATCCGAAGATTGCAGGTTCGAGTCCTGTCACGGTCGCGTAATTTTTTTAAATTTATTTTCACCCGATGAACATCTAACAACTGCTTACGTGTTTTTATGAAATTATTTTAGTCTGCTATTAATTTTATGTAATTATTTACTACTTTAACATAACGAAGTTGAGATTTACGCAATAACATATTTTGCTGCGTGCAACAAGACTGACAAACCCAATTCGTACTGTAGATGTAGGCTACGCGTTACATTTACTTTTATTGCATAAACACAAGGTTTTAGTGTAGAAAGATACCGAAAGAATATGAGATGGCGGTCGTTATCAGCTTTATCGGCATGTTTTCAATTCCTCATTAGAAAATGAAATACTGCAAACACTTGTTAACTTGTTTTATGACATAGTTAAACGTGACGTCATAATTCTAAAACTGAAGAACCACACAGGCGGCTAGGTTAACTCTGATACTAGAAGTAAAAAACCTAATTTTTGGAAAATGCTATACCCACTTTTGTTTTCAATTAAAATAATGAAGTCTATCTCTCTATGAAAAATACAAAGGAAATAGATTAAATAAAACGTGGTGCATATAATTCCTTCAACAGCCCATCTACATAAGTAATTTCTTCAGTTACACATTGCTTCGTATATTTTTTCTGAAATCTCTCACAACCTCTCTACAGGATGTCCGAAAAGTATGGCATATAATAGGCGGAAGATCCGTCATAGTGGAATTGCCTTAATATGAAGCAATAAAACCCGTTAGTCTTCTCCACGAGTTTATTACAGTTTAGTAAGTAGCGACAGGTTTCGGACCAGACTGATTTCATCATCAAGCCCAAACAATAATCTACAGAGGTACAGTATTAATATAGGTATTCGTAATAAAGGGTTACACTTACGTAATTTATCAAAAGTAAAGTAGCACATGGTAAAAGTGAGGTTAAAATTTAAAAATGAGCATATACAGGGTGTTTCAAAAATACGGTCGGATATTTTACCTACTTATACATCTCGCACAAGCAAAAAAGTCTTAATAAACATGGGTCTGGAAACCCTTCGTTTCCGAGATACAGAGTGTTAAAGTTTTCACACAAAAAAATCCCGGCCGCTCCTGGAATAAATAATTTAAATCTAAATAGGCCAAAACATGATCCTTAATAGCATCAATAAACCTTATACGTTTCACTAAAATCGGCTGATAGGTTTTTGAGATATTGGAGAATTTTAGTTTTTGTCTTAATAGGTTCAGAGGCGTGCAAAATATGGGTTTTTTTTCTTGAAAACGAAGCGAGACACGAAAAAAATTCAGGAGACAAAAAAGTTGCATTTTTAGTTGTTTTATTAAAAAAATATATGAAAATTGCAAAAAATCTACTGCGCATTTTTTTTTTAAGACAACCTAATCGGCATGCCCCATAGGCACGCCTCTGAAAGTACTGGAAAGTTATAAACAAATTATAAAAATGTCATTAAAATCGCCCAAAAGCATTTGTTATATAACAATACAAAACGAATTTTTAACTTTTTAACACATTGCATCTCTTCCGCACCCATGTTTATTGGAACTTTTTTGTTTGGATTAATGAAATCTATAAGTGGGTAAAATATCCGAACGTATTTTTTAAATACCCTTACAAGTCAAACAACTCTGTAAAACCATCGAAGTGAAAAAGTGTGAAATAATTAAGCAGTGAACTATCGTACATTACAACAATCGTTATATTGGTTAAAATAAAATTTCGGAAGGAACAAGTGACAGTTAATATGCCATGTCTTAGAATGCGGTAAACTCAATTATATCGAGAGATCCAAAAAAAACTGTTCCTCAGTGGGCTGTGGAAATTCAACATATGAATAATATGTTGGTGACACTGTACGTTAATGTCAAATTCGAGGTTATCAGGTTAGGTTTTCCGTCAGTTTTGACACAAAATGACGCAAATCCTAACCTACTAACCTCGAATTTGACATTGACGTACAGTGTCACCAACATATTATTCATACGTTGAATTTCCACAGCCCGCTAAGGAACAGTTTTTTTTGGATCTCTCGATATATCTAAACCTAATATAGAAAAATCCCTAGGTTCAGTGACAATGAAATTCCCAGAGCGGTTCAAAATTAAATTGGACAACAGGGAAGACAAATAAGCAAATAAAAGATGGAATCAACAGAAAATATCCAAATCATTTAATATTCAGAAAAATATAATTAGTGTCAAAAGCATTGAGTCTGAATTCATTATTGTTGGACATAATTTCAAATATCTCAAGTAAATTGAAAACAATGCTTTTATAAGCGGTTCGTAATATTTTATAGTTTTTGTTATGGTCGAAGCTGTGGCTAAGCTATAAAATGTGATTGGCAAGAGTGGGTTTACTAGGTTGCACAATAATGAAGTTATTTTTAATACAAGCAGAATGTTCTTTAATACATTTTTTGAAAGTACATCCGGTTTGAGCAATATAGAAACCATCGCACGACGAACAGTTAAAAGGGTAGACACCAGAACTTTCTATTAAAGGGTAAGATCTTTATCAAAACTCTTAATTTCCGAACGAAATAAGTAGTAAAAAAATAAATTCAAAATTTATATTTGCTTAAAATGTTTTTTATACAGAGAGAAAATATACTTTAATACCTAATTGAATCATGAATTTTGTTTGAAAAGTGAAGAATTAAATTTGAAAAATTTTGCGAAATGCTAAATTTAAACAAGCAAGTAAAGTTTCAATTTGGTTGTTGTTAAGATCAGAATCAAAAAGCATTTCTTTTAATAATTGAAAACATTCGTTAGAAGGAATACTGGGGAAAAGGTTAGTTACGTCGAAATAACAGAGCATTTGTTGATTTTTGGTAGGCCGTTTTATGTAGGAATTGAAGGGTTCATTATAAGTAAGGAAATTAAATTAATATTTTTTGCGTAGTGATCATGAAATTCGTCTTTTTAACGCAAAACCGTATTGAAAGTACCGCTTTTATTAACGCAAGATCGTGAAAAAAGTACACTTTTTTCATTTCTTCTTCTCCTTCTTCTTTAGCAGTTTTTTTCCGTCCACTTCTGGACATAAGCCTCCCTTTTTAACTATTTTATTGAATTTTCAATTTGACAGTTGTAAATTTCGAAGTCCTTTTCGGCTAAATTTTGAATTACAACAGATCACTATGCAAAAAACTATGTGTACAACACGTTTTGAAAGTCCCCTTTTTTCATTCATTTATACATTTACATTTACAAACTGCAAATTCATGTCTTTAACAGTCTGTCTAACTGCTGTAGTAAAACTAGATAAAGGGTCTTTATTTACAATTTCAAAATCTTGTTGACATAGTTGCTCTTATCCAAAATGACTAGGCAATGACCTTTGTCGGCTTTAGTACAAAGTAAATTTTAATCTTTATTTTTAAATTTTTTTTTAAGAGAGTAAGTATGTCTGTCTAAAGAGAGAGCATTGTTGAAATTGGGTAAGACTTTTTAAAATTAGAATTCTTTCTGCTGATTTCAGCGTTGACAAGTCCGCGTTGTCAATTCTTGAAGATATGATAATTGTTTCCGAGTGAATGGTTAAATCGTTAAGACAATTTTGGTTGATATTGCAACCGGGTTAATTTTTAGACTCCTATCTAAAATGTTAATATCAGTGTCACCGAATTCTACATTACTTAAATTGAAAGTTCTACTGTGAAAATTAAAATTCTTCTGTACACATTAGTTGTGAAACGAATTATGATTCGAGTGGGATGTATTACGATCAAAACTAGAGTAGTTGAATTAATTTATTAAATTTATTATAGCTAGTAGGATGCTTAAAGTTGAAACGTTTCATTCTTAATTTATTGAGTTTTTTACATAGCTTAGAATAAATGTTGTTTACAAAATAGGTTATTTTTAATTTTGATTAATATGAGATCCCATCCGAATGGATGAAATTGGTGAGACGAAAACAAATGTAATTTATACATTTCTAAGGATAACATATCTCTAGTGCGGTACCTGTGTTGTATTTCCTTATCGAACCAAATGTTGTTGGCAGCCGTGGGGGCAACCAAAGTGTTAAAGGGGTTGGGAGGGGGGGGGGTTGGTGCTGGTATTGATGTCAATGAAGGGGGACGTTAAGTGTTCGTTTGTACATGTGGTGTTGAACCATTTTGTTGAAATTCGTGTCATATCATTTTCTTAGTAGGGTAGTTAGAACTACGTATGTGCCAGTTACATATCTTACATCAAACTAAATTGTACCTATTGTTAATCTATTTATATTTCAGAATAACAAAAAGACCTTTGTGGAAAATGTTTACAAAACATCAGTATTACGGCAGGAAGAACTTTATAAACTAATGCAAAACAGTGCATGAAGCAGTGTGAATCTCTTACCTTTTGATTTCAATCTCATATTATTACTACACCTATCATTAATCATCTTTCAACCTCATTCCAGCCCAGGCATATTAAGCACATTTTAAGACAAACCTCAAAAAAGTAATATAGTCCTGATTTTGGGCACAAATATTCCTTAGTACTCTAGAGGCAACCCCTCAAAAGTATTCGCCTCTGAGGTGTTGGCGTCATAGTTTTTTTTATGAACAAGAAAGGGCAAGGAGTCAGTACCTACTATTAGTACAACTTTAAAGGAAACCTGAAACAAATCATATAGTATTGAGTTTTGGCGCAAATGTTCCTCAATACCATTGAAGTAACCCTTTAAAACTCGCCGTTGCTGGGGTGCCGGCGTTGTAGTTTTTCGGAGCAAGGAAGAGCAAATGGCCCAGTAACAGCACATAAATATTAAAGGAAATCTGAAACAAATAATCTAGTATTAATTATTGCGCAAATATTCCTTACTACCCTAGCAGCAACCCTTCAAAAGGCCCTACCTTTGGAATGTTTGCGTCGTGGCTTTTTGGAGCAAGAAAGGGCCAATAGCCCAGCAATATTAAAAAAAGTGTAAAGGAAACCTGAAACAAATAATGTAGTATTGATCTTTGGATGCATTGAAAATATTAAAAATTCGTTTTACAAGAGTGCCTTTAATAAGCTATATAGTTTCCCTTCAAAGCTATATAAACCAAGGACCGGCAATGATATTACATTTTTTAACAGTGTAAAGAAAAAGCCACTAGAGACAATGTGACACTGGCGCAAATGTTAATTTGGTTGACTGACGCAAATGTCAATTTATTCCATTATTCAACACTATAATAGACGAACCAATAACATTCGTCAATTTGTCACAAACAGCTAATCAAAATTGACTGTATTTGAAGATACTAATTAATGTCGTAGTCACCATGGTGTAAAGAATACAAGGTGTAACGTTCCGCAGAATGTGGGCGGACCTCAAATTCAACCAATAGGACATGGTCCGACAAATGGCACGATTGGTAGTACTGAAGTGTATTGTTGAAGACGCTGTCGATCTCAAATTCGAGGTTAGGTTTTGCGTCAGTTGGTGTCAGATTGACGCAAAATGTAACCTGCTAACCCCTAATTTGACATCGACTGACAGTGCCAGCAACATATACGATCGCAACCATGGTTACACCATCATCGCGGCCGTGATGGATTTCCTGAGAAGGACCATCGGGGATTGGTTGACATCTCCCCTCTATTTTCTGAACGACTGCCCATCCCGGGAGCGTTTCACCTTGTATTCTTTACACCATGGTAGTCACTAGTCAACTTGGTGAGCAAATTTTGATTGTCATTATTCAAAACGTCAAAGTGAAGTTTGCAAATCGGGGTCGTTTTAAAAATGAATCATAATAATCGTTTTGGAAGTTCCAGTATTGAATTTATAATGACCAATGTTAAAAAATTTTGCGGTTGAACACGGTAAAATCGAAGTCATGTATCTATATTGTAGAATAATCTTTCCAAATGATACTCAAAGTAAACGTTTTTCAAAAGATTTTTCTACATAAAGAGTATAGCCAATTACTCTCAATAGAAACTCCTCAAAATTGGAGACTGGGAAAATAGACAATTATGGAAGCTGAGGACGACAAACCCATAGAGGAAAAAGTCAAAAAGAAGAAGAAGAAGAAGAAAAAGAAGAAACTCCTCAAACTTTTAACACATTTTTTGTTTCGAAAATTTAAAGGCAATAATTTTCATGTAAACAAAACAATTCAAAAAATGTTCAACCTTTTGAGATATTTCACTTAATGCACAATATCTAATGTAAAAGTGTTGCCTTATCAATTGAAAACTACGTGTGTTTATTTTAAGTCGTGGTAGAGCTCACAAAATTAAATATTTTTCTGTTTATAATTTCTATAAAACGCCCCACAAACTGATTAGGAATAGATTATCTAGTAAAACGTATACCCGCCTGTGGTTAAAAATATGTAGAGAAGGATTCCTTACCTGTGGAAAAAACGGAAAGCTGTCAAAAAAATTTCATGGTTGAAAGTCATGGTGACCAATTAAGTTAGAAACCAAACGATTATGAGGCAAGAAATATTTAAAAAATACGATTTTTGCAAAATGCTGCAATGAAAAGATATTCAATTTTGTGTTCTTCCACGGGTTAAAATTAACAAATATTTTGAAATGCAAATATATGCAAAAAAAGGTTTAGATTTTGAGTATTCTAAGATACCTTTCTATAGAATTTTAAAGCCTATAGGCTACAAGTACAAACAAGTAAAAGGAAGGTACATACCTATATTATATTAACGCAACAAAAACATATTGAAGCCAATAACAAAAAATATTTACAGTATCGAAATTCAAGTGAAAATCTGATTATACAGAACGATGATCCTATAGCATCGTTCAGTACATGAATATATCAGAATAGCCGCATCATGGTGTAACGTTCCGCAGAATGGATGCATTGTGGACGGTCCTCAGATTCAACCAATAAAAAATGGGCCCACAAAAGGCACGATTGGTAGTACTGAAGTGTATTGTTGTACACGCTGTCGATGTCAAATTCGAGGTTAGGTGTTACGTCAGTTGGTGTCAGACTGACGAATAACCAAACCTGCTAACTTGGAATTTGACATGGACTTACAGTACCAGCAACAAAAGCCGAACGCGGCCATGGTTACACCATGATCGCAGCCATGATGGTTTTCCTGACTAGGCGCATTCAGAGCCAGTGTATATGGGAGAGTACCGTCATTCTTTGATCGGTGAAAATGCGGCCATCGCCGCCATTTTTGTTCCCATCAGCAGTAACTGATTGAGTTATGTCAAAAATTTTTGTTGAAATTGGCAAGACTGTAAGTCTATGTCAAATTTGAGGTTAGCAGGTTATGTTTTGCGTCAGTCTGTGTTAAATAACAAGCAAAACCTAACATGCTAACCTCGAATTTGGCATAGACTTACAGTCTTGCCAATTTTAAGTAAAATTTCGGGTTGCCAATAAATGTCACATTGACGGAATTGTGTTACCAACATCAAAGTGACGCATATGACAGAGGAATAAACATGGGGGATGTGGCGGTACTCTCCTATAACTACTGGCTCTGGGAGCATTGGGGATTGGTTGACATCTCCCCTCTACTTTCTGAACGACTGCGCATCTCAGGGAACTTTTCACCTTGTATTCTTTACACCATGAGACGCATTATAGAAAACTGCATATTTGTCTGGCATGAAGTTAGTAGCCTATAGACCCCACTAATAATTCAGCTCGATGTTCATAATGGACCTGTCTTGTTTTGAATAGATCTTCTCCATTTATAATAATAGAGAATGGTTGCCTCTCGGTATCATCTATGCATAACTTCGTGAGAAGAACCAAAAGTATTTATATTCCATTAATTATATTGATTGGTTTCTGAAGCGCTAACATATTCCAGTTTTGTACTTAGTAACAGTTGAACACCAAAAATGTGTTTATGAAAATGGGTTCAGGTGTAAGAAGTAGGGAACTTAACGATGTCACTCTTGTTCGTTCTTATTGACTTTCAGGGGTTTCGGAACCTATATGTACACACTTTTCTTTCAATCAAGTTAATAGCGAAACGTTTTGTCACATAGGTTTTATCCAGTTACACATCTTTTTATTTCAATTTCACATACAGCATCCATATTATCTGACGTAACACAAACTGACGTTCTTGGTGTTGTCCATCTTCAACGTTTCTACTTTTTTTGTCTTTTACTAATTTCGGTGTATCCTGCCTTTTTTCTTTGTAGGTGATTGTCTAATAGTACTCGGTCTACCAGTAAAACACCTTAAGCAGTCACCTACGTAACTCATTAATATAACGAAGCGGCATAGAGCTGGACTGCCAAACATAAGAAAGCCAGTCATATTTTCTTACTTTCGCACTTTCTGCTCCATCCGCGTTCTCTGTTAAAGGTATTGGCAAATCAACGACTCCATTTTAAACAGATTTCTTTCATCTAGGTTTCGCTACAATTACTTTCCGTTCCCTTTTCGAATTCTCTTTAGCCGAAGTTGTACATATGACGCGATCATGTGTATAACATAATATGATAAAGACCATGCCATATTGAAAGCACCGGTTCAACAGATTACAAAAACTGGATGTGTCTTCAAAAAGGGGCGTGACAAAAAATGCATTGGTAAAATCGCTGCATGGCAACCCTGGTGTGCCAAAGTATGGATGTTTGGGGTTCTATAAAACCATCAATTCCCTAGCTTGTTAGACATACCTTCATTAATGTTCTTATCTTTTAATTCTTTGCAAACAAGCACTTAATGCTAGATCGTTCCTCAATAATTTCAATATTTAAATTCTGACTTGGCGTACCTTACATACCTATACTGATTCTTTCCAAAATCAAACTTTATCCAATAATAACAAAGCTTATTTGTCTTACTATAGCTAACCGAAGCTGACTATATTACATTTAACACTCGTCCATATTACTGTTCTATCGACAAATGCCAAATAGTATCCAAAATGCACCCAATTTTCCCCCAAAGATACGCATAAGGGTTGCAGAGACAAGAAACACGTTATTGCGGATTACAGGAAGTAAATTCAGTAAATAGTTGTTAAAAGATGTCGCTCCTGAAAAGTCCTTGTTCCTCTCGCACGATTCTGCGGTGCCAAATTAAAAAAATAAAAAGCGACGGCTTGCACGGAGCAAAGTTTTATCAGTTAATCGAAGCAGGAGGATGTAAACAATAAAAGCCAGGGCTATTAAAAGACAGAGATGGAGCTCGAGCCATGCATTATAATTAATTTAGAGAAGCGAGTGGACGCCCGAGCCGTAGCCGTGTATTTAGCATGGGTGTAGCTTATTTATGGCTATTTAGTCCACCTGCTACAGCACCGTCTATCATTGCAGGGTTTTAGGCTACTCGAGATATCGGGATACAGATATAATTGCCGGCAACACATTGTCCTTATAGAAGGATTGCATGTAGTTTTTTCGTAAATGGGGCAGGCAGGCCCGTTAAATGGCCATCTCGTTTTTAGGAGACGCGATTGCAGATGTCACGTGCGTTACATTAGTGGACGAACCTTTGTCCTTCATGGTTTAATAAAATTGCGGGCGTGCCTTTTATATTTCAGGTTGTTCTGACAAAAATCGGATCAATTAGCCTGATATGGAATTGATAAAATCGGTGCCTCTTTTTTGAGTTGTTTAGACTGTAGTTTACAAGGCAAGCACATACTGGTAATAATATTGACAAGACTAGAGATTCTTCATATCTTTTCTCAAAATAATCTTCATATATCCAAATTGTAGTTACTAGTTGCTTTACATATTTCGTAGTTGGCCTTAGTCAAATTTCTTAAACAGAAATTTGACTAAGGCCAACGACTATAATATAAGTAAGTTATTTCATATGGTGTATAGTATTCTAACTCATATGAAATTAACAATCCGCAAACTTTCGATATTCTATGATGTTCTGCTGGCACCATCTTCAAAATATTTTTGATAAAAAATTAACTACTCAGTTATTGCCTCTTTAAAGCAACTTCGTTTAAATAATAGCCTGTACAACGAATACAAATTCTTAACTAAACATTTGTGTTTCATCAGGCATATAGTTCTAGACTTAATAGCTGTTTAAAATTGAACTATTTCTAGGGGCAACAAAAACCAAGTAAAAATAAGAAGTTAAGATATTCCAATGAATGAACGCACTATTATTTTTTATATTACTACTTTATATTTTTGTAGCTACTTAAAAATTGCTTGTATAACTGTTAGGTACAAGGTTAATTAAAT
This sequence comes from Agriotes lineatus, assembly GCA_940337035.1. Taxonomy (NCBI): domain Eukaryota; kingdom Metazoa; phylum Arthropoda; class Insecta; order Coleoptera; family Elateridae; genus Agriotes; species Agriotes lineatus. Next base: position 58,607,331 of record OW679196.1, read on the forward strand.
AATCAAGTATTCTGCCCTTTAGTTTAATCGCCTAACTCGGTAGAACATGAATAACTCAAATCAGGGTTGAACACTTAGGTACAGTAATAATTTTATTAGATTGCCATTCGATCCAATGCAAACTTGGTTAAATGATATTTTTACATTATTTTAGTGGAGCTGAATTTATGCTTTAAAATAACCTCGCTTATTACTGGATAAAACAACCAATTACAATATGTTTGCTCAAGTAAGTCTTATCTCTTTGTATTTATTAATTAATGCTCATTTCAGGTACCTGTGTATCCCTCTTCCGTGGTTATACGCCTCAAATTTGCTATCAGCATCTCAGTCCTGACTGGATTTGCCGGGGAAGTAAGCTATGAATTGTATTTTACGACTCTCAAAAAACAAGTCACATCAGGAACCAGCAGGACTCACGAAAAAGCGATACACTGAGGAGCACCGCGTCCACCTTGGTGGTTGAAAATAGTCCATTCTAGAACAAAAGTTGGCACCCAACAAGCTCTCCAGGACGAATGTGTGCTCTAACTGGAAAGCGAAAATTTAACCGGAGTGAAACAATTTAAATGTTCAAATACCTACGCGAGGACGAGGCTCCAGTGTTCGCCACCGAAGAACACCTCCAAAAAATACGCGAACGCTTGAAATTACAGCACGCATCTACAGCAGCGTAACCATTAAGGTCAGATCTCTCTAATCTTTTCGATGTCTAGCAATGCACTTCGCGCTTCCGAGAGAAATTCATTGTTTTCAGAATTACGCCTGTTAGAGAAAATTACTGGACGAGGGCCCAAAGTATTAAATTAGTAGAGGAATTCGACCATTAATAGTTGTCGATTGAACTTTGCATTTATATGAATTTTACTGTTGATTGATAAAACTGACCATTTTCGTATCTGTAAGGGATTAAGGATTATATACGGTCGTATGCGTTATTCGGCGATTATAGCGAAGATTGTTTGTTGAAAACGACCAATAATATTATTAATGCTCTATATTGTGTCCGAAAAGGCCTGTTCGACAATTTTATTCGGCAGTCAGTTTAATTTTCAGTTTTTCTTCAGCGTTATTTGGCACATGAGCCGTGTACTATTTGGGTTTCGAATTTTTTATATTAACCAACACGTCGATCATCTATTTTCTGGGTTCGTTCTGCGTTCATAAACTCAGCACCATTTATGTTTTTCGACGTTACTAATATCTTCCTCTACTTCATTGTTGTTGTTACGAATAAATGTAGTGTTGATGTTTGACACGAACCGATGTTCTTTATTTTTTTTTAGTACTCGGTATCGCCTTAAAGTCTGTCTCAGCTTATTTACTTCGTGTAGTTCGGCGGAATGAATTACGATAACGTATTGAACCTGGCGCCCTTACATGTTGGATCATTTATTGTTTATGCAAATTAGTTAAACTTCTTACCGTCTCTTTATGCCCATGACTATCCTCTGGCACCTCTCTGGTTAGTTGCCTGGAATGCTAAAGCTTACGCTGTTGCTATCGGCCATTTTCGTTTATGTTACACTTTAAGGATACTGGTGTAGAACATTTGCTAAAAAAGGTGTAGCAGACGAAACGAAATACATTTTAGAACGAATGTGAGAACCAATTTAATAGTAAAATAGTAGCAACGGATTCAAAAGATACAGGAAGTAGATAAAAGATTCGAAGCTTTTGCGGTAAAAATATTGAACAAGTATCCACAAGAAGTTGCAATATATAATTAATAATATAAGAGGCTAAACGTAATAGTACACCTCGAAATAAAATGAAATGTGGGTTCAATTCGTTTAGCTTATATATTAAATACTAGCTGACCCGGCAAACGTTGTTTTGGATTATGACATGATGGGGAAAACCCTTCAAACCATTAAGCACAGAATCATAAAAGTATGACTGTAAATAGAAAGTCGTACAGTGTATAGAAAAACACACTTTCGATATTTTCCAATTTTCAGGCGTTTCCTTTGGATTTTTCCGAATTTTCTTTTTTGATAAACCACCTCGGGAGTAAGACAAACAAAACAAAAAAAATCATCCAAATCGGTCAAGCCGTTCTCGAGTTTTTGCGTTACTAACACACTGCGATTGATTTTTATATATATATAGATAGATAGATTTAAAGGAGCTGTAGAGGTAATTTGAAAACCAGCAATGTAGATTTTGTACTGATTATTCAGAAATTATGACTTTTTCAGATTACGGTGAAGCTGTGTAATTTGTATACTACAGTTGTAAATTATTTAACTTATTTTGTACCTCTTCAAATAAATAATTTTTAATCGGTAGAAACACTGTTACACATTACAACAGTGTCAGCATTTCGACTGTGCAGAACCTATTGCAACCAAGTACACAACAAAAACTCGGCGCTGCTACGAACTGCAACGGTGTGCTGGAGTAGCCACTTATGAAAATTTTAAATTTAAAACCGTTTCTAGGTTCTAGTTCATGGTTCGTTATTTTTAGAATTTCATGCAGGATTAATTTTTGCATAAGCACCGGTTCTGTAAAATAAATCAGTATTAACCCCATGGTTATGACCATTTTAACATCGACGAGAGGGTATGCTATCCAAGCCATAATTTTGGTTGCTGTGGATGCAGACCGGCATAACCCTCAACCCCTATATGCAGGAGATCGTTTCCAAGCCATAATTTTGGTTGCTGTGGATGCAGACCGGCATAACCCTCAACCCCTATATGCAGGAGATCGTTTCCAAGCCATAATTTTTCGTCTGTGGTGTTGCAGAGCAGCGATCTTTTTTAAACAGCGTTAGTACAAAAAGTCACCGATACTGACACTACCCAGGTCGGTTCATGTACTTTTTATACCAATACGACGAGAGTACTCTAACAACAATTGCACATATTTTTCATTTCTGTAATATTGATAATCAGCATTTTAACTACATGCGAGTAATTCTAGTGTAACCAAGTGGAACTTGAAAGATTTTTGACTTCCCATGGAGCTGGATGAAGTTGTGGCACAGACAGTCTGAAATAGTCCGACGCATATTACCATTTAAATTGAAAGCGAATCGAATATAAACGGCGGAAATAATTTTTAAAAAATGTAGGTGTGATTGTTGTGCTTATATTTCTTGCATTTCAGTCAGTTATCAAAACAGTTTTACAGTATAATAGGAACAGAGAAATTGAGTATTCAAGAGTTTTATCTTATTACACTAAGTTGAATATTTAATAGAATTTTATATTGTTCGAAATTTTATCGAAGTGATCTCTAACGTTGTTGATCAATTATTGGACATGTATTATAATTAATGAGTGGTTATTAAGCGATGTGCGGGTTGTAAACAATTTGCAAAGTAAAGTTTACTACACTGAATGTGTTATTAGAGCAAAACACCAACCTATAGGAATAAGCGCGTGACGGGAAAACAGTCGGGACGTGAACGTGAGTAAAAATTTCCAAGGCGTGATTCACGTTTCACGTTAATTTCACGTTAAATATTTAGTAATGAATAAAATATTGTAGCCCCCCCCCCCCACCCACTGCCCTCACATGTGGAAGATCTAGAGATGCAGCTGCGTATCTGTATTGTAGTGTGAGTGTTGTGTGTGTACTGTGTACAGTCAATGGCGTCCTGCCTGGGAATTAATAATTATTTCTATTCTAAGGTTCTATTTAAGGCAGCCGGAATGCACGGACACAAGAAGTTCTCTGTAGCGCATGTAGAAATAGCGCGTTCGCTTGCAATATCCCACAAAACTCTGAAATCGCATACGCAGCCGCCTACTCTTCCAATTAGATCACCGGTAATATTTTTTCTAGTTAAAATTTATATAATTTATTAGAAACGTGAAAATATTTTTACCCCTAGCTTAATTTGATTTTGAAAATGATTTAGTGTCACAAACAATGTCCACTTATGAGGGAAGTTCTGGAAAACCCTTTACATATTTTTATTGGTTTTAAAATGAACATTCTGTTCTATTTGAATTTGAATTTTGAAATAAAAGCTGCGGGTCACGTCGTGAGTGGCGGGTCACGCTGTGAACGTGCGTGAACGTAAGCGTGAGCGTGCGTGTTTAAAGTAAGCCTAAAACGTGCGTGACGTGAGTGAATACTCACTCGCGCGTCCATCTCTACCAACGAACACTCTAGATCAACAAGTATGTTCAACAACAAAAGTTACTAACTGCTGTAAGGAGTCCCAATGGTTTTTTCGAAGTAATAATATGACACCACCAATTTTAAGTTTCAATCAAAATTAAATTTCATCACAACTGAAGTCACTTTTATTTGAAGCGTACATATATAATATTAACTACATATTAGCCGAACGATGTTTGCATAATAAAGCACATCTGTGAAAGTATACTTAAAATTATTTAAAATAAAGAAGACGTTATTTTTGAAATACCTACGTAGATAATTGCTCTGCGTTGTGAAACATTTCCTCAGCATTAACTGGTTTGAAATCTATCTTGCTTTAATGTAAGACATTTAACAAATAGGGCGTGGAATATCAGACAACTAACTGACCGTTGCTGATGGGCTATTAAATCATTTCAATACATTGGCTAACTGACAACTTCTAGAAGAACGTTTTAATATATTGCTTACACCTGAGAAAGTAGCGTAGAGTAGCATCGCTATCTATTTTCTGTAGGTTGTCTACTTAAAGCAATAATTCGTTGCAGGTCATTGACACAACTATGGAAAATTTCACACTACGACGGCATATAAAAATTACACTTTTTTTGTTTGAAAATTTCTAAAGAAAAGTGCTAGATTTGTAATAAAATTTGAGACATGAATAACGTTTGGATGCTAAGTTTAAACTTAAGATTTTTATATTAAAAAAACCAACATCCAACGAAGAACTTATAATCTATTCATCTCTTTTTTGTATGAATGTTGGCTTTGTATTTGTTAAGTTGGATATGAAGAGCACCGTAGTTTTTATTTTGTTGTATAGCTTGTGCCTCCAATAAAATTACTGTCACTTCAGAGAATAGAGTATTGTTGCCAGATGGTGTGCCTATTTTGATAGTACTTTCACGGATGATTTGGTGGAGAGCGTATCTTCGGCCAACACTGTCGTGTTTAGTTTCTTTCCAAGGCTATTAAAAATTACAGCTTAGCTCTCGAAATACGTATTTATCGATTGTTAAATATTTGTGTACGGGTTTTTAACGAATTGTGATCAGATTCAAACTACAAGCTCCAGCAGTGTCTTACTATCTGATAAAATTTACAAATGTCTAAATCGCAACCCCACTGACTTTCTCAAAACTAAGATAACTTCCGCCATAAAACCATGGTCTACCTAAGATACATAAGGAGTGTGTGCCGTTAAGACCAATTTATTGTCAGCGCGATCAATTCTCTTGCACATTCTTTGGCAAGACATTTAATTAGTATACTACTAGAGGCTGGTAAAATAGACTTTTTTGTCAAGGATTCAGCAGATTTTGTCCAAAAACGACACTACATACAGTTAAACAAAGATGGTCTCTTAGTCAATCTAGACGTAGGATCACTCTTCACGAAAGTGCCAGTTGATGAGGTGCTAGGGATGTTCAAAGATCCCTTGCCTACACACTACGTTGAACTGGTTGAAAAACACTTACCTTATGTTAAAGGTTTGGCTGATAAGGTAGGACGTCTCCTGAAGCGATCAACATGAAAACTGTGTTCACGACCAATGAAACTTTGGATAACTGTTTCAGAACACAAAAATCCTAGTTTAAAAACCCCTGACATATATCAAATTCCTTGTTCTTGCGGCTAGAGTTACATTGGACATACTGGCCGTTCCATTGAAACAAAACATAAAGGCAATTGCAAACACAAACGCATTACAACATAGCCGTAGCTGACATTTACAAACGGGCACACTTTAGAATTTGAGCAAGCTAGTGTACTTGCCAGAATACCTCACTACTTCCCACGAGTGATACGTGAAGCCATAGCAATAGAAAAACGTCCAAATAATACAGACAGGGAGGATTGCTTTTAGCTTAGTAAAACGTGGCTTCCTGTGATACACGATCTAAAGCACTACAACCACTGTTCGTCAGTCGGCCACGCCCCACAGTTTCAAATTGAGCTGCACTTGAATAACCAATCAGCGTCACATCGACCTTCAGTCTGATGATGCAAGCTGCAAGGTTTTGCGAAACGTTAGTGAATATGTGTGCACAAACAGCAACAAAGCCAAATCTGCCTGCGTGTACTTGTTCTCAAGGTACTCAAGCAACACGAGCTACCAAAGAGCATAGCCAACGCGTAGATCCTTACTCGATTTCACAAGGTTAAAGCCAGAGAATGCTGGACGTTATTCTACAAAGACTATGCGGTCTAAGCCGAAATCCCTTTTTAATAAGAATAATTCAAGTACTCCGCGAAAGTCTCAAACAATATTTAACGAAGCTTGTCGATGATTTGCTTTGAAATTTTGAAGTTCATCACCAGTGTTATTTCTGACAGCTGGATCATCAAGATAATACACATTACCAACTCAGCTAGGACCAAAGTACGCGTAACTGAGACAGGAACATCGAATGAGTAACTAATACGGAACCTCCACTGAAACTATGACTTTGATGTGTACTATAAACAACAAAAGTACTTACTTGTTGTCTAGTTACGAAATTATGGATTGCATTATTGCATTTTCCATTTCGGCTATTCTTATGGTAAATAGTAGTTGTTCCTTTTCCAACTCATGTAATTGCTGTACAATTTTAGACAACCTGTATGTGTGAAGCGGCACCACAGCGGTAACATAGCACTTAGCACTTACCTAGTCGGAAACGTATAACATTTTAAAATCTGTCAATTGTATAGTTAGTACGATATCATTGCTTGTAGCGAAACTTGGTTGACTGGACATATTCAAACCGATTCCATAATCTATGCATTCGAGGATATAATGTATTTATACGTCGAGAAAAAGTTAACAAGAGGAGGTGGTCTTGCTTTTTATATTAATACATTACTGGCATTCTTTATTTTAAACCGCAATTATGATATTGAACAACTTTGTATACAAATAACCATCGAAAAACTAAATACGCATTTGGAGTAAGGAGGTTCTAACCCGCACAAACGTTTTTACCTAGACTTTATAAAGTCTCTAGAAACAACATTATCAACAATATTATCTATAAATAGACAAATATTCTGTTTTCCGTAATTTTAATATTGAAGATACTGGATATAGAAAGTGCTTCTTCATTATATACAACCCCTTTTAAATTATTTGATTAACCAACCATGGAACAATATTTATGACATTGATAATATTCATAGCACATTATATATATGTTTTTTGATAATCGCTCTATTCTTCTTAATCTGCATTCCCTAAGTACTTCTTCAAGATCCACTAAACCTCATGCACCATGGCTAACAAGTAAAATTAAAGATATTTCGTATTCTTGATAATGCCTTAAATCGGTTCAAGAGAACGAAAAATAAGGGAGAATTATTACAAACAGCTTATTAATCTCGCGGGAACCTCAAAAAAATTATACAAGAACGCGTATTACATTATTAAATTTAACAGTAGATTTAAATCTGTGTGAAAGGACTTTAACATTACTATGTCTAACAAACATTGCAAAAATGATCTGCTGACTAAGCTGCTTCACTGCAACAAAATTAATATTGGCAACTTATAAAAAAAAATGAACAATTCTTGTATTACTGGATTATTACCAGGCTTTAGACACAATTAAACATCGTGTCTTGCTTTCTGTATTTCATTATATTATACATACATTCGTTCTAAATGAGAGTAAAAATGTTTGTTTTCTATTCTATTAATTATGGTACCATCCGCTTTAATTTTTTGTAATATTTTAATTTCTCCCATTGATACGAAAGCTTTTAACCAATTTCAAATTACTTAGTGACCAGATGTGCACTTTCGAGGTATCGCTAGTTCCAAGTTCATTGATGATAATACATTATTGAAGGATACTACCTGATGTCCGTGCATAAGATAGGGTCCAAAATAATACTAAAAGGTCCTCTAACTATAAAAAAAGGTTTTCTTTAAGAATATTTCGATCGATCAAAGAAAATACCTTTCTTCAATCTATAATAGTAACGCATGTTGGATTGTGTTTATCAAAAGTGCCCAGAATTTTAATTACGTCAGCAATAGTATATTATATACCAAGGGACAACAGTGCATCATTTGATCCCGCGAGTGAAGTAATCACTCAAGGGATCAAAGGTACTTTGGACCCCAGGTATATACGCTTTTTTTTGCACTCCCGGATTACAAATCATGAAATAAATCTGATTTTGCTCGTTTTAAGATTTGTACGGTTATGGCCAAATAAAAACGACCACTACTTTGACATTCTATGTCATTTTCATAAATTTTGGTAAATCAGGCTTTTACTTGACAGTACCTGGACAATTTGAATTCTTAATGTCATTTTTAATTTTTATGTTTCTTAGGTGATTTAATATCAATTCACAATAAAGTACTGCCTGGTTTTATTTGGCCATAACTGTACGTTCGATTCGGAAAATGGATGGCTTAGGAAATGTAAATGAGTAACTAACGTAATGTTGTAAACAATGTCATTTTTAAGGACCAAAGTTCCACTTTTGATCCCTGAGGAATTAAATTCTTATTTAATCTCTCAGGGAGTAAAAGTGGCACTTTGGTCCCTCAAAATGACGCCTAAAGTAGGTCGTTTAGTCCCGGGAGTGCAAAAAAAATTTATTTGCCTTTATGGTACTCATTGACACTCAGTAAACAAGGTGCTGTAACCGGTTAATGTGTTATTTTAAATAATCTAAAATTTTTGGACAATACAGAAACTATTGCCATCAGCCTAAAGTTTTAAACTTTATTTTATCACCATTTTTTTGAAAAAGAATGACTTTGAAGATTTTTAAACAAATTTTAAACATTTTTCTTTTTGAATATTGTTGTTTGATAGGTAAGTTAATGAAACTACAACAACGCATTGAATCTATTCTACAACTTTTGTTGACATGCCGTAAATAGCTTTATTGTTGAAATTGCGTAATAATTCTGTCAATTTCATCCTCGCCTACTGGTATTTTGTCAAATCAGTTTGCTTAAGAATAATTATGAGAACAGCGCAACAGAAATTCTTTGTAATTTTTGTTCGATTTAGAAATCGTCTCATTAGTTGCATCTACGATATGAGTAAAATGGTTATTAAGGTCAGTAATATCAGAAGATATCTAATTAGTTTTTTTGAATTATATTACTATTTATTAGATTCGAAGCTGCTTTTATTTTAAAGGATGCATTCTTAATGCAGTTGCAGTATACTTTTCTTTTTGCTGCGGGAAATTGTCGTCTATAATCCCTCTTTGCATTTTTGTAAAATGCATCTACCTGACAATTCTCAAACACGTTTGTAGCAATAGATAAGGCATCTACCTTTTCCCTTCTATTTTGAGATAGTTAGTGAAACAAGTAAAAGTATTTTAATTTTAAATTATTTTTCTAAATGGTCAGTATAAGTGCAACTACAGAGTGATCACATAAATTTAATATCTACTTGGTTGTCAGTTCATATAAACATAATGTAAATTCATTCATAATCAACCAAGTAGAGCTCATATTTATTTGTGTTCTAGGTAAATTGCTCGAACGCAATTGCTCGAAAACGAATTGCTCGAAATCAGTTGCTCGAAAGTGAATTGCTCGAATGTAACTTTGCTCGAATGGCAAGTTTCTCGAACAGCAATTTCTTGATTATGTGTTGCTCGAAAAAACTAAAGTTTTGAAATAGCCTTAACTCGAATCAGTTAACATCAAATATAAAAAAAACACAAATTACAAATTATAACCTTTATTAATAAAAAATATGTTTAGGTATGTGATTAAGTTACAAATTATAAAAACCAAATATTATATGTTTTTTAATATGATATGTGCTATAACAGATATAATCATAGATATTGCTGTCATGTCCATAATTATTCACCGATCTTAAAAGTCTCTGTGCACTATCACGATATATTCGTCGACTTATGGTGTGTTGTTAACCGCTGACATATTGTTCTATCCGTAATTAGTTCAAACTCTGCTCCCTCTTTAATGCCGAAATAAATGTCCAGGTGTTAAAACCACATAAATTCGAGCCAAATATTTTCGAGAAATTGCGTTTCGAGGAATTTGTATTTCGAGAAAAGTTACATTCGAGCAATTTTATTTTCGAGCAATTGATTTCGAGCAATTGATTTCGAGCAATTGCATTCGAGGAATTTGCCGGAGACGATTTATTTGATCACCTAATAAAAGCTTAATGTATGTACCTGAAATGTATTGAATATAATTCGTTCTCACTTTGTTTTGTAATATTGTTCTCTGTCAGTAACCCTTTAGTTATGAAAAATGTCTACAATGGGCTTTTAACCAGTCAGATGGATGTACAGTGACCGCCAAAAGGTTGGGAAAAACTTTATACGTCAATAATTTGTGCTTGTCTAAGAACCTATTTAGCTCTTGTCATATATACCGAGTGGTTATTACTTACGTAGAAAATGGAGTTTCTCGAAATTGCCAAAATCCAAAAAGTGTTGTTTCGAAAATTAAGTAAGATTTCAATGAGATTTTTTTAGAATGTGTAATTTTTAGCTATCTGAACAATCTCAAGGCCAGACAATACTTATTTTGCTTCAACTTTCGCAAAAAATTAATTGTTCATTTTTTTAATATTTTTCAAAATTTCAAATACTTAATATAAAAATTTTTTTTATGTAAAGGCAAGCTAACTTGGTTTTGTTTCTCGTGTGAAATTAACTGATTTCATTTGATTTTTATTAGTTAGGTCGCGCGTTTTAAGCATAAAAAGCAACAAAAAGTGTGTTTGGGATAAACATTGTTCATTACCATTGATACTCACGTAATATAATGGCATTACGTTCTCTCTGGTATATATTTTTATTGTTCATTGAAATGTTAAACAGTGTTTAACATGATCGCGTCCTCGAGTATTAAGATACATTTAACATGCATTCACTCATTTAACATGCATGCACTCGCGTCCTCGAATGTTAAGATACATTTAACATGCATCCACTCATTTAACATGCATGCACTATAGCATAATCACACATATTCATGGTAGTCCGATTTCGATTTAGCAGTTTTTAGTAATTATTATTGATTCAAAATCATTGCCTCAATGAACAATAAACTAATGAACGCATTTCGAGGGGTAACCGTCTTAACATTTCTCACATAAATTGCCACTCTCGCTTCGCTGCGCTCGCTTGAGTGGTAAAAATATGCTCGAATGTTAAGACTGGGTTACCCCTCTTAATACGTTAATTACTATAAATCATTACATTTTCTTCCTAAATATAATTCGTAGTAGGCTCAACCCTTTCGCTCATGGCGTGTACTCCAGTATACACGTACTTTTATTTTTTATTTTTTATAAAAAGTTTTCTGCAAATTGCCGTCTGATTTATCTTACAGAGTTCTGTAGTCATTGCCAAATTAATTGATATGAAAATTGTTGCCATCTCTTGGCTAAAGGTCGAAATTATTAAGAATTAGTAATGGAAAGTTCTGTAAAATGGCTAACATCTTAGAGCTGGTAATATATATTTTTTTTATCAATTCCGGCTTTGTTATCAGTTTGTGCATTTTTACTGGACACAAACAAAGTGCATGTTTCAAGTGTATGAGGTTCGTTTATAAATTTATAGTGTAATTTTCATAGACTGTTTACTTCAAAGTTGTGTCTACTGGAGTACACACTGTGACACAACGTCTTCGAATTGGTAAGTAACTAACAAGTATTTTTTTTACGACCGACCAGAAAATATGCAGGTTCTGGAGAATTTTTTCGCCAGAAATTAACGTTTTGCCGGTCAAGATCGGAAAAGGGCATCAGGGATAGTATGTATACTATTTTACTCACAATTGATTTTTGTCATTATTTATTTAATTAGATAAGTTTCAAATCATACGAGTTTTCATCGAAGTTTATTAAGTCACTTTAACAAAGGAAACTGCGACGCTGTTGCTAAGTAATATGACAAGTTCATTGAAAGTGACGTTTAGCTAACCGGCAAAATCTTTCCCGGCTAGCTGGGAAAGTAAAGTAAACAATGACTCGATTCCCTACTGTTTTGAAGGTTAAAAACGTACCTATTATTAACCGATTGTGAGTAATAGTAGATTATATTATAAGTGAGAGAAATGCATCATTATTTGCGAGTGAGAATTTTGAATCGCGAGTGCCCCAGCACGAGCGATACAATTTCTCACGAGCTTATAATGGGATTTCGCTCACGACGTTTTATCTTACAGTAGCAATTCGTATGCCTAAACAGTTTGAGCCGTCAGAATATGTCGCAAAACAGACAATAGAAAATTAGTTACAGTAGCACCTATTACCATACATTATACAACTGTTTTCAGTGACTAAAATGAAGTTTTATTCATTAGTGAGTATAAAATACATTATACAACTGTTTTCAGTGACTAAAATTAAGTTTTACTCACTAGTGAGCATAAAAATCTTTTATACCCACTAGTGAATAAAACTTCATTTTAGTCACTGAAAACAGTTGTATAATGTATGGTAATAGCTGCTACTGTAAGATAAAAGTTTTTATCTACGACTAATAAATAATACATACATTACATATGTAGTTTTTACTATATAATGCCATATATTAATCCCTCGTCATTATTCCCTCTTGTGCTTCAATCACAAAATTTCTCAAATTAAATAATACCATGGAAACAAAATACACAAACTCTAAAGTGTCAAAAACAGTTGTGTTGAAATTTATTTACGACTGTCAAATAAAAAGCGTAGTGTTTGTGTATTTGTATTGAGATGGATAAAAATGAAAAGTCTATTACTTGTACATCTCCCGAAATTGTACTACAAGCTGCAGCAACAACATCTACCTTGCTACTGGAAAAATTGAAGTGCATTTATAATAAAAGGTACGCAAGCTTCAACGAATGGCGTCTTCGAAAGAACACAAACTCATTTTCTGAAAATGTCCTGTTGGTCTATTTTGCTGAATTAAGTGCAAAATACAAATCATCTTCGTTGTGGTCATTTTATTCAATGCTTAAATCTGTGTTGAGAGTAAACCATGATATACAGTGTGTCCAAGATAAGGAGGGCCAGTATGGGGATCTCGGTAATGGTAAGAGATACAAATTTGGTTAAATGGGAAGAAAGTTGCGCAATTAAAGGACTAACAAAATGACGTCTAGAAATCCTTGATATGATTTTTCGTTTTTGAATTATTTCAAAAAAACCGAATTTTTGGATTTTCTTTTTTATTTTTTTCTGGCGTTAATATTAAAGTTAGAGCGAAACTGATTAAACTTCTTTATAGCAACTTTTAGTGGACTTAATTATTACTTTATCAATTTTTTTATCCGACGTTTCGTCTTCGAGAAACCATCATCAACTTCATTTTTTTAAATACGGTCCTGCATTTTTGATGCCAAATTTGCAAATCCCTTGTTACTCTAAATTCAAAAATGTACCACATATTATGGTTTAATTACGTTTCGAGCTTTTTTCTGATCATCATCAGAAAATTTTTTAGATACGGACCTGCATTTCTCATAATTTTGTAAAAATAAGTTCATACAGTAAGTTAGGCCTTTTTACATGCCGTTAAAATATTAAAATGCACATCATAATGTCATAATTCTGATACATTAATTTAATAACCAACCAATAACTATTAACAATAAACAACAAATAAATGAACAAAAGATAGGCAGAAAGAATGAGAAAACGAGCCTTGAAACAATGTACTAGGTATTTAACGTTTTGAAATAGAAGAAGAACTTAGAAGATTGGTTCTTGAAGCCTTTCAAAGTATAACGCCAGTATTGCTGAATACTGTTTTAGATTCTACAGTTAGATGCTATTTATGCATAGAGAATGATGGCAACCTTTTTGAATACCTTCTGTAAATTTAATACCTATTAAATGGTTTCGATGTTCGTTTTGTTATTCTTTCTGTCTATCTTTTGTTCATTTCTTTTTTGTTTACTGTTAATAGTTATTGGTTGGTTATTAAATTAATGTATCAGAATTATGACATTATGATGTGCATTTTAATATTTTAACGGCATGTAAAAAGGCCTAACTTACTGTATGAACTTATTTTTACAAAATTATGAGAAATGCAGGTCCGTATCTAAAAAATTTTCTGATGATGATCAGAAAAAAGCTCGAAACGTAATTAAACCATAATATGTGGTACATTGTTGAATTTAGAATAACAAGGGCTTTGCAAATTTGGCATCAAAAATGCAGGACCGTATTTAAAAAAATGAAGTTGATGATGGTTTTTCGAAGACAAAACGTCGGATAAAAAAATTGATAACGTAATCATTAATTTCACTAAAAGTTGCTATAAAGAAGTTTAATCAGTTTCGCTCTAACTTTAATATTAACGCCAGAAAAAAATAAAAAAGAAAATCCAAAAATTCGGTTTTTTTGAGATAATTCAAAAACGAAAAATCATATCAAGGATTTCTAGACGTCATTTTGTTAGTCCTTTAATTGCACAACTTTCTTCCCATTTAACCAAATTTGTATCTCTTACCATTACCGAGATCCCCATACTGGCCCTCCTTATCTTGGACACACTGTATATCTGGAAAAATATGGCAAACTACGGACATTTTTAAAAAAAAAATCTGAAGGATTTGAAGGAAAGAAGTCTTCCACCCAGACCCCCGAACAAATTAGGGAATTTATTGACAAAGCACCTGATAAAGTTTTTTTTTTACATAGGCCTAACTAATCCATTCCAAAACTAATATTTTTAATTTGCTTTAGGTTATATTAATTATTGGAATTATGGGCACATGCCGCTCAAACGAGCTTTATGAAATGAATATAGAAGACGTGAAAGATCTCAAAACACAGTTGTTAATAGCAATACCCAAAATTAAAACTAAAATTGTACGAACATTCACCATAAACAGTACGTTTTACAATATTGTAAAGAAGTACATCGATCTCGGTTCGTCACATGTAAAAATCAATTCATTCTTTCTAAATTATGAAAAATCTAAATGTACAATACAAAGTATAGGAAATTGCCAAATATTTAAACTTTCCAAACCCAAAAAGTTATACCGGCCACTGTTATCGCAGATCATCTGCCACTCTGTTCATTAATGGAGGAGGCGATATAACTGAATTAAAGCGTCATGGAGGCTGGAGTTCGACACAGGTAGCTGAGGGTTACATTGATCAGTCTATAAGAAACAAGACAACTACAGCAGATACTATTGCTAAACAAATAAATAGTAATGAAGCCTCTTCTTCCTTTACAGCAATCGAAATTCCAAATATTTGTATTGGAAATTCTTCCAAAGTTATTCATAGTTCACGACCAGCTCAGTTTATTAATTGTAATATTACTAATTTTAGTTTTGTTAAAAAATAAAGTTGTTCTTCATTGAAAATCTCAAATTAATATAAATTAATGAAGCTTCATAGAAAAAAAATACACAAACTCTGTGAAGTGTCAAAAATGGTTGTGTTGAAGTTTGCATTATGTTTTATGTCAGTAATTATATTAGTCGTAGATAAAGTAGAGTATACTATTCGCAATAATGACTATTATTACCTCTGAATGTTACTCCCTCGCCGCTTACGCGGCTCGGTTCGTAACTTATTCCTTGGGAATAATAGCTGTCGTTATTGACTCGTTGTATAATTTCTGACTTGTTAAAAGGTCATTACTGTCGTCTGAACTGACTCGGTAAATGAGTCTTTACAGGCCAGGTGCCTGTAAAGTTTTACTGTCGTCTGAACTGACCGGTAAATGAGTCTTTACAGGCCAGGTATGAACTCGGATGTCGTAAAATAATATTGTACGATACATGACCGCAATGTGTTTTGCAGGTCTCTCCTGCGGCTCACCGTTGGTTCGACCTGCAAAACACTACATTCCGGTCTTGTAACGTAAATTAGTATTTTATGCAATACTAGATCGAATTGTTTTTATAAATACCATACAGAACAATAAAAGTTATCATATGTAGTTTTCCCATTGGTTTTTTTTTTGCTGAGGATCAGTTATAATTTTCTACATCGCTGACTCATAGTGTGCACTCCAGTACACATTATTGTTTTCCTAAACCGTTCAGCCTTCAAATATGCAACAACCGGTAAAAATTAAGAAAAAAATGTAACAAATAGATGGTATAATTAAAAAAAGTCTACAATTTAAAGAATAATTGTTGAGCGAAAGGCTGAATCTATCATTTTAATTTTTTTTTCCGTTATAATCCCAATGCAAGAAAATAGAACTCGTCCTTTGGATTAGTTGTATTTTCAGCTTTGGGAGTATAACTCATAATATTCATCAAAAAACCATCGATAATAAGCGTACTACTTATTATATTACCCCTGACAATAAATTAAATTGGGAAACACATATAAGAAATTTAATCACATCATGCCAAACAGACATAAATCTAATAAAGACCGAATAAATCATGGGGAGCGGACACAAATTATATCCTACTTATATACAAATCACTCATAAGGTAAAAAATAGACTACGGTTCTATAGCGTATAGATCAGCCAAAATATCACTTTTGAGGCAAATAGAAATAACGCACCGCACTTGGAGGGTTCCGAACAATCCCGATAGAAAGTTTGTACTACGAAGCCGGTGAGCCCCCCGTTATACCAAAGACCAAAATATCTAAGTCTTACTTTCGCCACGAAGATTGCTTCGCAAACAGAGAATCCCATTTATAAAAACACCTTTTCCAATAGATTCAACAACATCTACCAAACAAAGAAAAGAACAGTTCCACCATTCTACGAACGACTAAATAAATATACGTCTGAACTCAACATAAGTCCTCTCTATTGTTGCAATACCACCTCCTTGGACTATATATAAATAGCCGAATCTGCGACACTACTTTAACTGGTTATAACAAGGAAGAGACCAATCCCAACCTAATCAAGACACTCTTAAATGGCATCCTTCACAATTTCCGCGACTGGACACAGATATACCGATGGGGCCACAATTATATATAACAGCAATGAGATAACATGAACAAGAAAATAACATGTATTGCTTGAGTAAGAAAGAGATAAACATAGTAGTAAATATTGGAGTAGGCATGACGCTTATTTTAATTATGACGTAAGTCAACTAAACATGCCTACTAAAATAATTTTATCGTATGGTCATCTCTTTCTTACTAAAGCATTCTATTTTGTTGTTCATGTTATCTTATTGCTGTTATATATAATTATGGCCTCTTCGTATACAGATTCTTCAAAAACGGAAAACGGAAGCGAGGTAGCAATCGTAACCCCAATAGAAACTATAAAGGCAAAACTTCACAGAATGCAAACAGCCGGCAAAGAAGTAAAGTTCATAGGGATCCCATCCCACATTGACATAACAGAAAACGAAGCTGCAGACAAGGCGACAAGAAGAGCAATTAGTGACCCAGATGCCTAAAATGTGACAAAAGTTGTACCGCATGGACTATATAGCATCCTTAAAAAAAAGGTCGCAATATCGGCAGAATAGATGAAAACGATCCCAGTCCAAACTGTATAAAACCAAGAAATCTGTTGGACGGTGGACACAAAACACCCACAATAGAAGAATCGGACACTTCGTTTTCGCATGGCGACCTTGTAACACCAAAATTATTTATATTATATACCACGGCAGCTACCTTTGCGGAAGCAGGTATTAGGTTAAATAAAAGTCAGGTTGAAGGGTAACTTGAATTTAATCTAGTTGTTGTTAGTATTTATTAGACACGGTTTTATTAATGCGAAAAGACGTTAAATATGAAAGTTAATACTTATCTGTTCTTTTATTCGAATTGCTCTAAACACTGGCGAATCCAATCCTCACGATAAGTTGTTATATAGGCGCTCCTCGGAACGTGCAGCATCTTGGTTTCATTTTTGGAAAACGACCATTAGGACGCCGCTGGATGGGTGGATGCCGTTGAAATTTATTTGCACGTGGCTTCAAATTTGACCCAAACTAGAAACCTTCACGCCACTAATTAGTGAAGTTTAAAAACAACAAAATTATTCTTGTCGGTTGGTCGGTTTCTAGTATTTCAAAAGATGATTTAGGGTGCTTAAAACATGATTGTGAGCAACCCTCCAAACAATTTAGGTGCCGCACAAATGCGTGTGCTTTCTTATTAGACGGCTTGGGCAAAAGTGCCGTGAAACACGGGTATAGAAATTTCGGGCTAGATTGAAGTTCATAGCTGAAGACGTGCAGGCACCCAAGTAGGTGTGCAGACCTTATACTTCCATATATGTATGTGGTAATTGAATACTGTTGAATTTTAATTATTTTTATTGCAACATGATTGACGTGGTCGGGTTACAAGTCAATAAAAATAGGGCGCCGTTAGAGCAATTGGAGCTATGACACAATGCCCACTGGTCACAAACCCCAACTCAGAATTTGGTCATAACGCCCAACTTCGATTCTGGTCACAACGCCCAACTTGGTCACAACGCCCAATTTTGATTTTGGTCACAACGCCCAACTTGGTCATAACGCCCAAAAACGATATTGGTCACAAAGCCCAACTTGGTCACAACGCCCACCGACGCCTGATATAGGAGAGAGCAATCGACACCACTGAAACCACATTTTTGGTCATAACGCCCAACTTCGATTTTGGACAGAACGCCCAACTTGGTCACAACGCCCATGGTCGATTTTGGTCACAACGCCCAACTTGGTCACAACGCCCAACTTTGATTCTGGTCACAACGCCCAACTTGATCATAACGCTCAAGTTTGATTTTGATCACAACGTCCAACTTTGATTTTGGTCATAACGGCCAACTTTTTTTGAAGCACATTTTCATAGAAATTTCGGGCTAGATTGAAGTTCATAGCTGAAGACGTGCAGGCACCCAAGTAAGTGTGCAGACCTTATACTTCCATATATGTATGTGGTAATTGAATACTGTTGAATTTTAATTATTTTTATTGCAACATGATTGACGTGGTCGGGTTACAAGTCAATAAAAATAGGGGAAGTGTCTAAAACGATCCCCTTAAGCCAAAATTCATATAAAAAATACACAATGCACTTATTTCTCTAAAACGAAACTATCATTCAGAAGCTTGTTCATTTACCTACACATTGGGTTTAATTAAATGTTGCTACCTGATGGAATATAATTTTTAATTAATATTTATTTAGAGGTCTACAAAAGGATCATTTTGTACACATGTGTGTATAAAATGATCCCCAGGGGGGTACAAAATAACAAAATAATCCCCTAAGAAAAATATTACATAAGAGGTTAAGTTATAAATTTTTATTGAAAATAAAGACAGAATAGATAATATATAAACTTAAACATATTTATGACCCCAAAACCCAAGACATAAAACGACTTAAGTAACTTCTTATCTACTACTTCTTCATTTTAAATGTTTACCTAACAAGGAGTGATCAGATAATGGTTACTTTAAAAATTACTTGGAATGTCTGCATTGAAGACTATTAACTGTAAACCTATAGCAACTGAATAATATTTTACAATGTTGCCGGAGGTACTGTTGTTGACAAAATTATTACTTGCACACTCGAATTCGTTCGGTAAACAACAAAGTCATCTATTCCAGGCATGGTTATGAATATATCGAAGCAGAGCTCATACGGTAATTACCTCGTAAAATAAGCTGATCAGCCGATAAACCAACCACGCAATGATTTCATATCTAAAACGCTAAAGTATCATATGATTATCGAATTGTCATCAATAAACTGCTTAAAACCGAGCCTGTGCTGTGTTATCTAACCCTGCATATAAATATGCAGTTTACTAGAACACCAATGCATTCAATTTGAGTAGAGGGCTGATGCATTTCAGCATGATTGGAGAGAAATAATCTATTGAAACTTGGGGTAATTTAAAATTGTATACGAAATTATATATCTGAAAAATACAACTAATATTTTATCAACCGTTATTTATTAATGCATTCCTTACAAGGTTATCATACATATGCACTAATTGTGTTAGGTATAAAATTATAAAAAAGATGTCCACCAACTGTATTTTGAAATTCATAAGATAGCAGAATAGCAGTATAAAAAAATGGGCATTTGTCTGTTGCTAGCTATTAAAATCTATTTAATCTTGATCTCTATATTATGTTAACTCTGTAAAAGAGTAGCCGCAAACAAGTTTAATGTCAGTAATTTACCTTGCTGGGCTAACATATCCGTTTCAGCTTTGATAATAGACTCTGCTGCCGATAATTTAACTCGCATAATAGGTAATTTTATTTGTGTACTTATAACTCCCCGAAATGCAGGATTCACTTTGCTCAAAACGTGCAACAGGATTATTTGCGATTACTTCAATCTAGGTACATTCCCATACTGATGGTTTGTAATAAATAGCAACTTCATTCATTTAGTTTAATTTGGAATTTCAGCGGCAATCCCAAAGTACACTACAGTGTTACGGTTTAAGATTACAATAAAATTATGTCAATTGCTTCTTGATTGTAATATTCGCAACGGCGAGGTGAAGATGCAAGAATTCTTAAACTTTTATAACCAGAGTGACATGACAGTAATTTTTAATATCTAAATTGTATAGACTTAATAATAATTCTAAAGTTCTCAATTCCATCTGTTTGTCTATCTGTTGCCGAAACCGAGAAAATTTCAGTAAAATATATACAGGCTGAGCACTTTCAAAAATAAAATGTTGCTTATTTTTGCTTTAACTCAAGCACTTACTTAAATAAAAGTAATATATTGCACGTAGATCAGGTTCTTTCCCTTGCCGAAAAAGGGCATATTTTAGACCCAACATATACAGGATGAGCACCTTAAAAAATAACTCGATTTTTATTTTTGCTTTAACTGAGAAATAGATAAAAGTAAGAAGTTTCACATAGCTCAGGTTTTACCCTTGACGAAAACGGGGCTCAACAGATACATGATAAATGTTGTAACTGACAAAAAGAGGCGGCGAATAAGTGCGTTGTGTTTAATGTAGCTGCATCGCAGAGATCTGAAAGTTCCAGCGTGGCAGCGTGTTACGAACGGTTGGTCTACTGCCAAGCGTTGAAATGGCATTTGCAGGCGCTAAAGGTCGAATCCGCCGATAATTTTAAAATTGATGTAATTCGCATTACCAAGTGGTTCCCTTTATTGTTTCAGTATTATTAGGAACGTTAATATATTTTTACCCCTAGTTTCCTTTAATTTTTTTAAATTGTTTAATGTCACAAAGTTCACTTCCGAAGGAAGTTCTGAGTAAAGCCCTTCACAGATTTAAAGAAGAAAATTACAAATAGTGCAGAAGAATTTGCATTGCATTTAATTTTGAAGTGAATAATTTCCATTTTGGGGGTTCCTAGGTTATTTGGAAGAATTTGAGATCACTCAGCGTCAAACGGTCACCAAATTTGTAATGAACTTGAGGTATATGTGGCCATCATGCCCATTACATATATAATATCCAATATCTTGGAATTAAAACATATAATTAAGGAGTAAATATTTCAATACGTTGTTTTACATTTTGTATATAGAAATTCACAACTATTTCCATAACAACCAGATATAATATTGCAGTGGCTGACCAAAGGTCACTGCAGTACCACGTATTCAGAACGACCTTGAAAGCAATATTCTTTCGTCATATTTGAAGGAAATTGGGCTTTTACTGCAGCACGACTAAAAATCAGGTCAACGAGACATCACATCGAAATGTAGCAAACATTTCACCACAAGGGTTTTGACTGTGCTGGTCCTAAAAACAGGTTTAAGCTAGAAATTAAAATGTTTGTGTAATTTTTAATGTATTTTTGTGTGTATTTCACCTTATTTTGTTTTCTTTGATTTTGAATTTCAGGTAACTGTAATATATGAATTTAGCAAATAATATGGATTATTATTAACAATGGAATATCGTCTCCGTGGGCAACCAGCGAAGACTGTATATATGGGTTTTTCAAAAAATTACGAGCTCTCGAATTTTTTGCCGTTTTAAATAAACCCACCTAGTTTGGTTTGTAAATTTGCAAATTCAAATGTTGAATGACAATTAAATGTGAAGTTGTCAATTGTTTTAAGTTTTATTTTATCGGCTAAGTATAAATCAAGGGTTCGCCTACCTGCATAACTGTGAAAATTAAAGGAAGATACAGTATTTGGTGCTCCAATATTCATTTGAACCAAGTAAGCTGTCAACTGAAGATCAAGTTGACTTCATTTTGGTGACGGCAAAGTGATTCAAGAGCATCATTGGCGTGCAGTCTCTGGGATGGTTTAACTACGGGTGGGAACAATATTGTATGGCTATGTCTAGCTCTCGATAAACCTTGGTAAATGTTTGTCTTTACAAAATGATACAATTCAACTCAGTGAGGCGTAAGCATTTTATCATCTCAAACTGTTCTTTATATCCAGCCCTTATAAATCCACGATAATACCGTAATGCTATGTGCATATGGTCAGCATTGTGGATTTACCCTGAATTTGCTCGTTTGAAGTAGTCTCATTTTGGTGCATACATATTTTTTAAATGAATTTGCTGTAGACATCCTAGTACTGAATCTTGCACATTTATCAACATAAAGAATAAAAACTCAATCACTACGTGTCAATGTTTAATATCGTAGCATATTTATACGACGCAGCTAACTTGAAGATGTAATTTTTATTAAGAACGCCGTATCATACCAATATTACATGTTCAATATATCTGTATATGTAATAAAATAGCATATAATAGACTACGCCATACTAGTGGTAGAAAATGAGGACGATTTGCAGAGATTACTATATAGATTTGACAAAAAATGTAAAAAGTTTCATATGAATATATCTACCAAAAATACAAAAACAATGACAATCACTAAAGATCCAGTGAGATGTACATTAAAAGTGGAAAAAATAATTGTGGAACAAGTAATTTAAACTAAATACCTGTGGGTGCTGTTGACTAGCAATCGTCAAATAGAAAATGAAACCAAGGGTCAGATAATGAAGGTTAATAGAGTTGTAAGCTGCTTGTATGAAATTATATGGTACAACAGGTTCATTGAGCAAAAAAAGTGTGCAATATATAAAAGTGTCGTGAGACTCGTTGTATCTTATGTGGCGGAAACAATACGAGACATGAGCAAAATAAAGCAACAACGTGAAAGAGCAGAAATTAAGGTACAACGAAGGATACTGTGAAAAACAAGAATGAACAGAATCCTCAATCGAAATATAAGGGAAAGTTGCGACATTTCAAATATATCAGATTGAATCATAGATAGCATAAATCAGTGGAACGAACACATGAACAGAATGATTGAAGGAATCACAGCGAAGAAGGTCCACTATAGTCCACTCTGTAGAACAGGGCTGTCCAACATGTAGCCCGCGGGCCGCATGCGGCCCGCCAGGATATTTTTGCGGCCCGCGGATCAAATTCCCCCTTGAGTCCACCAATCCTGATCCTGTCCTCTCCTTTTCTACCTGGGCCCTCCGGTCTGACACGCTGAACTGTCTAACGGAGTAGGCCTCCAACCTTTACCAGACCAGGCTTCAAGAGATATGACGTGTTGTACTGTCAGCCCGAGAAGTTAAAATTTTCCGCAAGAGCAAGACCGCTAGACTTCGATTTTATCTTGATTGTTAAACTTTCTTGGAAAATCGAATCTCTGAGGCTTTAACCCTGTCTTAATACGCTGTACTGTCTTGCAGGGCTAACTGCTTAAAAGCCATTTCCGACCGCCTAATTTTTAAACGCAAATCCCGGCGCCCTGAGAGGTGAAATACTCCTCATAACCTCATTTTACTAATATTTAAACCTGTAATCTGTAGCAATCGCAGCCTCTACCCCGCTTGTGAGCGGCTAGAGTCCTGTAGCCGGCCTTCATAAACTCACCTGTAGGGCCCTTCTTTGGTCATTAAAAGGCGAATTTCTGGACTTTCGATTCCGCAGCCCGCAAATTCCCTACCGGGGGAATGTCAACATCATTTTTCCGGCTCAAGGCGAAAAAATTCCATCTGCAGGATTTGACTCCGCGTTCGCTCCAAGAACAACGCCTAGCCGTCGTAAGTTACCAACAACCACCAGGATTTAGGCACTAACGCCCGCCCCAGTTAACCATTAAAATCGCTAAATTCAACGGAAAATTACAGCTTAAAATCACTGCTGAGTGGAAGGTCAAGTTTGCAGAAACAAAAGACCTACTCAGCCCATTTCCCGAAGAGTCGGCGTGCGTACCGGCGGACTACCAATAGGGACCCGTAACACTCGCCGGTGCATAGGGTTGCAGCTCGACCCACGAAACCAGATACCGTTCCAGAAGAACATGTTAATTTTAAATAATGTGCAACTCAGAGTTATTTTTAATTAATGATTGTAACTAGCTAAAAACATTATATTTGTTTTGGTAATTATCTGGTGTTTTACCTAATCAAATATATATTTGAGTAAACGTATTTCTCCGATTTGAGCTTAACCCGGGGGGTAAATCTTTGACGCCCTTAGTAAGGGGGTGAAACGTCACATCTCTATACGTAAATTTACATTAATTGATGTAATTTTTTTCCTTTGTCAGTATCTTAAGAACGGAAAGGAATTAACTTAAAGTGAATATAGATTTTTTGTTTAAAATCACTTCCAGAACATACGGTGTAAGTTTGTGGGTTGCCTCAGGGAACACCCTGTATATCTCTTTTATGTTTCAATGATTTTTGTAATGTAACGTAAGCTTCTTGAATAAATTAAAATTAGTATTGAAATATACACGTTTTAAATTTATTACAAATCACTCACAAAGTCGCATACGACACATTTTAGGATGCGGCCCTCACAACCTTAAAATTTTTTACAGTGGCCCTTGGGCCCCTTGAAGTTGGACAGCCCTGCTGTAGAAGAAGATCGATAGGACGACCGAGATTTTATTGGTTAAACGTACAGGGTGTTCCATTTTGGATGATATTACGGGTTATCTCACTTACGAGTAAAGATAGAGAGTTGCGGTTTTCGCAATACCTTGCTACTTTTTTATAAAAAGAAAGATGGTATAAACAAAATATTCATAGCCCTCTTCGTTTCTGAGATACAGGGCAAAATTGAAAATATTGCAATTTGGGACCCCCTCGTATCTCCGTTATCCTTTAACATATCGCAAAGCTAAAAACTGGATCTTATATAGTTTTTTACGTAGAATCCAGTGGCGTAGTCATATTTTTGCTGTGAGCTGTCAATTTTTAGCTATAAATCAAACTTATGTTTTTTTTTAAAGGGACATCCTGTATATTTTTTTTCGTTTGATTGGAAATTTTATAAGATTTACAAAAATATATAATACATGATATGTATTTTAAATAATAAACTTAAAATTTATAATTTCGCAAAATGTGTCCCTATACAACACTCTTGGTGAGTATAGTATAAGTATTAGTAGGCCGTGATTATTAGAACAATGGAATAATCATTTGCTAAGCCCTTGTCAAGACCTGTCTGTTTGCAAAATTTATATTTTCTGTGTAATATTGTATTTTTTACGATGGCTGAAAATGAAAATTATCAACATTTTGAAAAATATGACATGTTAGTCTGCTTTATACAGAGCAATGAAAACTCCCGTGAAGCTTCCCAGCTATATTTCAATAGGTTTGTTTGAATATTTATTTACCCTTTGAAGTATGTGGGTTTATTTTTTATTTAAATATCATTTTCATTTATAGATATGCAGAAAGAAGGCAACCTGGTCTTTTAATGTTTTCCCGAATAAAGAAAAATTTGATAGAACATGGAACATTTATCCGGCACCGACCAAAAACGTATAATAAGGAAAATCGCGATACGGACGAAGTCAACGTTTTGGCATGTGTAGAGGCAACGCCTTCACAATCATGTAGAGTTCTAGAGCAGGAAGTTGGTGTTCCCAAGACGCGGGTTCAAAGAATATTGACCAAATATAAATTTAGGTCATACAAGATTAAAATCGTACAACATTTGCATCCTGGTGATGCAGAACGACGTTTACTGTTTTGCAACTGGTATTTGGAACAAATTCGTATTGACAACAACTTTGCCAGATCTATAATATGGTCCGACGAGGCCTACTTTTCCAGTGGGTATTTTTAACAGGCATAATACTAGGCATTGGTCCCAAGAAAATCACCATGTGATATTCGAAAGAGAACAACAGGGTCGATTTGGATTTAGCGTGGCTTGTTTTATTTTGGGGCGACAAATACAATACAGAATTCATGAAGGCAGTCTTTCAGGAGACAGATATCTTGAAATTTTGGAAGATGTTATCCCTGTGTTACTAGACAATGTCCCTTTAGCTCATCTTAACAGGATACATTTCCAACAAGATGGTGCGCCCGCTCACAATGCCCGAATTGTTCAACCTTTTTTAGATAATAATTTTCCGCAAAAATGGATCGCTACTAATGGACCAATTAGATGGCCTCCACGGTCGCCCGACCTATCCATTCTAGATTTTTTTCTATGGGGTTACTTGCAGAATAAGGTTTATAGTACCCGTCATCGGACAATAGATGAACTACGTAATGCCACCAATGCGGCATTTCAAAACTTGCAAGGACGTTCCATAATTATTTTAAATGCTTTAAAAAGAATAACCACATTATGTCAACATTGCGTTCGAGAAAATGGCAACCATTTTGAGCAGTTCTTTTGATGTGAAAATCTATTAAGGGGTTAATATCGAGGTTAATATTATGTTAATATTAAGATGAAAAATTAAAAGTTTTGTTTAGTTTTATTCTTCCTTAGTGTATAAAATTGTTCAGAGCTTACTTAGATTTAACTTTTTTAAATTTCTATGTTTGTGATATTCTAATATAACTAAGTCAAAGCCTACTAATACTAATGCTATATAATACAAACTATGATATTACGCAAGTATATGGATATTTTGTAAAATTATAAATTTTAGGTTTACTATTTAAAATACATATCATGTATTATATATTTTTGTAAATCTTATAAAATTTACAATCAAACGAAAAAAAATATACAGGGTGTCCCGTTAAAAAACATAAGTCTGATTTATAGCTAAAAATTGACAGCTCACAGCAAAAACATGACTACGCCACTGGATTCTATGTAAAAAACTGTTTAAGATCCAGTTTTCAGCTTTGCGATATGTTAAAGGATAGCGGAGATACGAAGGGGGTCCCAAAATGCAATATTTTCAATTTCGCCCTGTATCTCAGAAACGAAACGGGCTATGAAGATTTTGTTTAGGCGATCTTTCTTTTTATAGAAAAGTAGCACAGTATTGCAAAAACTTCAACTCTCTATCTTTACTCGTAAGTGAGATACCCCCTACTATCATCGAAAATGGGACACCCTGTACAGCTTAATAGCCTTAGAAAAAGAGGGAGAAGATGTATTTAACATATAGGGTGATTTGAAAGTACGGTAATTAAATTTAAGGATAGTTAGAGGATATCAAACAGAATAACTTTCCAGAATAAACTATACGTCAGAAATTAATAATAATTGCACAAAAAAATAATACATTAAGGCCCGATTCTACAAACCAAGGATAAAGTTATCCGGGGAATAAATACCCTAGAAACGATTATTGTAACAAATAAAACTATGACAATTATACCTCGGATAGCTTATTCCAGGTATATACTTGCATTGTAGAACCGGCCCTTAATCACTTAAACTGATTGACGGTCACTGGAAAGAATTTCTATAAACATATAAGGTTGCACATATGGTTGCGATAAGCTCGAATTCGGATAAAATACAGAAGCAAATGGTATTTAAGAAAACGGTTAATTCTTACCTGATTTATCTAATAAACGTTTTGGTGTTAGGCAGTGGTTCTCAAAAGTGTGGACCAAACCCAAATGCATTTTTTTGCATACGTGATACATTTTTGGTGAATTGTATTTCTACTGAGGTCAGTATATGCTCATTTAATTTAATGACATACTTATGAATCAACCTATATTCATGAATTTTCGTAAGTTTATAATTAGAATTGGTATTTTGTGTTATTAACTTAAATACAAACAAAAATAAAAATAAGTACTTAAATATAATTTTAATCCATTTTAGTTTTATCCATTTTTGGTCATACATATGTTTAAGAAACGATGTGATAAGCTAATGACATAATTTAAATTGCTGTAAGGTAATATTTGCACAAAGTTCGTATTTATCACAACATACCACCGATTAATATCAAATTCCAGGACCAAAAGCCAATATTCAGGTCGGCATTACGTCTTTTTCCAGCATAAAGGCGTGTACTAAATGAAATGCATACACGTAAAGAAACATAAATTATACTCCAATTTAAGCGAAAGAAACAAATGATTTCTCTTGAGTGCCTTTAGACAGCCTGTCGGAATTATAAACTGCTCTTTTATTATTTTTTATTTACGCCCACCCTGGGGGACTGCTGTGCAGACACCGGCGGAACGGGAACTATAATTGACGTGGAAGGAATGCAGGAGGTATGGAAAATAAGATAAGAATTGCATGATATGTGAAATTTCAAATGTGTGAATGGCATGTAAAAAAATCGCACGTAAAGCTCAGCGCCTCGCCCGAATTCGTCCTCTTCCCTCTTGCGGTGTCATTTGGGCAAAACGTAAGGAAAATTTTCGCACAGTCTTATGTACATCAAGGGAAATACAACAAAGATTTGGCTTTCCTTAGAAGAATAACAACTACATGTAGACTGTAACAAAATGGGCCTTGTTTACAGCTTAACACATTTAGAAAATGAATTATACGCCCGTATACAGGAACCCGGAAAGGAGCTGATTATTTATGATGTATTTTCCCTAATTTACATTTTTCTTGGCTTAAAATGTAAGTACCATTAAATTTTATTAACGTTCGCATTCTTCTTTAAGTAGATGAAGATGAAATTTTAACGGTCATGAAAAAATTAAGAAGGTGGAGGAGCACATAAAGGAACGTAGCAAGGGTTTTATAACTTGGGCATTTACGCAAAACTAGTAAAGAGTACTTTATTTATAGACCCATTAGCTTATTTTATTACAAAGCTTTCTAGAATATCACTTTGAATAATTAGACTGCTGTGCAGGGCCCGCGCAAGAAGAGCTTTTAGCGATTGATCTCGAGTTAATGACGACACATGTACAACTGCTGCGACGTTTAGACTAATTAAGTCGGCGGCCTTCGCCCACTGCGATCAGTTAATTTTATCGGAAAAAATCTGCCACTCTCGGGAAGAGGAACATAAATTTGTAGGCGTCCGCCGTAACTGCATTCTACTGATTAGCTTTGATTTATTGCGTTTATGTAAGGGATTTGTCTGCCCTTTTGAGTAATAAACAATAAATTATTAACTTCTTCCCTCCGGTTAAGTTTCGTTCTCATTTAATTATTGCCGTTATACGGCAATTAAAAAATACACGAAAGTAAAGTCAATTCCCTAACGAGCACATTGTCACTGAAGCATTTGTTCTTTTCATTGTGCATTTATAAATGCCTATAAATACAATTAACATTGAATGCTACAAGTTTAAACTTAAATAATTTAAATCATTTAATCATCGCAGACAATGACTGCCACAACCGTTTTACTTAGTACTAATTAATGTAGGTATTTGCTGTTCCATGTTACTATGTTATTTTAACAAAAAATCAGTAGTTATATTTTTTATTCTAGTAAGCATTACTGAAAAATAGAACGCAAAATATAGTTTTTCTACTCATGACATTGAAATCAGTCATTTTGACATTGATTCCGGTGGTTGAAGTTGCATTTCAACCACTAGAGATTGAAATGCTCGGACTACCAGGATTTCAAACTGTTTGACGTTCAATTGATGACAAGAGAAATGTCACTTTATGTTTAATTTTTTCTAAAGGGCATGAATTTGTTAAAATGAGTGAAAATTCGTAGAAAAAATAGTATATGTAACTCGTGGCTGATAAAATTTCAACGTCTCGAGTTACTTTTTTCAACTCGCTTCGCTCGTTGAAAAAAACCACTCTCAACGTTGAAATTTTATTTCAACCACTTGTCCCATAATATACTATTAATTGTAGTTACAATAGCAATACAGCAATTTATTCCCAGGTAGCCTTATGGAAACAAATATTTCAGTGAAATTAAAGCTATTACAATTATTACGATAATATTATTACACATGGATAAATTTGGTTCCACATTCAATTATTATCGTTGTAAATGCAAACATATAAAATTGGAATATCTGCTTGAGCAAATTCAAGGTTTTTAGCTTTTTACTTCAATCACACGTAAATAATTAGAAGCATTGAGCAAATCAACATACTATTTATGAAAGGTTCTATACAGATACACAATTTTCGTAACAACTACAGTACAGGACGGCAGTTTTGTCGCCCGGCCAAAAAAAACATGGTCATCTTTCACAAGGGGCCTCATACTTTCTTCTTAACAACCATTCAACGTTAGAACCGCACAGAAGCGCATCAGTGCAATAGTAATGAGAAAAAAATTCAAATCGACCAATAGCATCAAAATTACACTAGCTATTTGTTAGTAGCATCAAAATTACACTGACTAGTTACTAGTAGCTGATTACAGCGACTATTTTTTCACAAATCATTCAAATCGTTCTTTTGATGTACCACAACTAGCTAAAAGTGGAGTAGGTGAGCAGCAGTTGTTAAAAATAACTGGACACTCATCTGGAAGCTCCATTCGTGACTCCATAGTTAAAATTATCAAAAAATTATCACCACTTATGTAATTACTGTTGAGGTGTTAGGTTATTGTTCAATTGATGGAATTGATTCCCAAAGTAGCTATAGATTACTTATTACATAAACGAATAAAGTATAAAACGGCACACGTCAGAAAACTGTGAATGGCAGAAAGGACGGCATTGGAGCATTCAAGAGTATCAAGAGCATTTAAGAGTAGATGGCAAACATTTTTTAATTACTTCAGAAGGTCATGTAATTTTTTTGACACGCTGTTAAAATTATTGCAAAATCATTTAACTCATCAAAAAGCTGTTATGAGGCAAGTAACGCTGGGGTAAGTAAATAAATGATTGGTGAATCGGTTCGATTCGTAATCGT
The DNA here is from genome assembly GCA_940337035.1 of Agriotes lineatus. NCBI lineage: Eukaryota > Metazoa > Arthropoda > Insecta > Coleoptera > Elateridae > Agriotes > Agriotes lineatus. The sequence goes on from OW679196.1 coordinate 58,638,435, forward strand.
AATCTACAAATGTTTAATTTTTATGTTCTAGTAACCTACATACTTTATCACTCTTGAAAGTTTTTTGATAATTACATGTTGTAGCTACATGCACCGTTCACCAAAACCAAAAGTATTTAGTTTGCTTTGATGTAGGATGTAAGTAAATAAATAAATTCAAGGATAAAAATTTACAGGGTGTCCCAAAAAGTATGGGACACCGATTAGGCATAGATTCCTTAGGTTATAATAAACCGATTAAACCTAATATACCTTAGTACAAAGTCCCTTCAGTAAGAAGTTATAGGGACGTGGAAGTTCAAATTTATACATATTTTTTTAATATTAATTTCCACATAGGTTATCACTGCAGTTGAGCTTGTTATCACGATTGTGGATTTAGTTGCCGAGACCCGTAGGGCCAAAGCAAATACACCGCATGAGGGATAAAAAGAAACTTCCAGTGCAGAGGGGTACATTGTTTTTTAAATCGAGAAGTTACAACATTTTAACCAACTTTTGTAGGGTATGTTTACATCAGCTGACGTTTACCTATCGCCTACAAAAAGTCGTAAAACAATGGATTACGTCACTGCCGATTTAGAAAAAAAAAATTCTTTCGAATATGAAGAAATGTGAAATTTCATTTTGGCTAGATTTAATAATCGTATTAGAAAAAATAGCACGATGAATATGTTATAAAAGTGACTTTCCTCAGTAGTAATTCAAAGCGCTATAAAAAATGTGTTAGCTAATTTTTGAAATTTTGAAACAAAATATCAAATTGTTGAAAGTTGACAGGTGACTGATAAACCTATTTGAAATCGGCTGATTGAAATAAGAATTCGTACAGATACAGATACAAAAACAAAAGAAATTTGCTCAAGCACGTAACAATGAAGTCATTTTCACATTCAATAGACCTTTATATCATGTGATAAAAAAGAAATTACATAACGGCTGGCTATGTAAAATAAAACTAATGTCGACAACAAGCTTTAGAGACAGGAACCTTTAGAATTTTCAATCATGATATTTGCGTATAATATAAACTTACAATAACAACAACAGTGATGACAGTTAATGAATTCTAAAGCTTGCTATAGACATTCTTTTATATTCCATGGCCAACTCTTATGAAATTTCTTTTTGAACACGCCGTATAAGAAACGGGAGAAAATACGTATTTCATAAAATTACTGTCAACGCTCGACAAATAAATTGCTCAGGTTGCCTTCATCTTCATCTTTAATAATACCTATTAATTTTATCAAACTATTTAATAATACCTATTGATTTAAAATTTAGCGCAATAAAATATTCCCAATTACATAAATTGGATCACTATGAACTGTTCTTAAAAAAAACTAAATGGAATTTTGTGTAAAATCATTAAGAAGCCAATATTTGAATGTCTCGTAGTTAGCATGGGGTTTTGTATGTTTCGTCCATCACCGCAGCACCCTGTATAACGTAAACAAGTAATGTTGGATGAGGTGATCGGAATTATAGGAAAGTCACGATTTTTATAAGACACTATTTCAGATTTTTAATAATAATCCAAGCTAACATGCTACAGCAGACCCTAATAGTTATTTACTATAAAAGTATGATAATTGCATCATTGATATACGTGACTGCTCATGACGCGGATCCGCAGCGGATCCCCGGCGGATCGGCGTTGTAGGGAATGTTTGCGATGGGCTCACCACGCGGAGCCGCTCGTTATATTACTCGAGCGACGCGAATCCGCGTCGCAAGCACATCGCAAATACTCGCCATAATGCGGATCCCCGTCATGAGCAGTCAACGTGTTAAGAAATATGTCAGATCTGTAATTTTCAAAAATATTTTAGTAGGAAAATGCATTATATCATTCATTTGACACTACTTCAGTTAAGTAATGAAGCCACTAACTAGTGGTTGTAATGAGCTGCATTACATAACGGAAATAGTGTCAACCGAGTGACGTAATAAGTTACTTATCCCACTGGAGTAGATAAACAATCTTTCGTAGTCGCAAAATTATGTCCTGGTTGCCACTATACAAAGCAGCATATGAGCATTACAATGCAAGACAGCGACAAAGAATAGATAATTTACAAAATCTTCAATGCAAGAGTGCGGTAAACTTATGCGACGTTTTTAAATTATATTAGTACTGCAGTGTTAGTGTTAGATAGCTTAACTAACTGCATTAATATAATAATATTTTATTCGGAGGAATAAAACACAAGGTTTGAGTTTTAAACATCAAAAACAATATTTATTTATCAATATATATGTAATCTAGCAATCTGTGCCCAAGCTACATGTCTCTTACAGTACCATACTCCATACTGCATTTTTGAGTCAACCAGGCATGGAATTTTGCAATTAGGTACATATTATTTATGTGTCTTAAGCTGTTTAAATGTTGTCGGATTTTGGTCATTTAGTTCAATAAAGTAATTTAAATACTTTAAAGTAATTTAATTAGATAAAAATAATTGAGTAATTGAATGTAGTAATTAATTACCTTCAAAACGTAATTGTCAAGTACTTTTTAACAAAAATGGCAATTCCCAATTGCAATTACCGCATTTTGAAAAGTTACTCCATTCCAAAGCAAATAAACAAAAAGGAATTTAATTAGTAATTTAATTACACAGTAATTAATTACTGCCCAGCTCTGACCGATATTCGACTGAATTTGAATGTTTTGCCACTGTATACCAGTCATTAAAATTGTTTTTTTTTGGGGTTTGAGTAACTGCAGTACTTCCAGGCGGAATTCAAGTTTTTCATGATCTTCAAATTTTTCTACACCTAGTCAAATGCCGCCTCCATTTACTTCGGTAACTGTTGGTCTTTCCAAGAGGGCTAATAATTTTTCTTTAAATTCATTACAGTTTGCCTTGTTTTTACCTGTTACGATTTTTTTTGTCGTTGAATACGCTGACTAGAGGAAGCATCCACTTGCTTAGAAGAGGATGGGCCAATAGTTTGGATGGAGACTTTCATATCGTTGATATGGTCTGAGTTCTCTTCGACTTCTTCGTGAGTTTCGTCCATTGATTCGGAAATGTTTTCCACTTGTGATAAATTCCATGTAGTCTGATTATGTTCAACGGTTTTTCCTAAACAATTCAGCTATCCGTAAAATATATATTTCTGTATTTTTTGTGAGCTTCTTCTGACTTACGGTACTTCATCTTTTTGTGGCCCTTAATGCAGCTATCACACGTTTTCGCCCATTTTGTTATAGGCGCCTTACCTAAAAGTAATGTAATGATTATAATTCCATATACTTGGCCAGCAGTACAACATTCACAGAGCTACAGTATAATTATCGAATGTGAAAATGGACTATTAGCAAAATAGTAAGACACGTGTGCCGGAAAACATGGGAGGTTTTATTTACGTTTCCTGCTCGTTCTAGTATAGTACATTTTTGCTTGCTTACACGTGTGCGACGTGGCACAGGTGTTCTATCACGCCACGTTGTAAAAATCTGGTGTGACACACTCACACAACTTCCTTTTACAGTGTTCTTATAATTAGTCAAAAATTTCATTTTTAATTTTTAGCCATTTGTCAAAAATTTTCAAAAATTACAAATACTACAAAAACGGTACAAAATAGAGCGTTAGTTGAAGAGACAAATTTTCTCTAGAATTTTAAGGTGCATTCAAAAATGTAATAATATACCGGGTGTTTTATTTAAAATAGGAGTTAATAAAAAAAATAGAAAAAAAAACAAAAGAAACCCACTTTAGAAGTATTCAACTGGAAAATCACCTATTTCACATCAATACACATTAAAAATGTAGTGTTTAAAAAAAATCGTTAGAGCCGTTTTTGAAAAAATCGAAAAAAACTGAAAAATCACAAGAGTACGCACCTACTTCCGGTTATGCGATTTTCTTCAAAAGCTTGCTGTCTCATCTACATAGTACACAAAACTTATATATGAAGTTTCAACGGCATACCTCTTTTGGTTTTTGAGATATTCTGTTCACAGGCAGACAGACAGACAGACAGACCAATGAAAAAAAATATGTTTTTTGGGATCAGGAGACTCTAAAACGTGAAGATCTGTTGAAAACTCAATTTCGAATTTTTGGGGTGAATCCAATACTTCCTTTATAGTAAAAGGAAGTAAAAATGAGTCTGTTGATTTAAGCCCCGCCCTGTAGCAAACCCATCGTCACATGTTTATCACGGTGTACCGCTTGTTAGCTGGAGAAGCGATTGTAATGTCATGTTAGAGCGAATCGGTTGTATGAGTGGGACAGGGAAAGCAAGCGTTATTGTTAAAGACAAAGTTAATTGCTGGTGGATAAGTTGAAAAATGTTTCAAGAAGCGATATCATTTCTCTTGAGCTTTCCCATTGACTTTCAGTTTTTCTTGGCAAAATTGCATTTCTCCTTTACAATTAAAATGTTCAATTGTAATATAACAAGGGCGACACATACTTACCGATAATTTTGCACACGCCATGGGTCGAGTGCTAGTTGCAATGAAAACTGTCCCGAGGGCTTGCCCGAGGGCAGTTTTCTAAGAGGAAGCAGCACGATGACTCTTGGCACAGGCAAAATTATATGTAAGTGTGTTGCCCGCGTTTATATTTTGAAGACTATTACATAAAACCCGTATACAAATTATGATTTTAAATTGATTAATAATGCCAAAAAACTATAATTGCTTGTTTCTTACATTTCTATTTCTAATTATGACACCATCTACGGGATCGATAATCATTACTAGAAAGCTTATCGCTTGATAATCATCCCTAGGGCGCTTATCAGGTAATCAGTTCCGGATTGGTCGATTTTTAAAAAATGCTTGGGTCTCATTGGATGATATCAGTCATGTGACAATTGTGTGTAATAATCTGACAAAAGTATGTAACGCCCCATTTCATTTGTGCGTTCTTTGCGATTCGTTCCTCGTTGAGGCTCGCATCTCTAATATTAATATTCCGCGCTCTCCTCTTTTGGCCGATCTCGGTGCGGAAGAATTTGGTTTTTCCGAAATGACGCACGACCTTCGTTAATAAAGGTACCTGGAACGAAATTTTTGCTAGTGGCGGTCTTCGATTGCAAGCGTTCGTCTTGGGCGGCTGTGAACGCCGAACAATTTCAAGCCTCCTGCGAGGTTTGAATGCCTTGATATAGTAGGCTATGTTTCCTAGCCGTAAATTGTTTCTGTCGACAATTTAAGCGTACGCTTCGAGCGGCGTCCTTTTGAAAACTTACTAAGTTCCCGCAAAAAGTTTTCACCCTGATGACTTATTTCGAGTGGGAGTGATCTAACAGCTTAACCAACAGTAAGTAAAGGGTGTTTTTTAGAGGGATACAACTTTAAATTGAAATAAAACACAGAAAGATGTTTTTAATATGCATGAAATTGGCTTTATTTGAAAGATAATTTTATGGCATTTATATTTGAATATGATTTCGGGCATGTGACCGCCGCGACTGGCGTGTACATGACGTAATCTGTAGGTCCAATTTTCACACACTCTTCGCAGTAAATCAGGCTGTATTTCGGCAATAACGCGTCGAATGTTGGCTTCCAAGTGCTCAATTGTTTCCGGTTTATCGACGTAGATATGCAATTTTACATATCCTCAAAGAAAATAATCTAATAGCCTCAAATCTCACGAAAGAGGTGGCCAGTTAAAGATCCATTTCATGGACCTGTTAACTGGCCACCTCGTTTGTGCGATTTGACGCCGTTAGATAATTTTCTTTGAGGATATGTAAAGTCGCATGACTATGCCGATAAACCGGAAACAATTGAGCACTTGAAAGCCAAAATTTGAGGCGTTATTGCTGAAATGAAATACAGCCTGATTTACTGCGAAAAGAGTGTGTGAAAATTGGATCTTCAGATTACGTCATGTATACGCCAATTGCGGCGGTCACATGCCCGAAATCATATTCAAACATAATTGTCATAAAATTATCTTTCAAATAAAGCCAATTTCATGGATATTAAAAACATCTTTCTGTGTTTTATTTCAATTTAAAGTTGTATCCCTCTAAAAAAACACCCTTTACATGCAATTTGAGATTCAATTATTAATATTGTCGATAAAAGAGATTTCATACTATAGTATTACGTGTTTTGATGCAAAGGCTTCGAAGTATAAAAGCCGCACGTCTCATTAGAATACGTGGTTTTATCAATGGTCATAGATTTTTACATGGGGATAGCTGAAATCGTATATGTACCCTGCACGAACTCCTCGCGCAGTGTGTTCTTGGGCATCCGGTTTATAGTAAATTCAATTTTACCAGTTTTGCAAGGTTATCGAAGAGCACTTCCTTTATCGGAGCAGCCGTTGATGCTGCTAGTTGTCGAAGTTTTAATTTGTTGTTTGAATTTAATAATTCAGATAAATTGTGTAATTTGATTTGGGTGGCTCAAAACTTAATTATTGTTGTTATAGAAGGTCAAGTTTTCCCTGAGTTGTGTTTTAATATTTCATATATGATTACGACGACTATTTGTTAAATTGTTGATGATATTAAAGTATATTAACTGTTGCTGGCTTATATTTTCTTTGTGTATTTATACTACGGTCCATCATAAACTTGCTTGCTCACTTTTGAGATTTAGGTTGAAGTAAGAGCCTTCCAAGATAGGTGGTGATTTTTTTTGGTAGCTAGATTTGTATTTATGTTGTGCATAACGATTGGCGCCTATTTTGTTTTAACTAATGAGTCTTTTTAAACCTTAAGAACCGCTGCCTAATCCTCATTCACGCCATATTCTACCGGGAGTTAAATCTAGTTAAGGCTGTGCTCGCCCCTAGCTTAAGCGTGTTACACAACTATCGCCCAACTTGTGGCTCGATCTGGTCTAGATTGACACTCATCTACGAGGCCCAGTTAGGTAATATTGGCACTGTCAGCGTTGAGTAAGGTTAATAGGTTGGTTGGGTATGGTGATGTAGCTATCTATGATTTTTTTTTAAAGTTTGTAGAACGTTAACATTAAATATAAACTGGTCTGTGAAAATAAAACCCAAATACTTTATTCTGTCTGTCTTCTTGATGAAATTTGTAATTCATGCGATATTAGTTCGCCTTTCATAATGTTGATGGCAGAAGTTTTTCGTGAATTTATCGTAAGGCAATTTTTTCCAAAGAGACAGTTAATTAGATTTATAATTCTTTCTGCTGAAGAAATACTGTTAGTGGTAACACCTTGGTCATCAGCAAATCCAGTTAGACATATGTTATCAAGATCATCTCTATTTGATAACATGCAAACTCGAAAACTATCGCATACTTCATCATATATGTAATTAATAGCTATGTTAAATAACATCGGTGATAAAGGACCACCTTGTGGAACAGAACACTTTATTGATATTGGTTTTGAGTATTATCTTCCAATTTCCAATTTAATGCTATTACGTGACAGTAATCCCATTATTCTCCTTAACATAGAATTTCGGCTTAGACAGCGTAGTATTTGTATATGAACACCCAGCATTTTCTGGCTTAATGTGCCTTGCACCTTGTGAAGTCGAGCAAAGACCCGCGCGATGTCAATGCTCTTTGGTGGCTCGTGTTGTTTGAGTATCTTGAGAACGAGGATACTTAGGCAGATTTGGCCGTTTTGCTGTTTGTGAATCCATATTCACTAACGTTTCACAAGACTTTGCTGGGTGTTCATATACAAATACTACGCGGTCTAAGTGGAAATTCTATGTTAAGAAAAATGATTCGAGTAGCCGCGAAAGCCTCAAACAGTAAGTAATCCCATTATCAGATATCTTAAGTTCTTTGAAACTGCATACGCCTTTAAAGATTCTTCAATGTGCTTGTGGCCAATTCTGTCAAAAGCTTTTGAGATATCTAGGAAAATAGCAACACAAACCTTTTTATTAATTTTAGAGTCTAGAAGTCATCCATTAATTAATTTAGAATTAACTTGATATCGAGGGATATTAGACACAAATCCGCGTTGGTTACAATTAATATATACTGGTACTCGCAGTTTTTTCGGAGATACGAATTAAGTAACTTGTTATAGGACGCTAGTTAAAAAGTTCATGTTTCTCATCGCTTTCTTTATGAGAAAGGTTCGTTCTTCTCTAAATTTTGATGGGACATAACTTGTGTAAAGCATAATCTCAATGATCGCTTGAATGATATTTTCTATTTATAGTTTGTTCGTAAAAGTATTCTAAGGGGTTCTGGAGATGTGTCAATATCGTTTTAATTGCACTACAGACATCTTCAAGAGAAACAACTACTTCCAAATTCATACATTTCTAATATTTTACCATTAGGTGTTTCAAATATGCTACAGAAATGTTCTTCTAAAACTAATATTTTACTAGGACCTAAACAAACGTTGTTGTCGTTCTTCATATTTCGTACAACTCTTTTTCTTTTATTGTAATAATTGTATTGTGCTACTTCGTAGTTGTATTGGTCTCTTCGTTTTTGCCTAGTTTTTCTAGTAGCACAAGAAGGATTACATGACTTTGAAAAAGTGGTACATGTTTCTGTCTCTGATCATTTCTTTCGAAAACGAAAGCATTTAACAGATCATCTAACTGGCTGTTGGCTACATGTAGGTGTTTTTACGAATTCACTCGCTTATTTGTCAAATTGCAATTCATTGAACATTGAAATGTCCTGCATTATTTTCAGAAATTATATTATTTATGATAGATTTATTCGCAACTGAAGCATGTTTCCTTCCAACATAAACACTGAGTCTATGTTTCGTGTTGAAGAATTTACTACAATGAGAACATGTATTTATAAAAGGTTGAATAATATTGTCGTAAGACTTGACCCTTCGCTCATTTCTGTCATATCATTGAGTAATAGTGTTCTTGACAGATGTCACAGATTTACTGCTTTCGGAATTATAATACAGTAAGAATTGTCGTTTTACCTTAAAAAAATTGGCCGCGGCGATTCTTCTTATCCGTGCCCCCACCCCCTGCCAAACATCTGTCATCTTAAAAACAATTAAATTTGTTTTTTCTCGCGATCCATTGGTCTCACAGAAAAAGTTTTGAACAAACAATGTTGCAAATAAAATTCTACACATTTTTGGTCCGTGCCGCGATACCGAAAAGTTGGTATTGCGAACGATAGAGGGCGACAAAGTTACCAAAAATCGGTTTCTACCATTCTAGCTCTGTGGGGTGGTTCTTTCCGAAAATTGCGAATGTGAAAGTTGCAGTATTTTGAAAAATGTGCACTAATCTCTTTTAATAATGTAATTGATTTAAATAGTCTTCGAGTGACATCCCTTCAAAGTCCGCGTCATTAAGTAAAAACGACTTCCGGGATTGGACGGTGTCATTATTGAGAACTCAAAGTTTCGCCCAATTTCGTAAGGGGCTTCATCAGAAGAAAAAGGCAAAAAGAGCACGTTAACTCAACGTGTTAACCACGCCAGAGGCGAAACTCTTTTGCAAGGGAAGGGATAGGAGGGCACGGTAACTGAACGTGTAAACCACACGAGAGGCGAAACTCGACTGAGTCGTTTTTTACTTAATGACAATGGCCGTGAAAGCCTCTAAAATCAAAGTAACCATTTCTTTTTTGCGAGGTATAATCGACACGTCACTCAAGTAGTTTCAATGCAAGCAGCGGCAAGCAAGAATCTGCATATATACGATTTCCTATGCTATTTTCCTATGTTCGCACCTTAAGTGAAACACTCGGTATATTCTCTTCTATTCCAAGAACTCTGTATACAAAAATGCCACCCAAAGTCGCAGATCTCCAATAAACCTTCAATTATAGTCGTTTCACGTGCCCGTTAGGGTAAACAAGCTGGAAGGGATGTGCAGTCGAAAAGTATCACCCTTTTCACCGTAATATAAAGTGTTGACGACCACGGACAGCTCTATAAACTCTGAGCTAGCGCACGAGAGCGGAAGCGGAAGCGATTTTTTGCCGGGCGTTCGTCACTGCCATATTTCAGGAGCAAAACACATACATAAGTTAAACTTTTAAGCGAAGTCTGAAGTTTCCGCACATCCCGATAAATCAATGATTAATAATGAAGTTGGGCGATGTTTACCGCGAAATATCGCACATCAAGTCAGGAACGCTCAAAGTGTAAAGTTCGGTGGTCATCACTTTTCAAAGTTATTTTGAGGACGTCCATATTTTGCCAGGATATATGTGAGCTAAGTAGATGATGAGAAATGGACCTTCATCTTTCAAAATATGGGCCCGGAAGCACCGTGAAAGACGTTGCGGCAACTTCGGAAACTTTTCTTGGATCGCTCGGCCACCATACTTTATAAATTAATTGCATTAGTCCATGCTTGTGGAAGAGAAATTATAACCAGCGAGATAAAATGTCTCTCTCATGTCATCAAATTGACGAGATACCTTGACAGTTCTATGAATAATACCACTTCAGAAATTAAAGATTAGAGTTATATTATTTTTATGAGTAGGCTGTATTTAAAAACGTGGAATTTCACAAATAACTTTTTCATGTTCAAATGTCAATAATACAACATTTAAGTTATAATAGCTTATTTGGCTACATATTTGCAGGGTAGCTTTATAAATTCCTTCCAATAAGTGCACAGTAAGCCTACCGTAACTGATTTTTATGCTAGCTATCAGTCAGGTCAAATCTAATACACTCTGTATATTATATACGGAGGAGGCATCACATTTTCAATGCGTTACTATTCTTTTATAAATTCTTGCGTTCAAACCGAATTACTCCAGGTAATTAAATAGGTATCGAACATACACAATCCTATTGCTAAGCCCGTTAAAACTTCTATAGTTTAAACGTGGAGCAACAGGCTCTTAGACTCAACTAAATGGAAAAAGAAGAAGAAGAAGAAGAAGAAGAAGTAAACATAGTTAGACAGCTTCAGTATCTGTTATTAAGAAGTTGATAACACACTTTTGTTGCTCCGTTGCTTAACTTCATGTATTACAACCTACCTGGGAGATTACATTAAAACCAAAACTTATCTACAAAAGGTTTGCTAATTAATATTTTACGATCATCATCATTCTAGCCTTAAAGCTTTGGATATTTACTGCTTGCCTGCTAGAACTTATCTAATAATGCCCAAACTAATTATGAGGGTTGAAATAGTATAGCGAAATGGAAAACAAAATAAAATTAAACAAAGAAGTCAAACGTTCAGAGATGCCTATGATTATACAAATGCCAAACATTATTGTACAGAAAGTTATACAAACAGCAATTTGCATTTAATAGGTTTATTTAATTTTATTAACGTATAACAATAGAGCCAAAAGTAAATATTTATAATAAACATATTAAATGCGAACACGCAATTGAAATTTATATTTTTTCTGCACATATACACTAGCGATATTTACTTGTTGACTAAAATTGTTTGATTGAAAACCGCTTCGGGCATCGCTGAGGAGTTTTTTCGATACTGTGTGTCCACAGAAGAATATAAAATGTCCAACTTCATAAGTTACCAACTGGTCTTGAAACGTAGTGATGGATTTTATTATTATCCATCTTCATAATAATCTTATTAGATGCATTTCTACATAATGAATTGTTATGATTCTCAAGTTGAAATAGTAAAATATTAATGGAAGAATAAAAGTAATGATTGATACCTTATTCAGAATGAAAAGATAAATAATAATAACACGAGTTCAAGTTATATTATGTTATTTGGATTTGGTTAACAAGTAAAACTTACAATATAATAAATAATTGGTATTGGACTTAAATTGTAGTTTGAATACTTTTATTTGATTTCACTTTTATCAAAGGATATACAAATCGATAAGCGTTATGCTAGAAAATAAATAGGTATAAATAATAATAAGTCAAGAGTTTTAGTGTTCATTGAAAATAAAATATACAGAAGTTTGTTATGTAGTGAAATTAAAAGTATCCAATCAGTTTGGATTGGATTGTTTCTAAAGAAAGTACAATTTGAAGCAAAGGGAGGTCTTATTTTTTCACATATGGAAGAAGTGAAATAATACACAAATATTAAAACAAATTCATAGATGTAAAGGTCGACATCGTCGATCGTTACTTCTACGTAGCCATTGCTGTAGATGAATTAGTAATAAACACTTGGGTATAACAGAGATATACGGAAATGTTTAACATCGTATATCGTCATTTGTAAATAACCAGTGTTGTAGACAAGTTGGAGATGGACAACTGCGTGCTTATAAGGGTACTAGTGAGTCACCCGAACTACGCTTCGGTTCGCTAGATTAAGAGAGATTCTTTAATACACATTTTTAAAAAAAGTATGCTTCCGCCGGGAATCGAACCCGGGCCGCCCGCGTGGTAGGCGGGCATTCTTCCACCAGACCAAGTCTGCTTGGTTGAATGAACAGCTGCTGTAATAGCATATGAACATAGTAAATCGCCCGAGGCACCAGCTGCCGCAGCACAGCCCACGCCCATACAAGCAATTTAATCAAATTAAAACTTTTTCGCACTTTTTTTGAAGATAAAAACCGGCCTACGATCCAAGTCGATACATTAGAAAAATTTTAAGCCATCATACAACGTAATCGAGCCAGTATCTTCGGAGGAGATAGCGAACAAACATACATGTAAACATACATGCAAACATACTCGCAAACATACAAAGAGAGCACCGATTTTATGTTATAAGATAAGATGGGGGTCGATGTCGGGGCTCGTTGGGTGTTGGATACATTCCTGTGGATAGGTGGAAGTTGGTCACTGGAAGTTATCAGAGATGTATAGGATTGATATGTCTTATAATTAGAAAGCTAATGTGATTCATTTAGCGACTGATAAAATAATAATTACCTGAAATGGGGGAGACGGAGCGTCTATCAGGTTTGTCAAATCAAATATTTGAAGAGCTGTCAAATTGTAATTTAGTTAAAGTAAATATACATACGTCATTTTAGTTTCGAAGATAAAATAATTTTGAATCGAGAATAATTAGAATGCACGTCGTCCCAACTTGAGAATAAGTACTTATCAATTGAGCTAGTTTGTGAATAGTCAATTAACCGTATGTGGTTATTTTTCTGGGTCAAGAGTACATATAATAAGGTACATAAGCAAACATATATTGAGTTAAGTCAATCTGACTTACAAAGCAATAAAGTTTAGGGAATCCTATTTGAAAGTAATTTTAATAACACATAACGGTCATAATTTATTTATTTCTTTAAATATTTAATCATACGTTCACTACTGCAGAATTTAAAAAATTATTAGATACAGATAAATAACAATATTGAGTGGGCTACGATATTCATATTCTAGTATCATTTATAATCTCTTAGAACATTAAAATACATTTGCTAAGCTCTTCAGAAATTGTTAACAATTGGCCCAAAATCTAATAGCCTTTACATAGTCTTTTATAATTCTCTACAAACATTAATACAGGAAGTCTCGAATGCTCAAAGTTATGCATTCTGATCACAGAACAGGCGTGTCAATATGTCTACTTTTATATTCTGAAGATCGCATTTATTTCTTATTTTAAGGTGAAACATGTCCTAAGGCAGACGATGACACATATAGCTATTTAACAAACTATTTATGATCAACATTAAATTTTTTCTACAATTTCTTTAAGATCGCAGTTTATAAAGACTTCTGCAAAAATAAAAAAATAAATGTGAATTATGGATTACTTGTGTAAATACTTGAATGCTTATTTATTTAACTTTAAAATAAAAGCACATTTAGGAACTTTGCAAGCTGTCAGCTGTTGGTATTGTAATGGTTTACTGCCCACACCAATTCTGATTGCCTAATTAACTAAATGAATAAGGTCAAGATGAGCACAAAATTAAATATGTTATTTATTGCAAGATAATCAGTACTTTACATTAATGAACGCACTTGATGTGTGCAGCAGTAGCTAATGATTTGAGGGATAAAAGTTAACAAGAAATAAAGCAGGTTTTAGAAGGGTTACGTTCAGAGTTTCAGATATGATAAATGTTCAGAAGGGCTAATGCCATTTAATTTGTAACTGACGGAGTTCAGCTTAATTACGTCAAACATAATGTGAATAAAATGATACAGAATGATTTGTTAAGTAGAGAAAGAATATGAGTGTTATGTATGAAAAGTGTAAGCCAGCAAACAGCAACTTAACTGAAAGGTAAACGAAACAGTGCTAGCAAAATAATGATTACAATAGAGCAATGAAAAGGGAAGGCAACCGATCGAAAGACAATTAGTGAGACGCTAAAGGAACTCTAAGTGTATCATTGCATTATAAACAAAAGTGATTTAAAATCAGAGCAAAGTGTAGTGACATTTATTCCAAGAAAAAGACAATTTTACTTGTTAGGCAAAGACATTACATCAAAACTGTAGTTCATAAGGTCAAACACGTTATCAATCATAATTTCGTTTATGAAAATTGAAAATCGTGTTGCTAAGTTACCTGATAGTCTTTTGTTAAGAACCATACGAGCCTGTAATATTTGTGCTGGGGCCAGTTTAAGCTCCTCAGCTTATCGCATAAAATTATAAATAAACATCTACGGGTATAAGTTGCCAAGTGTTAAGAGCTTCAAGTGAAGCAGATTAGCCAGCAGCAAGATTCGTCCAAGTGCGAGTAACTTCGAGGGCCCGATTCCAGAAGTAAGCAGCATCGCCTAGCTAAAATAGTGTTTGTTGCGTGTAGAGGGGACCTTCGGGAGTCCGTACGTGTAGGAATTCTAACGAACAAGGTATTCCCAAGTGCATAATTCCCGTGGCGTAATTGGGGAGTGTATTCAGCGTCCGAGAGGTCTCCGATTAAGGTAGGATTCCACAGGAAGCCTTTGTTGAAGATCCAGAATTCGCGGGGTTCGTCAAGTTCAGACCGTTTGCGAGGTGTTGCGCCAGGTTCAGTGGTCTAGATCTGTCCAACTTCGAGGAATTCAGTTAGCGTCCTTTGAAAGTGCAAGATGACGCTGCATTTTTCAGTTTTGGCCGGAAGCAAAACAAAAAACGATCGTGCGTGGGTTTTTACGTCACACTAGAAACAAAACGAGCTTAGCAGTTGCTACGTCACAGTATTAATATTAGCTGATGCTTCCTTGCCATTTTGGTGTTTTAAAATTCAGATCATCGTGTTTACTGAGTCAAATTTAGAGGTTATCTAGACGCCAGGTGGAAGCTGTGCATTAGCCTTAAGATCCGAGTTAAATGGCATACAACGAGTTATTTCTCATACAAAGTTTTTCTTAATTTAATGAACTTGCACCCTGAACCAAGTTTGTCTCATGTTCTACGGAGATAAGCCCGAAATTATTGCGGATAGATAAAATAAAGAATGAGCAATTTATTTGTGGTAATAAATTGCACTCTTTTGATTTGCCTTGAGTTTGACAAGCAGGTTCGTAATTGAATCTAATACAATTTATAAAGTGTAGTATTTCTTGCCATCAATTATTTATATTTATATTTATTTAAGTGAGGAACTATTACAGTACATATACTCCGTGTATGCAAGGATGGCTACAAAAATCTAAAATTGTTAAACAGCTAAGACTTTAAGATGTGTGCGTGCGTGCGCGAAAGGCTTGAGTCTAGAATGAAAACTCTTATATCGAGTGACTTTTATGAAACATTATTTATTAGAAGGATGTACAAGTGCTATTCAGCTAAACATAGAATTCGGCTTAAATCGCGTAGTATTTATGGATAAACACTCATACTCTAGCTTAATGTGCTTAGCACCTTGCGAACTCAAGCAAGAACCCACGCGATAGCAATGCTGTTTGGTGCACGTGTTGTGTGAGTAATTTAAGAACAAGGAGATCAGATTTGGCCTTGTTGCACATATTCACTAAAGTTTCGCAAGACCTTGCAGCTTGCATTATCAGAGTGAAAGACGTACTAACAACTGAATGTCGGTGTGGAGCTATTTATAGTCTTCTGTGTCAGCCGCTCAGAGTGACGTAACTCTGATTGGTCGTTAAAGTGTATCATAGGAGTCTACGTTTTACTAAGCTTAAAACTATCTTCCCTGTTTATACTATTTGGATGTTTTTCTATTTCTATGGCTTCACGCATCACTCGTGGGAAGTAGTGAGATATTCTGGCAAGTACTCTGGCGTGCTCAAATTCTAAAGTGTGGCCATTTGTAAATGTATGCTCAGCTACTGCTGATTTTGTGATGCGTTTGTGTTTGCAATCGCCTTTATGTTCTTGAAGTGTTAGATCAATGCAACGACCAGTCTGTCCAATGTAACTCGAGCCACAAGCACAAGAAAAGCGATATATGCCAGCGGTTTTTAAACTAAGAATTTTGTCTTTTACTCTCAATCCGTTATCCAAAGTTTCATTGGTCGTAAACACAGTTTTGATATTGCATTGGTTCCGGGCACTTGCTATCTTACCAGTCGAGCGTTTAACGTAAGGTAGAAATGATAAGCCTGCCAGAGGTGGATATTCTTCTTTAGCCTTTTGTGTTATAGTCTTGTTTAGCGTTGTGTATCCGTTATTTTTTAAAGAGTCAAATAGATGTTTATTTTCTTGCTCTAGATTTTCTGCGTTATCTAGCCAGATTCCTGGGTGCAGTATGTAAGTTATCCTTACATATACAAATTATGGTAACTGGTAAATGCTCGTAGACTCATGCAATAGTACTCCTAGTATTAAATGTTATTACCCACCACATATTATTGATGGGTTATATTGCAGTGGAAGTCTATAGTATTTAGTTTTAGATCTTGCGCTATGGTTACTGAATTACTGAAACTTTGTTGCAGTTATTATCCGTAACCTCGCGTAGGAATTAAAGGTAACAAATCTCTAGTTATAAACCGACCTAGTTGGCAACCAACAGCACAAATAATTATTTAAATATTAACGGTGGGTTCGAACCACAATACGACTAAAGAAGCCGCATTACAAGTTTGGTTTCTGTCTTCATGACTTATTTTCCGATGAAAGCTAGAATACAATTCACTAGCTTTGTTCACTATGTTAAAAAATTCTCTGTCTGTTCTTCCATCACTTGTAATTGTTATCTCTAAGTACTTTCATGTTTTCTCCTCCTCTATGTTATCTATCGTATTTTTTTCCCAGTTAGTGTTCATATTTTGTCCTACATTATTATTAAGTGAATGACTGGAATACTTCGTAAGAATCAATTCTGGAATAATTAACTAAATGTCTGAAATTGTCAAAACTTTTGGAATGATGAACTTCTGCGTTTGAATGTATTCCTCGGAATGGTATTGACCACGGCACGTCACCATTGCCGTTGGTGCAATATCATGCAATATTATTAGTCCACCTTATCGAGTTCTCCCGTGGTTTTTTGTAGTAATTAGACAAAAATCTGTGAAGGGGATTTACATGGAACTTCGCTTCAGCCAGTTACAGCAATTTGTAAATACAAAATTCGAACTCCGCTCTCTCAGACGAATGCGATTAATATTACTAGCGCATTTTCTTGTCCCCCGCTTGGATTCGCCGCTTGTAGCCGCTTTAACAACTGAGCCATGACTGTACTCGAAATGTAAGAGTTTCTGCTGCGTCACAAAGGTACCATACTATTCTGTCCCGTTTGTGATGTGTACCGTGTATCTGTTAGGTCTCATTTTCGCCAATGATAAAGCGTGAGCTATGAGTACTTTTATCTATTTCAGTTAACGCAACAATAAACAAAATTTAATTTTTGTAATGTGCTCAGCTGTATATATTTCTCCGAAATGTTTTTAGTTTCATAAGAGTCTTCCTCCAACAAATAATTTTTGAGTTATACCGCCAACATGCAGACAGACAGACAGACGGAATTGAGAAAACCTGTTTGTCGCCATTTACGTACGCTGAAAAAAGCGAAAAAAATAATTGTTTGTGAAACCGTAATTAATGTGTTTGTACCTTTGACCTACGGCTTTCATTGCTTCATAATTTGATTCTTCGGTCGCGGCTTGACAGACAGCTTTTCTTTAACCTAATAGTTCTTATTTGGCAGGAACATTTTCTATTATTATCTTCTCATTTAAACCGAAAGGTTAACTTGCACATGCAGGCGACATAACTGCGCCTTACTACAAGTAATTCTTCATTACTGTGTTCAAGGCGATATATTTTTTCAACAGTAACACTGTAACGTGTTTGAAATGTAAGACCACCTCGATTTTTTACTGTAATATTAATTATTCGGTAGTGACTGTTTTATTCTTTGTTCCCACTTAGACAAAAAAAACTCACTTTATAAAATATTTCCCAAACATGCAAACAACATTAGTACGCCTTGGAATACAAAGAACTCTTATGTGTTCAAGACAATATTTTGGTTAGAGTAAATTAGTGATGGGCTTATTTGAATGAAAAATAACCGGTTATCCGGTTATTGAAATAACCTATGTAACTCGGTTTTCGTTCCAAGTATTTGAATGAAAAATAACCTCATGCTGATACGTACTACGCTTTGAATATAAAACCTCTATTCAAAGGTACTACGTGCCATATCTCAGCGACCTACGCAGTACTCAAAATTCTGTAAATATAAATACGTCATAACTCATAAACAAAGCAGGTTGTATTGAAAACACCATTTGGTTTTCGCGTAACTACCTCCTATCATAAACATTATCAAATTCTGGGGACCTGAAACCTGAACGCCTGAAAACTGCAAACGCATCAAGCTATAAAACAATTTTTTATTTGCTTACATCTCTAAAGGTTTAAAACAAGAGGCGGCGCCTTTAACCCACCCGATCGATAAAGATAAACGATTTACCACTTTTTATTGCGATTAGCAAGCAGTCCGGCATATTTCTTTCTTTCTACACTTCTTAATAAATACCTCTTAATTTCCAATACATAACACATAATGTACGGTCGGCGCCTTAGAAATCCGGCACTACACACTATTATGATATATTTTGCATGCATTTTTTAAGTGTATAAACTGGGTTTTTACAGTTATTATGGTTTTAATTGTTACGTCAGATTTTTTATTGTTTGTCAATTATGAAATGCCATCTCACATTAATGAAGTAACCGGAACAAGAATACCCCAAAGACTAGAAGAACATATTACGTGTCCCGATTTCTAAGGAGCCGACCGTACATATTATGTTTTGGTTTCTCTGCTATCTGCAAGTTACGATGTCGATGCAGATGACGGTGAACCGATGTCGATGCAGATGACGGTGAACCGCCAACCGGCAAACCGGCTGACTTTTTCGAAACGAATCGAGAGCCAAAATTTATTCGAATGATTTGTCCATATATGGACATGAGACTACCATAATAGGGGTTTATGCACCCACAGATGACTCAACACAACAGATAAAGGAAAGGTTTTACGAAGATCTAACAAAAGTAATAGATAACATTCCCAAACACCAGGAGATTATAATAACTGGAGATTTAAACGCTAGAGTGGGATCCAAACAACAGGATGACGTAGTAGGACAATACGGTGAAGCAATCGTTAACAAGTCAGGAGAAATGTTGATAGAGCGTTGTAAACAATACTACCTAAAAATTTTAAATGGGTTTTTTGAGCACAAAAATATACATAGATATACGTGGGAACGACCTTCTTTACGACAAAAATCTGTTATAGATTATTTTATAATAAAACAGAAAACCAAATTCAAAATCCAAGATGTTAGGGTCAAGAGAGGAGCAAACTGTGGATCAGATCACTATATTGTAGAAGCAAGACTAATATGCCCTTTTGACAAAAGAAACAAAAGCCTAGAAACAAACACAAGCGAACAACATATGATAACGTCAGAACAAAAATATAAATTGTTCTTACTCCAACAGCAAAGTATTGCAACATTATATGAAAATAGACTAAAAAATGAACTTGCCAAAATAAATATTAGTGAGAATGTTGAAACGGAATATGAAAACATTAAAAATGCTTTACACTCGGCAGCATTGCAAGCTTTAGGTACAATAACCCCAAGAAAAAAGAAACAAAAACCCCTTTGGATGACGGAAGAAATACAAGATTTAGTTAAAGAAAAAAATTATCTATACAATAAATGGATAACAAACAGAAATAATGAAGCTCGAGAACAATATAAAGAAAAAAATCGTCAATTAAGGAGAGAAATAAAAAAAATGAAAAATCTATACTGGGAACAGAAGTGTATACAAGTAGAAAGTCTAATTGGAGGATCACAGTCATCTGAAGTTTGGAAAACTATTAAACATATGAAAACAAATGAAGGGAGTAGTGCTCTGAATCTAATAAACATGGAAGAATGGGAAAAATACTATAAGACACTTTTAACAGAAAAAAATAGACCGAGTACACCCACGCGAGAAAATGAAATATACGACAATCGACTATCAATAACTGAAGAAGATGTTAAAAAACAAGTGCAGAATATGAAAAACTCTAGATCTGCTGGTCCTGGAAATGTACCTATAGAATTAATCAAATACGGAGGCCAAGAAATTATCAAACGGCTGACAAATTTAATGAATAACTGTTGTGAAACTATACAAATACCACAAGAATGGAAAAATGCATATATGGTTTCCATATTCAAAAAAGGATGTAGAAAAGATCCAAGCTGCTATAGAGGTATCAGTATCACTAGTAGTATTAGTCGCCTGTTTGTAAAATCTTGCAAAATAGATTACGAGAAGACATGAAAGATAAGATAGGCGAAGATCAAAGTGGTTTCACTCCAGGACGCTCAGGTGTGGATAACTTGTTTATACTACAACAAGTAATGGAAAAGAGGATATCTGTAAGAGAAGAGTTGCATATGATTTTTGTGGATTTAGAAAAAGCTTATGACTCCATACCACGGGAGAAATTATGGGAAGCTCTACGCGATTTAGGAATAGATGGTCGGATGTTAGCCATAACTCAAGAACTGTATGAAGATAATATAGCTTACATCAAAGTGGGGAGACAGTTATCAAATCCGATAATTACAACAAAAGGATTAAGACAAGGTTGCAGCTTGTCGCCGCTTTTATTTAACTTATATGTGGAAAGAGCTTTACAGAACTGGAAGAGAAGTTGCGAAGGCATGGGGGTACCCATTAATGAACACAGATTATTCACTTTAAGTTTTGCTGATGACCAAGTAGTCCTAGCACAAGACGCGTATGACCTTGAATTTATGGTAAAAAGGTTATACGGAGAATATCAAAAATGGGGCTTACAGGTAAGCCTAAAAAAGACAGAATACTTGGTAATAAACAGTGAAGGAAATTTTGAGGTCTTAATCAATGATGAAGCAACAGTGAAACAAGTTCAAGAATTTAAATACCTGGGAGCGGTAGTAGATAAAAATGGTTTGCGCGAAAGGGAGATAAAACATAGAATAAATGAAGCCAGAAAAGTAATCGGAGCCCTCAATTCTGTATGGTGGGACAAAAATATTTCAAAGAAAAACAAGAAACATATTGGGAAAATATTAGTGGAATCTACGCTCTGTTACGGATGTGAGATCTGGACGTTAAATGAAGAGATGAAACGAAGACTTAATGCCGTAGAAATGGATTATCTAAGGCGTAGCGCAGGAGTATCCAGACTGCAACATATCACCAATGAAGAAATAAGGAATCGGATGGGAGCAACTGAAACAGTATTGGATAGAGTTGAGATTAGAGGTTTACGCTGGTTCGGGCATCTCATGAGAATGCCAGAAAATCGATGGCCAAAGAAACTTTTCCAGTGGAGACCACCAGGACGAAGAAAGCGAGGGAGGCCTAGACGATCCTGGAACGAAGGAATCCGCAAGGCAATGCAAAAACGAGATCTAGATGAGGAAATGGCGCAAGACAGGGAGGCATGGCGAAGGGGACTGGGCAGGCAGCACTTAGCTGTATTTTGATATGTCATTCGATGTAAATAACATATACATTGTATTGTATTATCAAGTCCAATATATATATATATATTATTCAAATAATCATTCGGTTATTAATATGATTCGAATGCAAATAATTCGGTTATGAAAATTGTCCGGTTATGCCCATCACTAGAGTAAATGTTACTTTGAGTTAGAATTTGTTGAGGACTTCTCCATTGAAAGGAACTTGTAGCGATACAAGTAGTTTTTATCGTCGGTTTAGCTTTAGTTTTAAGAATTTGCATCTAAAATGAGTTATTTTAGTAGCATGTTAATTGTCGACCGCTATTTTAGTCAGTGTCACCTCCATTATTACCTGGAGGTGTGTGTAATTTTCGTTAAAAATGAATTCTAAAGTTGGAAAAAGTTCATATAAACTCAATCTAAATAATCTATCGTAACTGCATTAAATCAACACAATTTCTCTTATATGCAGATGATTGCAAAATTTATGCGAAAATTTAAAGTTTAAATGACTGCCGCGTGTTTCAAGACGATCTCAATTTATTTTATGCATATTTCTCAGACAATAAATTAACATAAAATATTGAAAAATGTTTTATAATATGTAACATTTACAAGAAACAGACATAATAGTATACCTATTATCGATCAAGGTAGCGAAGCGCATATTAGATACTGAGCGCGCAGCGCGAAGTATCTAAAGCGCGAAGGTTATAAGACGATTCGCTACCGTGGTGTATATACAATTTTCTGCACTATCACACGGCTTAATACCTAAATTCCCAACAAATTTCGAAAAGATGTTAACTGTCAACCTGACAATACAGCTCTTTAAAACGTCAAAATTAAAATAGTCGTATTTGGTAACTTAGCAATTTATTAGTTACCACGGTGAAAATTGGTTATTTTACTTTCTCTCCCTTGGTGGAGAAAATCAACTTCACGACCTAAAAAGATTTTGACTATATCATCAATACACATTTGTTATTGCAAAAGTTATAAGTAAGAGACCTAGGCATAACTTTTGATATCAAAATGATTTTTGACGTTCATTATAATAACATTGTTCAAAAAACAAGGAAAAGTTTAGGATCTTTAATTAGAAATACCAAACATTTTAAATCTCCAAAAACACTTACAGTCCTTTTTTATTCTCTGGTTAGAAGTCATTTAGAATATGCATCTGTTATCTGTTCACCACAAACCACAATATCAAGTTCATCAACCGTTTAGAAGGACTACAAAAAAAATTCTCAAATTATTTATTATACAGTGTGTCCGCGGACTGAGTTCACATAACGTATAAATAACAAAAACTTTTCGAGTTAGATATTAATATTCTAGGAATCGCTCCTGCTTGTTCTCAAACCAAGATTTTGAGAAAATCGATCAAATTAATTAATATACAGGGTGTTTTTAGAATCGATTTTTACAATATGGCCAAGAGTAAACTACATTTATTAGAAGAGATAACAAAAAAGTATTAAGAAAAGTTGTTTAGATTTAAGAGTAATGGCAGACTTTCAATTTCCAGACAAATCGCCTACTTTGATTTTCTAAAATTTTTTGGTGTTTTATACCAACATACTTTTAATCGTAGCTGTATGAGGCACTCTAACTGGTTCATAAACTAAGATGTTAAAAAAATAATGGAGTGTCTCCGACAGCTACGATAAAAGGTATTGGTGTACAAAATCCCCAAAAAAAAAAAATTAAAAATCGAAGTAAGCCAATTTGTCTGAAAATTACGAGTCTACCATCACTCTTAATTCTAAACAACTTTTCTTAATATTTTTTTGTTATCTCTTCTAATAAATCTCTTAATTTTAAACAACTTGTCTTAATACTTTTTTTTGTTATCTCTTCTATTAAACGTAGTTTACTCTTCGCCATTTAAAAATTTAAAAATCGACTCTAAAAACACCCTGTATATTAATTAATTTGATTGATTTTCTCAAAATCTTGGTTTGAGAAGAAGCAGTAGCGATTACTAGAATATTAACATCTCTCGAATTTTTTTTTGTCATTTACACCTTATATGAACTCAATCCGTGGACACACTGTATAAATTTCCACACTTTAAATTTCATCCAACTCCGCTAGGGTAAAGGAGAAATATATGCGATTTTAGTAATTATTTATAAAACTAGCAGTCCAGTGAGACAAATGTCTCATTTAACGCGCCTTCAAACCTCGATCGGTTAGGCAACCACCCAGACCTGGAAGGTGTCAAAGTGGTTGCCTAACCGATCGAGGATTTAAGGCGCAGAGGGTCGCAGCTACGTTTGGCGGCCGAACCAGTTTTTATTTAATACGCGTTCTATTTGAAAAACGGTCTTTTTGTGATTTCTCGAAAACCGGAAGTGTCACGTGACTGAAATTCGGTTCCTGACCTGACATGACCATTCCAAACATATAACTTTAATAACTTTTTTCTCTATCTCTTACGGTTTGGCTGCTGAAACAGCGTCCCGGATAAAACAGCGTCCCAGACAGACACGTCTATTAGATAAAGGATAATTATGAATATTACAAACTGTGCTCCGCTATTATCACTTTTTTCGTTCAGAATTCCTGCAAAGTCTACCAGAAGCGACCAACTGTTATCAATTCGGTTCAACCACACTAACTCAGCCATGAATTCGCCTGTATCTCGCTTATCACTTTTACTAAACTCACAAATAACTAGAGCAGATCTCGACCCCCCTCTTAATTTAGTAAATTATAAAATTATCACAAATAACAATTAAACTGGATACTTTCGATGCAAATAAACATTATACAATATAATTTATTAACTTTTCTTCTTTTAGTTGAAGAATTTTTTCTTATTACACTGTTTGGCAATCTGGGTACTATTATTATTATATATATCATGTTAATATTAATATTATGTTTACTTTTGCGTTCCCGCTCCCTATAATTATATTTTTTTTAATTCATTTGGGAAATTGGTTATTGGGCCTACTGCCTGTTAATTTACGGAACTTGTAAATAAATCCGACATAATAATTTTCATTGCTTGCTTGCTTGCTTGCTTGACGCCACTTTGAGAGAGAACCCGTTGGCCGAATTGGCTAATTTTGGTCTCAATCGACTCAGGGCGACGCAAGTAAGCCAGTAGCAGGGTTTTAAAATTTTTATAAGTGACTTTTTTTTATGTAGATTTTCTAACCTCACAATTAACTCGACACACAAAATGGATCACTCTTGTACAAATTGCATTAAATAAGTTATTTCGTGTCCAATTTGGGTGCAGAACGCTAGTAAATAAATAAACATGCAGATTGCACAGTGCTTTATAAGGAACGGTAACATAAAAGAGCAATTGATTCTGCAAATATTAAACTGCTACAATGCACATTATATGCTTATTTCTAAAAAGAATTTGGAAAATCATGAGTAGAGAAATTCATAAATCGCATTTTACTCTGCTGTTGCTGGTATCGTTAAGTACAATTCAAAATCTGTTGTAAGTAATTTATTTCAAAATTATTAGTAGTGATACTTGAAACTGCACGTGATAGTTTATAACACCATCTAAAGCATCCGAAGCCAAAAAAATTATAATGAATGGAATACTTCTTTAAAGGGACGGTATGTAACTTATAATTTGAAAATACCACTCTATCGGCGGACCAATCGAATAGAATAAAAATTGATTCTATTCGATTGGATTTGCGATCTATACTTTTTCGACCTTTTCTCCTTTGATTAATGGATGAGTATTATTAAGTTCAAATTAGTGCATTACTACATAAATACAAACAGGCCACTGCAATAGCTTTTAAAGCAGTTACAGACTGAAAGTAATTGCTCAGGTAAGATAAGCGATAGAAATAATTTCTAGCCTGCCGTCGACTTGAAAAGGTATGCATGAAGAGCAGGGCAATAAACAAGGTAGGCGATTACTGGTCGCCTAATGACTGTTAGATTTTGTAGTAGTTTTGGGCAGATATTAGTAAAAAGGATCGTGCCCGTAAGGCGAGGATAGTTTGGACAGGAAGTTGCTCGCTGAATCATGGCCTCCCCAAAAGTCGCCGTTCTGTCGCATAAATCAAAGACAAACGGCAGACTAGAGAGTTGACTTGGGCCGTGCGTCTTACTATAACACATGCAATGGCGAGTCCTCGCGCAATTAGAGACACAGTTTAACATCCTGATATATGTCGCCGAGCGGGACTAATGTTATTTATAGTATTTGCTACTGTATTATGTTGTGTTGACTTCTGCTTGTTTAAGTTTTATTAGAATACATAAATCTTGGTCTTGCACGTACTTCGCTGCAAGGGCTATTTAAGCATGTTTGTGACTGCGTTAACTAAACATTTTCCTTCAGCTTTTAGATTTTTTATGACAGTTTTAGATTGCATTTGTAAAACTATAAATACTTCTAACAGCAGCCATCTTATGTCTAATATTAGAGCAAATAGTACATAGCAAGACATTTTCATGAAAGCGTCTGGACGAATACTTTCATCCTCAAATGTTCCATGAGTGGGGCTTTGTCACCTAGTAGGAGTATACATGATTTACATATTGGAGTGGAGTAAACAAGAATTTTCAGATTTTCCAAAAGGTAAAAGTCAATTGGATTTGAAAAACAAATGCCTTATTGAAAGAAAACGGTGAACAATGTAAACTGTAATAAATAATCAAATAAATACAATTAGCATCCCATTTTTCAACTAAATAATGCAAGCAATAAGTTGCAGCTACCTTCTTATTTTTAAATTTTTCTTCGATAATACTGTAGCTGATACACGGTTATATTCAATATTTATCATGTTTATAACTCTGCAAGATAGCAATCCTGAATCTATCTGACATAGTTTCCGTACAAGGAAAAAAAAATTACCCAAGGAAATATCTTGTGTACAAGTAACAATCACAATAAATTACTAAGTTACAATATCGTGCATCTTGCAACAACTTCTCCTATGGCATTTGCAAAAAAAAACTCCTCAAAATAATCAAAGATGATACAAGTTAAGTATTTTCAGAAAGGAAAAATTAACAGTAAAATTGCACATCGATATAAATTTCCACCAACACGAAATGAAGCTGTAATTGTAACTTAACACTAGGCATGTAGGGATTTAGAATAGTATATTAAAATACAAGTTGCAGAATGCATATATTCAAGCACGAATGTGAAATTCCGTAGCGGCGAGTTGAGGAACAAATGAGTGCTTGAAGGACCTTCTGCAACGAGTGTTTTATACTATTATTTCTATTTTGCCGCAAGATGGAGTTATTCTAAACGCAAAATAGAAAAAATATTTTTTGTGGCTAAACCGTTTAAGCAACTAAAATGTTGTAAGAGAGGGAATAGCTTCTAAATTAAAGTAACTATCCAGGAAAAACAATTGGTAGTGATTATACCCTAGGAAATTTTCCGTCGACTTCCCTATACAATTTTTTTAAACAACCGTAGCGTTGTGCTGCTCATTGTCTGTTTGATAAACTTTTACTTGATTAATTTCTCAGACCAACAGTAGTCCTAGATATGAACACCCTCCAAGAGATTACGATGTTCGTGTGCTGTTTGTAGAACCCTTACTGCGGCTTTATGTAGAAGTAGAATAAGAACAATATAATAATTATCACATATTTATTTTTAATCTAAAAGGATAACTTGAATGGTTTTCAAGAAAATTTACTCCATGCGTGTGCATATAGTAACAAAAATGTATGTTTTATAACGTATAGCATTGTAGATAGTATTAAAACGTGTACAAGCTCCTTGTCACGAAACAACAAAACGAAATTGATTTGTTTGCGAGTGATGCATATTTAATTTGTTAAAACAAAAGCACGCATGTATTGCTAACAGCGTTTCTAATTATGAGAATGTGTTCAAAGTAATTCCTTGAATAAAATTATCTTTGTCGACACCTGCCATTGAAAGTTTATTTTTCTACATGGTTTTTGATATTGAAAGCACTTGTTCAGTATGTGTGCTGCAAAATGTAAAAGTATGTTGCAAAATTTTGCCCCACACTTTTAAGCACTTTCAGCACAGTTTTTTCACATTCCACAACATTTGATGAAAATTGATATAAAACGTCGAATTCGTCTCAGGCTGCAACTGTCGTTTTCATTCGACAAAGGTATACTTTCAATACTTATTAAATAAATAACTATTTGATTGAAATGACTTGACAAAATAGAAATTTTTTATCATTATCAACATCTACTAATCTACTTCTTTATGAGAAAGTAAGTGACCCATAACAATTTCTAATTAGCTAATTAGTAATTATAAAAGAGCCATAGCTCGAGCAGCGTACAACTTTATTGTTGCTGACACTGTCAGTCAATGTCAAACTCGAGGTTAACAGGTTAGGTTTTTTATCAGTCTAATACAAACTGACGCAAAACCTAACCTTGAATTTGATATAAATAGCGTCACCAACAATACACTTCAGCACTGCCAAACGTATAACAAGAATCACAACATTCTTAAAGCAAATATTTGGGGATAATTTTTTAATAACATCAAATTGGGTCTTCTTCTTGTTCATTATAAAAAAAAAATCTACTTCAAAAGGCCGGCGTTTATGGTCTCGCTATTTCACGAATCTCGCTCTAGTGGGCTCAACCATGATGTACTAGCTTAGCCATAAACGCTTCGTTACCGGCCAAATGTCGTATTTTGTCGCTATTTTGATTGACAATTTCCTTCTATTAATGTTCTATTCAAATTATCGTAAATCAACTTAGTTACATGGACTATTTCGAACGCCTCAAGTTCTCGTAAGAAGAATTAGTGTGTATATATTTATTCAGGGTGTCGGAAAATTATGGTGTATGCTAGTTATCTGACTAAATATTCATTTTATCGTAAAATAGGAATGTAGTATTTAGTTTTTCTTTAGAAGCCAATTTTGGCTATATATCTATTTTGAAAAACGACAGCTAAACCAATAATACTCAGTATTTATTAAATGGCAAGATCCTATATGCTGTTCATTTATTAGAGACTTCCTTTATCTCTTTAACGGCACAAAACATTAATACCCGAAAGTACATTTCTGAGAAAAACTCAACAGCGCTCGTAAGTGTATTTTAATAGTGGCTATTAATCCAAGCACCTCAAAATATTTACAAGTTGTTAACCAATTTGCGAAGTTCTTCCTGTGGTCTCCTTGTTTATAGATATTAACGATACAAGTTTGATTATGAGCATCTTAACGACACGAGTTTGATTGCCAAAAACGAGGCGGTGAGCCGAGTTTTGCTGCAATCAAACGAGTCTCGTTAAGTGCCATAAGCAAACGTGTATTGTTCAATATTTTATCTTCATCAATAAATTCTGGTTCAATGTATTTCTTTATACAAAAAGAGTGCGGTAATGAACCCCTTAACGATACTAAAATTAATTTGGTTAAGAGTCTATAACAACACTGATGAAGATAAAAAATATTAACGTGTTATTTGTTACACTGCATGCCTAGACCTTATCTACGGGATTGACAAAAAGAGCCTATGAAGGCCTACTTGCGAGACATGAGTCTTTCCACAAATACTGCTACTACTAATACTAAGTAATTATTTACATGGCACACTAACTGAGTCAAGCGTCCAGTAATGTGAAAAGGGCTGAACAATCTTAATTTGATATACACCCACTGACCACCTATGACAGATCGTAAGGAAATAATAACATATTTTTTAGTGTAATCATCAAAACGGCAAAAATTTAAAACTAGCATTCAAATTAACAGAATACACTATCAAAGCGAGGTTCACTCCAGGTGCTTACACGTAAGTTGCGTTTACACAGTGATAATAATACATATTGTTACTTAGAACTAGAAATTCAAAAACACCTGTTACCTAGATGATTTTTGAGGCTTTCACGGCCATTGTCATTAAGTAACAAACGACTTCAAAGCCTCCTCGGCTCTATGGTCTTCCCAAAATCCATAAACAAGACATTCCCCTCAGGCCCATTGTCAGTACCATAGATTCCCCTACTTACTCATTAGCTAAATACCTAACCACTATCCTCAGAAAGTTCACTGGTAAGTCTCCCTCGTATGTTCGCAATTCAGCCCATTTCGTTGAACTTATATCCAATATAAGCGTTGAACCTGAGGATTTACTTGTGAGTTTCGATGTCACTTCCCTTTTTACCAAAGTTCCTATTCCCGATTCCATAGTCATAATCCAACAGTTGTTATCAGAGCATGGGGAGACGTCTTCAAGTCTACCTGCCCTGATAGAAAAATGCCTCTCTTCCACTTATTTCCTATTTCAAGGTCAGTTCTTTAAACAAATCTCTGGTGCGGCCATGGGTTCTCCTCTTTCACCTGTCGTTGCCAATATCTTCATGGAAGCTTTCGAAACCGTAGCTCTGGAATCTTCAGAATTAAAACCCAAGGTTTGGTTCCGATACGTTGATGATACCTTTATTATTTGGCCACATGGTAAAGACACGTTACCCGTCTTCTTAAATCATCTCAATAGTCAACATCCAGACATTAACTTTACCATGGAGATAGAAAGTAACGGTTCCCTTCCTTTCTTAGATGTACAGGTCTCTCGCCAACCCAGTGGCAAACTTGGTCATTCTGTATATCGCAAACCTACTCACACTGATCGCTATCTACATGCCGAGTCCCACCATCATCCTACACAAAAACTTTCCGTTATCAATTCACTTGTACACCGAGCTGTTTCCATATCCCAACCCGATAATATCCACGATGAATTAAATCACATTCGGAAAGCTCTTAGGAATAACGGTTACCGTGCTAGGGATATACAGTCTGCCATCAATCGCCATCTTCACCCACGGCCACCCAAACCTCCAAAACCCGATCCTCCTGCAGCAATAGTCTTTCTTCCCTATATCCACCAAGTCACGGACCGCATAGGAAAGTTTCTTCGAAAACAAAACATTAAAACAGTATTCAAACCCCCGAGCAAAATCTCACAGGTTCTTCCTTCATCTAAGGATAAATTAAACACTATGTCATCTAATGGTGTTTATAGAGTCCCTTGCTCTTGTAATGCTGTATACATTGGTGAAACAGGTCGTTCGGTGAAAACTCGCATCTCTGAGCATCAGCGCTGTCTCAAGTCAGGTCTCGTTTCATCATCGGCCATCGCCGAACACCAACGCGATACTGGTCATAAGATCCTTTTTGATGAAACTTCCATCATCTGCAAATCTCCATTCTTCTTTAGCAGAAAGATTCGCGAAGCCATTGAGATTTGCAAACACCCTAATAATTTCAATCGAGACGAAGGCTTTCTCCTTCCTTCTATGTGGAAAGTGCTAATTCCTAAGCCCCGCCCTCCGTCACTGAACCGCGACGGCATTTGCTGAATCGCTACGGCGCTTGCCTATAAATTCTCGCTTTTCTTCTTCCGATAGTCAGTCGAGTTTCGCCTCTGACGTGGTTAACACGTTGAGTTACCGTGCTCTTCTGTCCCTTCCCTTTGCAAAGAGTTTCGCCTCTGGCGTGGTTAACACGTTGAGTTACCGTGCTCTTTTGCCTTTTTTCCTCCTGATGAAGCCCCTTACGAAAGTGGGCGAAACGTTGAGTTCTTCGATCTCAATCATGACACGGTCCAATCCCGGAAGTCGTTTGTTACTTACCTGTTACCTAATATACAACAGCATGTAATAGCATATTGTATGTTAAGAAACATACATACTATTTTTTCGACGACTGGGCAAATTTTTACGACGAAAATAATCATATTTCATTTAATTGAAAAAATTAATTGACAGTCAATTTAAAATTACTTGCGTAGTCTATGACATGTGACACGGTTATTTAAACAAATAACGGGCGTTGTCAACGAAACATTCGAACGTGCCTACCTATTTTGCTCACGCGGAAACCTAAAACGCTCGGCGAGCGGCAAAGTAATGAACACGCACGCTCAGCTGCGAATGTAAACTTTCTGTTGTCAAATGATAGTTAGAAAAATCTACTTTCGATGTCAGTCGTCGAAAAAATATTAAGTGTACACAGTCGGATATGTATACACAAAGGTAGGTTTCATTAAAAAAAATAATAATAAAAATTACCCTTGTGCACTAAGGTAGCTATTCTAATCGACGTACACCCCGTATATAAAATTCCCGTTGCTGTTGTTTGAAGAATTCTTGCACATCTAATATCTGCACATCTCTGTCTGATTAAAAATGAAGACTTTTTCACTTTCTTCTCTAGCGCACAAATATGAAAATTAAAATTTTTAAGAAATTGTGCGTAAACCCAACACGTTTGAAATTCCTGCCTTACAAGACGATATTCCATAGTCAGACCTTCCACACATGTCATATTGTTTTTCGACGACATCGAAAGTAGATTTTTCTCACCGTCATTTGACAACAGAAAGTTGACATTTGCCGCTGAGCGTGCGTTTTCATCTTTTTACCGCTCGCCGAGCGTTTTGGGTTTCCGCGTGAACAAAATAGGTAGCCACGTCCGAATGTTTCCTTGACAACGCCCGTCATTTGTGGAAATAATCGCGTCACATGTCATATAGACTGCGCGAGTAATGTTAACTTGATTGTCAATTAATTTTTGCGATAAAACGAAATTTGATATTTTCCTTTAATAATATGCTCAGTCGTCGAAAAAATAGTATGTATATTTCGAGCTAAAAGTGCGCTTGCCGCTTTTGCATGATTGCTGGTTTCGACTTCGTCTCAACCAGCAATATTCATGCGCAAGCGGCAAGAATGCACTTTCAGCTCTTAACATACAATATACTATTTCAGTTGCTGCAGTAAGCGCGTTGGATCTGGTCGTGGTTCATCCATGGTATAATCCGTTCACGACCTTTTTGGGACAGAGTTGGCTATGATTTTTTCTTTTCATGTTGGACTAACTCATTCGGTGATGTAGCGGATGCAACTTTTTTCTGTCAGTGTCTGTTCGACATTTTCTTGTCACCACATTGCCAGATTTATTATTTTAATATTCGTAAGAAAATATATGATTTATGTGTGTAAAAATAATTTTAATTTCCGTCAAAGGAAACGTCAAATTGCCCAAAACAATTTTGTTACAACAAATTTCCATTAGACGATGCTACTTCCAATTTAAAAAGGGCAGACCAGATTTAAAACAACACGGGTTTATGTGGAGACTAGAGAATGTATTTGCTGTAGGTTAAAAAATAAAATTTTGGAAAGGAAAAACAATCCAGCGTAATGTATAATAATTTACTACCTACTTACTTATTACTATTTTAGTGTGAAATGTTATGTGGCAGATGTGAAATTTAACATGAAGTAAAATCAGCAAGCCGTCCATTTGATAAGATATTTACATTTTTCGCATGTTAATTTCTATAAGACCAATATCGCTCAATTGCTCTAGAGATGGGCGCGTGAGTGAGTTTTCGCTCACGTCACGCAAGTTTCACGCTTGCTTTAAACACTCACGTTCAAGCACGTTCACGCTCACGTTCACTCACGTTCACGGCGTGACACGCCACTCACGACGTGACACGCAGCTTTTATTTCAAAATTTAATTTCTGATAGAACAGAATGTTCAAATTTAAAACCAATGAAAAAACCCTAAAGAGAACTAAAAATATGTTTTGCACGTGACATAATTTACGTGATATGTTGCAATCAGAATAGTTGACATAAATAGAAAAAAATGAAAATTGACTGCAATAACTTACAAGGGATAAATACTGATTTCTCGCAAATACATTTCTTGCAGCTGTCTTCAAAGACATTACTTTTAATACCAAAAGCTGTCATTGGAATTGACGTTTCCCTTATTGGTATGAGTACAGAAGGTATATGTTGCAAGGTAACACTTTTAATTCGTAGGTTTTAACACGCCTCGGTTTATAGCTCAGCGGTAGGTTTACTTCAATGGCGTCGGTTTCGGAAGAGGAGGGTGGGCGTTACCCTCAGCTAGACACTGGATTTGATTGGAACAAAGTTTATTATATTTACACTACTAACTAACATACAGATAAGCTTATAACTAGGTAACATATATGTACAGAAAAAGAAAATGGCGGATTGGCATCCGCAGTTGGAAGCTGGTGTGGCCCTTCGGAGGCGGTGCCGGCGGCTAAAGTGGCTCCGTGTCCAAATCCCACGAAGACTCTAAGTCCAGTAGATGCGGCAGACAGCTAAGTCCAGTGGATGCGGCAGGCAGCTAAGTCCAGTGGATGCGGCAGGCTCTATGTCCAGTAGATGCGGTAGACAGCTAAGTTCAGTGGATGCGGCAGGCTCTATGTCCAGTAGATGCGGTAGACAGCTAAGTCCAGTGAATGCGGCAGGCTCTATGTCCAGTAGATGCGGTAGACAGCTAAGTCCAGTGGATGCGGCAGGCTCTATGTCCAGTAGATGCGGTAGACAGCTAAGTCCAGTAGATGCGGTAGACAGCTAAGTCCAGTGGATGCGGCAGGCTCTATGTCCAGTAGATGCGGTAGACAGCTAAGTCCAGTAGATGCGGCAAACAGCTATGTCCAACGAAGGTGATAGGCTCTGGAGAGGGCTGGGGCTGGTAGATCCTTGGAAGGCTGGAGCTGCTAGCTGGTCCTGGAAGGCTGGATGCTGTTGGCTGACTCTCCTGGGTTGAGTGAGTTCCTACTGCCAGCGTCCGACTATTTAAAGGGGCCAGTCCTTTGTCAGACGCGATCTCGCAGCCCATTGGTCGAGGTAGAAGGGATCTTTTGGCCCGTTTTTGATGAATTTCGAATTATCGCGTTTAATTGCGCGGCGCGATCAATTATCGACCTGATTTGTGTCGCATGGCATAGCTCGCGAAACGGCGGTCCTTTTGATACCTGATATGAGGGTGTTTGTCGCTAAACTCGCCGAATGAATTCATTTTCCCAATGCCCGTGCATATATCGCGCACGTTATTTTTGCGTGCGCGCTCGTTGATCATTTGAGGCTCAAATTTCATACTTGCTTCAAAAAAATTCGTCTAATTTTTCCCCGTATTTTGATACTAGACAACCCTGTCTTAGTTTATTGCTTTTGTGAAAATTTCTTAATTTAAGTAAATTCAATCTGCAATGCTGATACCTTCGTTGGTATTAATTTCCCTTGCCGGACGGTGGTTGTTCTGCATGCCTACCCAGGCGATTTTATGAATTCGGTGCTTTTGCTTCCAGGAAAATGTGGCGCTCTCGGCGTGTGTTGCTGCTGTCGATTCGCGGATTGTTTTAATAATTAGCGGTGGTTTTCCCTTTCGTTTGCTACCAAACACGGGGTATTCCGGGGCCGCGGTGTATTTTTTTTATGTGCCCTTTTAAGTATAAGCGCTCTTGCTCATACGTGAGGCGTATTTCGCTTGCTGTCGCCTTTCTTGGCCGGCCGGTTCCAATAAAGTTTATGAACGCCACTTTGCTGCACTTTAAAATTTCGCTGGGGTTGCCATTAGTTTTATTGTTTTATGTTTCTACGAGGGTTTTTGAAAATAGATATATTTTCTCTTTGTTTGTGCAAGATCGCGACGGCTTGGTAAACAGATGTTTTTAGGGTCCTTTGTAGTGTCGCCGCTTTACGTGGCGACGTACATTTTCTTTGTTGATCTGATCTGTTTATCGGTTCGTATCAGTTTAAAAGTACTTTTACGTACAAGGATCAACATTTTCAGTGTTAAGGCGAGTATACAAAACAAAACATTACTTTTATTAGAATAATAAGTTCATCTACACATGTACACAATAAATTGGTTTAAAAATAAAACGTGATCAACATTTTCAGTGTTAAGTCGAGTATACAAAACAAAACATAACTTTTATTGGAATAATAAGTTTATATACACATCTACACATTAAAATTTTGATTTAAAAATAATATGTAGTCAACATTTTCAGCGTTAAGTCGAGTTCTGCGCTCTTCTAAAATTCGCCCAGCTGTAGAAAATACTCTTTTGCTTGTAACGAAACTTGCCGGTATGTTTAAAATTTCTCGAGCAAATTTTTTTAACAGTGGCGTATTTACAATGTTTTTCCAAAATCCTCAAATTTCATCTACATTTCCGCATTTTAATTTAACATAGTAATTTAGTTCCGTTTCGATATCATCATAATTAGATGTGTCACTGTCAGAGCTATCTCTAAATAAGAATCTGATGCTGATGTACCAGTTTTGAGTCATTTGCTATGTATTTCATCATTATCATCTATTGTTTTATTTGCATTTTCGTTAATTTGGATTTGCTCTAGCATTTCCGTTACAGTCGAATGAATATCTTCTTTTATGTGAAGGTATGACCTTTAAGGATTTATAATTAGGGTTAAAAAATAAAGCCACATAATGTAACTTGTTTGGCACAATTCGTGATTTAATGACGTTTAAAAGTTGCTGCACCCTGCAGTTTTTTATTCGTTACTAATTATTTAACGTGAAATTAACGTGAAACGTGAATCACGCCTTGGAAATTTTCACTCACGTTCACTCACGTTCACGTCACGATTTTCAAATATTAGTCACGTTCACGACGTGACACTCCGTGACACGACGTGACACGACTGTTTTCACGTCACGCGCCCATCCTTAAATTGCTCTACTAAATTTATTTGGCATCAGTTTGTGACGTCTTTATCCTTCCACACCAGCAAGCAAGCAAGCATGTAAAATAAAGTGGCATATTCATATCATGTACACAATTCTTATCCAAATTGCAACAAAAATTAATATTGAATGCTTTTCTTATGCTTTGTTCTCATTTTCGTTTCTGTCGTCAATTGTCAAATAATTTCAATTTCCCCATCCTTAATTTAAACAGATATCCGGCAACAATGTACCTATTCAGATAATATACTGTTCCACAAATAAACTGGAGCACACATAAAAAACTAGCTTCAAATATCAACTGAAGAATTAACAAAATCATATTCATAAAATCAAAAAATAATAAAATAAAAAAAACTATATTTCACAAAATAAGAGAAATCACAAAAAGAGGTTAATTAATAGTTCTTTGAGTCTCTTCGGAACGTTTAAAAATGTTTGGCAACGATTTGGCATACTTTGTATGCAATATGCTATCAACATTTGGACAAAATTCGAAATTTTAAAATGATAATATTTTATTAATGTTTTATTTAAACCAAATTATGAAAAGACATGCTTTCTATAGTGACACAATCATGAAAGGTTAACAAAAATATCTCTAACTGCCCTTTTGAAAAAAAAATTTTTAATTGCACCAATATATGCAAATGGTCCAGTTCATTTGTGGAGCAGTATATAACCTTAAACTGAAAACAACCTAACCTAACACAAAAAGTATCCATTTCCATTAGGGAGTTGGTCATCAGGACACCCGAACTTGGCCGGCTAGTGCGGCGGTCTCCTACTTTCAAATTAGTTATTACAAAAACACTAAATTTAACTTTCTTCTTCTTCAGTCCTTTCATGCCATTAGGAATATAGGTCGTCTAAGACGTTTCTCTAACTCGTAAGTTCATAGCATAAGGTAGTCGGCCTTACGCTAAAAGGGTTCACTTACACTTTACACTATTTAAACTATTTAAACAATTTAAACTTAAACACTTCATTTATTCTATTGCTTTAATCTGGGGGGTTGAATACCTTTTGTTCTTGTTGATTACATATATTTTGCACGAATTCTTGCCATCTATTTTTGTTTCTAGCTATTTCTTTCACATGGTTCCATGTTGTGTTCATTTCCTTACATTCCTTAAGTATATTTCTTCTCCAGGTTTGAGCTGGTCTTCCTCTTTTCCTTTTTCCCTTTATGTTATATTCGAGTGCTTGACGGGTTATGTCTGAGCATGGTTTCCTTAATGTGTGTCCAATCCATCTCCAACGTTGTTTTATTATAGTCACACTAACTGGTAATTTCTCCGTAATATTCCATAGTTCTCTATTTGTGATAGTGATTGGCCAGTGGATTTTCATAATATTTCTGACATTTATTGATGAAAATTTGTATTTTCTGTAGTTGTTGTTTATTTAATGCCCAGGTCTCTCACCCGTATAAAAGTACCGTGATCACGTTTGTTCTGAGTATTCTCAATTTTGTATTCTTTGTTATTTCATTTGACTTCCAGATTTTACCAAGTATTCTGTATGCTTTATGTATCCTTGTTTTTATGTCCGACTTACATCCTCCTTGGTCGTCCAGTATACTGCCAAGATAGGTGAAATTCGCCACGTTTTGTATATTTTTTCCTCCTATTTTTATCTCGGTTGTGTCTTCTGTGCTTGTTCTTATTGTCTTTGTCTTGTTTGTGTTAATGTCCAGTCCCACGTTTCTTGCTGTTGTTTGTAATAGATTTACCTTGTCTTGTAGATGTTCTCTTTTCTCGGTAATTAAGCAGATGTCGTCTGCATATTCTAGATCTTCGAGTTTCGTGTTAAATCTCCATGCTAGTCCTTTTTGATTATCTATTATTTTGTCCATTATCCAATCGATAATTATTAGAAACAATAAGGGCGACAGTATGCATCCTTGTCTCACTCCACTTTCAATTGCAAATTTTTTAGTTTTTTCTCCATTATGTATTATACAGGCGTTATAATTTTCGTACATAAGTTGAATAAGTTTTATATATTTTGCTGGTATTCCATACATCTTAAGTATCTGCCACATTTTCTCTCTATTTATTTTGTCAAAGGCTTTTCTGAAATCAATGAAGCCTATATGTATTTGTTTCTGCCATTCATTACATTCATCTAAGATTATCCTAAGCGTGCTGATGTGGTCAATGCAAGATCTTCGTGGTCTAAAACCCTCTTGATTATTTCTGAGTTTACTTAAGGTTGCTTCTTTTAATCTTTCAAGTATTATCCTTGTTAATATCTTGCTTGTGGTATTTAATATTATAATCGCTCGCCAATTATCGCATTCTGTGGTATTGCCTTTCTTAGGTATTTTGACAATTAGGCCCTCCTTCCATTCTTTTGGGATTTTTTCTTCTGTCCAGATTTTCCTTAGCAAGTTATGTGGCATTTTTACGATTGATTCAGATCCTGCCTTAATCAGTTCTCCTGGAATGTCGTCTAACCCCGCTGCTTTATCATTTTTCAGTTGTTTAATAGTCTGAAGGATCTCTTCCTCCTTTATTTCGTCCATATTTACATCAAGTTGGGGTTCTATTTCAATGCCTTCCTCATTTTCTTCTATATTACTGTTATCTCTATTAATGCTATATATTTCTTTAAAATATTCTACCCATCTATCTGATATTTTCTTTTGTGATGTTAGTATTTTTCCTTCTTTGCCTTTAATGTTATTGGTTGTTATATTTCTCTTCCCACACATTTTCCATTTTATCTTATACAGCGTGTTTAGGTCCTTTCTGTCTGCTGCTTTTTCTGCTTCCCTTAGCAGGTCCTCCATTTGATTTCTTCGATCTTTTCTTGGGCTTTTTTTAATTTGCTTATCTTTTGCCCAGTATGCTTGTTCAAGTATTTTCTTCTGTTCGTCTGTTCTTGCATTTAATATTCTTTGTTTTAGTTTATTTCTCTCCTCTATTAATTTCTCCGTGTGCAATGACAACCACGGCTTGTGTTTCTTCTTTTTTTCTCCTAATATTTATTTTGCTGTTGTCTTCAGTGCCTCTTTATACTTTTCCCATAGCTGTTCTATGCTTGGTTCATCCATGTTTAGTTCGTCTATGTTTGCTTTTACTTTATCTTCCAATTTTGCGCCGAAGTTGGTGAGTATTTCTTTATCCTTTAGTAGTTGTGTGTTATACTTTGTTCTTATACTATTTTTGTTCTCTCTGGTTTTTATTTTGACTTTAATCTTTGCTCTCACTAGAGCATGATCCGATCCTATGTCAGCCCCATTCATCGCTCTCACATCTAGTAGGCTATTTCTGTGTCTTCTTTCTATGGTGACGTGATCAATTTGATTTCTGGGCTTCCCTCCTGGTCCTATCCATGTGATTTTGTGTTTCAGCTTATGAGGGAAGAAGCTTTCTCCTATCAGTAGATTGTTTATTGTGCAAAACTCTAAAAACCTTTCCCCATTGTTATTTCTCTCTCCTATACCTTCCTTTCCCATAATTTCTTCTATACCTTCATTCTCATTCCCATCAGTAAGAAAATATCTCTTTTATGTTTCTTCCTTTGCTTATCATATGTTTTTTGTAATTCTTCGTAGTATTCCTCTTTTTTGTCTTGTGCCTCTGTATTTGTTGGGGCATAAGTGCTAATTATTGTGATGTTGAAGAACTTCGCGTTAAATCTGGCCACAATTATTCTCTCCGACACCGCTTCCCAGTCTAAGAGTGCTCTTTTTGCTTCTTGGTCTATTATAAAGCCGACCCCGTGTTCATGTATAGAATCTTCTTGCGTTTTCCCTCAGTATAGTAGCGTTTTTCCTCGCTCTAGCTTTAGTTCTCCGTTTCCAAGCCATCTTATTTCACTTAATGCTAGGATCATTATTCTATACTTTTCCATCTCGCTTATTATTTGATTTATTTTTTCCCTTGCTACCATGGTTCTTACATTCCAGCACCCTATGTATTTCACTTTTCTTATGTCTATAATTTCTTTACTATTTATGTCCTCCTCGTTGTCCTTGATAAAAAAGCGTTCGTCATCAGTGTTTCCTTGCCGGGGTCTATTTAGTAGTTTTTTGGCTTTTTTACCTCCCTTCTCTGCTGCTCTATCTCCTCATCTTGTAGCTCGTCTTCCTGAATTTGATCTGGTGAGCGTTGACTTGCCGTTCTTCCTTTCTTGTTCTCCTTTTCTTCTAATTGTTGATGAGTGTAACTTTTGCCATCAATAATTAGTTTATCATAATTCATAACAGCTAGGTGTCCTGATTCTCTGGCGGCTTTCATATGTGTTATTAACTTTTTCCTTTGTTCGCGTACTTTCTTTGAGAAATCGTCTATAATCCATACTTTTGTGTCTTTTCAGTTTTTTAGGTTCTTCGCTGCTTTCTTAATTTGCGTTTTCTTCTCCAATGTGTTTGTTTCCATTAGTATGGGTCTGGTTTTGTGACTTTCATATTTTCCTACTCTTCTTACCTCTTGGACTTCCTGCTCCATATTTATTTGAATTCCTATATCTCCTAACATCATGCGGATTTTTTCTTTCAGCGACAGGTCCGTTTCTTGCTTAACTGTACTTTACCCATAAATAATTTTTTTAATATATAAAATTTGTAATTAAATGAAATACACTTCCGCCTGAATAAACTAGAAATACAAACAAGTTATAAATGGTACAACCTTTGTATTTTGTTAAGATAGCAACTTATCCGCTCTGTCCTGTACTAAGTAACTCCCTAACTTATTTTCTAAAAGTGGATGGAGAACTATACAGGGTCACTAAAAAGTATGGATACAGTTACATATTATGGAAGCTGTTCATCAAAACTTGTTTAAATTTAGTGTATGATTAAAAGTATTTAAATTCCATCCACTTAGATGTTTTTCAAGTGTCTATCTTCATTTGTTCTGGGGATACAGGTCTAACTTGATTTTTTAAATGGCACGAAATGTCATATTTAATATTTTTTTCTGAATTCAGTGATGTAATACATGCATATCTTATTTTAATAGAAACTTTAAAAACATATCGAACTAACAAAATCTAAAAAAAGATGTAAAATTTAGTTAGCCTTGGAAATGTTGTCTTCATCTATCGTTAGTTATTTGCCGCATGTACTTTGACCAGAAAAATAAATAAAGGTTAATAATAATCAAAAGTTTAATTTTTGGCTAATATGCATGTGAAAGATGGCTAAATAACAGCATTTTCAAAGCTAACTTTGATTTTTTTAACTTTTAATAAAAATAAAGATAGGCATATGTTACATTACTGAATTCAGAAAAAAATACTCTTTTCAAAAATATTAAATTTGACCCCTCATGCCATTCAAAAAACCAAATTGGCCTAGTATCTTCAAAATAAATGATGGTAGAAAAGTGTAACACATCTCAGACGATAGAATTTAAACCCCTCTAACTGTGTGCCGAATTTCAACTAGCTCTGCTGAACCGTTCTAAAAATATAAAAAGTTAGTTTAGTTAGTATATTGTTTAATTTCTATAACATTCTGTTCAAAAACTAGGTGTCACTGACACGCTAATCTGTACAATAATCTGAATTATTAATCAATACGTTTTACACCACTTATTTATTTATTTAGCGTATGGCTACACACACAGATAATTATAACATATATAAATTTCAGTCATAATAAAATATATAAAATTTCATGTATTACTAGATAACATAATAGTTATGCAGTTTTACAGAAAACATATGATACTAAAGGTAATTATCGTTTAAAGTTGAATGTCCAGGTTGTTTATCCAGTCAATAGCGTCTGGTGTAGCATTGAGAATATCCTCTCTAGTGCCAGTGAAGGCTCTTCGTCTGCATTCGAATGCGATGTGCTGAACCGTTTGTCTCTCTACACCGCAGTCGCACTCTGGTGTTGGAATTAAGCCCCACTTGTGATAGGAGTCTGCACACCTTCCATGGTTTGTTCGGATTCTGTTAAGCGCAGCCCAGGTTTGGCGTGGCAGGTTGAATCCGTGGGGTGGCTGTCTTGTATCCAGGAGGGGTTGCCATTCGTGTGGAACAAGCGAGTTCCACTCGTTTTCCCATGATATCTCCCAGTTATAGGCAGTTTCTAGGAGAATATTCGCGGTTTTTACAGCTGGTAGTCTAGATTTGAGACGGTGGAACTGAGTGCTGTTGATATCATCGTGTATTGGCAGATCAGGATTACCGTTAATTCTTTTGTATTCGTGTAGGAGCAATTTGTTTCGACGGATTCTAGGCGGTGCTATGTGGCTTAAGGTTGGTAGCCAATAAGTGGGAGTGCACCTTAGCGTTCCTGATATCATACGCATTGTTTGATTTAGGACTGTATCAACTTTTCTGGTGTGTGGGCTGTTTAACCAAACTGCGGAGCAGTATTCAGCAACGGAATATACCAATCCAAGCGCAGTGATCCGTAGGGTTGTTGCGGAAGCTCCCCAAGATGTACCAGCAAGTTTATGTAGAATATTGTTCCGTGTTTTTAGTTTGGCAGCAGTATTACTTAAATGCTTGTTATATGACAAGGTCCTGTCCAGAGTAACTCCCAGGTACTTTGGGTTTGGGTTGAATGGGAGTGTGTCTTCGTTTAGAGTCACCTTCAAAGTATGTTTTGCGAGCTTATTGTTTAGATGGAAGCAGCTTGTTTCTGTTTTAGTAGTGCTTAGTGTTAGTCTCCATTGTCGAAAGTATTGATATACTGTTTTCATGTCTTGAGTTAAGGTATCCTCTATGGCAGCCATGCTAGTGTGTTGTACACTTATAGCCAGGTCGTCAGCATATGCAAATTGTCTAGAGATGGTAGGTGGTATGTCTGCAATATACAGATTGAAGAGGAGCGGGGCCAGAACCGATCCCTGCGGGAGACCATTATTTAGCATTCTGGTGTCGCTTTTCTTATTGCCTAGTACCACGTGGAAAGTCCTGTTTGTCAGGAGGTTATTAATAAGCGACGTCATTTGTGTGCACTTTATAGTCCTAAGTAGTTTGTATATAACTCCAGCCCTCCAGACTGTGTCATATGCGGCTGTT
The DNA here is from genome assembly GCA_940337035.1 of Agriotes lineatus. Classification (NCBI taxonomy): domain Eukaryota; kingdom Metazoa; phylum Arthropoda; class Insecta; order Coleoptera; family Elateridae; genus Agriotes; species Agriotes lineatus. The sequence goes on from OW679196.1 coordinate 58,681,712, forward strand.
AAGTCTATAAAGACCGCTCCAGTTTTAAGTTTTTTCTCAAATCCAGCCTCGATGTGAGTGGTTAGGGCTAGCACTTGGTCGGTGCAGTTTCGGCTGGGTCTAAAACCAGCTTGTGCTATTGGGACTTGCTCCAAGACACAGTCACTGATTCTGTTGTGGATTAGCCGTTCAAGGAGTTTGTACATAGCACTTAACAAAGCTATGGGTCTATAGTTTTCGGGGCGATCGGGTGATTTTCCAGGTTTTAGAACTGCAATAATCTTAGATCTTTTGAACTCTCGAGGGAGTTGGTTTCTTTGTAAGATATCAGAGTAGAACTCAGCTAGCCATTTTTTGGTTCGTTCTCCTGCATACTTAAGAAATTCTGCATGTATCTCGTCAGTTCCGGGAGCACCACTGTAACATTCTTACTAAAGTTTTAAAATAAATCTCAAATAAACACAAACATTAAAGTACCAACAGAAACACATAGAAGTTAGGATAGCTAAGTGAAACATTGTTAAATTTAGTGTTTTTGTAATAACTAATTTGCAGGTAGGAGACCGCCGCACTAGTCGACCAACTTCGGGTGTCCTGATGACTAGTGAGTTGCAAGTGTCTTCTTACTTGATTCTGAAGAATCTCTCTGTTAAGAATGATTTCAGTATTTCCGTGTACCGTTTAAGGAGAAAAGTCTTCAACTTGCAGTTTAAGCCCTAAACTTTATCAAACGCTGGAGCCACTTTTAAGGATACTGCGAAGCAGACGTTTTTCTCTTTTAGTGCCTTTTCAATAATGTGAGTTACTCCATGTATCTGATCAATTATCAAATGTTTATTTCTAAATTTAAATTGATGGTTTGAAATCAAGTTTTTTTCTATCTATGATCGGTTTCAGTCGTTTGACTAAAATATTCTCAAAAAGTTCAGATATAGCTGGCAGCAATGAAATTGGCCGATATGATATAGCTCTATAGGGTGGTTTTCCTGACTTTGATATCATTATGAAATTCACCACTTTCCTCAATCGGGGTATGTAATTTAATCTAAAGACAGCATTAATAAGATTCGTAACTGTTATTACACATTTCGTCGGTAACTGATTTAGCACTTCTCCAGTTATTAGATCAAAAGTTTTCAATTGTATCTGCTATTATTTATGGCCTCTCTAGGGGTAGCAGGTTTCATTGATTTATTTTTTGGAAGAATTTCTTTTTCATTATTTTTTTCTTCCTTTTCATTCAGCTGGAAAATGTATTCAAGATGCTCAACAAACATATGAGCTTTTTGCTGGTTGTTTTTTGCCTGTTTCTGATCATCCTTCCGAATGGGGTGAACTTGCATAATATGCCTTGTAATTTTTGTTGTTGCTTTCCATAGCGAGTAATATGAACTATTTTCAATAGTTAACTTTCAAGTAGGTGCTGATTGATTAATTTTTTAGTTCTTTGATTTCTCTGTTCAATTGTTGAGAGGGATTTTTTATGTCTTCCATTTTTAAAAACCTTTATGCTTGAGATTGTTTGCTTTTCCTGGAAAGCTAGAAAAATTAAGAAGTTTTTAAGAAAAAATTAATATCACTTGCGTTTAAACCGGAAGCGACCCAATGTCGCCCATTAGAAACTGTGTTTTAATCCTTTATTACAAGTCGCGAATTTCAAGTTTTCATTTCGTAAACTGCGGAAAATGTTGATGTATAATATACCTTGTAGAAGTTAGATTTGTTCTCCGAACCAAAGTTACGCATATTTACGAAGATTATTAAGTTATTTCTCACTGACTTACTATTCTATGCTGAGGAAATGTCACATTTGTTTATAAGCGGCTAACAAATGACGCAATATATGAAAGTTATTTTAGAAATAGATAACAATGACTATTGTCGATATTTAAAATACTGGTCTTACCCAAATTACTAATAATGGAAAACGTATGATTGTATTTTACATAATCATATTGTGTTTCATAATTTCGAAGACATTATAGTCTAAGAGCTGGTGACATTTTTTAGTGATGATTTAGTTAAAGCCTATTTTTGTGAGAATGTTGCGGGTGGCATGTATAAGTGTCAGCTGTAAGGATTATCCTTGATAGTGGTATTGGAGGAAGGCAGAACACCCCCAATTTGCAGTGTCAGTATATGTCAAATTCGAGATTAGCAGGTTAGGTTTTCCTTCAGTTTTGACACAGACTGACGCAAAACCTAACCTGCTAACCTCGAATTTGACATATACTGACAGTGCAAATTGGGGGTATTCTACCTTACTCCGATACCGCTATCCAGGATAATCCTTACAGCTGACCTGCCTCCCGCAACATTCTCTTAAAAAATATGCCTTAACTAAATCATCATTAAAAAGTGTCACCAGCTCTCCTACTATTATCTAAGGTAACGCGCGCCGATCACTCTACTAAAAAAGTAGTTCAAAATTCCCCGATGAAGCCAACTAGAATTAATAATCTGGAGCTGGAAACTCGAAGCCCTGTACAGCTGATCCATGCAGCTCTAAATTTTGCACGAGAATTCTAAAACCTCCTCGGCAGTGAAGCGAATTTATTTCTCGGATATTTTTTGGAGAATTATTTACGTTTCCTAATTTCATAATCTAAAATATGTAGAGTCGGCCGCAAAGACATAATTTCTGCTGGTTTACGAGTGCGGGCCTAACCAGGAAACAATACATGAATCACTTGCCAACCCGGCCCGCGGCGTAATAGATGAGTACTTTCAAGGATTAAAACACAACGTATTGAAATATTTTTATTTCGCCCTCACAGCGAGCTGTATGAATATTATACAAAGCCTCGTAGTTTTAATACAATGCCAGGGTTTCTTACCGTGAAATACGACCCGTAATAATTGCAACATTCGTGTTTCTGCGAACTAATGCTAGAATTAATCGCCTTTTGCTAAATTTTTACTAAGCCATCCTTTTTCAATTGAATGTTAAGCGGACACTCTAATTCTTTACTCTTGGAGTGGATTTTAGCTATATTTTAGGATTACCCAACCTGAAACTGTTTGAAATACTGTGTGAAGCTGTGAGAATAATTTTTCACCTTGCATATCCCTCAAACAAAATTTAACTAATAAGAGAAATACCTAACAGCAAATAATTGCTCTCAGGCAGTTTCATTGAAACTGGATTTTCTATTAATATCTTTTTAATTTTATTATATCTATTACAATGCATACAGGATGTCCCTAAAGTATGTGAACATAAGCTAACTACAATTTTATTGATCCCAAAATTAAATGATTTACCTCAACTAACCTGTGTTCGGTTAAATCAGTATTCTTCTTCAGATTTCCTTAAAAAAAGTTGTATGGCACAATAGAACGCTTGAGTCTATTTGGATGATATTTGTTTGTAATACTATATATCGGTATAAGTAGTCTTTTAAGATGACATTAATTATATAGATGTCGCGACACAGGTCAGACTCTGTCGTGGCAAAGCCATTAACTTTTATTTGAGGTAAATACATTAATTAGTGACTTTTTCATATTTTTATAATTTTTGATAACTGTTAGGACGTAGAAAAACAACTAAAATCTGAGTGACAACGCCTTGTTAGAAGAAGCACAGTGTGGTTTTCGGCAGGGCGCAGTATCCAAGATATAATAATGACCAAATCAGCGAGAAGGTGGTAGAATACAACACCGAAACCCATATCTGCCGCCTACTTTTAGAGTAGGTCTTTAACAGAGTCCCATAGTGTCCCATGAGTGTTACAAAAATGCAAAATAGGCGACTATCACATATTAAGAGTCTCTATGAAAACTGTAGGTACGTATGCTCAATGCAGTACCAGCTGAATTTTAACTTCAGCTGATGTGAGATAAGGCGATATAGTTTCTCCGTACCACTTTATGATGCTAATAGTTGACATCATAATAGGGTATGGGGGGGGGGGGGGGGGGGAGTCAAGATATTCAAGGTGGGAAATTGCAGGGTGTAACCAGTATGGCTTTTGCTGACAATATTGAATTGCTAAAAACTAACAGAACCCCGTCTAACAAGAATATATGGCAACATTGATTTCAAAAGACCCACAGCATCACCTAATCAACTGGAAGGAAATGTTCTAAAATAAGTTGAAAACTTCAGATATCTTTTAGCCTATATCGTCCAAAATGGAGAACTTGGGGTGCAGTTAAACTATTGGATTACAGCTACACCTACACTTTATCATGCCATCAGCAGAAGGTTTTTAGTAAAAATACCTATTTACTCCCACGTACAGTTCAGAATCTTGGCCTTTGCCAACTAAACACCAGAATCGACATAAAGAAGTGCTCTTTTTGAGCAAATTGACACAAAAAAGCAAGAAAGAAAAACAGTGCCCAGCAAGACAATTCTAACAACACGTCATGGTGAGATATAGACTTTACAAAGTGTTAAAAGATATGGACTCAAACTGAATAAAAAAGAAACAACTCTGAACGTGAAACCTCTACAAATGAAGATTAAGAAAATGCAGCTGCGCTGCTTAGAGAATGTAATAATAATGCCTGACAACATATATACCCGAATTATATGCGAAGCTCAAGCAGAAGAAGCAACACCAGAAACAGACTGCGTACTAAATGGCAAGACATCAAAGACACTTTATCAGAAACAGGATTGAATTTCGAAAGGGTTTATACTGTAGTCCCCCATGGAAAAACAAGTTCTCTATCGAACCTCTACGAATCACGGTCAAAGAAGATTAATTAATTCCTACTTCTCCATGAACCGTATCTTTAAAACAAAGATAATATCTAAGACCACAAACTTAGAATATATAAAACAATAATACCACCTACACTAACTTACAGATGCGAGGCAAGGACATGGTCACTGATCAAACGAGAAGAACAAAGACTAAGGGTATTTGAACGGAAGGTGCTAAGAAGAATTTTTGAGCCAGTTCAAGATAGGATAGTGTGGATACGCTGGTATAACGAAGAAATTATAAGATTATACAATAAATCGGTAGTAAACATCATTAAGAGTGCAAAAATACTGTAGATAGAGCACTTGATAAGGATAACCTTTAGAAATACAAACCAACGCGTATTTAACAATCAACTTGAAACAGCACGGCAAAATTAAGGACCAAGGTTGATATATGTCGATAATGACTAGAAAGCCCTGCAAATACTAAACGCAGGATATTGGAAGAGAATTATGCAGAATAGGATGAAGTGTAAAGAGATTGTTGGGACGTTAAAGATCTTAGGCGGGTGGTGAAACAAACAAAAAGACTAAGTGCAGTAAAACAAATAAAATAAACGAAATAAATAAAAGCAGATCAGCATGGTCTCCTCTCGACAAGGTACCTAAAACATTTTAACAAAATTTATAACATAGACAAGCAAATTGCGCGCTAAGTCCTGTGTCACACTATGCGTTTTTAACGCTGCGGTAAAAACGGATGCGTTTTGACCGGACGACCACTACTTGTCACACTTGTCCTGCCAAACGGGATGTTTCGGCAGTCGAGTTTATTAGTGGTAATGTCATGTCGCAATTATTAAAGATTGTTTGTGCGCTTGAAGCGGAAGGGTTATTGCGAAAGCACATAAATCGTCAATATTGGATTGACCCTTTCAATTCAGAACGAGAATCTAGTAAAAGGTTTGCAAAGTTTTATGAGCAAATTCGACTGTACGATAAAAAGTTTTTTGGATATTACCGAATGTCCAAAAACTCATTTGATGAACTTCTTGAGATTCTGCGACCCCATATCACCAGAGAAAATACAACTTTTAGGAACGCTATAAGTGCAGAAGAAAGACTAACGATAACACTTAGGTGAGTACACACAAAAAGACGCTGCTAATTGAATCAGTACTACCACATTTCATCTTCTAATCAAGAATGTAATTGAATTTTGCCTGTATATACGTAGTAATGTGAAAGTAAAATAAATAAAATAAACAAAACAACAAAATAAACAAAACAACAAAATAACAAAACCGAAAAAAAAATGATTGGAAAATGTGATGTGGAAGTACTGATTCAATTTGCAGAATTTAAAAAAAATATTGTCATTTGTGATATCCTTTATTGAGTTATCCTCAGGACACTGCAAAAGAACAACTTTGTTTTACAAAAAAAAAAACAGTGTTTATTAATAACAAATGATACATACATATAAAGTTACAGTTATTTTTTACCACTCTTACATTGATGACTGAGACATGAATGACTCACTTGATTGTTGAGAGTCTTGTGGGGACGTTAGTGGACTATGAACAAATGACGGTCTTTGTTGAACATAAGGGGGTTGACTAACAGATTGTGTAATATGAAGTGGTGGATTATATGGTGATTGAGCAGAATAATGTTGTCCAGGGAATTGATAAGTAGCATTCATTGAAGGCAGAGGAGTGAAAGTATTTTTTTTTTGTCGAATGTCTCGAAAGAACTGTAGCGTCATAAATTTAAAGTCTAATTTCTCGTCAGCATTCAGTTGTTTGTAATCGGGAAGAAGAGACATTAAAAATGACTTGTCTGCATCATCTTCTGTTTGCTTGCTGTTATCTAATTTCTTGAGTAGCTGATTTTGAAAAGGCGTAAGGTTATGTACAGTACGTCTTTTTTCCCTACTTCTTGTAGCTTTTGGTGGTGCTGCATCTTCCTCCTCGTCATCATGTTCCCCATTGTCTTCCCTATTCTCACCTTCCCCTTCTTCCTCTTCCTCCTCAGATGCAATGTTTTCCGAGGTTTCTGCGATGTTTCCTGTAGTTCTTCGTTTCTCCATTGCATTCTGCAGGAATGTGAGGGAGTCTGCATAAACGTACTTTTTCTTCTTCTTGGGGGCAGCATCACCAGTCTTTCCTTGGTTGATAGACTTATAGAAATTATCTCTGACATGTCGCCATTTGTTTTTCATTTCCTTCACTGTAACAGCAGAAAACAAGGCAATTACAGTACATTTTTTAGAACTTTATAACGATTTTAAATATTAAGAAATATACCGGGTGTCCCATTTAAGAAGTCAAAAGTACTGCTACTTTTCGACATAAGCGGCAACGGCTTAGCCTTGAAAATACTTTATATCGATAGAGCAAGGCTTAATTTTAAAATACTTGTTAAAGGTATCTCTCTACGGGAATGACCTTCTCAAGCCTTGCGTACGAATTCCACATTGCAAGATCTACAATTGGAACAACAGTCCGAGAAACCTGTCAAACGATTTGGTCTACTTTAAAAGAGAAAGAAATGCCAGAGCCGACTGAGGAAATGTGGTTGAATATCGCAGAGCAGTTTTATTCTAAAACCAATTTTCCTAACTGTGTAGGCGCCGTAGACGGAAAGCACATAAGATGCATAAATCCCAGAAAAGCAGGATCAAATTTCTTCAATTACAAGAAGTTTTTTTCTATCGTGCTGATGGCAGTTGTAGATGCAAATCTAAGATTTGTTGCCATTGACGTCGGTGCATACGGAAAAGAAGGTGACTCGACAGTCTTTCGAGACAGTCCACTAGGTAAGAAACTGTACTGTGGTAGTTTGAATTTGCCACCGCCTCGTCGTTTACCTAACACCCACATCACCGAAACTCCCCAACCCTTCGTTATGGTTGGGGATGAGGCATTCAAACTTCATACAAACCTCTTGAAACCATATCCGGCCCGCAACCTGAATGCAACCAAAAGAGTTTTTAATTACAGACTTTCAAGGTGCAGACGTAATGTGGAGTGCGCTTTTGGTGTTTTAGCAAATAAGTGGAGGATTTTTCATACACCTATTCTGGTGCAACCAGATTTCATTGATGAAATAGTGCAAGCTTGTTGTATTCTCCACAATTTTGTTCGCAAGAGAGATGGTATCAACTATGAAGATACTGAAACCCATCCATTTTCTGATGTTCATAATTTGGGAGGAGGCCCACGGAAACGAGGGTTGGATGTTAGAGATCATTTTGCAGAGTATTTCATGGGAGCTGGAGCAGTTCATTTCCAGAGAAATTACATGTATTAGTATCCACATTTTTTCTTTTTGTAATTATGAACTTGTACTGTATATTGATCTAGAAGGGTGTCCAACTTGACTCTTTTAAAATACGAAACGATAAATTTAAATAAAATATAAAAGAAAAATGTGAAAATAGTTTTGTTTCATATTTTTTAAAATGACGTCTGTCAAAAAAGTCGTTTCATAACAAAACAGACTTCATAAGTACTTACCAGAAAAGTCTGTATATTCAAAGAAATAATAACTTAATACTTTATTTGAACCCATAAAACTTTTGTCTATAACTTTTATTTATAACTCTTGTAGATTATATAAGATACCAAAGTATTTAAAAACTCTCGTAGATTCCGTATAGGACCCTCTTAAATGGGCCACCTAGTACAAGATTTTTTTTAATTAGATAATATACCTACAGTGAACAGAAAAGTAATTATTTAAAACTTACCTTTCTCATCCCTCTCCATTGTATTAAGCTCCATCCAGTTCCCATACATAGTTTCTCCAATTTCCACCCAAGCTTTCTCTCTACAGTTTTTATCGGAGTATTCTTTTAATTTTTTTTCCCACAATGCTGGTTTTGCATGGACGCACTCTATTAATAAATCTACATCAAACATGATGATAAAGTCAATAGTAAATTTTAATTCAAAAACCGCTGCGTTTCCAACGCTCAGTGTGACGACCAACATGCAACTGCTTGTGTTTTCGTTTAATTGCAGTCGTCCGGTCATCCGGCGCTGCCGCAGCATGTTGCGGTGGCATCCGGTTGGTGCGGTAAAAACGCACATATGTGACTGCTCTCATTTAATACCGTGAGATTTTACCATCCCGTCAAACAGGAGCGTTCTTGCCGCAGCGTTAAAAACGCATAGTGTGACACAGCACTAAGCGCACGTGAAATTTGATACGCGAAAGGTTAAGATCCGAGGCGAGCGCTAAGATAAGAAAAACCAAACCTAAACACATATAAACATCTGTGAAGCCGGAACGTGAGATTTTATTTTGTGTCACAGACACACAGACACACATTAAGGAAAATTATATTATAGATGGTAACAAAATAAAAACTTAAGAAATATCGAGAGATCCATGGGAAGAGAATTGACGAATCTTCTCATTATGATATAGAAGGAGAAACGGCTGAATAGGGTAAACGAAGTGATTTAAAAGTATTATAAAAAAAAACCCACCTTGTGGCCTAAGTGCGCATGAACTGGTTCACCGTCAAATTCAAAATCAGGAGGGCAGCTACACTGAGTATGAGTCAGACAGACAAGAAGAAAATGGAGGGATCTTAGGGAATATATATTGTAATAAAACGCTGTAAAAGAGGAAATATTCTAAAGATTTTAAAAATTTTAATTTGTGGCTTATTACGTTTCAATAAAAAATTATTATTCTCTCATACCATTCTTTATATAACATTTGTATACAACTAAAGGAAAACAGATGTAAAATCACTCAGACCTAAAACTTTATTTCAAAATTTAAAGTCTTCTATAATTTTCTCGAACGTTATATGCTACACGGGAAATTTCTGTACTAAAAACATTTTTTTTTTAATTTAACCCCTTTATTATACAATCTGTCCTTCTAAACAAGGGACAATAAGTATTTCGTATGTTTATATCATAAGTAATACAAGTAGCAGTTACTAACCACTAAATGTTAATGGACATGCAGGGCCAGGCTCCAATGAACCCCCCTATAATTAGTTTACTAACCTATATTACAAGCTAATGGTTTAACTTAAAGGAAAATTTGATTAAATTAACTAGTAGAAATTAAATTAAGTTTATCTTAGATTTAAATATTAACATTAAAACGCGCTGGAAGTTCGTTAGGTTTAAATCGTTTTACACGTTTTGGGCGATCGGGATCATTCATTAAGGAGTTCACAAGTTCATTAGGATGAACTGTTAATCTGTCTTTATATTTTTGAGAATTTTTCCCTATTTCCTCTCTCACTGTTGGGACTAAAAACAAATGATCTTCAGTATTGCTTTGCCAAATCACAGCACAGTAGTCCAGGAACTCGCTCGTGGAAAAGCAAAAGTTTGTCAGGGTAATCATGGTTTTTTACTTACCGTGGTTTTATTCGCTTGACCGGCCGGCCGCCTAGGAAATTTTAATTTGGTCAATTTCCTTTACAAATGGTATTGGACCATTTTTAGGGTTTTTCAAAATTCACTCCGTAAGGAGGTTAAATGCCGTAGATCTGTTATTCTAAAGATCTCCACAAAGCAAAACTACTGCAGATAACAAATTGAAATTCAGCAAATCAGTTTCTTTTACAAATCGGGTAAAAAATTTGGGTTTTTCGGATTTCTCGCCTCAGAGGGGTTAAATGGGGTACATCTGTTTTTCTAAAGATTACTATTGTGAGGTAACTACTGCAGGTAGGAAGTTAAAATTCCGGAGCAGTTCCTTTTACAAATCGAGTCAAACTATTCTGTGACTTAAATTAAAATAACAGAAACCTTGAGCAAGATATGTTATCTGATGTTTTGTATAATTGTAAAGCTGTAACGAATTGTTAAAATTCGGTAATATACTTAAATGAAGTTTTAAACTCAGAGAGTTTGTCGCTAAAGCACAATTTAAATTCAAAAACATTTAGTTTATTACACTTCCTCTACATTCCATCTAGAAAGGGCAATATGTCGCTTTATAATTTAAACGACAGATATATAATAATAATAAAAGTAATAATAGTAGTTTTTTATTTCCTGCTCTATTGAGAAATGATAGATAGATGTAAGTAATCAAATAAGCTTATTTCCTAATTTAACCTAATTTAATTAATAGTTTGAACTGATAAAAGAAATCTATATATTTTTTTATTTTTTTTTTAGAAATACTTAAAAACACCATGTTCAGAAACATCGCAAAAAGCTTGTGCGATTGCTTATAGCACAATTATGTTGCTAATCAAATCGGAATTTGCTATTGTAGACAAATACAAGTATAGTGAAAATGTAAACACCTTTAAATACCTGTACGTTTGGTAACGATAAAATAATAAACCGTAAATGAAACTTCACTTATGCAACAATAAACCATACAGTTTTACCTATGTGATAGATATATTCGTACCTTTAATTCATATATTTATTTTGAATTTGCACGTTATGTAGATATTGATATATCTTAAAATGGCAGAGCATTTCAAACAAAGTATAATTGACATACAGTCTAATTATAATACAAATAAAAAGGAAATTAAGTCCAGCAGTACGGTTTATTATTAGAAACTCTATTTTATACAATGGAATCCACAGTTTCTGCAACAAATTTTACTGTCTATTACTGAAACAAAGATCAGTCAGAGAGAATTATAGTTGTTAATCCAATTAAGTGGGATTGCAAACGATACCAACTAATTGTCCATTCGTTGATTGCAAATGTAATTTGGTAAATAACAAACATTTTAAACTAAGTTGTATTGATCAATTTTTATCTGCAAAAGTAGGTAAATATTATTAGAAAGGATAACATATAAGTTTGTTTCTTACATATTTGTTGTTTAAAAGGGTTATTGTTGAACATTGTTACATAATAATTGGAGACACGCACAATTTGAGAACAAGTTAACCTAAAATATGACATGTTTAGCTAAAAGTAACAATGCTTGAAAAGTAGGAATCTGTAATTTTTTGATATTTGATTTCCCAGGTTTTGGAAAATTTAAAAAGTAACAATAACAATTGTGTGTAAAAATGTTGAATTAACAAAAAACACCAGCTTCAAAATCAAGCTCAAGTATAAAATAGCTATTTATGCAACAAGTGCTAAAAGTTGATGTTTATGCACGAGACATGAAAATTGTGAAACGAAGCCGAAGGATGAGTTTCATAACATGTAGAGTGCACTAACACTTTTAGCACGAGTTTGCATACAATATTTTTTACGCCCTTAAATTTTCTGTTATTAATCCATAAATGTCGATTTAACAAAGGTTTGCATTTATGACAGTTATAATTTATGTAAATAAAGAGATGACGTGCAGTTGAATGTTTGTGGAGCCAGTACTGTCAAAGTCAGTTATCACAGGTAATTATAATACTGCACATCTGACTTTATTCGTTACATAACGCCCTAATTATTTAAAAAACACTTTACCTCTAACGCAAGAAGTAACTAGAATAACTTTCCAACCTCACTTCCAGTTCGAAATTGTAGTTTTATAATCTCACTTCACTTTATAACACATGTGCTAAAAGTAAATAGCTAAATTATAAAACGTCACTTTTAGTGAAAAAAGCTAGCGCTAAAAGGCCTACTTTTAGTGGTGGTCTCAGAAAAATTCAATTATATTAAAAATTACTACCGGTATGTGCCCAAAAAAAGTGTTTTTTATGAAATAAATTTGGTCATCATAAGAAGTTTAAACTAAGAAATATGAAGATGTTGGTGGTATGCGTGTAGTATAACTAGCAGGCGTTGCTGACGACGGTGCAAAGCAGTCCATGCAAGTAGATGGAAGTCCAGTGTGTCAATGAAGATAAATTAATTTCGAAGATAGAAAAGACAGAACGTAAGTGAAAAACAAGGATAATATTACGAATGCCAGATCTGAGAGGAAATATAAAAAAAATTAAATTAACAAATCTGCTAATAGAACAATTTTAAAATTGAAGAAGGTAAATTATAAATAAATTAAAAACAAGCAACATTAACAGTGTTTAAGCCAAAATGTTTATGAAATGATTTAAAAATAAACATTAAGTTAGACTGCATGTAAACATGCAGTATTAATTATTTTATCCGCAAACGTCACAAAAGTGACAACTTATTTGTCTTTATTGACAAGGTAAAAGTGGCACTTTATCTGCCTAAGCAGACAAAATAGCGACTTTTGCGTACTTTATCTGCCTAAGCACACAAAATCGTTGCTTTCTTTCTTTCTATGTGTGTTCGCTATCTCCTCCGAAGATACTGAACCGATTAAATTGTATGATGGCTTAAAATTTTGCTAATTTTTAGACTTAGATCGTAGGCCGGTTTTTATTTTCAAAAAGAGAACGAAAAAGTTTTAATTTTTAATAAACCCCTAAGTAGCGGATCGGAGTATCTGTCGTCGTGAGTTACGGTGTGACAGCTGCTGTGGCCGTGTGTTATTAGCTCGAGTGATTCAGTATGTTCATATATCATTACAGCAGCGCGTTATTTGAACAACAGAGGTTGGTGCAGGGGTACAGTGCTCGCCTGTCACGTGGGTGGCCTGGGTTCGATTCCCGGCCGATGCATCCTTTTTTTTTATTTATATTACTGAAATTTAGCTGAATACGTTTGCAGATAAAACAGTATATGTTATTCGGAGTAAAAGTGACTTTATGTGGCTTAGCTGAATTATTTGCCTCACTAACGTTCGGCTAAATAAACTTTAGCTTCGCCACATAAAGTATCACTTTTACTCCTAATAACATAATCTACTATTAAATTGAAATGAAAACAAAATTTAATAACGATAATTTGATTAAACCTGTAAATATTCAAAAATACAAATTCATTACCAATAAATGCTAATTGTCTCATATTTATAGTGTCATGTATTTTCTTTGTGTATGTAATAATTACATTTCTGCAGTAACCCAACGAAATTGAGAGTCCAAATGCATGCTAGCTGTGGACCAAGAAAGGTAAGATGAAACCTTGATAGAAAATTATATCAATTAAATTAAACTAAAATCATAAAGCACCGTAGCAATTATTCAATCCCTTTAATTTTCATTGGTTATCTTTGTGAAAGTTTATTATAGATAATTAACTAGAACTACGAGTCCTCGTGTGGTGTTCAATACTATCCAGAAGTCAAAATAACCATTATTTTAATAAAATTATGAAATTTACGACTGCTTGAATAACTTTAAGTAAAATTAACGTCCAAAAAGTCTGCAACCCCTAATTTTTGTTTTAGCAGTAATTAGCCCAATTAGAAATAATAGTATAATAAATCATATTTTTACCTTTAGGGGTGTTGACGTGTTGATGACAGATTTGAAACAACAAATTTTGTTAGACAATTGATCACTAAATTATGTAAGTATGTCTAATGTTACTTTTTTATTATTTCCAACTCAGAATGTTAAACTCAAAAAGACCATATTTACTAACTTTACTTGTACAGAAAAAGTTTTAATAACGACGTTATTTACAATAAAAAGTCTAATGGATGAACTTCCGTCCGCAATTTTTCGACAATTCCCAACTTTATCAAAAGCGGTCCAGATGGCATCTTGTTTTTAAGAAATTTATGTACGAGCGCCAATAAATATATAATACAAACAGTTCTTATTGGAAGCTGGTGTACTGGTCAACGCAAAGTGACACTGGGGTCCCCATGGCCTTGTATCTCCCTCTTTACTCTCATAGAGGACAATAATCGAACGGCCGTTTTTCCCTGGGCGGTATTAGGGTATCGGTCTCGGACGTATTTCACCTTAGCCGCGATATTGGACGAGGTACTCCCCAAATAACTTGTCTATTCTATCGAATGCATGAACTTATTTTACAGGGTGGTCGTGGCAAAAACGAATAAATATTTAGAGGCCTTGTCCGTAGTATCAGTTCCAGATAAACTTCTCAGTCTAGTATCACAAAGTGTAGAAATAACGGGAAAGTTGTATACATTTTCGATTGTGTTCGTACAATATTCTGCAAAAATACAACCTTTGTGGAAATATTTAATTTACATTGGTACATTTAGAAATGATTAAGACTAGGACGAGTTCTGTAAGATGATTAATTTTTCCATGAATTATATTTTATTTAATGTCAGCAAGTGGACATTTATGAATATCTACAGATATTTTATTAATTATTGTATGTGTTACGGTAAAATACATGAATAAGTAAGTCATTTACGTTGATGACTTGTGTTGATAATTTTTTACGTCACGTAAGTGTTGTTAATTATAACGATGTTGACCGAACTCAATTGACCGAAAAGCAATAGACCGAAACGTCACTAGACAGGAGCAGCAATAGACCGAAAATCGCTTGGTCGAAAATATGTTACGGTTGAAGTACACATTCGGTAAATGTGCACATTAAATTTCTGGAAAAATTACATTTATTAACAATAGCATCAATAGAATTATTTACTCACGACCGATTTCCGCAAACGAAGATAAATACGTCATTAGCAGGATTAACCCATTAGCAACTTTCTCCAGTGTGTGCGTAAATACTTGGGTAGGATATATCTGTTAAATATTGTATGATTTACTAGAATAAAGTTAAATAGAATCAAAAACAAAAAAAAACTTCTAAACACGCCAGCAGTTTATGCTGCCAGTTCTAAGCCTGAATAAAGTGTGAAGGGAAGTTGATGCTATTAATGTTAATAAATGTAACCGTAATGTATTTTCGACCAAGTGATTTTCGGTCTATTGCTGCTTCGGTCTAGTGCCGTTTCGGTCTATTGCTATTCGGTCAATTGAGTTCGGTCAACTGCCTTCGATCTATTGAGTTCGGTCTACTCGCCGTGAGCGATCAGCATCACTACCTTGAATTCAATGTTATTGTCCTGTTTAATGTCATATACCGTAACATATACGTTCTTCTGAAATACAGTAGATACAGTTCATTTGAAATGGGCCTCAAGAATAGTTGAACGGTGTGGAAATTCTTCGTCTTCACACAAGACCTTCACAATAGTTAATCGTTACAAACGAACAAATTTAAAACAAATTTAAATCGTTAAAAACATAAAAAGTTACTGTAAATAAAATAGTACTTTAAACTAAAAAACTATATGAATACTTGAGGGACGTCCTCTTGCTCGAACAAAAGCTTCACAACTATTACCTACTCATGTTAGCAATCAACAACAGCAATTAGAATATCTAAAGTGATTTGGCACAAACCTACTACAATATTTGAGAGAAAAACCTACATGTGACTGTTTCAAGAAATACAGAAATAATTTAAAAAAAGTTATCTCCACTTTTCTGAGTGGCCCATTTCAAGTGAACGGTAATGTACAATAACTTAATGGATCACATTAATTGAAACCAGTACCACAACTTATTATTACTTCCAAATATTATTATGTTCAATTATAGAATTTCAGAATTCCTCAGAAGATCGCAGATTAAATTATGAAACACAACTTGTTGGTCATACTTCGTATGAGTTTTATGTGGATATTAACATTTTAGTTGTTTTGTGCGTGTTTAAAAACCGAGAAAATAGAAGATCCGGCGACGTGAGAAGTGAAATTTGTAATTCGTTTTTAAGTCAAAAAACACCCAACCGGATGAAAATTCTGTTGTCTAGCGGTGTAATCCTCTTCCACGACAACGCCCAGTCCCACATCTCTGAGAAAACAAAAAACTGGGAAGTTTTAGACTATCCACCCTGTGACTTTTACCTTTTCACGAATCGAAGGACTTTTAGAGAGAAAAACGCTTTGCTAGTGAAAAGGAGATGAAAAAATTAGTCACTAGATTACTACTACCACTGGCGAAGGTGTATAACCAGGTTACAGGTATGATAGTTTAAGTGCCCAAATGTTCACAGCGGCGATGTGGAAAAATGGTGTAAAATAAAAAGTTTTGTTTAAAATCGGCAGGAATATCCAGCCAAGCTTTGTACAATCTATTGGTGTATTTTTTGCACATGCTTGTTGCCATATCTCCTGTTAGTTATTATTTTTGCCTTATTGTCCTTGTAACTTCTAATTCGATCTTTAGCTTAATGTATGTGCTTTTCTGTACTTTTTTCACGATCGTGTTTTTTCATATACTTGCGAACGTTGTTGATAGATCAAGTAAGTTGATCATACGATAACTGACTGGTTTCCATAGAAATTAGAAAAAAGCGTGCGGCAAGTACATTCTATAACGCAACAAGTGCGGTAAGTAAAAATTAGATAATACATTTTTTGAAATTTTAAGAATATCCTTGTTCATCGATCATGAGAAAAATATTATACAATACTCAATCGTTAAGTGATTGTATCAAGTCTCAAAAATTTAAAAAAAATTGGCCCCTCGGGTCTCGCTTTTTTAACTTTTTCTCCACCTGGTAAAATACTCTTACTGATCTTGTGTCGTAATATACATGTATTATTTTGTACTATCATGTATTTGTATATACTTACCGGTATCATTGACAGATCAAGTAAATTGATTTTACAACCCCCAACTGATTTCCATAGAAATTAGAAAAATAGCGAGCGGTAAGTAAATTTTGTAACATAGCGAGTGCAGTAAGTAAAAAGGATATAACATAGTAATTTAAAATTTGGAGAATATCCTACTTCTTCGACCGTGTAAAAAATAAAATACGATACTCAACCGTTAATCGATTGTAACAGATTTCGAAAATAAAAAAGGGTTTTCTGTACCTGCTAAAATACGCTTACCGGTTTTATATCATAATATAGGTACTATAAGGATGTCCCCTGTTTTATTTATTGCTGTTTTGTGAGCAGATAGGTTTCTGTGTTATATTTTATCACTGGTATGCATACCTGTTGAAGACTTTCTTTTTTCTATACTGGTTTGCACATTTTCACTTATAATACCATGAGTAGTCAAAGTTATGTCGAATATTTTTGCTTGGGTTCGATTAGGGCTCGTGCTAGCACACTCGTCCTAATCCTAAGAGCAATGGACATGAGTAGTGATACCATCGCAAAGATATTCTACTTAACTTTGACTAAGAATGGCATTCGAGGGACAATTCAACGAATATAACTGTAAAAATTCATTTTCAGAGCAGATTTTTACGTGAAATTTGGATTGCTGCGAGTTCTTTTCCATAGGAGCAACCAAAACTAAAAAATATAATAAGTGTCATCACATTGAAAATGTCAAAAAAGTATGTCGCCAGGATCACTAGTGGTTATGTCGAACAATTATGCCGCTTGGAACCATTAGTGGTTATGTCGATATAATTCTTTTTATTGGCTGTAAACGGAACAGCGCTACATTGTCATTGGTCTATTTGAATTATTTGACAGATGTGTTGAATTGTTTCTTAAAAACTAGTTGTTTCAATGTTATTCTTCTTCATTATCAATAATTTACTTTATCTACCTAACTGTTATTTGTTGTAAGTAGGTGTATTGTATCACTATTTCTTTATTAACTTTTTTGATTCATTGTTTTTCTTCGATTCTTCTTCATTATCAATGATTTACTTTATCTACCTAACTGTTATTTGTCGTAAGTAGGTGTATTGTATCACTATTTCTTTATTAACTTTTTTGATTCATTGTTTTTCTTCGATTCTTCTTCATTATCAATGATTTACTTTATCTACCTAACTGTTATTTGTCGTAAGTAGGTGTATTGTATCACTATTTCTATATTATCTTTTTTGATTCATTGTTTTTCTTCGATTTTTTAAAATATCCGTAACGTATATTTCCTTTCTAACACTTTTGCTGATTAGCCTATTACATGGGTTTGTTAACATTTGCATTTTATTACACTCGTCTTAATTAAATTTTATCATCGGTTATCAGATATAAAACATTCAAACTAGATCCAGTTAGCAAAAATGAAGCTTAATAGAGACGTAAGTTAAAAGTTCGGAAAAAGCGATTGCAGAAAGAAGAAGAAGAAGCACGAGAAGAAGTGAGTAAAATATGTTCACATATAGATAATTCAGTTTATTCAAGGTATTTAATAAAAATAGCTGCTGAGATGTATGGATAAATTTGTTTTCATGAAAAAAAATATGGTGTGGAAAATTTAAATATTAAAAATAAATGAATAACTAAAATGGGATTAAATCAATCTATAGTTAAATTCATTCAGTGCAAACGTTTTAGATTCAAAAATACAATATGGAGCTATGTCAAAAGTTAAATTATTATTTGTTAAGGCATCTATACCAGCAGTTTCAATACATATTCTCAAACAAAAATAACAACAACTTTTCTCAAATAGTGAAAAAGGCATTTCTGCATTACATTTTGGATTAATTGAATTACAACGCGATAAAGATTTAATAAATTGTTTATTATTAAACCTATTTTATATTTCAAATCTACACAGTAAATCCTCAGGCAACTGCCGATGAAGTGAAATGAAAGTTCACCTTCGCAAAGTTCTTTTTAACGATGCTGCGCTTTTACCTGCTTGGCTTCCCAGATACTCCGCGACAACTGCTTAATTGTACCATGTATATATTTGTACGTCTCTGACATGTGTGACTTTTGTGAGCTGTGTTTTAATAACTTTTAATTAACTTCTTCTATAATTATACTTGTTTATTAAAAATGTATGCTAAATTTCTCACGGAGAAAACTGACAAATACTAGACCTAGATACACATGATGCAGAAAAATGGTGGAGGCGCCGACTACAGTTTAATGTATTATTATCATTGTTTATTATGGAAATGGTTTCAAAAAATTTTTATAAATGTTCTAATAACTAATATTCGCCAAGCCAAATATATAAATATTGCAACTGGGAGTAAAAATGGCAAAGAAAAAAATACAATCCCTAACTGCTATTAAAGTAATAATTAGTTTTACTTAGTCCACATATTTCAGAAGTCACAGTTGAGGTAAATAGTACATTGTCACAGTATGACCCGGAAATTATTTAAACTAGGTTTTGAACAATATCTTGGAAGCAATCGAAGTAAGTTTGTGGTTAAACGAATATTACCAAGTAAATGAAAATTGTTTTATGTTTTTGTTTTATTTTTAGTCAACCCTATAAGTTCCTTATCCTAAAAGTAGCATTTGTAGTCACAAATTATTTTAAACAATTTTAAATTTTAATAAACTCATTATAATAATATTCTCCATTATTACAACGATATAACAAATGTACATATGACAATGGATGAAGGTGTCCTTAATTCAATAGAAATGGTGTCTCCTTCATAATTTCAATCATGGCTTGTCTCCTAATATGCTCATGCCTTACAGCAGCATTAACTAAATTTTCTAATAAGTATAAACAATATAAATTATCTCAGAGAAGCGTTTATAAGACTACTAATCGAAGCAATGAAACCCTAACCCCGATACCGCTCCTGAGAGGGCTTTCCGCAGCGTACACCCTGTGTAGTATGTTTCCATCTAGTAAGCAAGTCCCTCAATAAGTTGCAAGTTCCATCGGGATCTGAAGATAGCATTGTATATGAGCACCGTTAGACTGGACATAGTTTAAGCCGTCCCATAAACAAGCGGGTATCTGGACATCAGTCGGGAACAGTTCTCTCGGACTCCTTCTGATCCCCGAGGTAAACATCGTAACTTCCCGTATCAGAGCAACTATAGATATTACAGAAATAGATGACGCACTGCAACTATAAAGTTGCCTGCATTTACCTTAGTGAAACTTCACTTAACTCGCTTTCATAAACATCTCCGATTGGTGCAGCGGAATTATTTTGCTCCTGAACCGTCGTATTGCTGCTGGGATAACAACGTATGCTGGGTAATAAGCTGGATTTAAGGTTCTCTGCTGGGCAGAGCTGGACATGGATTCTGCGAATTCGATATGTTACAAATCCAGAATTACGTGTAAATCTACCTACTTCGTATGTTTCTGAGTATTTAACACTTACATTGAAGTTAGCCTCTATATTTCCACAAAACAATTAAGAACTACGTTTTCTGTGCACAGAAAGTGTGAGTAATTATCATAAGCAAATTATATGTAGCAACTGATTTTTACAAATTATTAGAAAATGTGCTAAGTTTTAAGCTAAGTAACAATGACACTAAGTGGTCCTATTTAATTTCTTAAACGGCCATAAATATTTCAACGTTTATTTTTTAGAAAATTTGTTCTAATTTGTTTACTTTTCTATTAAAGAATGATCTCATAGTTAAACCCTGTAAAATATCCACATGTAAGAGTTGGTATAAAAATCATTCCAATATTTTTATATTTTACATTTCAGGACATCACCTGATAGGAGATTACAAGAAACATAAGGAGAAAGCTCAGACATCGTTCTGCGTCACCACTTATTTTTTTATACATAGTTCGATATTTCATAAACATAATTTCATGCAGATTTGGTGCTTTACTGTTGGAGAATTCGAAACTTACTATTATATATACAGGGTGTTACAAAAGTAAGGCCCGTCCACCTCGGGATATATTTAGGAAGATAAAATAAACCGATAATAAAAAGTGACAAAACTTCAGATTGTCCTTGCTTACAGAGTTATTGACCAACAAAGTATTAAAAATGTATGTTTTACAAAATTAAGTTTTCTTGATAATAAATACATTAAATGTTACATTAGTTGTTCAAATAAGCCATCTTCCACTTCAATGCATTTTCTAGCGCGGTTTAACGGAGCAGCACTTACTCTCTCTAATATTTCGTCGTTTATTAAAGCTACAACTGCACGAATACAGTTAATCACATCTGCCTGTTCAACAACTGGTTGTAGATAAACCTTTTCTTTGAGATATCCCCAGAAGAAGAAATCTAACGGATTAAGGTCGGGTATTCTGGGTGACCAAGTTATTGGTCCACCTCTTCTAATCCATTGGCTAGGGACGTTTGTATTTAACCAATTCGTGACTTATACACCATAATGTGCTGGAGCACCATCACGTCGATACCAACAACGCTGTCTATTAATAATTGGAATGTCATCTAATAAGGTTTCATCTAAAAATTCATAGTATAATGCTGCTGTTAAACGATTTGGTAAAATGTGCGGACCAATAACTGTGTTGTTTAGCAATCCAGGCCAAATATTAACTGACCATCGTCTTTGAAAGGATCTTTGTCGAGTTAAATGCGAATTTTCGTCAGCATTACACCAATTTCGAATATTATGCAAATCTATTATACCCTCTTGAGTAAACGTAGATTCATCCCTCCAAAGACAATTTTTGATAAAATTTGGACCGTGATCTATTCTGTTTACCAACCATCTACAAATACCATGAGATAAAAAAAAATGATTCTGAGCAGGCTTTGATATGTGCTATACGTTTGGCAGTACTGAAGTGAATTGTCAGTCTATGTCAAATTCGAGATTTGCAGGTTAAGTTTTACGTCAGTCTGTGTCAAACAACAAACAAAACCTAACCAAACGCCAAACGTATAACACATATCAAGGCCTGCTCGGAATCATTTTTTTTATCTCATGGTATTAAGTCGTACCGGCATGTCTCCATCATGCAACACTTGTACTTTTTGTGCTTTAAATGGATACAATTCATTTCGTTTTAGTAATCTATGAACTGCTACATGATTAACACGATTATGTGTTAGTGCTGAAATCTTGGGTGCGCTTGTGCTAGGTTCTGCTTCAACAATTTCCAAAATTTCTTATTGTTCAACAACCGCAAGTTTCTCCGGGCGCCCTGAAAGCTTTATTCTTGGATTCTATCCACCAATTTCAATAAGTCGTTGTTCGACACTTTATTACTTTTGCATCGGGATGATGCCGTAATGGAAACTTCACTGCGCATGCAGTAGCCGCTGCAGTAGCGTTGTCATTGCAAGCACCCAACATTTTTACATACTCACGATTTGAATAAAACCTTTCCATTACGAAAAAGGAACAAAATTCACAGTTATTACTTTTACTGACATGAACTGACTAAGTATTATCATTAGAATGTAAATAAAAGACAAGGGGTTGTTTTTTAAAAGCACGCTTGATTTTGTAAAACATACATTTTACATTGAAGTGGAAGGTGGCTTATTTGAACATCTAATGTAACATTTAATGTAGGTATTTATTATCAATGAAACTTGATTTTATAAAACACATTTTTAATACTTTGTTAATCAATAACTCTGTAAGGAAGGACAATCTTAGGTTTTGTCACTCTTTATTATCGGTTTATTTTATCTTCCTGAATATATCCCCAAGTGGACGGGCGTTACTTTTGTAACACCCTGTATAGCAATGAAAGGAATATGAATTTTGCTTAAATATCGATCTTTTCCATACACCTTGCTTGCCTTGTTATTGTTAGTATGAAAAGTATTAGCATTTTTGCCAAACCACATATTTTATTTGTTACAGAGGTTTTTAAAATTTTAAAATTATGCATTTATTATCCACACTATTACCCATTGCATAGAAATGGTTAAAGCTGTTGTATATTAAAACAGAAGAAGAATTGGAAATTTTACATTATCAAAAATCACACGGCCATCATACAAATACATTTAGTGGCGTCTTCTTCTGCTTCCTCATCTTCGTTTTAGCCTTTTCATATTTTTCGAACTTGTGCTAGTTGGAACCATCCTTTTCCGGCTCTTTAATATCGCCGAACCATATGTTCTGCAGTTTGCATATATTGTTCTTCTTTGTTTTTGGTCACCACTGAATGGTCATCGATGTCCACTAATTATTTCGTTACGTGTCTCCACTCAATAGCATTTTAATTGGCCAACTCTTTGAACTACATCCGTAACTTTAGTTCTTTGCTGGAATTCTTCGTTTCGGATCTCGGACACTGGCCCCTAACCCCGTTAAATGCCTAATTATCAAATCGTAAGGGGTGTTATTGATGGGCATCTTATACCCTTTGACATTCAACTGTTAACGTCACCTTTGGGCGGTATACCTTATTTCAAACATACGAGGCTCTTATGGCCAAATTCCGGCGGCAAAACTAAAGAAAGGAACATTTTAAGGAAAATGCTAACATGCAAATCAAAACATTTTAAAGACAAAACGATGAAGAAGAAAAAGAAAATACATTCGTCTAAATAAAAGTTTTCCCACGAAACGCAGCACCTTATTATAAGGTCTGCAAAGGTTACATTCGAATTCGGAAGTAAAATAGTCCCCATTAGGAAATCCGGACGGGGCAAATAATGAAGAAAAATGAAAAGAATCCAGATTAACATACAGAATTTAGTAAAATAAGATTTTAGTTTTCTAAACAAAACATCTTTCTTAATTTTTTTATCATAGAATGCCCAGACTGAATGAAATATGTTCTAATTGACTCTAGTTACTCATAGCAATAGCGATTTCATCAATTAAATCTATAACAAATACGAATAAAATTTACTAAACGTGCCTTTTTTAATAAAAAGTCAGTCTTTTATGGTACCTACCAAGGATCATTGTGCCATTAGATAGAAAATTTAATTATCAAGCTAACGATGTGCTTCATGCCCTACTTTATCTTTATCTAAAACTAACAAATGTTTCATTAATACATTTGTAAAATACTTTTGTGTAATACCTACGCGAATTTGGCAACACTGTCGCATATGATTTAAGTCCTAGATTCCAAAAAACATAAAATATACAGTGCGATCCATTTAAAAAGTTAAAGTTAATTAAATTTTCGGTAAAACCGGAAGTCGGCCATTTTGATTATATCTGTCTGTCAATTCAAAGTTATGTTTAATATCCGTATAACAAGTTTCATCCCAATCTGTAGATAAGTAAAGGAGATGTAGACATGGCCCTGGTCTCGTTACCAACCGGTAGAACAACTGACGACGCAATAAAAGGTGATGGAAACTTAATAATCATGGAAAATTGGAAGACAGTGATTGCAGACTGTGTAATAGAAATTCCCACGTGGAACGTCTTGCAAAAGTTTGGGAAAACATAATTTAATAATAACCAACACAACATCAAATTAGACGATGATGCCATGTAACAAGAAAGGAGATATAAGAAGATCTCGTATTTTGGTCAAAAAAATATTTAAGAACCAAGTAAAATACTCGAGGAGCTACTTAGGTTCCGACATAGATAGCGATTACAACATAGTAATAATGAAATACAAGCTTAACTTGCAAACTTATAAAAATAGAATGAAAATATAACATGGAACTTAGACAGACAAAAAGAAGAGGGCAACGTTATAATTCGGCTGGCCAAAGTAAAACAAGAAATACATAACGAAATAAAGTTATATGACAACAGCGATGGCTAAAGATGGAACGGATACGGTACCAAAAGTGGAATAGGGGTAAAAAATATTGATAACAACAGCTATAATAGATATGATCGATGCACGTAGGAAATGCAAACACCACAACACGGAACAAGAACAACAAAAATATAAGAAATAAAGAAAGAGGATACAAAGAGAATCGAAAAGAGCTAACAAGAAACGTATGAAAGTACACTGTGTTAACATTCAACTTCCATGCCGAACAGATGGACAAAGCATATAACAGGGTTAAAAATACTTTCAAGAAAATAATACTTAAATGCCACGGGGTATTAATATAAATATAATATAAAAAAACCAAGAAATAGCAAATAGATAGTTAACATAGTTAGAAGAACTGTACACAAAAGACGAAGAGAACCGAGTGATAGAGTTGACAAGAGATGTAAACAACGAAGAACATATACCAATTTTAAGATCAGAATTCGACAGAACCAGGCTAGATTTGAAAAACAATAGAACCCCGGGTGTGGATGGTATCCCAAATGAAATAATTTTTAAATCTAGAACAAGACACTTTACATAAATTCTGTCATCTCTTGTAAGACATATATAACACAGAACAAATCCCAGCAAATTTTACGAAATCACAGATAGTGGCAATACCCAAAATATAACAGCAAATGCAAACAACATAGAACAATTAGTCTAATATCACATACGTTGAAAATAAAACTCAAGATAATAATATATGTACAAACAATAGGACAACGTCTGACAGAAGACCCATTCGTTTTCAGACGAAATACAGCAATAAGAACAATAACAGAAGAAAAATAAAAACGACCTGTATACAACTTTCGTTGTTGCAGGAGCTTTTGGCAAAGTTAATTGGATGATTTTGTCTAATATACTGCAAGAATAAAGATACAAGAGATTGAAAGATAGATTACATATAACATATACAAAAATCAATCAGCCCTAATAGATTACTACGGAGAACTAGAAGTAGCACACCATTCGTCAATAGTAGAGTGATGTGGGAAGTTCTAGAACTTTCTTCTACCACTTAGCTTTATTTTCAAGGTCAAGACGAAAACCTCTCGCTTTGATTCCATGGTGAATGCCAACTCCCACGAGATGCAACCGTCAACTTGGCGGATTGTTCTAAGATGCACGAGTTAAGAGTATCATCTATGCAACGAGGGTTCGATGCCACACCTGACAAGCTTACTTTATTCTTTGTGTGTGACGTGTGCTCCTACCGGCCTTTCTGCATTTATTTTCACACTGGACTGAATGTCAATTGGTGGAAGTCCAGGCCTTTAAATCAATGCTAAAGTGTGGGGGAGAGGCCTTGCCTTGAAATAAATGCTAAGCGATGGGGAAACGTCCTGAACTTGAGCTTGACTTGGTCTTGAGCTTGATTTGGCCTTGAACTTGAGATCTAAGTTAAGTGATGGTGGGAGGTTCAAAGCCCTAACCTTTAAATCAAGGCTAAGTGATGGATAGAGGTTCCAGAACTGGCCACATCTCTCTACTGTCAATATTTGGTACATATACAACAACCGATTATGAATTGAGATAATTAAGAAGAACTGCTATCCCAATAGGTAGATGTAGAACGAATTGGTACAATCACGCAGATAACATTGCACTGCTTCCAGAAACGGAAGAGCAACTTGCCCAGTCGTTAAAAGACATGGACTAAATATTCCAAAACAATTACAATGTTAAAAATAAATATAAATAAAAATAAATGGTAAGGTGTTTAAAAACAGCAGAGCATTGAGCGACATTATTATGAACAACACTGTAAAAACGGTTAAAGAATTTCCATACTTAGGTAACATACGAAACCTACGATAAAAAATAGTTATTGACGACCGATTAAGACAAATTAATGGAGTATCGTTTTAGATGGTTGCGGAACATGGACCACAGGGTAAGCGTAAAGAATAATATGATCTATCAAAATGTGGTGTTATAGAAGAGTTCTAAAAATTGTCTGGACACAAATGATATTGAATTAAGTAATAGAAAGAATAAAAAGCGTACATGGAAACAAATAAATAAAAGACGAACACAGAAGATGGGCCATATTCTGAAAAGAGAAGGGTTAATACTTAAGACAATTAACGAAGGTGCAGTAAACGAAAGAAATGCATTAAACAACTCACTGAAGGTTCAGGAAGCAGGAATTACTAGGATACGAAGAGAAAAACTTCCGAACGATCACTTCGACACCTGTTCACCTCTTTCTATTTATTTGGACTATTTTAATTCTAAACAAAATTTTTAAGTTGCAAAACGCCACCCAGATAAAAGCTATTCGACGAATTATCCCAGTGGTTTGGTTTATCTTTCGTAATTTAATTTCGTCGTCGTCTTCCTTCAGGGTATAGGCATAAATGCCTGTTTTGTCCACACATGTCCATCTGTTTATCGTTTTTTGGGTCGTCCTGCGCTTCTTCTTCCCCGTGGTGTGTAATTTAAAATCTGTTTGGGATATTTATATTCTTGCATTCTTTGTATATGTTCTCTCCATCGTTGTCTGTAGTTTGTTAGTGTATTGTTAACGTTTTCGACTTCGAGTACTTCTCGTATGACTTCATTTATAATTTGATCCCTTAATGTGACATCTTTAGTCCTTCTGAGGAATTTCATTTCCGAGGCTTGTATTTTTTATTTGTCTTTTGAGGTAAGGACCCAATTTTTACTTCCATATAATAGTACCGGTATCGCCATTGTTATTAAGTGTTCCGTGAATCGTGCCGCATATACAGTGTGTCTGCTTAAGTTCGCACCATATGGAAAACTTTTTTATTACTAATTTTAAAAGTTCTGCATGGTCCAAAACTTAATGCAATCATCAGATATCAATTTTTTTAAGGCGTATATGAGGAATGTCAAAAAATATGAATTCTGCTCAAGAGTAAAGTACCTTTATTTGTGACAATATCGAAAATTGTTATTAATAAAAGTTTATTAGAATCGAAAATTAGGTTCAAATATCCAACTACACCTATCTACGATGAAAATCAGGTTTTGTTATTTTTCACATTTTTTGAGTTGATTCATATGGAAAACTTTATTTTTGACAATTTCGGAAACTTTTTTCAGTTATCTCTTTATTCGTTAAAACTTTGATAACCTTTACGTCTCGTAACCTCTATGCTGCATTATTTTGATGATTTTCTATATGAAACAACTTTTAAAAAATGTGAAAAATAACAAAACCTGATTTTCATCGTAGATAGGTGTAATTGGATATTTGAACGTAGTTTTATATTCTAATTAACTTTTATTAATAGCAATTTTTGATATTGTCACAAATAAAGGTACTTTACTCTTGAGCAGAATTCATATTTTTTGACATTCCTCGTATACGGCTCAAAAAAATCTGATGATTGCATTTTAAGTTTTGGACCATGCAGAACTTTTTAGAAAGAATAACTTTTTTTCGTAAAATTAATAATAAAAAAGTTTTCCATATGGTGCGAACTTAAGCAGACACACTGTATAATGGAATTTGTTTAGTTTGTTATCTATATCCTCATCTCGTTCGTATGTTATGTCACAGTACAGCCTAGATATTGAAAATGTGATACTTGTTGTATCGCTTTCTCGTCCAAGACTATTTTACTTCTTATTGGTTCATCTCCTATAAATGCCACGACTTTCATTTTTTCATTGGCTATTTCAAGATCAAAATCTTCACATGTTTGTTTAAATGTATACAATGATCTTTGCAGTGCATTTTCACTCGTGGCAATCAAGAGAACGTCATCCGCAAGGAGTAAGCAGCTTAGTTGTGTGTTTTGATTGATCTCAATTCCTGATTTATTTTTACTGTTGTAATTTAATTTAATGCCCGATATATAGATAGCCAACCCCACATCGATTTGATATCGAATAAGGACTTTCTCATTTTTCAAACTCAATTTCAAGATGGAATCCTTGCGATGCTCGCTGCAGTTGTTCTAGCATAAATTTCAGTTCTTTAATATCACTACTATCACGACTATATAATCTGCAAAACGTGGGTGGTTTAAATAAGATCCATCGATATTAATGTCCCTCTTTGCACACCTTATAGTCTTGAAGAGGTGTTCCTGTCCTATTAACTTTATCTGTCTTGATATACTGGTCAAGCGTTACTTGCAAGTTAAATTTTCATAGTATTATTGAATAGGTTTGACTATTCAACACTATAACATATAAGCCAATCAGATTGCAGACATTTGCTTTTTTCAACCAATAACAGCAGTATATCACTGAATATTGGGCACCATGCAAAATATTCACAAAACAATGTACGTACTCAAAAAATAAATAGCCTTGTTGCGAAGTATCGCTTAGCAACGATGTTCTGTCCTTAGTGATATCGCTAGGTTACGTAGCACTAAACCCCAACAAACTGTGTGGCTTGTTTTAAAAAATTTAAAATGCTGTGTTTTGGAAGTATTCTGCTGAATTTAATTGAGAATGAATAATTATATTAATTGTTGGAATATTTTTCAATAAAGTTAATCGTTATGTATTAATATTGTTAAATAGTCGTCCCAAATACCACTCGAAGTGGATATATATTTTTTAAATATTTTGCCATTTCCATAGAAATTATTGCAATTTTCACTCAACAAAATCACATTTAAATGTCACTCGCCTTCGGCTCGTGACATTTTTGATGTCATTTTGTATCGTGAAATTTAAACGCAATAATTTACATGAAAACGACAAAATATTTGTCAAAAATATATCCACTGCTTGTGGTATTACCCTTGAGTATTCTCCAGTATATTATTTAGCGCCTGTACTTGAACACGCTTGGATCAAAAACATTATAATAACCTACAAATTCCATGTGGATAAAAATATTATTTATAATGACGTTTTCAGGAAGTAAGCGGATTGTCTGAAGATGGTCTATTAATTGCAAAGCCTTTAAGAAAGCCCGCCTGTTCGATTGGCTGATGGAAGTCGTATTGTTAAATAGGCGAGTCGGTATAACCTTTACAGATTATGAAGGTGTGAAAGTCGGCTTATAGAACTGTAATTGTCCAAACTCATGTTGCCTCCTTTCTTACAAAGTAAAATCACTTTGGAATTTTGCCACAAATCTATCTTCAACACTTCAGTAGTTATTATATCCTCTCTAGGTGCTTTCCTATTTTAATTTGTTTTAGAACACCTTCTCAATCTTCCTTATTAATATTCGGTAGTTCTTCTGAGCCTATGTTGATCATAGATTCGTTCTTCGCTTCTGGTTTGTGGAATTCCATAGCATATAGTTTCTGGTAAATTTTCCTGATGGCCTTTATGACCTTAATTTCTTCAGATACCACTGTTCCTTCTGTATTTTCTAATTTCCAGATGTTCGTTCCGCTACCTGATAGTTTCGATTACAACACTATCATATTCCAATCATCTGCAACCGTATCTTGAATAATTTTGAACATTTTTAAATATGTACTTACTATACTATACAGGGCGTATCTAAAATGTAGGCCACAGCTTCGTATGCATTCAGTACGTATGAAGATAAGAGAAAAAGTCTCTATAAACGTATGTCCTTAACCAAACGGTTACCGAGATACAGGGTGCTGAAATTTCATGTTTTTTTACTTTTACTGAGCAGGCTGGGAAAAACTTAATAACACTTATGGGATAAGTATTATTCAAGAATAGACACGTTCGATCATTCCCTATATTTTAATGTGACGTAGAAACCGGTGACGTTTTTTTTTCAAGACCATTTGATATGCCCCTGCAATGTTTCACAATACTAACAAACGTTTCCGATAAATTTGTTAATTCACATTTAATTTGTTATAAAAAGGTACTCATACAATATTTTGGTTGGTATACCTCTATATTAATTTAATTAATATAGAGGTACACTAATTTTGATTGAATTAGTAGTATTCCTGTAGTCCGGATTTACAAAAGAATCTAGTATACTTGCAAACGGCAACCTGATATTCAAAGATTTTGAGAAATCTTTACACTTAAAATTTCCTCCAGTTTTGCCAAAAAAAAAATCCTACAGAGCAAACTAAATGAAATGTAAGCGCCCTCTATCTAGGTACCCATTTATTTAAGGACTTATGTTCATATAGGTTTTTTGTCTACTCATATTGTGGTTTAAAGCAATTCCGTGTACAGACGTTTGAGGTTGCTCAACCACATCCAGTACTACCTCAAGCGAATTCTCTTTATTTGTGGCTGATGTTGGTCTACCATATTTAGGACGATATTTTACTCTTCCACTTTCAATACATTTTTCTAAAGTTCTACTTACTGATCTACTAATTGGATTTCGATCGGGATGTGCCGTATTAAATAAATGACGTACATCGTCGTGTGTTCGTCTTCTGTCACCATAACCAATCATCATGAGAATCTCAATCCGTTCTCCTTCCGATAAACGATCCATATTACAGAATTCTAAAGATTATTTGCTAGACAATACAACTACAGTAAGAATTAACAATGTGTGATGTATATTTTGTCACCTATTAAGCTCTTCCTACTGTTAATGCAATGGTTACTAGATTTCACTAAATGTGCAGCGACGAATTAAGCACGCCTCAATTTTTTTTCTTATTTATCTGCGCTATTTTCTTATGTACCACAATACATGTGTAATATTTCTGAAAAGAGAAAAAAATAAGCTCTCTATTGATGTATCACACAACCTAGGTTGCTATTTAAAAAATTCAATATGGCGACCGCACTTAAAAATCTTGTGAAGAAACCATTTTTTTTACTTCCGAATATGCAAAATAAGCTGAAATTAACATATACCAGATATGGCACGCATATCTCAAACCGTTTGGCCAAGGCAGCTTTGGTCGCATACATAATAGCGACCCTGTATAACGCCATAATCACGAAAAAAGCTTTCTACCGAGTGTTTCACTTAAGGTGCGAACATAGGGAAATAGCATGGGAAATCCTATACAGTGTGTCTCACCGACTATGAGACAGCAAAATTAAAATTGGAAAAGTATATAAGGATCAACTAGGGCTATGATCTATAGATGCTGTTTAATTACGCAAAACAAAAGAAAATATTAATTCTGTCAAATACCTAATCAAAGTTATTTTAAAGTTATCCACGTAGTTGATCATTTATAATAAGTGATCATTTACGTACAATGAATGTTTACACTACAGACGAAAAAATCCAAATGGTTTCTTGAAATTTAGCCGGTAACAGCTTGAGAAGAACTTCAGATCTTTTTAGTGTGTACTACAATGATCGGCCAATTCTTTCCAAGGACACAGTAGCGCGAATTGTAAAACGATTCTGAGAAACTGGATGTGTCAATAATTCTTTCAAAAAAAGGAAGGATGAAGATAATGAAAATCTAAATCTGAATAACGAAATAGATATTTTGGGGGCTGTCGAAGGCAATCCTAACACAAGTGTGCGACAAATAGCAGGTGAGCTTGCAGTAGCTCGTTCCTACGTTCACCGCACCCTAAAAAAAGCACAAATATGCTGCTTATAGATATTCAATGCAGCAAGAACTATTAGCAGGAGACAGTGAGCAAGACAGTGACTTTTGTGAATTAATGTTGGACAAGTGTAATGCCAATAACAATTTCTTAAAAAGCATTTGCTTCACCGACGAGTGCACATTTACTTCAAATGGGGAGCCAAATCATCAAAATTATCGTTACTGGAGCCAAAAGAATCCCTATGAGAAGGCTCACACTCATTCACAGTATCAACAAACTGTTAACGTGTGGGTTGGAATGTTAGGAGATAATTTAATTGGACCATTCTTTATAGACAATAGGCTTAATAGCTCAGTTTTTCTGAGTATGTTGCAAAACCAGGTAGTCCCTACTATTATGGCAGTAGCTGACATTAATGCCGTGTGGTACTAGCACGATGGAGCCCCAGCCCACTATTCTCTAGAAGTCCAGAACCATTTAAATGAAATATTCCCAAATAGGTGAATTGGTCGTGGTAGTCCTGTTGGATGGCTTCCGAGATCACCAGATTTATCGCCTAACGACTTTTATTTATGGGGACACCTAAAATCAAAAATTTATATCTCTCGACGACATGCAAATTTAGATTCCCTTAAAGAAGCATGTTTTAATATAACACCTCAAATGTTAACTAATGTACGTCGCAACTTTTAAAACATACTAAGTCACTGTTTAGTAGTAAATGGAAACACATTTGAGCATTTAATGTTTAATGTTTTCAGTTATAAAATTCGTAAAACATATTTGTAACTTCTTTCCATTATTTTATTTTAAAAATACAATTTTTGGATATATCATTGTTTGTCTTACTTTAAATTAACAAATTTTTCTTGAACAAAACCACAGAATACAAGACAAAACTTTTTACTATAAAATATATTGTTTACAGTTATACATAAATACTTAACCTCTCTCGTGTGTCCGTTAACTACATGTCAGGCACCCTGCTTAATTACAATGCATACGTATTCAAGTAACATTTAAAAAAACATGTAAATTTGTTAGTAATCTAATAATTTCAGCATTTACATAATTATTTTTCACAGAGATTCCTCAAAATGCCTTCGATCATGTTCTAAATACATGTTAACCCTACGTTTTATCGTTAAACACATTGGCCAATATTCTTAGTGTGATGGTATTTACTGCAATCACAATAGCTCTTGTGTAGCGGAAATCATCTAATGGTGCATAATATGCAGCATTTTTTTGCACACCTTTTTAACAGGACAGGATCTGTACAAAACGCCTACAAAAAATTAATGTACAATAATTTAATTATTAAAGAACACCATTACATGTCAATTTACCTGTTTGAGCTGACACATGTGTTAAAGATTTATTAGGACTTGTGGTTATTCGATCTTAAATATCTTGCAAAATGTCTTCAGTGACCACAGATCAGTTGGTATCCCTGTACATTTGGCGTTGCTACCTGTTCCACGGAACGTGGCACTACGACGTTAGGGAACTGTTTTTCAAATTGTTGATAACAAGATGGAGATGAATATATCCAAACACAATTTCCCTCACGTTCTCCAGAACAAAAATCAGACTCTACGATAAACTTATTGCCTTCATCAGAGAAAACCATTTTTTCAACTTAACCTAAAAGTAGCAAGGTCGCGCTACAATTATTAAAAAATAAGATATAGCAATATGAATTCTTACCAAATAAATTCATCAAGTGTGGTGTTATTCTTGAAAATGGCTGGTTTTAAATAAAATGTAAACAGATAAGGCGAAAGTTATTTCTTTTCTTTATTTATGGAAAGTTAAACAAGCAAATTTGAGAGTTCCAAATTTACTGCGCGCGCATAAAAATTTGAAAGTAAGAACGAATTCTGGGCATACCAAATCCTACCAACAGACAACAGTTTTGATAACAACAGGAATATTTTACAGTCCAATGAATATTAATAAAATTTGTATTGGGACAGCTAATTTTAAAGATACTCGCAATTAGAAACTAAAGCACAGTTGTGACAACAAAATAATTCAATAATTGTTTCACTTCTGACCAATCACAATTCTCGATCCGGTCAAAGCAATAGTTGATCTTTACATAATTTCCCAATGTTAATTTTGCTATGTCTCGTGGTCGCTGAGACACACTGTATATGCAGATTCCTGCTTGCCGCTTGAATTGATAGGATTGATAATCGAAAGAGAAAAAAATGCGCTTAATTTGATACTACTTTACTTGAATTTGTTGCTTGCTTAAAATAGAAATAGTTTAAAAACTGTAATAAATATTTTGTATTTTATTCACAAAAAACAGACCAGCTATGATCAAATTAGTTTATGCAAAAATTAATTATATTAGTAACTAAACATGTATTTTTGCGTAACTAATTATATTAATTGTTGGATTTTTTTTTAACTAAGTTAATTGCACTCGAAGTGGATATTTTAATTATTTTGCCGTTTCAATGTAGACCATTGCAAATTTCACTCAATAAAATCACATTTGATGTGATATTGTTTCATGAAACTTAGATGCAATAATTTACATGGAAACGACAAAATATTTGTGAAAAATATATCTACTGCTTGTGGTATTGCCCTCGAGAATAAATCACCAAATGTTCGTAAACTGCCCCACTGTAAATTGTTATGATAATAAATACCCTCTCGTCACTAGAATATTCAACAGCATTATTCATAGTAATTAGTTAAATACGTGAATTGATAACTAACAGAAAATAACGTTTTTGGTGGCATAAACAAATTTGATCATAGCTGGTCTGTTTTTTTGTGAATACATTGTAAAATTTATTAGTTTTTAGGTTATTTCTATCTTATACAAGCAACAATTTAAACGGTATACAATTAAGCGCATTTTTTACTTCCTTTTACTATAAAGGAAGTATTGGATTCACCCCAAAAATTCGAAATTGAGTTTTCAACGGATCTTCACGTTTTAGAGTCCCCTGATCCCAAAAAACATATTTTTCCTCATTCGATTGATACCACTATCAATCTTAGCAATTCAAGCGGTAAGCAGGAATCTGCATATATATGATTTAACAAGAGAAGTGCCGAGCAGGAAGGAAAGATCTATAATAGACTATATACTAGTAGAGATGGATAACAGAAATGCAGTGAAGGATGTTAAGGTTAGAAGAGGAGCAGAAATATTTAGTGACCACTATTTACTAGTGGCAAAAGTAGAAAGAGAAGAAATTAATCTTGAAGATGTAAGAAAACAGACAGCCAAGAAAGTAGAATTCCAAACAATAAAAACCTATAAACTGACTAATGAAGTAACAAGGAATAGATACAAAGAGAGTGTTAATAGAAAAATAAGAGAAATGCAAGGAAGTGTAGGGGAAACAAATTTAGAACAGTTGTGGGGAACGTTCAAAAATATAATCCTAGAAACAGCAACAGAAGTGTGTGGAACAATCAGAACAACAAACACCAAAAAACAAACAGCATGGTGGAACGACAATATCAAGAAACAGGTTAAGATCAAAAAAGAAATATGGAAGAAATACTTAAATAACAGAAGTGAAGAGACTTATAAAAAATATAAAGAACAGAGAACAACAGTTAAAGACTTAGTGCTACAAGCTAAACAAGATGCATGGAAAGAATTTGGAGAGACATTGGAGAAAAATAGCAAGGAGAACCAGAAACTGTTTTATAAAGTATTAAAATCAGTACGAAACAGTAAACCATTGTATGAGGGTAAGATAAAAAATAAGCGAGGCGAAATCTTAGTAGATGAACAGAAAATTATGGAAAGATGGAGGGAGTATTTTGAAGAGCTGCTGAACCCGACAGGTAACAAAAAGGAGAGAAAAGAGGAAGAACAAAAAGATGAAAAAATAAGGAAAATGGACATTAAGAGATCAGAAAATGAAGATACCGGAAAAATAGGGATGCAAGAAATGAGAGAAGCAATAAAAAGTATAAAAGCCGGCAAAGCAGCTGGACATGACCAAATCAAGGCAGAGATGATAAAGAACATGGGTGAAGACGGAGAAAAGTTATTACTGACTATCTATAACAAAGTTTGGAGGGAAAAAACAATACCTAGAGAGTGGGAAATAGGGAAAATACTGCCAATTCATAAAAAAGGAGATAGAACTAAGTGTGACAACTACAGAGGAATTACCCTACTAAGTATACCCATGAAGATTTACGAACGAATTTTAGAAAGAAGATTAAGGGGAAAAATTGAGAAAACGCTATCACAATCGCAAAGTGGATTTAGAAAAGGATTTAGTGTACAAGATCATATATTCACAATAAAACAGATAATAGATAGATCAGTTAAGTACAATATAAAGATGCTAATTGCGTTCATAGACTTGAACAAAGCATTCGATAGAGTGAATAGAAATATGGTGTGGGAAAGCTTGGCCAGAAGAAACGTCGACGATAACTTGATAGCTGCGATCAAAAGTTTATACAAAAATAACGCCAATTACGTAATCAGCAGAAATAATAGATCAGAAAGTTTTGAGACAAAGGAAGGACTTCGACAAGGAGGAGTTCTGAGCCCAGTGCTGTTCACGGTATTCATGGATGACATCATAAAAGAATGTAACAAAAGTGTCAAAAAGCTCAAACTAGGATATAGAAATTTGCAAGTAGTGGAGATAGCAGAATGTGCATTTGCAGATGACGTTGCAATAATGGCAGCAAATGAAAGGGACCTACAAACTAACCTAC
>OW679196.1:58718780-58810330 GCA_940337035.1 Agriotes lineatus
AGATCGCATTCCCAGTTGGTAAGGGGCTCCAAGTTGCGTGGCCCACAACTTACATATTTTTTCATATTTAACATTAGGACTGTAATGAAACATAGAAACGTATTTCTTTGTCACTACTAAATTTTATTTTGCAACAAAACACTGCGCTGCAAGCATGTAAAAGAAAAACTGCTCTATTCAACATGCCAAGCCGAGACTCACAAATATATTAATCCCGCCTGAAATTCCACCCACAACTTATCGGTTCATATCGGAATGAAACGTCCTTCATCATTACCAGTTTTTGTTCATTATAAGAACTTCAATGCTCAGATGGTGCATGATGAAAAATCTCCGAAAATTGACAGCTCCTTTATCTGGAGATTTTGTTCATTCATATCTCATTTTCTTACGCTCTTAAACAATGAGTTGTTCGGGGCGGTATTGACAGTTTTGTAATTCACCGCAGCCATCGTTCGCACTCGCCAATCTTGGCTGTGATCTTCATCTGTCATTTCCTTAATGAGATCTAAGTGCCGAAGACTAATCTATAGTTGTTTTCTTTCGCGACAACCGCGTGACTTAATGCTCTTGCAAATTAAGTCCCGAATATCTGGGGAAATCAGTCGGAGCTGTAATTCTCCTAATTAGAGAAAGAAAACTTGCAATGGCGGATCGGGGCCTTTCTTTCGCGGGGAGCTTCTCATGTTCGCATGCGAGCAAGTCCAGAGGTCAAAAATAAGCTCGGGATAGACGCAAGCACGAATACCGTAAGTGTTTCACCTCAAAGTCACATCAATCGTGGCTGAGACAGCATTTTAATTAAAGCATCTTATCGGTAGGCGCGGCAGCAATAATTTACCGGGATAGACAGACTCCCTCGGACAAACCTGCTGATCTAGGAACAACTTTCATCTCCACTGATGCATGGTTGCGGCAGTGCCTCAACATGAGAACACTAAGATGGAGTTCAATTGAAATCTGGCTCCGTGCGATGAAAAATGTCCCTGGCTAGTCGTGTTTCATTTTGGGCTGTTTTCCAACTGAAGAAAATCCAATCTTGAATGAATTTAAGCTTTGAAGTCGTAGAGTTTGCATATATTAGGGACATGAGGATTTCTGTACTGGAGGAGGGGGGCACGGATTCGGTAGACACCATTTATACATAAATTTCGAATATTATTGTTATTATCCAGATTTCATATTAATATTAAGAATGGTGTCGATGGAAAAATAAATTCTGTTATTAAAAATAAAAAGACAACAAGAATTTCTGAGCTATCTTCGCATTTTACATATTTGGTTAACATTACCTTTTTATTTTACCCCATTATTTGTGAATACACATTTGAGAATTTGTGTTAAAAGAGAAGAAATTATCATAAATACTGTGTTAGTAATACAGTACTAAATTCAATGGGTAATTCATTTTCGATCCTTACCATTGTAAAATCAAAAGCGGTAAGAGATACAAAGTAATAAAATAGTGATAAAGTTTGGTATTGACTAATAATCTAAAAAGAGGTCTGGTCTAGCCAACTTAGTTTTTATTTATCGAAGAAAGACAAAAATACGATCAAATCCATTTTTTGAGTGCAGCTTCTTAATAGTGGGAGTTTGAAGAATCTATGAAAGCTTTTCGAAGGCAACATTTTATGTAGAACTTTGTGATATAGTCTACTCAGACCTACAAAGTTTCCGATTTTCGGCAATAATTGGCACAATATTTTGGGATTTATCGAGATAAGTCAAAAAATGTAGAAGAAATAAAAAATTTGTTGGACAGTGTTTTTTAATTATTTGTTTTTGTACTTCCCTAGGAAGTACACAAGTGAAACACAATTATCAATAATTCTTTTTACTAATTCTAAGCAAAATACACAAATTACACATTTTCTTGAAAAATTAGTAAGCAACTGTGGTGCTGTAAACCAACTACCCACTGTTGTGTGGGCGTAACGCCATTGGATTCTTTTTGATGGAAAATAAAAAAAATACTTTTTTATTATACCAGCATCAGAATCGCTGTTTAAAGCAGGCCTGAGCGTGCGAAAACAGGCGATTAAAGCTCTCCGAGCTTTAAAGGTTGTCAAGGAAACGACTGAATGCAACAACGGACGTGGATGCGACAAAAACGTAAATAATTCTCGTAACTATAGCAGCAATATTAATATACCCTCTCGATTTATCACAACAAAAATTATTTCTAAGTTTTTGGTGCGTAATTTATTTCCAGTATCGGAGGTATAATAAAAAGTAGCGTAAAGTATTCGTGGATAACTGGTCTTTAAAACACTTACTCTATTTCGAGCACTCCGGCTACGCCGTCGTGCTCGAAAACTCGCGCATGCTTTAAAGACCTTGTTATCCACCCATACTTTAATATACTATTTTGTAATTTTTAAAAATAGAGACAGATTTACGTGAAGAAACATGCGTTTAGGAAAATTACAATTTAAACATGTACTGTATACCTTAAACCATTTTTAACCACTTTAATTTGATGATGTACTACATTTATACATTCAAAATCGTTTAGAAATGT
The DNA here is from genome assembly GCA_940337035.1 of Agriotes lineatus. NCBI lineage: Eukaryota > Metazoa > Arthropoda > Insecta > Coleoptera > Elateridae > Agriotes > Agriotes lineatus. The sequence continues at coordinate 58,721,305 of OW679196.1, forward strand.
GGTACTTTTCTGCAACACTTTTTTGCCTAGCAATGGCAATTCGTTTTACGTTTGGCAATGCTCAAGTGTATTGTTGGTGCCACTATAAGTCTATGCCAAATTCGAAGTTAGCAAGTCAGGTTTTGCGTCAGCTTTTACACAGACTGAAGCAAAACATAACCTGCTAACCTCGAATTGGACATGGACTTACAGTACCACCAACAATACACTTCAGTACTGCCAACCGCATAACATCAACTGGAGCTGTTTATTGTGCATTAGTACATAGAAACGAGTTCTGCTCAACTTGGTTATGTTTTGACATTTAGTGTCACTTTTATATCAAAAAATTTCTTATTAAATGCGATAAAATAGTATACGCAACGCCTTTATGAAAGTGGTTTTACTGAACTCGTATGGCCGTTTAAGTACTCGCTAGCGCTCGTAGTCAAACCAGCTATACTTGTTCAATAAAACATCACTTTTCCGAACTAGTTGAGTAATATACTATCAATAAGTATATTTATTTCATTCTTATATTATTTTATTTATTAATTTGTCAACGTATTTGTTACGAATTTAAATTATCTGTTAATAACGTGTCTTATGTTATTTAAACGTTTGCTGTTGTACTGTAGTTGTATGTTAAGACAAAAGTCCTATTGCTGCTTATAGCTTTCGATGGACTGTATAAAGTTAGCAGTATAGAATTGGTTTAACTGAAAAAAGGTTATCTTATATTATAAGAGCTGATGCCGTAAGCGCTGGCGCGCGCACATGCCGACCGCGCACAAGTGGCGACGCAGCAAGCATTTGTATTGTTAACGCTGGCAGGGCCGGACGTCGGCTGGCTACCAGCTTAAGCAAGCATTTTTATTGTTAACCGTTTCTTTACGCTGGCAGGGCCAGATGTAGGCTGGCCAACGCTTTCTAGTCTGATAATAAATTGCTATTGCAATATGCTGTTGTGGTTCATATTACCACACTAACTTCTATTAAAATGAGTTGTAGTCACACAAAAGTACCAACACAAAAGTTACTCATTATTATGTAATATTTAACAGCTACAAAATGTATTCCTATTATTATGGAATAGCTGTGGATATGGCTTAGTCGTACGAGATACTGTTTCTTGGCCAGAAAATTTGGATTCAAATCTCAGTAACCCACACGCAGTTCCCCAATTCTTCGGTAAGCGTGAGGTATTCATGCTTAAAACCTCCCCATACAGGATATACCGATACCCCAGAAGAGGAGATGTTAACACGCCTTACAACATATACCCATGACCTTCATGCCAGACTGTAAGATTATGACCAATATAACAAAAACTCACTAACACAAGTTACTGAAATCTGTAAGCAATTGGAAAAAAGAGCTGAAAATCAGGCTCCTAGTGAGCGAAAACAAACTGACTGTACAGTAGTAACGAACATAAAAACGGGTAAATACATCTTTGAAAGCATAGAAGAGGACATAGTGAAGCTCATTAAAGCAAATTGAACCAGCCGGATATGTCACATTTATTGTACTCATGAAGAAGAAAATATAAGAAAAGTTCCCTGAGGAACTCGAAAAACGATATGGTGAGATGAGGTGGCAAAGACATATAAACGATGAAGATCAGAAGGTGAATCGGCCACTAAGAATATAAAAAATCGAACAGTAATTAAAACACACGAAAAACTATAGAGGAAGTTGAAGAAAGGGTTTTTAAGTGACACGCTTAGAAAATCAAGTAAAGCTTCCAAGAGTGGCTACATTTCCTCGGGGATAAACGCCGTTATTATCACCCAATACTTTGGAATAGCTTCTTGAAATTATTCCACATCTAATTAAATTATTATGGAAGTGGACTATTTAATTATAATATACTCGAAGCAATATAATAAAAGAATTAGAGTAAAGAAAACGCGAAAATGTGCAACAATAATGGCGCCAATTTTTGTGTTAGCCAAATTTCTTCTGCATTTACTTATTCATATTCAGATTTTCTCCTACATCTCAAGAACGTACATAGAACTCAAACTAACTGCTATTGACCATTGATAATCTGATATGGTCATATAACTAAAAAATCTCAAAAATAGCTGATGGATATTCACATTTTTTAGTGTTCAAAGAAAGTTGCTAGACGTTTTAATGTCGTATGACTGATCTACGTTTATACAGGTTGCCTAAAATTGTACGGAACATGACAATTCTATGAGTTGAAAAAGGTTCAAATACTATTTGTCATAAGAGTAACCAAACTGGGAAATGCAATAATCACTTTGGTAACTGGGAAGCTGAGTAGCATAGTTGGGAAAGCATTAGGCTTGCTTTAAGCAAGTCCTCGGTTCGAATTCCCCGGGGGCCGTGACGATTGGAATCGGGCTTGGTGAAACCATTCACAGTTTGGCACCAAATTAACTGTGCTGTACTCAGAACCACATACCTAAGAGATAGAGTAACAACGTCAACACATCACCAAGACACACCTCACGCAAGCACAACAGGTGCGCTTCAACTTTGTAACCCGAATCCGGAACAAGTTGAACACTGTACCGCCAGATGCTAGCGTAGGTACAAAGCAGCAGCCTCTACACTCCAAGGTAAAATGCGGTTACCGACAATACAATACATAATTTGCTAGCTAGACAACAGATACAACAGGTACGATAGTAGACGGCCATCTTGTTTTCTCTGTAAAACAAGTATCTATTACTGCAGTTGTGTGTAAACTAATCGACAGTTCTATGCATTACCTATTTAGATGCGGTTGGTGTTGTTTTATAATTATAATTTTAATGATGCTACTAATATACGGGATGACAATTATAAAAATTGCAATGAACCATAAGTCCAAAACTAAAAAAACCTCTCGCGCGAACTAGATCAATTAATTAAAAAAAAAATGTATGCCCCAGGGGTTTCGAACTCGCTGCATCTGCATAGCAATCGTAACCGCATCTGCGTAGCGATCGTAACTGCGTCGATAAATCGAACTGCGCCATCCAGCCTTATTGAAATGAATGCGGCGCGTGTCTCTATTTAACAGAACGGTCTTATTGTTCAAATGTTTAGACTCTTTTGTGACATTATTCTGTATCTGTTCAGTCCTATTTTCGGCAAGTGTAAAGCTTGACCTATGCGAAAATTATTACTTCCTTCTATTTCAAAATTAACGCCAATGTTTTCGTCATCTAGGTACTCTGAAACGTGAAGATCTGAAGAAATCTCGGAAGGTGATTTTTTCGTGATTAGAATACTTTCTTCGTCTTTCAGGCGAGGGAAGTAAAAATATCAAAAATCCTTCGAAGCTGTTTCGGTAACATAACGGGGAACTGAAATGATGTAACAGGTAACGCTCCCCACCTACCCCTTAAACCATAGCCACAACAACTAAACAGGAACACTCTACTTGTGACACATTATTGGAAAGCTCTTGAAACATGTTTTTCGATAATGCCCCATAAAGCTATATTTAATCACGCCACCGTTTTTGGGATTTTTTTTTATCTGTTGTACCAAAATGATATTTAAGACCGTGGGGAATGTACGGGAATGATACCTATTCATTTATGGTTCTGGAAATCACAGCTGGAGTTTTCCATGAGAGATATCCTGGTAAACACGTACCATTGTATGCAAAAGTATCTGGGACAAGTCTTGTGGATTTTTAGAACTTTTAAGCTGTATTAAACTGGCTTATGCAAAATCTAAAATAAAAATCTCAACTGACTGACAGTACTGCGGCAAGATAGCTCTCATGTTAAATAAATCTATTGCCATATATAGGAGAGGTAACACAAACTGTTCCACTTACTTTTGCATATAATGATACATCCAGAAACTGGTTGCTAAATTTGAAGAAAATTTCGCCGTCGCCAATAAAAAAAATAGAGCAAGATTAATTATCGACCTGACCCAAGTTGAAGTTAAACAATTTGCCGTAGGTAAATCCAGCTACGTCGTTTCGTCAAGCAGCTACAGTAACAAGACTCGTGAATCGTTTAAAAAGGTAGCAAAACTACACAGACTTCATCCTTATAAAATGGAAATTCTTCAAAAACTTGGTGATGACAACCCTGATGGACAAATACAGTTTTGTTAAATTATGACCGACAAAATTATTGCGGAGCCTCAACTCCTGAAAAACATTTGTTGAAGTGATGAATGAGATTTTTACCAAAATGGAAATTTTATAAACAGAACTGCCATTATTGGAGTGATGATTATAATTCACATGTTTTCAGACACAGTAGACCATACACAGTACCCGCAAAAAGTTAATATTGGGGCGGTTATATTGGGAGATGCCATTATTGTCCCCTTGTTTCTAGATACAAATTTAAATGGTGAAACTTATGCGAAGATGATAGATACAATCATCGGGCCTTTAATAGTTCATTAACTGGAAAGCCAAAGAAACCTACATTGAAACCTTGTATTAAGCAAAAATTGACTGCACTTCTAACACGGTAGAGCCGATTCCCCTTAGGTACTTCATGTTAAGCAATACTTGGATCATCACTATGCAAATCAAAGCTTTGGTAGAAAAGGTTCGGTTGAATGGCTCCCTAGATCACCCAACGTATCTCGACTAGATTTCTTTCTATGGAGTCATCTGAAGTCGGTCGTCATAAAATCAAACCAGAGACAGTTGAGGAATTACAGTAACGAATTACTAAAGAATGCCAGGCTATTCTTAGGGTAACGTTTAAAAAACTTAAAGACTTTCAAAACTGACTTTTGTTATAGTTTAGAAAAGAAGAAAAACCATTTCGAAAAATGTCGTATAAGAATTAATTGAAATTAATGAGTTTTACACTATGGTACCTTATTTTTGAATTAATTGAAAACAATCTAATCAAAAACAGCTTTATGTGTTATTATTGAAAAGCATGTTTCAAGGGCTTTCCAATAATGTGTCACAAGTAAGATGTTCCTATTGGTTTTTTTTAGTTAACGTGGCTGAGGCTTAAGGAGTAGTTGGGGTGCGTTACTTATTACATCATTTCAGTTCCCCCTTCATGTTACAGAAACGGCTTCGAAATATTTTTCATGTATTTTTTCTTAGTTTCACACTTAAGGTTCATTGCAACTTTTAAAATTGTCAGCCTGTATGTCCGATATACAACTATTTGTTCGGACAGTGAGAAGTGACGTTTCACCTAAGAAATATAATTCTAACAGCATCAGCAGAAAAATGTGCCATAATCATCAACTGCTGCTATATTGCAAGACATCTTGTATAAATATTATCAAATAGCTGATATATTTTAATTTATGAAATATTAAAAGTATTTTGAGATAATCCCTAAAAGTTATTTGTGACGCTTCAATAATAATACTATTCTTTTGGGGTGATTAAAAGTATTTTGTTTTATAAAAATTACTATTGTTAAGTATGTAATTATAATGAAGAAAAGTATGTTTTCAGAAAAAAATCAAAAATTAAAACTAAAATGACAACTTTCTGTCTTAATATCAAATCCGATAATGCAGCATAATTATTTGATCTCTTAATCGGTTTAAGCCCAAATATTCGGTGCATAAATACATGCACCATCAAATCGAGGTGCGGGGGAGTCATATTCTGCAGTAGCGCCTGTCTTGTTAATTCGAGATTTTGTTAGGGAGATGAACGCGGTCTCTGAGGCAAATCGATACAAGTAGCCGCGTTGAGGGGAGGACGACGGTGATTGACTGACTGACAGGTGCAGTGTTTTTCCCTCATCTATGGAAAAGCGGGTCCACCTTGGTATCGATCCGCGACTAGTTTTAAAACTTTCCCGGTGCATTTGCTCATTGTTGGCGTATGCACTGGCCGAATGGCGTTTCGTAGATGTTTGCATCTAGTGTTGGGGTTACGCTTCGTTTGCATGCAAATATACGTACAGGGTCCTCCAAATTTAGATTCTATAATAGAATTTCGTCTAAATCTAGATAGAAAGCTAGAAAGGCAACCATCTTTTCTTCGAATTGAGCTGAACATTTTTCTTAAATTAAAACTATTTAACAAAAGATTATAGTAGTTCTACACTATTAAAATAGGCATTCGTAACAAAGGGTTACACTTATGTGATTTGTCACAAATAAAATAGCATATGATAAAAGTGGGGTTAAAATTTAAATATAAACATATACAAGTCACCAAGAATGTAAAACACCATCAGAGGGGAGAAGTGAAATAATTAAGCAGTAAAGTACATTATAAAAATCGGTATCCTGGTTAAAACAACATTATTGAAGGAACAAGTTAAAGAGCAATTGGCATGTAAGATGCCAAAACTTAGAATGCAGTAAATTCGATATGTATCTAACCTAAAATGGAAAAATCCTTAGAGTAAATGACAATGAAGTAACCAGAGCAGTTCAAAGATTAATTAGACAATAGGAAAGACAGAAGACCAAATAATGGATGGAATCAACAGTAGCAGTATCTAAAATTAATTATTCCTTGATAGGGCCAAAGTTGTGGTTAAACAGTAGAATGTGATTGGCAAAAATGGATTTATTAGGATGATCAATATTAAAGTTGTTATTTCTGATACAACCAAAATGTTCTTTAATTCTTATTTTGAAAGTACGTTCAGTTTGGCCAATATAGAAGCAATTGGACGACGAACAGTTAACACGGTAGATACCAGATCTTTCTATTAAAGGGGTAGCCTCTTTATTAAAACTTTCTACGAGTTTAACTCCAATAAATAATTCAAAAAATAAAATATTTTATTCAATTCCGTATCACGATATAAGAAGCATTTTAAGCAAATATAACTTTCAAATTTCGCTTTCCACTACCAATTCTCTTCAGAAATAATTAGTTTGTAATAAACATCCTACCCCTTTAATAGAAAGATCTGGTATCTTCCGTCTCAAATGTTTACAACGTGCTATTGTTTCTACATTGGTCAAACCGGACGTACTTTAAAATTTAAAGAACATTTCGCTTGTGTCAGAAATAGCGACTTTATTATTAATCATCCTAATAAATCTACTTTTGCCAATTACATTTTACAGTTTAATCACAACTACGACCGTAACAAAGACTATAAAATTTTTCATGCTGCTAATAAAGACATTTTTTAAATTTACTTGGGATATTTGAAATTATGTCCAACAATAACAAATTCAGACTCAATGATATCACAGATTATGACACTAATTATATTTTTGACCTAATATAATGACATTTTGTTGTGATTTCAAAGTCAAAATGATGCATATATTCGCACCAGCTGCAATATGAGATTTCATATTGACACTAATGCTAATATGAAAATTTAGAAGAAATTAATAGATTTGAGTAAATTTATTTACTATAAAAATTAATATAACTCAAAATTACAGAATATCTTGTATGCAACTCGTTGCAAAATTAGTGCTTTTCACATAAACGTGTTGCCCAACTCGACAGCACTCATAGGGCAAACTTCACGTCTAGTGTGAAAAATAGTTTTTCTACTCATGACATTGAAATCGGTCATTTTGACATTGATTCCGGTGGTTGAAATTGCATTTCAACCACTAGAGATTGAAATGCTCGGACTACCGGGATTTCAACCTGTTTTGACATTCAATTGGTGACAACAGAAATCTCACTTTATATTTACTTTTTTCTAAAGTGCATTAATTTGTTAAAATGAGTGAAAATTCGTAGAAAAAATAGTATATGCAACTCGTGGTTGATAAAATTTCAACCACTTGTCCCATAATATACTATTCATCTTGCAACTTGATGCATAAATAGCTATTCTGAATATTAAATGATTTGGGCACTATAGTTGATTCGACCCCTTATTTGCTCCTTTGGCTTTTCTATTGTCTAATTAGTTTTGGAACCGCTCTGTTAATTTAATTTTCATTGAATCTAGAAATTTTTCCATATTAGGTTCAGCTACATATCGATATTATTGCATTCTAAGTCAGTTAACTTGTTCTTTCAATAATCTTGTTTCAACCAGGATTACGATTATTATAATGTAGTTTACTGCTTAATTGTTTTACTTAACCCTTTTGATAGTGTTTTACATTTTTGCTGACTTGTATATGGTGATAAATACGTTTCAACCTCACTTTCAGTACTTTCTATTTTAGCTGTGAAACATCACGTAAGTGTAACCCTGTATGACGAATACCTATTTTAATATTGCACCTCTCTAGATTAATGTTTGGGTAGGATGATGAAACCATTCTGGTTTCGAAACATGTCGTTGTCTACTAAACTAAACTGTAATAAACGTGTAGAGAAGACTAAAGGGTTTTATTGATTGATATTATTACTTCCCTATGAACATGACGAACCTTCCTCCTTTTCATTTAGGTTTCTAAACGTAATTTCTATTCAGAATAGGTCCAATTAGGACATATCCTTCTTCACATATATATTTCTTCATATATATTTATCTAATTCCGAAAACCGACGATTAAATATTCTATTTTGATGAATGGGAGACTATTCCCAATTGTAATATAACAAGTGGAATAATTATTATAGCACTAGTTAAGTTTGCTGTTTCCGTTTTAGGGAGTAAAAAATCATCGATCATTAATCATTACACGAATTATATTTAAAAAGAGAATATATTGAATGAAATGCAAAATATAATTTTTTTTCTTAGGTTCGCACTGTTAATGTCGGTTACCATGCTGTCAATTTTATTGCTATGTCAAATTCGAGATTAGAAGGTTAGGTTTTGTGTCAGTTTGTGTCAAAACTGACGGAAAACCTAACCTGCTAACCTCGAATTTGAAACAGACTTGAAATTGACAGCAGGGTAACCAACATTAACAGTGCCAACTTAAGAAAAAAATCACAACCATTTATGATCACCCGTGAAAACAATTACGAAAATAATGTACTAATTCCAACTGGCTGGACTGTGCATTTGCCATTTCTATAAGTTAGGAAAAATCGGTCATGGGGCGTCTGCTTAGGGCGCATAGCTAAATATTTGTTAAATAATTCTATGGATTTTACTTTTCCTTCAAACTCTGAAGTGATCACAAATAATCGAGGCCTGTTGGTCTTTGTTTTAGTTATACGAACAACCAGAATTGTTTCTTTGTGCTCTATGTTGCTTACTTTTAAATTCAAAAGTTCTTCATTACGTAAAGCTCCAGCAATGCCAAACACAACGCAAATCTAAAATAATTACTACATTAATATCAAATTGGTTTTGAAAGGTTTGCATAAATTACCTTCATCATCAAATAGATTTCATCCGGCGCATTTATTAAAAATTTAGGTATTTCTTCTTGTGAAAGAGTTTTGGACTTTTTTGGAATGTGATTTCTTCCTTTTTGTTTTAAAAAAGCCGTAAGTTTTTTATATTTACTAATGTCAACGTCATTTTTTGCTGAAAGGGTTGCTTTCACCATGGAGTAATACGACCACATCGAAGAAGGAGAATACTCTTTCGATAAATCGGAAAAATACGCCAGTAAAACGTTTTTACCGGTTTCAGGATATTAAGCCTTTGTTTACATATACAAAAGTAGGCTGGTAGCTAGGTCATAACTTATCTGTAGGGTAAAGGAATATTACCCTACATGGCAACCATAACCACACAGCAACCGATAAACTATTGAACAAATCACGGATGTTATGAATCATAACAGCCTCAGATGTTTTAAAAGCCTCGCTCTACGAGCTCGGATTCAAAACATCTGCGGCAGTTATGATACTCATAACATTCCTAGATTTGTTAATAGCTATTACTATATTTTTTAATTCCGTGTTTTTTGCACCACTCCATGAATATGTCATATTGCCGATTGTATTTTTCGACTAATTTTTGTGATAGAATTTCCAAAGACGTCTGTAATGCCTTCTTCTGAATTTCAGGCGGCGTGGACTGAATGTCTTCTTCCATTATTTGAATGTTTTCTTCCATTACTTTTTATAAATAATTCGCGATAAAACTTTTGCTGTTGGAGTCGTGACCTCGTGACAGCGACAAACGATTTTTGTTTAATGACATGCAGTCATGGCTATCTTGATAAATATTAGCGGCAAGTAAAGTGTTTGATTTGTACAGTAAGATATAGTGTTTGTTTGCTTCCGAAAATCGCTATGGTAATGCACGGCTCTATTGACGGTTGGCGATAAAAGACATATATAAAAGGAAAAAGTGAATAACCTACGCTATGCCGATGACACTATGCGCCTTATACAAAACGAAGGGGACATGAACTAACCCCTTGAAAAGATCAAAATAAGATAAAATGCATCCAACATTCGTAATGTGGAGAACGTTGCAAAAATAGCTTATATATTCTCGCATATAAATGAAGGAATGGACTCTGAAGGCTGTAGACAGATCGACAATGGACACCTTCGGAATGTGATGCTGGAGAAAGCTTTCGAGGATACACATTACATGCAGAAAAGATGATAATCCCGAACAACTTATGGTCTAGGGTAAAGTTGAAAAAGTACGATCTCGCACGCTTTCTCCAAAACGATGGATCGACCATGTCAAAGGGTTTACCAGAAAAGGTAGGATATGCCTCAGATGACACAACATGACAGACAGGCATGTGATCACGATACTTCAACTATGAAGTATGTGACTAGAGGGAAATAGTTAAACAATAAAACTAAGGAAACGCCAGTACCTTCACGTGTAGTAGTGAGAAAACTTTGTTGCTGTGAAATTTATAACACACTAACACATTTATTTGGAGCATCGTTAATATCCTTTTTTGGAGAAAATAATGTGGACACTCTGGAAATAAATGTATGTTTAATTCAGTCGGATAGAAAACTCTAATAAGGAGGAATTTTACATATTAACGAATTAAATGTGCATTACAGATATTAGGTGCTATATGACTTACCAACAGATTTAAACTTGAAAGCGGTTTTGCCGATAAAATGTAGTTTTAAACGTCTACTCAACTTAGTAGTAATAGCGCAAACAGATTTCAAAATTCGATAATTTGAGAATTCTCGACTCGAGAACAAGATCGAAGCGAGAATTGAAATTCAAGATCGAGCGTGAGGGTCAATTCTCATCACTACAAAAAAAGTAGCTTACTGGTAATCTATTTTATTGTTTACTTCAAGTTGCAATAACATGTTAGAGCTTCTAGTTTTTCTCTCAGTTGATATCAAAGTCAATTGTGTGTATTGCTTTACGAAATACACTAATAAAGATGCAATTCGAGGTGCAGCGACACGAGTTAAACCAGTGGGTGTCTAAGCCAATTGTGCATGCAGTTAAAAATTGTCTGTAATGTCAGATTTGAGTAACGTTATCAAGCAATGAAAGTAAATAAACTTTCCTAAAACGTCGAGCTGCAATTTCTACAAAACAGCGTAATTTCCATCTCGTCACAGCGTGCAAGTATTGGGCAACAAAGACACTCTAGATATGGTTGCAAGAATATCCTCGGCGTAATGTGAATAAACGGCCGGTCATGTGACTCGGCGGACAATAAACCGGAGCCAAGTAAAGTGAAATTCTTCTTCGAGGTGAAAGTAAGATCAACCCTTGTGCGACAGTGTAGCTTGTACCCGGCCGACAATACTTATTGTACTCAAAGAATAGGAAACCTTTCGCCTTGCACAAGCGACCTATATATAAGGGTAGACAGTCTGGCACCAGGGAATTGCGTCTCCGGATTCCGACTTGACTTACTTTAAGCGAGTCCAGGGGTTTGGTCAGATTCCTTTGCCTACGTTTGAGAATCAGATTCTGACGTTCGGTTTTAGATAATTAGCTATTTATATTTGTTTATTCCACATATTGACGTTTTTATGTGTTTGTAATTTTTGTTCTCCACAATCGGGTATATCTTATTGAACCAAATTAATTCCAAAGTGGTAAACCCGGTAAGAACATCATAACAGTTCCTAAAGCAAACCACCTTAGAGCCATCAGACATAACAGGTAAGTAATACTTCTTTTTAGATGGAGAGATGTGCGTTCGGATATTCCACAGACATGTGTATAAAACTTTTTTAACACGATTACCTACTGAGAAATAATTTTTCTTTAGATAGCATGAATAAAATAACCACTGCACCCTAAGTATTCCAATTGTTGTAGTTGCAATGTCTGGTATATTTTCTTTCTCTTTATCTTTAGCTTGTTTTATATCCAATACTGGGACATTTTAGTTGTGGCTTTTATTGCTGGTAGTACGGTGCTTACGCTACGCATTCCTCGCAGTCCTCAATATTAATCAAAAGCCAGATACACTTCAGACGTTACAATTATGATATTCTATTGGAAAATTTAGCAACACTGGGAGAAATACTACTCGTTTGGCAAGTAATTAGCAACTGCTTTCCATATTTAAAACTTATTAAATAAAAGCAATATTGCAAGTATACTGCGAAGTTGAAGCTCGTTGTTCAAGCTAAGATTTTTTTATTCCACAGGATTCTCCACACGCTCTTTTCAATCAGAGTTATCAAAAATCGGTAATTACCTTTGTACACGTGTATAAAAGCACTAAGTAGTTAGCTTCGTAATTATGCATCAGGTGGAGATGAGCCATGTCAGCCATCAATCAATCTATTCACTTCTGAATAACAAACGCTTTTAGAAGAAATCACAGCTATTTCGCCGTGAGCGTGTTCTGGCATTTCTATTTTTTTCATTGTATCCACTTGATATATTTTATGATTTTTTTGTGATTATTAAAATGGTTTTCTTGTAAGAACACGGAGCTTTTTAAATTGATCGTTTTTTTCAAAATGGAATTGAAGCAAATATTGAATGAAAATACGTAACTGCATTAATAAATTTAGAAAGAGGATTGTTGAAGCCAAATGGCTACAGCTGATTGTATTGGTCATGTGCTAAGACTTGCTGTTGGAAAATTCACAGCTGTCCTTGAGCATTTTTTTATGATGGCACCGTACATTTATGTTGTCATTATAAAATACTGATCATTTATGTGTGATAGAAACTGAAAAACGTACATTCACCGTGAATTTGTCCTCGGATACAAATAAAGGCACTTCTTACAATTATCAGTATTAAAATCACACGTCATTATTTGTCATAGTTGTAATAATTGAAAAAAATTAAGTAGCTATTGGCTGAAACTGGTATTGTACAAAAAAATAACAACAAATAACATTGTGAAAAGCCCCAGGTATTATACGTCTAAAAATATTTTCAGGAACAAAGTGAATTTCTGTATTTCTCGTCTTGCTTCAAAGTAAATTTCGAGACTTGTGCGAAAGAATACTTATAATACCTGTCACGTGTCATGTCAAAGATTAGTTCCCATGCCAACCGCTTGATGAACGGTCACTCAAATGTGCGTTGCCGAGGCAACATCAGGCAGCACTTACCCGCTTTTGCGGGTTTCCTTCGGCGGCAATAGCGGTAATAATCGAGCATAATGTTTCGATTTTTTAAAAATGGCCTCTCGTCTCTCTTCGTGCGCTTCACCTTTTGCTTCGCAGCTATCTTTCACCGTGCGAGTACAAGGCAGCGTAGGTATTCACGACTTTTTTTTATGTGGAAACCAAGTAGGTAAACATTATTCTTTTCTGAAGCTTGCGACTTAAATAATAGATTTTCATTTAGTAGATGTTATACACTTGGTGTATTTGATCAAATAAAAGCGTTGATTTTAATTTGTGCTTAAACTTCGAAACTATTACCCTTTCATCGGTAACATTTTGGTATATATGCAAATCGTTTTAATTTATTTTACTTTCTTGTCTAACATGTAACTGAAATTGGTTTATTATCTGTTAATGTGTGTACATATGTTAGAAATATAATTATGCTTTATTATATTGATGCGCTTCGCATTACATTCGTTATGGCACATACGATGTAATAAAATTAATATGTTAAATTGTTTCTGATGTTATATTTAGCAGAAACACTAGTAGAAGTAGTTTAATTTTTAAATATTATATATACGGTTGCAAAATGAAAACATTAAAAAGTAGAACACATTTGCTTTATTCTATATATAATAGAAGGGCAGTCATTTAATTCTAGAAGCAAAAAATACATATCGAAATGGTATTAAGCTCACAACTTGGCTCTGTTTGCAGTGCAAAATATTTAACCAAGTCAATAAAGTACAGAGTTAAGATATTTTATATAATTGCAATTTTAAACAGTATTAAATGCATCGGTAATGCGATGCGAGAAACAGTAATCAGTCGAATAAAGGCACGCAAAAACAAAGCATATTTCAGAGGGTTTGAATTTGGCTTTTGAATAAAGTAATATAATTAAAATGATAGGTTTGTGCACATGTAAAGCCAGACCAAACGAAAGTAATTGACGCAAAAGGTTGTTATGTGAATATCAATAAGCGTAGTTATCAATAAAGGCAAAGGACAGTGAAAATTGTGAGCAAGCTGAAGAGTAGAGCAATATGAAGATAATCTAGAAAATTGCAAAAAGAAACCCAGAAGTAGGCAACTGAAGAGTAAAAGCGAGCGACGTGAAAAGTGCGGAACTCAAATACCAGTGCTTTAGTTAAAAACATAGTGCAAAAGCAGAGCAGTAAAATTTAAAAAAAAGTTTGTGACTGCAACGCTAAAGAACAATACTAGTTATAAACAAAAGACAATATTTTAGATTTAAGAAAATGTTAGATTTTTAATTTATGTAATCAAACTTTATTCTATTTGTGGTTAAGATTATCAAAACTAATTTCCAATTAATAGTAAAAGAACACCGTATCTTAGCAACCTGATGCATTTTTGTTATTAACGGGGAGAACAATCGAATTAAATTATTTGAAAACTTGTTGAATTTGTGCTCCATTTGAATTAATGATTTTTACATAATAAAAGTGTTTACCAATTATAAAAAGTGGTCCAATTTATTGCCCAAGTGTCCGTGCTGCTGTTTGAGTATTTGCATAAGCTTCCGCAACGAAAAACTTAAATTCTTCAATCTCATCTTCGAGTGGACATCAGCAGCCCGAGCAGCTGAAATTTGCGATCTTCGACTACGACCAAAATTAGCAGGGGAACCCAGAGGTCAGCTATCAAGGACATCAGCGGGGTCTGCAAGAACATCGCTTTCAACGTCTGCCCCCAGGGGAGCGTCTCCAGCAAAAGAAACCGGGAACGTCATTTATGACCAGCATAGAAGCGAACTTCACGAGGCAGGATAGATCTGTAATTTGAGAATTGGAGTTGCGAAATTGGCCAGAATGAAGCATCATAAACAAATGAAAGTTGGCGTGAGTTTAACGTCATTCTGAGAATAACGAAGGCGAGGGTCTACGTCATTCTAATAACGAAGCCAATGTTTTAATTGTTGCCAAGCGGGAATATTCGAATTATTTACCTGACGCTTTCTCACATTATTTCACGATTTTAAACGTTCAAGTACACGCTGTACGCACAAACCATTTTGTGTTCATCTGTCAATTTACGAGGTGTTGAATTATCTACTAAGAACGAGCAAATTAGCTGCGTTGAGACAAGTAACCTAAAATTTAAAAATATAGCCCATTTCAGAACTCAACCTATGTTCGCCGATAGCTAGCGTAATAAATATTGCAGTTAAATAAAATAGAAAGATAAGCATTCAACCATTTATTTGTGTAATTAATTATTACATTTCATTTTAACTAGCCTTAATTTACTGACAGGCAAGTTTGAGCACAGTATAAAAATATAATCTAAGAATTGTGTGTGTAGGTAGATTTGTCCTAATTTTAACTTATTAATTGTGTGACCTTTACAACATTGCATTTAATATATCATACATACTACTGCAAGATTTAGAATTAAAAAAATACTGAAAGAAAGTAAATCAATTTCCACACTAGCGAAGTGTATGGTAAACAATAGTATATTTTAAATCTTACATTTTAATTCTCTTTTTTCTATTTATCTTTACACCAGCATCAGGATTACGGTAAAGTTTTTGCAAGAAACGCACACAACCTTAAACTCACTATACGGCAGAGAGATTTGTTTGCTTTCGTTTGCGCTCTTTCTCTCAAATTTATAAACCATTTGATGATTACTACAGTTGCAATCTATGTTGTACGAATAAAATTTGTTAAGTTGCTACCGGTTGGCTTTTAAATTATGGAAAAACTGAAACATTTCAAATGATGTTAATGATTGAGTTACAGTCGTTTATCATCCGTCTTTTATGTATACTTAGACGGTATGGGGAAATGTTAAACAATTATGATTTTTAAATATTTCGGTAAGGTACTGCACATTTTCTGCTTCTTCTTCTCTTGATATAGAGCCTGTCACTACCAAATCAACTGTTTCACTTATTTCATGAGCTCATTCGATATTTTCTTTTTGCAAAAGAATGACACATCTTAAACAGATTGCTGTATTAAGTGTGGTAGAAAAAGTATGTAAAAGAGTATTAGAAAAACGACTAAAGGGAAATTAAGTGCGAAGTGAAAATACAGCGAGATTTAAACCTTCTAGAACTATTCAAGATTAGCAATAATAATATTGCCTAAACCTTTTATTTGAGTATAAAATTTAAAAAAAATCTGTAAAAGGGTTTACATGAAACCTTCCTCGCAAGAGCAATGTGAAATACATCAATTTGCAAATAAAAAAACATTGTGGCCGGTGGGATCCGAACTCGGGCTTCGATGATACTAGGCCAGAGCTCTGACTCTGGACTACGAAAACTCGCTTACATTATGGGCTTATGACAGCGGTTGTAACCAATTTATTTTCGAAATAACAAAACTTTTTTGTCTGCGAGGTATGCAACTGTTGCAACGTCTGTGAATGTTGGAGATCTAAATGTATTTACATCATTACGCGGTTGTGTGAAGTTTTGACACCAAGTAGCTACTGCTCTTTCGCCGGAGATGTTTTCGGAGTTTAACCCCAAAAACGCCATGTACTGATAGACGAGACAATTTTCGTTGGTAATTGATAAAAGGCAGATCCATTTGGTAAGTTTGCTTTCTCTGTTTAATACAAGTTCCTAAGCTTTTGGCTTCGTTTAGCCTTTGTAATGAACTCTACAGTATTGAATTCTTAAAGCGTTACCTAAATGCTACTAGAACTCAATTTGGAAGTCGGTTTGGCTGCGTGACTCAACGCCCAGGACTAGTTTCATCTTAGAGGGATTCTTGGCCCCGTAAACATATATGTGAGGCGTTCAGCAAATCCAGGGCAGCAAATCGTTCCCGCGAAGCATTTTCCGGAGCTGTTATTCGCGGCCGTGAGATTCAAGGGTGCCCATTTGGAGATCCGCTCTGTTTTTGGAGTTAAGTAAAACTATTACCATGTACTCCAATACGATATCGCCCGGAAGCAGTGTTATTTGGCTATATTGATTAACTTATCTTTGGCTTCTTGTGGTTTTATGAGTAATGTTCTGCATTATATCAATTACTTATGGTCTTGAGTAGCACTTTCCTGAGATTACATTACATTTAAGTTGATTGAGCGATTTTAAAAGTGGAACGGCTGTTTGAATACACGTCTGAAGCAAGCCTTCCCAAGTTATTGAAGCCCAAACATTTTATCCTAGTTACCTGCTGGATTAGTGTTAACCAGAAACTCATGCTTCAGTATCTCCTTTAGAGCTTAATAAAAACAGGTACCCGGTTTTAAAACACCCTCGGTTAATAAAGTATGGGGAGAACGTAACAATTTATTAAAAATTTATAAGAGTTCTTTTAAAGATTGTGTCATTGCTTTACACGACAATTTGTACGGAATTTTAGTCACAGCGATACTGAAATTGGTCTCTGCGGATCGGAAGTTATTTGTGATATTTATATGAGCCAGTGATAAGCTTTGTGCATGATTTGTTTGTGATATTTACATTGTTTGTAATATTTGTCCATTATTTAAGTGTTTCCGAAAAGTTGTGGATGCCAGTAATTACGAGTTGTTATTTACATTCGGTTCATCGTTATTCTCATTCGAATCAGGATTACCGTTATATATGATATATAGTAAACCTTGCGTTTCATTTCTTTTGCCTAAAAATTTATTTTTTTAGTGGTGCGTCAACACAGGACATTTTTAGGAGACGTGCTAATTGGAGCCTCTTCGCGCTGGTTAATTTGAATTTCATATTTTCGGAAGTTAGTGAACCCTCTCCAGTTTTAGTCGGCAACATATTTCGGTAATTATTAACGTAACGCGGTACAAACGACGCACTTACAACAGGACTCAAGCAGTGTTCTCATTGATCTATGTTAGATCCAAAATATGTCCTTTTTTGTCAAGGGTAAAAACACGAGCTATGAGCAAAGTATTACTTTTAGTTAACTAACAGTTCTTTAAAGTGAATAAGCAGTTTTGTATTTTCTTAATGTGCTCACCCTGGATATGAGACAGAAATGCTATGCCGATAACAGACAAGCAGACAGACGAAATTGAGAAAATATCGTCATCTAGGGACCCTGACACGTGAAGACTTGTAGCAGTCTCAGAGGCAATTTTATTACTATTACAATAGGAGGACTACGGGAAATGCACTTTCGGGGAAATGCACCACTTAATTATTATCAAATAATAAATAGAAATAGATAAAATTTCGTGTTGCCGGAGCGTTAGCCACTACACCTATCCTTACCATATTCAATACTAGAACGCGTTGGCCAGCCTACGTCTGGCCGTGCCAGCGTAAAGAAACGGTTAACAATAAAAATGCTTGCTTAAGCTGGTAGCCAGCCGACGTCCGGCCCTGCCAGCGTTAACAATACAAATGCTTGCCGCGTCGCCACTTGTGCGCGTTCATGCTGCGTGTTGCTGCGCGATCGGCACGTGCGCGCGCCTGCTTACGGACGGCCGGCATCGGCTCTTATAATATAAGATATTTTCGCAGTTCCTATCAGCCATTTAGCATATGGGCTAGTAATATATTTTTCAGCTAGAGACGCAATCAAATAAGCTAATTTGTAACACTTAAATCAGTGCTGAAAAGGTGCATGAAAAGACTTATTTGAGTAAACTGGAAATTTATTTTATAATGTATTAGCATACTGTAACATGTTAAAAGTAAAACCTTTTTGTGACAACTAAAGTTGTCAAATTAGATACTATTCTAGGTTTTCTGCTATTTGTCTGAATAAAAAACGTTCAGGCAGTGATAGTAAAAGAGTTTCTTTATGCAGACGATCTTTTAATATTTGATGATATTAAGCAGATGGAAAGATGTACTGGAAGAATACAACATGATCAATTTAAATAAGACAGAAGTGATGACTGCACTACCACTAATCTTATATACAGGGTGATTTTTAAGTTGATGCTTTCATTTTAGTATGATATAAAGCTTAAAAAATAAGCTTTTTTTCATTTACCAGTTTTGCGAACTATCAAAACTAATTAAGAACTAAAATTACCTACTTACCGAAAATTAAACTAAACTTAATCTAACTTAAGCGATATGTTAAAAATTATCACCATTCGCTTCTATACATACGTTCCGCGTACAAGAGCGATGCGGCAGCGGCATTTTGATGACTCTCCGTAATTTGAAACTTTAACACCCTGTACCTCCGTTAGCTTTGATATTTCGGAAAAGTGGTAAATGAAACAAATGCTTAGTTGTTTAAGCTTTATATACTGGCAAAATCACCCTGTATATAAAGAAAAGTCCTGACTCACCGACTCATCAACGCCCAGCCCAAACCCTTGAACATAGAAAGCTGAAATAAGGAAGGAGATTTAGAAATTCAACCCCTAAAGGGTTAAATGGGGGTTCCAATTTTATATGGAAAAATAATATAAATAGACATTTCGATTTGAAACTTCGTAGGAGTACTCCTAACAACAAATAAGCAAACACGTATTTCGTGATTTTCCGAAAATCAAGCCCTTAGGGGGTGAAATTGCGGTAAATAATCCTAAAAATCGATATGGGTGTCATTATTGAGGTTTTTTGGAACGTGCATTGCAAAAATGACATTTATTTTTAAGTCCAAGACGGTGGACATGACATTGAAAATTTTTTTTCTTACTCCAATTCTGGTGGATTAATGCACTTTGCTGACCCATTTCTACATGTGGCCCAAATTTATCTGGGCCGCAGGTTCGGAGTTCCCCTTAATCGCTATTCTCACATTGAGGGCGTCGAGATTGACCCTGTATCGGCTTGAAAAAGTACCTGCCGTGGCCGATTTTCGTGTGGTCTGGTTGGGCTTTTACCTCACACGATCCTGTGCCAGCTACGAAACCTTCCTAGTGGACAGAAAGGGTCTGGGCAAAGGAATCGAGCAACATGTTTTGATTTTCCTGTACTTCAAATCATTTAATACAGTGGGCCGTGAGCCGGTGCTGTGTAACTCTTTTGAATGCTACAGTTAGTTGCCGAAATCCGTCAAAAATGTGGAGGTTTTAGTTTGGGATTCTCGCTGTTTTGTACGGTTCGCTTCACGAACTAAGTAGCTAAAGGCACTCGGTGTTTTTCTTACACGGGCACTGCTTCAACATGTATTACGAGGGCTGCTGCAATAATTTTGGGAAAGTACTAGAAAAACACAAAAGAATTCAACGAAATATGTTTATTGCGTTTCAAAATATTTTCCTTTACAATTAATACATTTTTGCATGCGTTCAAACCAATTCTCAAAACATGTTTTCTATTCTGAACGAGGTATAGCTAAAACATGGGATTTATATGCTTCAACTGCTTCTTGGGCTGACATAAACCGCTAATCACGCATTTTATTTTTCACTAGAGGGAATAGGAAAAAGTCATTCGGTGATAAATCCGGACTATAAGGACAGTGGGACATTATTTCAATGTTTTGAAGCTTCAAAAAATCGATTGTGTGAGCTACCGTGTTGGAGCTTGCATTATAGTGATGCAAAATGATACGCTTCCTTGCATTGTTTCTCCTCACTTCAGCTATGACTTCCGGTAAGCAAATGAGTATACGACTCAGCATTCACCGTTCTTTTATTTTCTAAGGCAACAGTTGAGACATGTCCAGTAAAGCCAATAAATGAGGCGATTATTTTTTTCGAGATCGAACAACCTTTGTTGGTTTTGGTTCACTTTGGAATACCCACACAGCCGATTGACATTTAGTTTCAGGCTCATATGGGTAAATTCAAGTTTCATTGCCTGTGATGACGTCGTAAACCAGATTTGATGATCCTGCACTGATTTTTTTGAGCATGTCCTTGCACCATTTTACGCGGTTCTGTTTTTCAACATGATTTAAATTGTGGGGGATCCACCTAGAAGCAAGTTTCCTGACACCTAAGTGTTCATGCAATATTGTATGAATTGCTTTCATGTCGATGCCAAGGGACGACTCAATCTCTCGATATGTCACATGGCGGTCAATCATTACCATTCTGCGAACAGCATCGACGTTTTCTGGAACAACAGCAGTTCGTGGGCGATCTTCACAAGACATCTCCGAGACTGCTACGTCCAAATTTAAATTCTTGATACCACCGATAAATTGTTGTTTTGGACGGTGCTTCATCACCAAAAGCTACAACAAGTATTTCCACGCACTGCTGTTGAGTTAAATTGCTTCGAAAATCATAAAAAATCATTGCACGAAACTGTTCTCGACAATCGCAATCGCTTCCCCTTTGAAGAGCTGCCAAACTAAAACAGATAAATTTTTTTTTGTTCTATCAACGTCTACTACCCTAAAAAATTACAAATGTTTTGAAAATGACACAGCCACCTTACTAAAACTACAAGAAGTACGCCATTCCCGAAATTATTGCAGCAACCCTCGTACACACTTTTAAACTGTTGTAGTGTGTAATATGATTTATATTTGTACTTTTTAATATGTGCTCTTGGATATTCTTGCAAGCCGAGTTTGTGTTATTAGGTGCACCTTAAATTTTGTCCTAGATTATTACCCTACGATAACTTTTGTTTAGCAAATAATTAGCTGTACTTTATACCATATGATTCCAAATTCGTGATCATTATACTGTGATACCAGCATTGTGGTTTTGTTATTGTTAGTTGTACCTGTACTTATCTTGAGCTGTTCTTTTAGAATAATTATGCTACTGGAATTTACGCATTCTCTATGGTACCTGAATACACTTGTCGTTTATTAAAAGATTCGTTGGTGCTCATTTCGGCTTTTTAATTTAACATTAAGTACTTAAATAACTGCAAACGTTTCCGTAAGTTAGTCTGGCCGGCAGTTATATTTTTGAGAGATTTGGCAGGCGAATCAATTGATGCTAACAACAGTTGACAACCTTTTTGACGTTGAGAAACGGTTATATGTATATTTAGTATTTTTATTGCCGCCACTGTATTCTTTCTTTAAATGTTCTCGATTTTGCAATTCTTCATTTTCTAGTTTTTTTTGTTTCATTGCGTCATTTACCTTTTCTACCTAAGATCACTAGGGCCTCACTTTATTCACATATCTTTTGCTTTTCTACCATAGCTACATTACGAGTATATCAATCTGTCTCTTTCCTAATCATGCCATTTTGTAATTCATCATTGGTTATCCTTCTTTTTTCATGTTACTTCACAACATCCTCTCCCATGTTTAATATCTGCTGCTGTATCGGCTATGACACTGCTATAAGATAGGCATTAATGTGCCCTAATATAATTATCATAGCAAGCTTAACTAATTCAACGGGTCACAGTCCTCGGCAAACCTGAGATGGTCAAAGGCTGCGAAGCATCTCCGGGCTGAGTATACCTACATATAAATGCGAATATAAGGATACGTGGAATGTGTGTTGGATGGACCAAGCAAGTAAGATAAAGTATACAATTACAAATACACGCGAGTAATGGGTATAAGGTGACCCGGAACAGGATAATGCAAACTGATAACGCCAAATGAGCATTTCCAAGAATAAAATTCAGTTTACAAATCACGACTTAACTTTGAAATGAATGGATGCTTATTTCTAGGCTACGTTTTTTCGATATTACTCTGTCTAAATTTCTTTATTTGTTGAGTTACAATATTCACCTAACGGAACTAACGCAGAGGTAAATGACTTGATCATTGTTCAAGTCTGAAAAATATCCTTAGAGAAAGTTGTAAATAGCTGAAAGCTGTGGTCTTCCAAATAATTGTTTGAGGGTATGCAATAGTACTGCACGAAGCATATTTAGTGGTGAAGAAAGTTAGGTATGTAAACATTTTTAGAATTACGTGTTTTTTCACAATCGAGCAAAATTTTAGACAAATATGTTTTTATTTTCACGCTTAGCATATCAGCCCATCGTAGCGTTTTTACTCGGAAATAAAACGAATCTTATGAAGTGAAAATCATAAACAAACATTTTGCGGTTCTTTATAGCTCTTCACTCACGAACTGTGCCAGTTTCGTTGTTTTGCAACTTCACCAAAGAATCGACCTCAAGCCCAAATCGACAAGGTGAGTAACCTGCATAGCGAAATAAGAGAAGCGTTGAGGAGCGCCACTTGCAAATAAAGCCCCACGTATGATATGGAAGTGCCCTAATCCAAATTCTGCAGGTACTTTATGGATCTGTTGACTGCACGAAGAGAGCAATTCGGTTCGCCGCGAAACCAGTCCCGCCAACTGCAAGAATAAAAAGGAATCAATCCGCCAACGAAGGAAACATAAATATTCAGTGAGAGACAACACTATTGGGCAGATTCATGGCATCAACTGACTAAAAATAAACTACACGAACGGATTCTACAAAATAGCACCTAATTCACGTCGCCTATTTGACATCAGCTGCTGTAAATCGTGCCCGTCTCAAACAGTGGCGGCACGAATTATATGCAACACGAGTTGCTGTAAGCATATGCAGTCACACATCGTTTTAGCATCACGCAACGAAATAATAGGCATAAATATTGGCCGCCGGACTGTCCATGATTGTATACAGTCAGACTGCGAACTGGCTATAAGAATTCTGTTTCAAATTATTCGTGTAGAGGACTATTGATACTATTTTAGAAGATTGGGAAACATACAATACTAGCAAAACCTATGTCTGATTGTAAAGGTAAGTAATATGCGTTGCATAAATCACTATAGTTTCAATCGACGATCTTTTCCCTGACACCATAATCGAATATCCATAAGTAAGATCAAAATAGTACTACTTTATTTAAACGATTTTGAGACTTTGACAACACAGAGTAACTCATTATAATCTTAAAAGCCATTTAAACGTAGTTTTAACACAAGACGCCAATTCTCACGTAAAGGGTGTTTTTTAGAGGGATACAACTTTAAATTGAAATAAAACACAGAAAGATGTTTTTTTCGGGCATGTGACCGCCGCGATTGGCGTATACATGACGTAATCTGAAGGTCCAATTTTCACACACTCTTTTCGCAGTAAATCATTGATGTTCTAATATTTTAAATATCACTCTCATAATTTACAATACTTATATCAACCAACTGTCAAAACAAAATTGAAATTCAAATGACAACTGCCCAATCTTTTCAATGGTACACAACAATATTAAAAACACAGTAAGTAATTATTTTTTAATTAGTTCACCTTCTTATTGTCTTTATTCACTTTCTAGTTATGGTTTTTAATAGAAAATCACCCACATTTTACTTGGTTCACACTATTCACAGACAGACCACGTCCTAACCGTCCAAGATCAGCAAACTTCAATTTTTCTACAGTACTCAGCAAACAGATAACCTGCATCCACCTGCTACAGCAAACTGCCACCCTCCTGGAATGTTTTTCTTTTCTCCGATGATACTCCTCTGAAAATCTTACTCAGCAACAAACCTCTTAATGTGATCCAATTTGATTAATGTAATATGCCAAATGTAATCTTTCCAATAAAGTTGACCAAGCATATTTCCTCAATGATTCACTTGTATAGAACAATTCTGCTATCCATTAGTTTTTACCACATACCAATAATCTTCATTAGTTAAGTCTTCACTTCTTCCTGTTATTTATTAAAATTCCATTTTATTTCACCACGTATATTTCTATTATACCCTTTTTATATTAGTCCAACATTTTTTAATATTTATATATACAAATACATATTTATTATATCTGTTAATTATATTAGATATTTTTTATCAAACCAAAATCGTTTTTCTACATTTTTCAAAAGTTTTTTATTCTCAATAATCCAAAACAAATTTACTTAACGATATCATATCCCTTTTTGTACACTCCAGTCTTATCTATTTGAGTTAAACCTACTAAATTTTTATATTATTTCAAATTAAGTATTTGCCATTCATTTTCAAACTGTAATTTATTCAATTATATAATTTTCAAATCCACCTGTTTTTCAAATAGCTACACATTTCCACCTTATACCTGAATAAATCCAAAATATTTTTAACCATTGTAATCCCTTAATTTTAATAAATTTAATTCTAACACACTTTTAGGGTTGTATCATAACAATTTATATTATACTACTTATGGCCAAATTTTTCATTACGTTGCAATGATGGTCAACTTATAAAACTTCATATTCAAAATACCAAAATAATGTTTTTTCACAGAAACCCAGTTTGTTAATTTCTCAGTAAACACAAATCTTGGCAATTATTATACCAACGCATTTCGAAATTTTCAGAATACAAAGGGTGTTTTTTTAGAGGCGGAGAACTTTAAATTGAAATAAAACACAGAAAAGTGTTTTTAATATCCATGAAATTGGCTTTATTTGAAAGATAATTTTATGGCATTTATATTTGAATATGATTTCGGGCATGTGACCGCCGCGGCTGGCGTGTACATGACGTAGGTAATCTGGAGGTCCAATTTTCACAGACTCTTCGCAGTATATCAGGCTGTATTTCGGCAATAACGCGTCGAATTTTTTCTTCCAAGTGCTCAATTGTTTCCGGTTTATCAACGTAGACATGCGACTTTACATATCCTCAAAGAAAATAATCTAACGACGTCAAATCACACGAAAGAGGTGGCCAGTTAACAGATGCACGAAATGGATCCACGAAATGGATCTGTTAACTGGCCACCTCTTTCGTGCGATTTGACGCCATTAGATTATTTTCTTTGAGGATATGTAAAGTCGCATGTCTACGTCGATAAACCGGAAACAATTGAGCACTTGGAAGCCAACATTCGACGCGTTATTGCGATTTACTGATTTACTGCGAAGAGTGTGTGAAAATTGGACCTCCAGATTACGTCATGTACACGCCAGCCGCGGCGGTCATATGCTCGAAATCACATTCAAACATAAATGCCATAAAATTATCTTTCGAATAAAGCCAATTTCATGGATATTAAAAACATTTTCTGTGTTTTATTTCAATTTAAAGTTCTCCGCCTCTAATAAATCACCCTTTATCTAACTATGGGTGACTTTAACATGGTCTGATTACAGTGGGCTTCTTCCTAATTATACTGAAGTAATATTGGCTTCTACTATTGACCTCACTTAGAATACATTTATTTATGTAATAATTATAATTCATTAATCTTCTTTTTTACTTCCCTCCTCTAAAAGACGAAGGAAGTATTGTAATCGCGAAAAAATCACATTTCGAGATTTCTTCAGATCTTCACGTTTCAGGGTCCCTAGATGACGAAAAACAGGTCTTCTCAATCCCGTCTGTCTGTCTATCTGTCTGTCGGTCTGTTGGCGGTATAACTCAAAAACTATTTGTCGGAGGAAGACGATATATTGCATACACATTATATATCTACCTGGATTGAAACCGTGAACATTTCAGACAAATATATACAGGGTGAGCACCTTAAAAAATAAAATTATTTTTTATTTAACTTAGCAATAAATACAAGTAATAATTTGTACATAGCGTAGGCTTTATTCTTACCAAAAATTTTCCCCAATAGATAGAGAATAAATGTTGTACGATACAAAAAGAAGCAACAAATTAGTGCGTTACTTAATACAGCTGCAACGCAGGAATTCTAAGGTTCGGTGCTCCGTAGCTCAGGTAAAAATAAAGCGTTTCCTTACAATATCCCACAAAACGTTAGGACTGTATACGCGGTCCGCCTGCCCTTCGAATTCGACCACCGGTAAGGTTTTTTTATTTGAAAATTTATTTAATTTATTAGAAACGTGAAGGTATTTTTACTCCTGACTTAATTTCACTTTTAAAATTATTGAGTGTCACATTGTCGACGAGGGAAGTTCTGGGTAAAGCCTTTTACAAATTTTTTATATTTTAATTTGACGTTTAAATATGGCGTGTCGGTAATACGGAACTCAACTTGCTCTATTCTAAATTACACACATTTTACTTAACCTCACTTGGACGAAAATACCCCACTGTACTCGGCAACAATTCACAGGTAAGTAATAGATTTTCTTAGCTTCCTAAGAATACTAGCTTGCATTGCTTTTCCATCAAGGTTGACCACCTTTCGATGGGTCTTCAGTAGTGATCTGCAGGCGGCCGCTAGCGATATCTGCAACTAGGCTCGTTATCTGCCCTCGCTGAAGCTGCCGCTTCTTCAGGCTCAACTCTGGCGACTGCCTCGTAGTTTATGGATCTCCTTTATGTCACCAAACCCTTAGCTCCAGGAGTAGAAAGAATAGCAACAGCTTCTTCTGTGTGGTTCTACCTTTCAAGCTGTCTCGTACATGCACCCGTGCTTACAGGCTGCTTTGGATAATCACTATGAGTCGGACTTCTTATCTTGTGTACCACGAAGGTAACATTTTCTGAACTTATTTACCATTTTTAATTTATATCTAGTTGCGGCTCTTCTGCCACGCATGTATTTCCTTAATAAAAGGACATATTAACACTTTTACTGATAAAATTGTAGTTATTTCTGTCCAATTTGGGAATTTCAAACGTGTTTTCCTTTTTGGGAAAACAATTATTTTTATTTTTCCAAGATACCAACCAACTACAGATTCAAAACATTATAAATTACATTACCTAATTTACATACTAGATCAAATTGCACATAAAATTCACTTAATTTTTAAGACTTAAATGTTTGAATTACTTAAATGATTTTAAATAACAATCAACATATACTCAGCTGATTATTACAAACTTTAACTTAATAATTCTCTAGATAATAGCTTAAAATCATTATAATATACAGTGCAATGACGAAAGAAAAGTTTTACCAAAGGGTTTCCGATTGAAAAGGCAAATATTGTCGCCTCCTGTTAACTACATTTGCTAAAATATTGTTTATTTATTTTAATTACATATTATAAGTGTTATATTTTATGTATTTCCTATTCTGCATCACATACTTATTACACATGAAGCATGCTATGTATATATATATATATAAATTTGAAGAACATATTTTACAAAAACTACTTAAGCTATTAAAAGTACTGAGGTTCTTAAAATCGCAACAAGGTTCAATAAAATTAACTTAAAGGCTATATTACTCCAAAGGGAAATTAATATATAACTATACTTTGGCAAATATATTAATTAGCGCACACCAACTATTTTAGCAAAAAGGAACCTATATATGATTTATAAAATAAAGGTGGAAAAAGAGAATGCTTATACAGAAGAAAGCTCATTAAGGTTATATCAACTGTTTAATGTAAGCGCTCTTGCGTCATGTTTTACAGAAAACAAAATAAAATAATAAGTCATGTTTAGAATTCAGTTTACAGTTTAATGAAATCAACCTGAATCTAAATACATACACACAGGAAGAGTAACAATTTAGATTTTGGTATAGAGACTTCCACTAACATTTTTTGCATTCTAAGTTGCTTTAACAGTTTGCTACACCTGGGATGCAAAATGTAGTTGTAAGTGAAAATGATAATGAACTAGTTGTAAAACATTAACATAGTTCGTGATTGACGGAATATCTAGCGAATGTGCCAGCTGACCCTTGAGCAAGCGGTGAGTCCGGAAACGCCGCTGGTTTGAGGTTGTTCAAACCAGAAAAACTTCATATGCAGTCGTCAATCCCAAATCACAGAAGGTCCAAGAAGAACGAAATGTTTTATACCTCATACGTAAGACAGCCGAAGGTTAGTTACTTCCTAAATATCGTAAGATCCTGGTTTAACCTGTCAGATCAGCGAATCACGAAACCTGCACATGAATTAGTGCTAAACCCGATTATGAACTATTTTAGAGGATGAAATCCGGCTTCTAAAGCGTGTACCAGAAACATCTTAAAAAATATGCCATAAGGCATAATAAGCAATATCAATTATTATAAATCCTTTAAAATGGGAACAGGAAATAACTCCCTTTATTAACAATTTTGTTACCAAAAATGAGAGGCTCAAGATTGTTTTAAATTTTAGGAGCTGAAGAGTAGGGAACCTAACATAAGCAATAGTGGTAGAAATTTGCAAAAACAAAGTAAATCCAAATAGAAGCTTCGGAATCATTTCCAGGACACAAGCCCTAAAAACCATCCACCTAAATGTATATAAAAGGTCTAAAATAAGGGAGAACGACTTCGAAAATGCTGCCTAAACTTGACACCAATAATAGCATTTATAGATAAAGGTGAACTATACTTGGCGCAGCCAACAGATAGAGTGACATATGTAACCCAAATAACATATTTCAAAGCTGACTGGATCAGTATTTGAATAATAATTACTAAAGAATCAGAGATGGCGGTTCTCATAATTAGACTTAATTTCATCTGACATTAAATAATTGTTTGAGGTTATGATGCAAATAGAAACTTCGACCAATTTAAAAAGCATAACATTTGTGCACGTGTAATATGTAGGCATGGGGCCTGCGGCTTGTTAAATCTCATTATTGTTTACATATTATAAGTGCACAAATGTCATGCTTTTAAGTTTCTATTTGTATCATAACCTCAAAAAATTATTTAATGTCAGAAGAAATGAAGTCTAATTATGAGAACCGCCATCTCTGATTCTTTAGTAAGAATATTCAAATACTGATCCAGTCAGCTTTGAAATATGTTATTTGGGTTGCATAAGCCACTCTATTTGTTCGCTGCGCCAAGTATAGACGCTGGTGGCTAGATTAGTCTATACCCTAACAGAAGACCAGTTTTCCATAATCACACAATCAAATCTCCAACCACAATCACAACTGCAAAACATTCCCCTCCAATACTCAAAACAATAGTAGTAAAAACCCACCAGAACATATAATACGAAAAGTAAATTCCAAAACAAATTCCACTCTGAAAGTTAAGAAATCCAGGAAAGTAGGGCAGAAGAGGCAAGATCTAATCAACTGAAATAAAATGCGTTTAGGTATTCATTTTATAAGAAAGCAACCACTTTCAACATCTCTACCAACCAAATCCTAAGATAATGTAGATAGGTGTTCATTTTACAAGAAAAATGACGATGTCTAACAAATCCACATATAAAGCATCTTAAATTCCCAAACTTAAACTACTAACACTAACAAACATTTCTAACGTAACAAGTTGCATAATGTAATAAGACTTGCAAAAGGGAAAATACTTACCAATTTTTTTAAATTAAGAGAAGCTTAAAGCAACGACAAGAAAATGCTAAGAAATTGCCGTCTATGATGATTCCTATCAATCAATACACTTTACTATATTTAATACATATCTCCTTCCTTTTTCTTTGATGTGAGCTTTCCATTCGAGCTTAGTTTCTAAGGTCCAGATTCTGCGTATGTGAAAAGAACTCTGTGGTATTGAATAAGACAGTACCAAGCTTGTCGTTCAAATGTAACACCAATCTCTTCATTAATGATATTAAAAAATGAAGCTTTTATTACGAGTAGTAATATTTCCTTTGTTCTACATCTTAAGAAAGTGTTTTTTTTTCAGCTAAATATTATTTTCAGTCACTTCAATTTGTATGTTCTTAGCAAGTATCCAAATACCGCAAGCCTTTTCTTCTATTCCTTGGGCGATTGTTTCTCTTGCCGATTCACTTCTTGTTCATTACGATTTTTGTTATTGCAACTAATGTTTTTGTGTCGCAAAACCAATTTTCGATTCGCGTTTGAATTTCCTGTTGTTCAATTCCATCGATATAAAATCGTTCTCACATATTTAAATGTGCCACTTGCTGTATATGTGTGATGTCACCTTGTCACTAATTCAGACATCAAATCTATACTCGGTGCAGCAAACAAATGGAGTAGAGCAGTCA
The DNA here is from genome assembly GCA_940337035.1 of Agriotes lineatus. Classification (NCBI taxonomy): domain Eukaryota; kingdom Metazoa; phylum Arthropoda; class Insecta; order Coleoptera; family Elateridae; genus Agriotes; species Agriotes lineatus. The sequence continues at coordinate 58,752,241 of OW679196.1, forward strand.
ACCCAAATGACATATTACAAAGCTCGTGGATCAGTGCTTTAATAATAATCACTAAATAATAGGGAGCTAACGGTTTTTACAATTAGACATAATTTCAATTGCAGTTAAATCATTTATTGAGGTTATGGTACAAATAGAACAATAATAACAGTGAATTAAAACGAACAAAGTAAAATACGCAAACTATCAAGCAGACATATGCTGCAAAATGTCAAACTTAACAAACAAGTTTTTTTCCAGAATTACTGGTATCTGGATCCTATGTTAATTATTATTAGAATACTGATCCAGCCAGCTTTGTAATATGTCATTTGGGTTGCATGCTCTATTTAATCGCTTCGCCGAGTATAGTACCAGAATCCACTACTACCAATTATTTGGTTTTCTCTAAACTGACCTGTAACAGTCATTTTTCATGTTTTGTATAAAACACTTTTCAACGTAAAGTCCATGTCGAATGAATCTATTCGAGCAAGTGATCAAAAAAATCTCCTCAAGTGACTTATAATTTTTATAAAGCAATAATATTGTCATGCTTCTGTCGAGAATACAATTTACGGTTATAATGATAATAATGAAGACATACGTTCAAAGTCCAAGGCATACTTCGAGAAGAACGTTATTATCGTTTTATGGCCAGCGAAACGTCAGCACTCCTTATCGCAGGTGATATTCGTACACAGGTAATCACTCATTTTGGAATCGACAAATGTTTCAATTTTGAAGATCTTTATTTTGGTCTCTATTTATCGTTTATCTCCCATTGTCGATATATGTAACGAAACATTGTCAAAATTTTCATTAATAATATAATTTATCCTTTAATTTTATATTAGAAGAAACTAATGCCCTTGCGGACAAACATAATCTTTATAGAAAATCTGTGACTCTTCGTTCGTCTTAAGAGACGTAGCGGGTGTCGTTACTGTATTTCTAAAGTAGGAAGTTACGTTGACTCAACCCAGATAAGTAACTATCACTGCAGAATCGAACGAACAGTCCATCAAGAGAGAGTGTTGTCCCAGCAATAATCCTTAAAAAATGTAGAATAACAGTTTCCACATGTTTTTCGCCCTCCCCAGGATTCCCACGTTGATCGATGCACTTGTATTTTCGTCATAAATCGCGAGAGCATCCGAACTTACGGTTATCGTCATACACGAACGAGTTTATTTTAATTTCTCGTGAAATTGCTTGGGTGTGGAAGCCGTGTGTCCATCAACAGCGCCCAAATAAACGCGAGGAGCTGGAACGAGGATGTGCTGTCGGTCATAGATCCATCAACCGCCCGCGAGATCCATTCGTCAAGCACGTCGTTACGTCACTCAGCGGATGGACCTGCGTCTCATCATCGCACTCGATTCACAAGATGGAATCATAATCTGTCGGGTTACCACGGTGTGAAATTAAAATAATGACGGCGACTCGCCGCTGAGAGGTGAGCTATGGCATTGCCAAGTGATTCATTGTCGAAGCGTTGTTGAATAAATAATTGTCATTACGTTTATGCAACACATAGATGTTTGTGTGTGAGTTTTCTAAAGCCAGTAATTTGAAACCAGGTAGCAATTTACTTATTTCCATCAATATAAATAGCAATTTTGTTTACAGTGTACTTATATCAAAAATATGGAAAACATTTATTATTTTTGAGAGAATGCTCGAAGGGGCATGGCAACCTAAATTTCTGCATGTATTTTAAAGGATCCAACATTTATTTGTTTTTGGTGAAATTCTTATAGTGTTTTCTAATGGAAGTATGCCTATTATTTGATTGACATGTTAGATAGAGCTACTATTCTTTTGCTAACTATATACAATGTTTACAAGGTCACATAAGGAATTTGTCGGTCCATTTTAAAACAATAGACGTTTTTAGTCATACTTAGAATTTTCTGTGATTAGCTTCAGTAACGATAACAATGATAATAACGACACCTACGGAAATGAAGAGAACTGAGACACTAACTGAAAACTACTAAATCCAGGCTCAAGTAATTTGTATATCAAGGCTAGTGACTTTTTCCTTAAAAACAAAGGATTGTATCTAAATTTGTACTCATATTTTGACGGAATAATAAATTAACTTCATGAACAGAAATAAAAATTTAATTTCCACATTCTCGTTATTGCTTGCATCAGATGAACATGTCTGACCTATTACGATTTATTAAATTAACAGAAACACTAGTTTATTACATTCTTACACATATTGTGTTTTCTCCTTTGTAACTTAATTTGTTAGTTTTCTTTAACTTAAACTGTTTTTTTATTTGCATTTCTTATTAGTTTTATGAAAAATATATTGCGGGTATAGGAAATAGCAATGGTCAAGCTCTGAAAGAAGTATAAATAAAAATTGAATGAAGAAAACGGAAGATAAATAAGAGAAAGAAGAGGTGCAGTTTCAGAAGAAGAAGAAATATATCGAAATTGTAAAGGTACTGGAGGCTCTAAAGCAGGTGGAGTAAGAAAAAGCTGCTGGTATAAACAGAGTAACTTCAGAAATGACCAAGGACGAAGCGGGAAAAGTCAAGAAATTTATATAAGATACAAAACAATTATTGACATGGAAAGTAAGACAGACAGCAGATGACTGGGAACAAACATTATGCTACCCGTTTACAAGAAAGGGGATAACAAAGATTGCGCTAACTACACAGTAATATGTCTATCATTCGTAGTGCATAATATAACAATCGATAATCTTGGAAGGAGGGACACGAAAAGAAAAATTAATAGAAGGGGAAAATGCGGAGAGACGAAAAACTATATATTTTTCTCCTAAGAACCAGAGGACACACGAGTTTCAACAAGCTGTTAAAATACTATATCAGAAACCAAGAGGAAGAGTAAGAATTAAAGGGAAAGAATCAGACAGTTTCCAAATAGATCGAGGAATAAAACAGAGACACTCCTTAAATACACTGCAATTTATATCACTCAAGAAGAATATTATATCAGAATAAAAAGAGTGGGAAATTGGCATCTAGAATCGACATAGTTAGAATGCCTTTTATATGCAGACGATGTAGTACTACCCTCAGTTTCCGCCGTCAAACTGCAACTAATCACTAATAAGTGGAATACAGCCATTGAAAAAGGTAAAAAGGTTCAAAGTCATTTCAATTCCCCCAACTGGGGCTGGCTGCTATAGCGACCTTGCGTCCCTCTTCAGCCATTAACGGGAGCTTCAGAATGGGCGAGCGAAAGGAGGGGTGGGGAATGGAAGAGAAGCCAGAAAATGTGGAGAAGTACTGCCCCGGCATTCGCCTCAGTGAAGGTAACCCTGTTGGCTCAGGAAAACCACTTAAAACCTGAATCAGAACCGACGACCTCGGAAATCGAACCCACGACCTTCCGAATGCTAAGCAGATGTGCTGACCATTACTCCACAGAGCTCAGTAAAGCCATTGAAAAATAGGTAATGAAAATAGCCTCCACGGGAAGCAAAATAATTGAGATAACAAGAAAACCCTAAATAACTTGGCAAAGATAATAAAATAAATTTGGTTAACATCTTTGAATAGCTAGGACCTGGAATTAGCTGAAATGAAGCAAAAGATCACAAATCCTAAATAGAACAAATAAAGCAAGTAGCTTTAGTTAACAAGGGAAACGAAAAGAAGAAATTTCTTTTACCATTTGAAAAATTTTTAGCTCTGGAAACTTGAAACCCATAAAATTCACTACGTTTGTATCTAATGGTTGCTTCTCTTCCATTACACTTTTTTATTTAAGTAAATTGCAAGTTTTGTATATTTGGTATTTTGTTATAAATTTTACTTATTATGTCTTTATTTTTTTTAATATAACACATAAACCTTCTAACTTCTAACCTTAAAATAAATTTATAGTTCAGTTTAGATTCTGCGATTTGATGAAGCATGCAGAAATGCAGTGCGTCCTAGAAATAAGTGTATACAAAAACTGCAGCATCCTGAAAATGAGAATTACCCAAAAAAATTTTATGTATGTATGTATCATCTGTAACCTCATTTACCTTGCGGTGTAGAGGCTGGAAATTATTTATTCTAAATTTTTAAATTGAATAAAACACTTCTTTATTCGACCCAGACGAGTCGGTTTTCAAAGAAATGTAGTTGCTAAGAAAATATACTTACAAGTGAGTACATTTTTGTAATGTTGCCATGGTTATCAACAATACTTTCAACCGCAGTAATGTAAAAAAGCGGCGGCGCACTGCATTTTTAAGGTAAAACTTTATTAAGTTTTATCTACGACAGTGTGTAAAATTGCCTTTTAGTTGGCAGTTTTAAGTTTGTAAAACGATTGTTTAATAACATGTTTTCATTAGTTTACTTCGTCAGTAGTAACGTATTTAAAAGATTTTATTAGGCACGTTGTGAGTAGCAACGTGTTTTAAAATTTTTAAAACACGCAAAATTACTACCGGTTGCTGGTAATCCTAATTTACATTTAATTTTTTTTTTCATATTTACCGTGTTTTCTAGATTCTATCGTAGATAAAATATTGTACGATACACATGCGTAAAACATCTTTAGTCACTCGCGGGGCTTAAAACGCTCGCTCACTCACGTTTTAACTCTACCCCACTCGTGCCTAAAGAGTAGCTTTACGCACTTGTATCATAAATTACTATTAATTCACCAACGCATTAGCCAAGTTTCATAATTATTTCAGAAATTGTGTTAACTTCTTGGCTCCTCTTATGGGCTTTTTTATGCTTTGATTTCTGGGATACTCTGTATATCTGTTACACACAACCGCGTGTGAAGTTAACAGTTTCATGAAAACAGATGCTTCATGCCATTAGTATAGACATTTCGTAGTGTATTACCACCGTTGCCGGGCTCCATAGCTCAGTGGTAATCATTCTGGCTACTGATCTAAGGGTCGAGAGTTCGATCCCCGATCCCGGTGAGGTTTTAAAAATAAAAAAATGAGGATGAAAGCCTCTACAGAATGCCATCATTCGAAAGTGATGTAAAGCCGTGGGTCCCATGTTACTACGATGTGTAGCATGTAAAAGATCTCTTGCTAAGGTTGGAACTCCTTAGTCTCGGCAAAATTCTAAGTAGGACAAAGGTACCCGGTACTCTGCATGCCTAGATCTTATGGGGTTGCCAAAAAGAGCCTATAAAGGCCTACTTGCTAGACGTAAGTCTCCCCAAAAATAATACATACATACATTACCACCGTTTGACATATACCGATGGGGCCACAATTATATATAACAGCAATGTGATAACATGAACAAGAAGATAACACGTATTGCTTGAGTAAGAAAGAGATAAACATAGTAGCAAATATTAGAGAAGGCTTGAAGCTTAATTTAATTATGACATTTGTCAACTAAACATGCCTACTAAAATAATTTTATCGTTTGATCATCTCTTTCTTACTCAAGCATTCTATTTTGTTGTTCATGTTATCTTATTGCTGTTATATATAATTATGGCCCCATCGGTATATTAGTATAGTCACATTACAGCAAACCTGCGCTTTTGGACAACATATCTTTTGAAGCCACACTATTATACGAGTGTACTTTCTTATGGGCATAACTAATTTTGTACAGACTGTACGCAAAGTTTCTGCTGAACTATATCGGGGTATTGCTACTGGGCCAAAACTCAAGAAGAGGCCTGTCGATTATTTGATTAACTCACAAATGGGACGGTACTAAGATTTCGAAAAAGTGTTTCTCATAGTTCTATCTCATATTTCTACTTTCCCGCTTAATATAAATGTACTTCTACAATCTTTAAACATTTTCATCCGTACAAGGTACAAGATTTAATCGTACCCTCCCCGGCTACCAAGCTAACACCTGCAGTAGTCGTTAACCCCTAACAAGGGGGAACTCTTCCTCAGTTTCGACGGACAAGGCTAGGCACCTACCCGGTCTAAGGGTAAAGAGGGCTCATAGAACCACTTCGTGGTTAAAACAGGCCACTGGCCCATAATAAGAGGAAAAAAGAAGAAGAAGAAGGTACAAGAATTGTCTGATGAGGAGTTTTTGATTAGTGATTTCTAGAACCCTTATTTTACATTGAAGATGATCCAAATGCTCCTAATAAACTTATGGTAGCAAACATTGTAAATAGATTATATAGTTTACTCAAAGAAAATAAATGGCTCTATTCAACACAAGAAATAGCCGTGGTTTCATTACCAAAAATATTAATAAGGGTAGTACAAAAAATTGTTTGCAGCACTTAAAGAGTGGATAAAAATGTAAACTCTTTCCATCTTTTTCTCAACAATAAATTATTTTAGGCGCTAATGAATTCGCTGGATGATTTTGCTATACACTCCATTAAATTCAAATTAGATAGAACTGTTGCATTACTAAAAGCACTGAGGATTTATAAATTGTGAACCTTTATTTTATCTAAAAAGTTCAAATATACTCCATGTCAAGATTGTCTTGTGGGCTTGTTAACACATTTTTCTAAGCGAGTTACTGACTACACGAAATCTCCGTTTCACTTAAATACACAACTAGACTTGACCGCTATGTCTAACAGCGATTGATACAGAGAACATAATTGAGTGCACATCTTGATTAGTTAAAGATGATCTGATTGTAGAGAAAAATTTAGTTAATGTTGCTGACACTAAAGCTCGATTTTTTTGACCGAACCTTACAAAAGTGTCAAAAAGAAGAGTCATTTGATGAGTTCATTTAAATTATAGTATACAGAAACGGCATAGACATGCCATTCGCGATGTTTAAAGTATTTTTTGTATGGTTGCAATAACTCAAATACTTATTTCTACTATAATATACTGCAATGTTGTATTGTCACATATAAATGTTCTTTAATAACTCAATCAATAGAAATATCAATTTACCAAGTAGTGTAAAACTTGTTGCCATTGTAACGAGCCCGATTCGTTGCACCAGAGATATTCAATAGTTAACCCGCTAGAGCAGAAATGTACTGTAATTTTTTATATTGTAATGGTAGGTTACCACAGCTACTTGTTGCCTAGCCATCAAAGTAAATATTGCATTTTTTATTTCGGTTACTCTTACGGAAAATTGTATTTGAACATTTTCCAACTGATGGATTTGCCATGTGTGGTAAAATTTTAGGCAACCTGTATGTAAAGAGCATTGAGCAGTAGAAATTGAGCTTAAGCCCTTTCCCAGAAATTAAAAGAATATCTCCATCATGGAACAAATTTTAAACAATCGAAATTTACCTCTTTTCTTTTATTCTAGTTAGGGCCTAATATGAATTCTTGAGTTTCTATTACTGTCAAAATACGTGGGAAAATTAATCAGTGGCGGCAAGTTCACACAATTAATAGAAAGTTAGAGGTAAACGAAATAAAAAAATAGTGTTGTTATAAATATACAAAATCATATAACTCACGTTTTGTTTAGTATAATCACTCCACGATCGCTGTTATTCAGTTGAGTTGTTTAGCGGATTTTTCCCCTGTTTGGGTGTTTTTCACTCGACGTTTCGGGAGTTCTTGATCTACTTCCTTCTTCTGGCGTGCTTTCGTACTTTTTTTCTACGTACACTTGTGCCTACCCCGGGATTTGAACTCGGGTCCACTGATCACTTGTGGTTACGAGTCTGTAACCCTCACCACTGAGCCACCAGCGCAGAAACATCATTTGGTATTAAACCTATATATATGTTACCGCTATATGTGCAGTACCATATCCGCAGTGGGCTATTTTTGTATTATTGTGCGCAGTAGTGGCGTGCTGATGGCTCAGTGATAAGAGTGACAGACTCGTAAGCTAAAGTGATCAATGGACCCTGGTTTAAATCCCTGGGTAGGCATTACTCTAAGTAGAGGAAAAACGTACGAAACCACGTCCAGTGGAAAGAGTCCGCTAAACAACGCATAACAGGCCACTGTCTACTATAATAATCCAAATAACATGTTAATAAATTGTATAAATACCGTAACTTCTATTTTTTTGGCTTTAATGTCAACATTCCACTACCGATGGATGATAGCTTAACTATTGAAATACGTATCTGGAGAAGATAATAAATATCAGGGTTTTTAACATTTTTATCCAAGAACCACTTGGATAATTATTTATAACAAACTGAAAGTAAATAATGCAGTTTGATTGATGATAAAATGATTAAGGTTTCGAACCGTCTACGATACACTTTAAAAATTCCCGGAATTCGAATTCTCCAAATAATTTCAAGGAAACCTGAAAAATTGTCTCCGAGCTCTGCTCATCGGAACGTCAAGCTGGAACTTGCTTTTTCGCTGTTGGCCGTTCCTCACAGTATCTTGATAAACATCTGCGTTTGGTCTTTATTGGCGTTTTATTCGAGGGTGCAATAAATTCACTACACAGAATTCTTGGGACTAAAGAATGCAACCTCTATTCTCTTGTCATTAGTTTTTCTGTGATATGTGGCCTATCGAACTCATTCATCAGCTGTGAACATTTTTGCCACCACTTCAGTTTCCTTTATTTGCACTGGTTGCATTTTTTGGGTTAACGACTGACTCCGTCTACTGCCTGACGGCGATTGCAAGATCATATATCTAATAAGGGGTGTACTATTGTTCTGAAACAAATATTTTTCTACTTACCTGTCAATTAGTCTGCAGGAAATATATAACTTTATTTTTACTTTTACCATGTATTTTTCTTAATCATCAGCCATGATTTAAAAAACGGTTTTGAATTAACGCCTCTTGTACATGCTATTAATAGAAACATACTTTCCAATAGTTTTAAAGACGACTAACAACGACAGCTGTTTTAAAATACACACACTAAATTTTGTTCTTAAAGCTTTACTTACAAAAACAGAGAAATACCTATTTATCTAAAATTTAAGTTGTAAGTGCAAAAGTATATATTGCATTCATGATGTTCGTACATTAACCAACAGTCAAGTTATTTGCTTGTATAAGCATTAAAATTTAAGACAGCCATTTTTACTAGTTGCACAGTTCTTCTAATTAACATAGTAAAATCGCGTAGTTTTAATAACGTTTGGAACCAACACCTTACATTAATTTAATTTACTCATATAGTAGTTCTCTATAGTATATTACACTATTAGGTTGGTAAGTGCATTATAACAGAATCGAGAAAAGTTTGAAAAATCGAGACGAAGTCGAGATTTTTCAATTTTCGAGATTCCGTTAGGCACTTAACAACCGTGTAGGGTATAACGTTTTTCGCACAATCGCATATAACACCAAATAAAATACAAAAATTTGAGTTGTTTCCGATTTAATTATCTTGATTTTTATGACATGTACATAAGTATATTATCCAGAGTGTTTTGAATGTATTTCGTTAGAAACGTTTTGTTGTTAGAAACCGAATAAACAATTTGAAGTTTCAATATTAATTTTTCACAATGGCTAATGAAGAAGATTTTCAAATAAATACAGACATTGAGGAAGCTTATCAAAGGGGTTGCGAATCTTTGGTTCCTAAAGTATCAAAAAAAGGTATGAAAACGTTTATGATATGTTCAAGAAATGGTTGGGCGAGAAGAAAATGGAGATATCTGAAAAGACTTTGCTAGCTTATTTTGTTGAAAGAAACTCAAGATTGAAGTCTCCAGGAAGTTTATGGGCAGAATACTCAATGCTTAAACCTACCATTAACTTAAATAGCGGTATTGATATATCACAATTTAAGAAGCTGTTGGCATTTTTAAAAAAGAAAAATATTGGACATCATCCTAAAAAATCCAAGGTATTTACTAGAGAGGAGATGAACAAATTTCTGATGGAAGCCCCCAATGAAACTTACATTATGATGAAAGCAGTAATGATAATGGGAATCGCAGAAGCCCTTAGGCGTGACGAACTTGTGAAGATGACAGTTGATGACATTTCGGATCAAGGTTCAGTTATATTGTTAATGTACCTGATACCAAAACACATATAGTCGAACTTTCACGATTATTGATAAACTTAATGAAAAAGTTCCTTTTTTGACGATTGTACGAAAATATATACAGTTAAGGCCTAAGGAAGCAAACTCTCGTCGATTTTTCTACTCAGTTCGTCAAGGAAAATGTGTAAATCAACTCGTGGGTATAAATACAATGGGGCAAATCCCTCAAAAAATCGCAGCATATTTAAAACTACAAGATCCGCAATACTATACTGGACACGCCTTCAGAAGGACGTCGGCAACTTTGTTAGCAAATACTGGGGTTGACGTTATGGCACTTAAACGTCATGCCGGTTGGAGGTTTTATTGATAATCTTAATATATTTTTTTAATACCTAACAGAAGATCCATTTATAGGTCGTCTAATGTCGCTGAGAGCTACGTAGCCGATTCTCTAACAACTAAAATGGACTTTGCTGACAAGATTTTACATACCAAAAGCGGCGATACCAGTAACGTTCAGTCGATTCCAGTGTTCGAAGACAAGACTACTGCAATTTATTCGAATAGTAACATATCTAACTCAATAAGTAATACAGAAACTTCTATTACTTTAAAAACATTAGATGACGGCGCGGGAAGAAATATTACTTTTAATAATTGTACAAATTGTAATTTTCATTTTTACAAATAAACTAGACATCTGTTGGTGAAAACTATTACTATTACTTACCGCATTAGAGCTGTTATAAACTCGAAGAGAACTGTGTTTCTATGGAGACTAGCCACAGTATTCTTATATTCAACTTACAAGATGTGTCAACAATGACAGTAAGTAAGTATTTCAGAACGATTGTGCGAAAAATATTTTAAAGCAGCTAGTGCGTTTTTGGCTATTTACTACTTCAACTAAAATACTCTTGTTCCACAAACTTAATGCAAGCAAAAATACAGTTGGATTTCCATACCTTGAACTTCGGTGAGCCAAATTTTTCTACATCCAAAATGTTTAAAGAAATTTCTGCGTCAAGATAGCATTTCACCTTAAAAAGTGTTTTCCTATTTCGAATCTCCGGACAAACAAACAGACAGACAAAAAAAGGCATTTTTAATGCAGACAAGATGAGATTATTCTTTTAATGTTTACTAGACGAAACATTGACGTTTGAAGAAGAAATGTGTTGCGGAGGAAATCACAACAAAGACAGAGTTAGTGTCATGATGTGTCAACATGTGTGGTACCAAAAAGCTGAAACTGTTGGTCATCGGCGAATCAAATAATGATTGTTGTTTCGGGATTAAAAATTGTTTGCAGGTTACATATACCGGGTGGCCATAAATATCTGATATCACATCACCTTTGGAATCAACACCGCTTTATTAAAGTGATGAATCCAACTAAACTAAATGTCATTAATGTCATCACAACTAAAATTCCTATCTGTCAAAAATTATTTCAGATTGCAATAAGTAATGGAGTTAGAACAGGAGATTTTTATAATCGAGTCGTAGGCTAAACTGCAGAATCCAGGGCACATTCCCCTCCTCTTATTATTGCATTTTATTACACTACATAGGTACCAATACTTATCGTAATTGAAATATAATGCTAACCAACATTTAGAAGTAGCTAATTCCATGGCTACCGGGATCTCAGATATTTATGGCCACCCGGTATTATCGAAGCAATAAGAAAGAGCGGATTACAAGCCAACCGTATGAAGAAAAGCTATATTTTAGAAAAAAAAAACACTGTAATTTTATTGTTCCTGAATAACTGCCCGTCCCATCAACAAACTGGCAGGTATTTAATTTTATTCCTGTTGCTTTCCACCCGCCAAAAGTGACGAAAAAGCTACAACTAATGGATCAAGGAATTATCAACAGAAGAAGAATCTTGAAAAAATCTTTAGCTGCCCTAGCAGACAATAATCAAGCAACACAGTTCACTCTATTGGATGCAATTATAAATTTATCTAAACAGTGCCACGGCACTGTAATCTAGTGTGTCTGGAAGAATAGATACAATTGCGAACAAAAAATGGTAACAACAACGTTAATTTAGTGCTCGTTCTTTTATTGATTTTAAACATTCTCATGGTGCCTTTCATGTCACAATGATTTAATACGGTCCCGGATGGTGTAGCTTGAACAAGCGTCCACGTTCGATCAGTAGAGTTATGCAACGCTCTTTCTGGTCAGAACTTGGATGGGAGTTTCACGGTTGCATCTCTCGGCGCCTCGTGATTCGGCTGTCACGAAAATAGTTGGTCCAGGCTCTCATAACAACATCATGATTGTCGTTAGTGGGGTTGGAAGTCGCCATAAATGCACAGCGACGCCTATAATTGGCCTAACGGCTGTTGGCTGAGTGCGAAATAAATAAAATAAAAATAAAATGCCACACTGACAATTACATATTACAATAAAACCGCGTGGTGACGACTATGATCTGATTATATGAAAAAGACTTTATTTAAAAAATATATTAGAGTTTTCATTATTTGGTCGGAAATTGTACTGTCGTGTGGATATTAGCAAAAACATAATGTCCAAAATAAATTAGTAGGCTATGAAATTAAACACCAAGGAGAAATGGAAGCGAAAATATATGCTAAGTAATACTGTAAAATAACGAAACGATAAGTAATAGTAAAAGTAATAAAAGTAAAAAGTAAAGAAAGATTACTAAAGGTTCGGTTTCACTTAAAGAAACTGTTCAATATGACGACCATTCTGTTCCATACACTTATTCTAACCTTATTTTAACAGAGTTACAAACTCTACGAAGTGTGTTCCCGTTTAACGAACTTAGCACCTCCAGCACACTTTGTTCTAACATTTCACGAGTTTTCGGCGGTTCAAAATTAAATACTTTACTTTTACTGGTACCCCATAAACAAAAGTCAAGGGTAGTAAGGTCGGGTGATCTCGCAGGTCATTGCACTGGTACATTATTTGCAAGGACTCTCTCATTAAAGTTTTCTCTCAAAAAATGTTTCACTTCAGAAGTGTTATGGGCCGCACAACCATCCTCCTGGAACCAAATGTTGTGGGTTAATAATTTGCCTCAAAGCAGAAATTATCTCGTTTGTTAGTAGCTCAAAATATTTTTTACTAATTAAATTGTAATCAAAGATGAAAGGACTTCTTAAGTGATTATCTAAAAGACTCAAAAGACAAAAAATTAAAAAAAATATATCTCAATTAAACCGCACCGGAGATTGAAACCAAATCGAACTTAAAATCATCTTTGATTTACCAAATGTGGATTTTTAGTAGACCAATGATAGTAGTTATGCGTGTTGAACAGTCCACAATTGGTAAATCGTGTTTCATCTGTCCACAGTATTTTCCTAGGAAAATTAGCATCATCTTCATATTTCTGTAGGTACCACCTGCGAAACTGTAATTTTCGGTGATAGTCATTATAGTTTAAACTTTGTACAATTGTTGGTTTGTAAGGGTGTTATTTGTTCTCGTCAAGGTTTTGTAAACAGTGGATTTTGGAATTCCACTTTCTCGAGCCACTCGGCGAACTGATGTGCTTGGATTGTTCGTAACATTTTGCAAATTACTATTATTTCGACGTATATCGGCATCGTTAACTTCGCAATGGCCTGCGAGATCACGCGACCTTAGCCCCCTTGACTTTTATTTATGGGGTACCACTAAAGACGAAGTATTTAATTTTGAACCGCCAGAAACTCGAAAAATTTTAGAACAAAGGGTGCTGGATGTGCTAAGATCACTAAACGGAAACACACTTCGTAGAGTTTGTAACTTTGTTAGGATAAGGTGTCAAAAGTGTGTGGAACAGAATGGTCATCATATGGAACAGTTTCTTTAAGTGAATCTGAACTTTTAGTACTCTTTCTTTACTTTTTACTTTTATTGCTGTTTTCTACGACGACTACTTAGAAAGTAGGCATTTTAACAATAGCGTGTCAAACTAAAAATGAAGTATTATACATCAGCGTGCTAAAAGTTTTTTTTTTTTAACAATTGTCTGTACCAGTTCAGCAATGATGCTATGCATGGTAATGTTCAGCGATGTGTGTCACAATATACTGCACTAGCGAGGAACCTAAAGACCTCTGTCACTAATTTTTATGATTGTTAAAGTTGGATTGTCCCATGAGGCACTGTGCGCACTACAGTTATGAGGGGGAGATTACTGAGATTCATTTATGTTAGTCACTGTCACGAGTCAAAAGATCTACAGGTAATTTTCTTTTTAATCTGGTGTGTAGTGATCTTGAGCCCACATGATAAAATATTGCGCCATTACATATGTCTATGTTGTTATAAAAGTTTTTATTTGATTTCGTGATGAATTCTTGTATTGTGGGAATATCAGTTTCTCGATGCAACTGAGAATTTCTTACAAATCACTCAGCATTAGTTATTGTGCGCAGCAGTTTGTTTTGTAGATTCTGAAACTTATTTCGATGTCGAGCTCCAGATACTACAACCATAAGTAAATATTGGTCTAATTATAGCTGTATAAATTAATATTCCACATTTAATTCTAACTGACGATTTTTTGTTCAAAATTGGGTAAAGCATGCTTAACCTGGCATAGGATTCTGCTAGCTTTTTATTTATGTGATTGCTCCAGGTTAGTCTGCGATTTAGATATATCCCTAGATATCGGACGGCGCTGTCTTTGGGGTTCCATGGTATAGGTGTGTTATTAATTGTTATATTTGGTGGATCTTGAGGCCGTCGGAGAGTGAAAATTTTTGTATCGCACTTTTCTGCGTTGATTTTTAAATTCCACTTCCGGAACAAGAGAGTTAACTGGTGTACACCTTCCTGGAGTCTTTGTGTTGCCTGATTAATATCGTAGTTTTGCGTGATTAACGCCATGTCATCGACATACATAGCTATATTTGCATTAAGTGGTTCAGGGATGTCCTACATAAAAATGTTATATAAGATCGGGCCCAAAATAGATCCCTGTGGGACTCCAGCATTGATGCGGTGTGTCGAGGAGGTGCAAGCGTTGACTCTCACTTGAAATGTTCTGTCAGAAATGATTTGATGATCAGCAGCAAGTATGTGGGTATATTCATGGTTTTTATTATATAAATTAGCCCATTTGTCCATAGCCGGTCAAATGCCTGTGCCACGTCTACAAAAACTATTAATGTATGCATTTTATTTTCAAATTTTATTTCAATTTTTTCTGTAATCCGTAAAATCTGGTGATTTGTGGAGTGACCATTTTTAAATCTAAATTGGAAATGTGGAAGTATGTCATTTTCATTTAGGAACTTATTTACTCGGGACTGGATAATTCTTTCTTGGAGTTTGGAAACAGTAGATAGTAGACTAATAGGTCTGTAATGTGCTGGATTATTGTGCTGTTTGCCAGGCTTAGGAAACATTGGGATTATTGCATGTTTCCATACTATGGGAAAATATCCAGTTCGCATGCATGCGTTAAATATTGCAGTTGTTATAGATTTGTTGGATAAGTTTTTAAGAAGGATGTTGGGTAGCATATCTGATCCTGGTGCCTTTCTAGTTTTTAATTTTTTAATATGCTGTTTAACTTCCATTGGGGATGCTGGATCTGTGAGTGTTATATTTGTACCATCTATGTTGCTCACTTCTTCTTCCACTTTACGGGTGTGGTCGATATCGTTTATATCATTTCCGTTGAATGTGGTGGCAAAACAATTATCAAGTTGTTGGGCAAAGATTTCGCATTTGTCCTTATCTTCAGTATATGTGACATCATTGTTTTTAAGTGGTGGTATGACAGTGGGTTGCCTTAAGATTCTTTTAGTTGCTCTCCACATATTAGGGTCTCCTGGGTTGAGTGTCTCAATATAATAGTTGTATGAGTCTATTCTAAATTGGTCCAACTCCTCTTTAACTCGTCGAATCAGCATGTTTAGGCGAGTTTTAACCACATGATCTCTAGTGTTTTGCCATAATCTACGTGTATAATGCTTTTCACTTATCAAATATTGTATGTGTGTGGGGAGAGTTTGACGGTTTGAAGGCTTTTGAGGTCTGGTGGGCATAGTAGATTGGTTAATTGCCAGTTCAGCTGCGTCCTTGAGGCATTTTATTGCTTTATCAATATCGTTTTGTGATGAGAGATTCGCTGGGCATATTAACTGGTTGTTCATTGTTGTTCGAAAAAGTTCCCGGTTAATAGGGCCGTTTATTAACCTAGGCAGTTTGGGATAATAGTATGGAGAACTGTTAAGGGTGAAAACTACTAGCAGGTGATTAGAATCAAGTTCTGTTAGAACTGACTGACTTATTGGTAGCGTCAAGTTCTTATGTAGGATAATATCCAGAATATCGGGCTGTTGATTGCTTCTGTATGGATAATATATGTATTCAGCGGGAGCAGAAATATCCACTGGCAATTGAGAGATAAAATTATTTAGCTTTACTCCATTTGGATTAGTTACTCTGCAACCCCAGTTCTTATTTTTGCAGTTGAGATCGCCTACTAGCAGCGTGGGCTGTGATCCTTCAAATATGTTTTTCAGTTCTTGAAGATCAAGTTTGTTGTTTGGCGATTTATATGTAGAAATGATTGTGATTGAAGTGTGGTTCGTTATTGCTAGTTTAATTGATACGACTTCGAGATTATGAATGTTTGATAATTTCACTGGTGTGGCATCTATTTTACTTTTAATGATTACTGCAGAGCCTCCCCATCCTATTGCAGATTCTCTATCTTTTCGGTAAATGTTATATCCCGGTATAGTATATTTTTCAGTTTTAATTACATGTGTTTCGGTGATACACGCTATGTCTATGCCGTGCCGGGCAATAAAGGAGATGAAGGTTGAGCGCTGGGCTTTAATGACGTTGGCGTTCCAGTTTAGGAGGGTTAACTTTGGTTTAGGATTCTGATTATTTGCTGGCATTTTGGAACAACATTGGAATAATGGAGATCATAAAATTTTTAATTTGTTCAAGATGTGGTGTAATGAGTTCAATAATGCTTTGGAAAATTTTTGTTGAGAGAGAATCAGGACAAGGTACACTTTGCTTATTATTATTTGTTTTGGTGGGATTGTTTGTTACGATTTGTGCGTATGTAGCGTTGGAGGTAATTTTTCCACTTATACAGGCATTGGGATTAGAAGATCTGATTATGGGAAAGGAAGGTCTATTATTCTGTTTCTTAATATATGGGCAATCCCTATAATTGGCTGTGTGTTCACCTCCACAGTTCACACACTGAGGTTTATCTTTTTCTTTAAGTTTTGTGCATGAGGAGTAATGGTGATTTTCAGTACATTTAACGCACCTTGGGGGTAAATGGCAGTAATTTTTGGTATGTTCTACCAGTTGGCAATTGGTGCACTGAGGGGTATCTTTATTTCTTCGTCGTGGTTCTACCGTTACAATACAGTACAGTAATCTATTCAAGTTAAATATATTTTTGGCTTGATCTGTGTTACTTAGTGCCACTGCAGTTAGTGGCATTGGCATTTTTGTATTATTAAGCAATCAAGTGACTTTCAATACTGGATATTTTAGGTTAATTAATGCGGTTTTGATTTCATCCTCCGTAATAGATAAAGGAAGATTGCGAATTATTGCTTCAATGTTAGAGTTGTTTGGGTTTCTATAAGTAAAGAAACTTACCTTTTGTTCATTATAAAATTTGGTAAGGCTTCTGTAGTCATCAATATTATTTAGATTAATTCTAAGATGATTGCCCTTATACGTGGTTGAGAAATCTTCTTTGGCTATTACCTTAATATCTTTGATGATGTTCTGGTAATGCGTACCGTTAGGGATGAATATAGGGGGAATCTTAGTTTTTTCATCTGTTGTTTTAGGTGTTTGTGGTTGTGAATCATTCCCTTAGTCCAATTGCAGGGCGTAATATCTATTTTGGGAAAATAGTGCATCTGTATTGAAGGCATATCGCTTATTAATATACGAGTCTAGTGGTGAGGTCAAAGGTCGTTTGTTAGTGTTTGTCTCATTGTTGGGTGTGTCCTGGAAGTCTATTGTTGTTGTGCTGGGGGAAGCATTTGTGCCCCTGAAGATTACTGTCGGTGGTTTTAATTGGAAGGTGTTTTGTTCACTCCTATTTTAGTTTAGTATTAGTTCTTGTAGATATTTTTGCCCAAGAATATGAAATTTAGTTTGTTTAATCAGTCAGGTCAGCCGGCCCTGGCCACGCCGCAATCTGCAGCGATGAGATTGCGGCGTACCGTGCACTAATACTCCACTTATGTTTATAATAGTTTTGAAAATTAGCTAACTTATAATTTAAAGTAAAACAGGGTAATTATACACAGTTAGTTTAAGAGTAAACTCGATTCACGTCCGATCGCTATTCTATCGCGCGCGAAACTCACTTACAAAACTAAAATTACTGTAATAACCGTGCTAAAAGTAAACAGCTGGTATTGAATTTACATATTTTTAACTGGAAGTGGGGCTATAAAGTTATTCTAGTTACTTCTTTCGATAGAGGTAAAGTGTTTTTTTGAATAATTAAAGCATTATGTAATAAATAAAGTAAAATGTGTACTATTATATTTATCTTTGATAACTATGTTTGACAACTACCGGCTGCAGAAACAGTCACGCTGGTTACGGCCATCTCTTTACTATGACATAAATTATAACTGCCATAAATGAAAACCTTTATTAAATCGACATTTATGGATTAATCATAGTAAATTTAAGGTCGCAAAAAATGTATGCGAACTCGTGCTAAAAGTGTTATTGCACATTTTCATGTTTCGTGCATAAACATTCACTTTTAGCAGTTGTTTCATAAATAACTATTTTTATGGGTTCGTTATTTTTGAGTATTACTTAGCATACCTTTTCTATTACATTTTCCCTTGGTCTTGCATTTCATAGCCTACTAATTTCATATTGGAGATTAATTTATGTTTTTGTTAATATCTCCCCTAGAAATAGAAACGTTTGTATCTTATAGTACATTGTTGAAAAGCTATTTTTAAAGACTACATAACTAATAAAAAATTCAATATGGCTGCCATATGAAAACCAAAAAGTACCACCAATAACTTGAAAACAAATGACAATCGGGGGTTTCTGTTTACATTAAAAAAATGTATTAAAAAGTGTATGAACATTGTAAAACTTTAGAAGAGGTCACATTAGGTATTAAGGAGTTGTTGAGGAACACTGAAATCGCCAATTATTTTTTTCAAATTATCTCAAAGTTAAAAAAAGTTAGGGTGAATTTAAAATGATATTTGTCGCGAGTATTGAATTCTGCAAAACATACCTCAGTTAACCGTTGCTCTAAGTTTTCTAATAACCGAGATACCAATGGTGAGCATCGAAATGTGGACACAGTGTATATCCTAAAATGTAGCATAATATACAGTGTTCGCCATAAATTTGTACACATATGGAAAATGCTGTGACTTTATTTAGATAAAAGTTCTTGTATCTTTTTACACTAAAAATGTACTTACCAAACTTTAAATATTTTCTTTCGTATACCAAGGAGGTTAGAAAATATGAAAACGGCTTAAAAACAAAATACCCTTATTTTTAAAAATACACGAAAATATTATTTGAAAAAGTTGTTTATAGTTCAAGGAGGGTGTCAAATATGAAGTCACAGCCACTTACTATGAAAAACCAAATTTTACTGATTTTTCCTATTTGTTTCTTACCACCTTGTGTATTACTAAGGATGGGATGTTACAAAGTTATTATTGGATGCAATAGGTATCTATTGTGGAACTTGAGTTACGCTCACTTAGCAACCAGAAAATTACGTTAATCGGAATTCTTACTAAAAAATGTGATTGTATCCAAAGTAAAGAAAGCGGTATCTTAAAAACAATTTAGGAACAAACGGTTAGAACATCAAGAAAAATTCAAAGGGATCAAGTAACAAATATTGCCAAATATCATTTTGTGTATTTTGAAAAATGGGGAAGTACTTTATTCTCAGGCCATTTTCATATTTTCGAACCTCCCCTGTATACGAAAGGAGATATTTAAATCTTGGCAAGTGCATTTTGAATTTTAGAAGGTGCAGGACTTTTATAAAGAATAACATTTTCTGATAAGTGGATAATAAATGAATTATCCATATGTGTTCGAATGTATGTCTTTGTTTAATCAAATATACGTGACATAAGTCTTCAAATAGAAAACAAAGAAATATTAACAACTACATTAAAAGTTTTGAATTTTGCTACAATGTAGTGATAGTTAATAAATCGGCCTCACAACCTGGGAATGGGAAAATCACTGTTGCTTATGAAGGCACAGTCAACTATAAGTTCCATATAAAAAAGCAACTTCATGGCATAACTCAAAATTCGAAACTTGTTTTGAAAAGCTGACTACGCCACTGCGTTTTCATAAAAAAAGTGCCCAAGAAGTATAAATTACTTTTTCTATTTTCAAAATAAGCAAGTTATAGCTTTCGTTTATAACCCAAAAACAAATGACGATAGCCACTTTTGGTTTTCACTATTAAGGTGTTCTCAAAAAAGGGGGAGATCGAGGATGGAGGGGGGGGGGTCCATTGTCCCATAGCCCGCTGTACAGCGTTATTTGTGCCTAGCTAGAAAATAGCATTATTTTACAGCATAATTTCCTCAAACATGAAGACACTTATTACACCTATGTTTAAACATAGCAACGTTATTCTGAAAAAAGATGTAGTCAAAAATCGTAGACGAATTCCTTAAGGCGGTCATAACAGTCTTATCCCTCAAAGTTTGATTCCAAAAACTGTATTGGAAATTAATAACAATCACTAAAATTCTTATTTTTTGCTACTAATTTAGAAAATGAGACTGCGTGTTTCGAATATTTTTTGATACTACACACTAAATCGAGCTCGTAAGATGATCGTTCAAGAAATTTTGTTAAACATTCATACTTTAATCAGTACATGTACACTTTATCTAAAATAAACCTTAAGTCACATAGAAAATGGCTGCTTTTAATGCCTCCAGGCCAACTATTTCCAATTAAACGTGAATGTTGGCCGAAATAACGAAGACTAAAGCCTGCTGTTGGTAGCAATATAACTGCAAGCTATAGTCGTCAATCAGTTTAAAATGCAGATTGGTAAATGCGTGCCGTGACACTGATGTGGATAGCGATTTGCGAGCTGCGGTTTTTGCGGTATAAACATGTAGTTTACGAGTGTAACACGGCCGGACAGAACATGAGCGGTGGGATTGCCACTGTATATGATCACATTCAATAGGGTTAAAATAGCATCAACCCTGTGTGTATATTGTCAACTGACATCCCGATGATCCCTGATGCGATCTCTCCTCTGATCTCCAAATGCCTGCTCATCATATTGGATGCCGGCCCTTTCCACCTAGCATTATTTAGCACCACTGCGCGGATATTCGCAGATTCCACCACCTAGTAGTCTGGTATCAAGCTATAAGTCCGAAATCCAAAGACAAAGTTATGTCTCGGCCACAAAAAATAATACCTAAATATTTTTCATGAAGCGATAGGTCCCTTATTACTTGAAATAATTCAAAATTGTCACGGAATGTGTGTACGTCTTTACAGCTCCCATAATATATTTTATTCAAATTCTGTTGTTCTTTTTTAATGATTTTAAAATATTTTATTTAATATATAGCCAACACTTCTACATTTAAATGTACGGTTGCCGTCGTAATATTATGGCATCCTAAACCGCAAAATGTAAATGATCACTTTCTTTGAGAAATTTAGAAAAAAGAAAATTATTTTGAATACAGAGGAAAGTATACTTACAAGAATCATTTTCAAACACATATTTATACATGCAAAACACCTCTAAAAACAAAGTATGCGTGCACCATAAAAATTTCAACTGAAACCTTCACCTGAGCAAAAGATTGCAATTTTTACAATGCTTGTTGGAAATCATTTTATCCATATTGCAATTACATCTAATGTAACATCTATTTATAAGTACGAAATTCAGAACTTTTTTGTACGTGCCGGAGTTTATGACCAAGCGTCTAAAGTCTAAAAGTCCGCTTTCGTACAAGTTGCATACATAATTTTTTATTCTACTGCTTTGGAAGCGTGTTATCTTATTAGAAAATGACATAATTAGCTATTGACATTTTACATTAATAAACAGATGTACGTATCTAAATTTGTTACTACAAGGTTGAATGTTGTATTTCTATTATTGCCCTTGTGAGAAAACTATTTTAGTAAACATAATTTAATTTGACATTGAAATTGATAGATGAATGAACTGTAACAATGTGAATTAATCTACGACACTGGTTTTTCTTCCATAGCTGCATCTTTCCAGCATTTCTAATTATCGCACTGTGCTTATACGTGTTGGTAACCCCATTTTATGTTTGATACCATTCAATACAATTAAATGAAATAACAGAACATTTACGCTGATTTCTTTAATAATGGCATGTACTGTCACGGAAATTTTTAGCTGCACTTGCTAAATAAAGATTGTCGTTTTATATTGAATACATGATATTATTATCCGATATGCCACCCTTTTTATATACTTTATCAATCAATCACTATATCATAATTGTTTTGCTCCGACTAGCCGTTAGGTTCATAAAACTCTAATCCCAGGGTTGAGTTTCTACACAGTTGAACTTTTACGCAATTGTATATTTGCTCGAGTAGGTATGGTAAATGCTTCTTAATAAAATTTTAACCTCAAATAATGACAGCGAAATGACACAGAACTTTGCGTTCAATTTAGTTTTAATCCAAACAAGCTGTTGGTAATTGCGTCACAGGTGAATAACAATAAAAATAATTGCAACTCCGTAACTATGCAAAGCTGTTTATCAGTAACCAGGGCATCGTTTGATCCAACTCTGTCTCGATTCGATTTTCAAAATTACGCCAATCTGCTACAGAGCCTTTTTGGGCCCCCGGATGCTGAAACCTGCTCAAAATACGCCTTTTCCTTCCACTCTGCGCCATCGTCTGCTCGCTGGAACCACTTTGCTCTTTGATCTCCCTGGCCTGGGTTTTTGGGTGGCCCGCCTTGCTGCTTGCTTGCTTTCGCTGGTACCCCAATGTCGTCGCTATTCGTCGTACCTGCTCTCAGGCTTCGTTTGCTGTTCTAAATCGTCGCTGCACCTCTTCAAAATCGTGGCTGTGTGTGGAAGTCCTTAGTTTTGCTGCCTCAATCTTGACTATAAATTATTTATCGGAAACACTGCACATACACAAACTACCCCCCGTCTGGACAACAATAATACAACCAGTTGTAACACAAAAGAACTTTAACTGCACGAAGATTTACAACAATTTCTTTTGAAGTCAGCACACAAACTCTTACTTTAGCTTCGCTTAGGCCAGCTCCTTTTTATATTTACAACCATTGCTTAGTAACCGAATACCTTCTAATATTTTGTAAGCACACATACTTAATCTTGTAAGTTAAATGTTGGTTTTTGTCGAATTGTCAAATATTATTGCGCTAACCTCACATTTGCTTTAATTCACCTAATATGCATTTTTCTTATTTCATTAAGCACTGTCACTCTTAAATTGCTGACGTTACAAGTTGCTTTATGCGCTTAAGCATGTTGCATAATCTATTCAGTGTATCATTGCCCGTAACGCATTGACCACCAGCAAGCATAACTGTAATTTTTCTCTGTGATGCTTCGCTTCGCTTCGCCACCGTCTTTACTAACACAATCTAATTAGCATGTTTTACGTTACTTCAAATATCTGATCATTTACCAAAATTATAGTAGCACTTATCATATTAAATCATAACATTGAATTAAGGTAAACGAAACCCTGCCAATATCGTTTTTCCGAACCTATTTACTATTCTTAGTTTATTAAATTATAAATTACTGATCAGTTGCGGTTTATAAATGTATCAATGTTTAATAGTCCAGTCAAATGGTGCTGAAACGTACTGAAACAGGGCGAATAGGAGAAAAATTTGGTGGAGTTTTGATATTTGGTTCCTATATGTTTTCTAGGTCGCTGTACGCGAATATCAGGAGGTTTTCCAACATTTCATTTATGAAGATTCATTTCATATACCATTTTTGATTTACGAAAAATGGATAGTTACGGAGTTACTTTGAAATAAACTGGGATAAGTCCCTTTTTTTGCCTTTAACAACTAACTTCTCGGCGCTCTCGCGGCGATTGATGGGCAAACAAAACATCTAGTACATAAAATGTAGGAAATTTTATCCTCTTTCATTTCAGATAGGTTCAACATTTACGAAATTAGATTGTTTTCGAATAATTTTAAAAAACTAAAAAAACGGGGTTTTATACCGTTTTTGCTTAAAAAACGTCTTTCCGGTCAAAATTCTTGTTGGCAAAACTGATATTCGTGTACAGCAACCCAAAAAACATAAAGGACCCAATCAAAATTCCACCAAAACTTTTTTTTAACATTTACGAAAAATGGATAGCTTTCGGGTAATTTTAGAAAAACTTAAAAAAATCTGTTTTGCTTAAAAAACATGTTTCCGGTCAAAATTTTTGTTAGAAAACCTGATATTCGTGTAGAGCGACCCGAAATAATAATTTGTGTATTAATTGCGCGAAGTGTTTTTGTGCGTAAGAATGCCACTTTTTTGACGAGGTGCTAGCCGAGTAAAAAAAGAAATTCGAACCGTCAAACAAGAATATCAATATTATTTCGCAACGTAGTGCACCACAATTTTTGGCGCTCTAGTGCGCGAATTGCATTTTGTCACGTCGTCAATGGTAACGTAAATAAATATCCCCTTTTTAACACTTTAAAAAATGGCAAACTTCGCGCATTGACAGCGATGCGCGAATGTCCCCTTTTTTTGACGGTTGACGAAAAAACATATAGGAACCAAATATCAAAACTCCACCAAAACTTTCCTCTATTTTCTACCATTTGAGTGGACTATAATTCTGATAATATTTTTATCTGTAGCGCTTAATAATGTTCAAATTTTGTTCATGTTTGGTTTCCATTTAATTAGCATTTGTATAATAATAGTAAAGGATCCAAAATTGGCATAGGTAGCATACCAGCTCAATACATATATATTTTCATGTTGTCCTCTGAATGATGTCATTTTTAACAGTGGTCTAGTGTGAGATATTTTATCGAACCAAGATAGTGGAAAAAATCCGACAATACATCACATATTTTCATATCCATCAACTCATGGAAAGTCGATTGTTATCAGCTCGTCGTTATGCAATAATTGCATATGAAGTGTGATAATAAATATTAAATAGTCATGTACAATCGAAGTACATGCACTAAATTAAATTTTAGTGTTTTTGGATGTTAAGATAATTGAAATGTATTATAGGTGAAAAGCTAATTACTACCTGTAGCGAATCTGAAAAGTGCGCACGACTAGCTGCACTGCGAAATGGGCTGGGTCTTAATCTGAAAATACAGGTGTTCGCCTATGAAGGTCCAATCGTTAAAGACATATAGATGTTTACTATTATTAGGCGCCATCCTGCTCATTAATGGGAAGGCCAGAAAAATCCTAGAAGTTTCACTATAACAAACCTCGTCGGCGATGGTGCTGAAATGCTTTAACTTCAAAATTTGAGAATCTGCACTGCCTTAACAATGAAAGGCAATCAGTAATTTAAACATATATTGGGATAACATATACATGGAATTAAAGGCCAGTGGGCCCAATTAAAGGCGGTGACAAACCTTGAGTTTACAATTCCTTAAAAATGTATTGTAATTTAGAAAAGTAGGAGGCCAAAACCTCTACAGTCTGCACAATACATTCTATAAGTGAAAGTAATACTTTAATATTTAGTATTAATAGTAGAGTTATTGTGTTACTTCGTGGACGCTGCAAAATGTATATCACAACTCCAATCTTCTTAGAAAAACACATGTAAATATAAATGGTAATTTACAAAAGCAAAATTCTATGATAGAAACACGAAACAGAAATAATAATACATAACCCACGCAATATTCGATACCTGGGCGGCGATTAAGGCTAAAAATAATAGGTAGCCACAGCATCTGAATCCCAGACGTAATATTGGCCGGACCAAGACAAGCGCTGACCACCAAGTTTGTGGCAGAGTTTATGAAGCTCCCAAAACAAACATCGGGAGTAGGTCGGCCCTTGATAACGAATGCCAGGCCTGCATCGAGATGCGTCAATGGTACAAGATAATTGCATTGCAGGGTCGACGTGATATCTCGACAATAACTAGAGACGACACAGTAATTAGAAAGCTTCTAAGGTAATAGCCGGAGCATTGTGAATCCGACTAGATTCGAACATTTGTCGAAATTTGCCTGAGCTACACAGGAAAGCTGGAACAAACTTATATTCTTAAGAAAAAATCACACGCTACACGCAAACATTGCTTTACAGTCTCTAGTGTACTTTAGAACTACTAGACCATCTCAGGTATGTGGGCATGAGACGACCGTAAAAACGCCCAGTTGCTAGCAATCTCTCTACTGGAAAACGAGTACTCGACTGAAAAGCTCCGTGCTATAGACACAGGAAATGTTACTCTTTCTTAACATGCGGAATACGGGCGGTTATGGGAATTTTTAGATGATTCTAACAAACAGCAAGTTTTAAGTACTCATTCTGGTCGTCTGTGCAGTTATTTCTAGTTGCTAGTCATGGTTCTAGGTAAATTGCTCGAATGCAATTGCTCGAAAACGAATTGCTAGAAATCAGTTGCTCGAAAGTCAATTGCTCGAATGTGACTTTTCTCGAATTGCAAGTTTCTCGAACAGCAATTTCTCGATCATCTGTTGCTAGAAAAAAATAAAGTTGTGAAATAGCCTTAACTCGAATCAGCTAATATCAAATATAAACAAACACAAATTACAAATTATAACCTTTATCAATAAAAAATAGGTATATGTTATGTGCTATTCCACGGACATAGTCATAGATATTTCTGTCATGTCCAAAATTATTCACTAATCTTAAAAGTCTCTGTGCACTATCACGATATATTCTTCGACTTATGGTGTGTTGTTGACCGCTGACATATTGTTCTATTCGTAATTCGTTCAAACTCTGCTCCTTCTTTAATGCCGAAATAAATTTCCAGATGTTAAGACCACATAAATTCGAGCAAAACATTTTCGAGTAATTGCGGTTCGAGGAATTTTCCGGAGACGGCTAGTCATTACTCGGTTATTATAAGAGAAGGTAAACGTATATATAAATAGAAGACACTGTCTCATACGAAGTGTCTTTATGACAAGTAAAATAAACATATATTTCAATTATTGAGCAAGATTCAAACCACTTTTGGAAATAGTGAGTCGCCCAAATAATAACAAAGTCAATACAAAGTGAATTCAATAAATTTTTCTTTGAAGTAGAATTTACACTAATTTTGTAAAGCTCACAGCTAGTTGTTTTTGCTCTTGTTTAACAGAAACTGGTTTGTATTTTGACCAAAATCACATACTTGATTTTGCATACATAAGCGGGTGAGTCAGGACGGAGGTACGAAACTTTGGGAATGTATATTACATATAAATCTATGACTAAAGAAATCTGCACAGGGGTTTATACGAAACCTCCTTTGCAAGGGCGCACCACATAGGGATACAAATATAGTAACGTTTCCAATAATACTGAAACAATAAAAGGAAACACCTGGTAATGCGAATTATATCGCTTTGTAGATAAAAAATGCAAACGATGGGATTTTTGTAATTACTCGTATCGACCGGCGGAAAAATAGTATATGTATCTTGGACAAAAAGCAACATTGCCAGACTCCTGTGTTGTTGGGCTCAGTATTTGCCTCGCCCAACAATATTCACAGTTGTCCATAAATGTTACACTTTTCGTCCTAGATACACAATGTACTATTGTTATTACGTATAAACGATAGTTTCCAATTTGAGGATTTAGTGGATTACTTCCATAACTTATAAGGAAGCAAATTTCACTAGCTTGATAGGAATGCCTTCTGGACTCGGAGATTTATTGTTTTTCATACCTATTACTACGTAGCGCATTTTCTGTGCGATAATTTATTTAACTTTTATATTTTATTTTTACAAACCTTATCTCTATATGCTTATATTCAGTTCTGTCTTCCGTCAGAAGTTGTCCATATTACTCTCTTCATTTATATTATGTTCAGCTTGGATCTATTTTTACCTTTTCCGATGTATTTCTGCTTAAGGAATGTATCCACTTCCATGCTTCTCTTGATCTAGAACTGCCAATCAGCCTTTCTGCCAGTCACTGTTAGCTGTTGCAAACGTACCTGCTGTGGTCAAGTAATTCAGTTGCCTTGTAATATGTGAATTTGGCATGCCACCCGATTGTTAGGGGCTTTTGGCCAATTACCTGGGGAATAATTTAGCTTCAGTTGTTGAAGGATTTTTGTATTAAAAGGGTCGTTCGAGGCGACACATCAAGTTAACTGGCAATTCCGGCATAGTAAAACTGCGCTTAGACCTGTCGTACCCCTGATTGCATATCTTTCCGTCCACATGGTAAAAACATCATTTTGCACGTGGACGCTTCCTGTAACATTAGCTGCCCCCTGTACTTTTGGTGTTAGTTGAGGGCAACCCATGTGCCCCAGCTTCAAAGAGCTTGTGAATGGAATCTATTGTAACTTGTACTGCTCTAGCGGATGTTTACCTGTACTGGAGTCTTAAGCTAAGTAGCAAACTCTTTCGGAAGCTGAATCCTCCCGATCTGCTAACATTTACCCCGTTAAACTTTTCATCGATTTTTGTGCTCAGACCCTGATCAATTTGGCCTATGTAATTTTTACTTCTTGTGATCTAGTGATTGACTACCATTTAGTGAGTTTATGAGTTCTCGCCACTAACTGAGCAAATTCGTCGAATAGAAAAATTCATTGGCGTCCTAGTTAAGTAATTTTATTTTATAGTAGAATCCGGCCGTCTTCATTACATATTAGCTTGCCTTTGAATCTGTTCAAGTACTCTAGAAGCTAATTAGTTTAATTTTGAAATTGAAGATTAACTCATTGGTAACAAGTCTGGTGTCCAACGTGGGGCACATGGGTTACTCTCAACTAACACCAAAAGGAGAGGGGACAGCCAACGTTACAGCGACAGTCCACGTGCAAAGTTATGGTATTACCAGGTGGGCGGAAAGGAGCACAGACAGAAATACGAAAGTTCTAATCAGCAGTTTTACTATGCCGGAATTGCCGGTTAACTTGACGGGTAAACACGCGTCACGTCGAACAACCACATCAGTTCAAAAGTTTGTCAACAATGAGGGCAAAATTATTCCCCAGGTGAATCAGTACCAAAAGCCCCACAGAATCGGGTGTGCAGACTAAACTCACATACCACGAGGCAACTGAATTACTTGATCAAAGCAGGTACGTTTGCGAGAGCTGACAATGGGAGGCTGAAACAGAAAGCCAGAGGCACGCTCAAGCCAGCACCCACATAAGGCACTTTCCATTATCTCAAATCCCACCGCAGCAACTGCAGGAACAATGAATTTTTACGTGCAGTACCAAGCGGGGTGCATTTTCACCCCAGTATGTTTAACAGTGTTTGCCCATTAAAGTTACGAAATGTTAGTGAAGCAGAATTTTCTTTTATTTTAGTTTGTGGAAAACTTTTATTATTTTTATTAAACAAGATGAAACAAATATAAAACTCCACAATACAAAAAAAGATTAGTCCTTATTTGCACAACTGGAGCAGAATAGTTTTTTATGGGAACGTTCTATGTTCACAAATCTGTCACACTTGGCGCAATACGGCCTTGACTTTCTGCCCTCATCTAGCCTGTCTTGGACGAAGTAGTACTTGCTGTATAATATTGTCCTCTAACTTTTTTCAACACCACTGTATATCTACAGGTATTTTCTTTATATTCCCTGCCGGCTCCCTGTTTTTGCCTCGCTTAGGGCTGCCACGTGCATTTTATATCGGTCTAATTCTTCAACGACTTGGTTTTGTTTTGGGCAGATTCCAACAACCTATTCTGATGGGCCGGTTTTCGCGGCTTTTTCGTTTTCTGTTGAATTCTTCTTGATTATGGGCTCTTTCCTGGGATATTTAGCAATATTTAGCATTTTTACCGAACCTGGAAAGCCGGCCCAAGTCCAACCCCCAAACTTAAGAGGACCAGGGTATATCTCTTAGTTGGTCGTCTCATCCAAAATATGTTCAGCAAGGGGAGCCCTACCAGTGCTAAACTAGCGCTGGCATAGAGGATTCTCAAAGCACGCAAACCTCACCCTCTCACCAGTTGAGGTACGATCTGGAATACGGATCTAGGACATCTCGGCGCAGTCACTTCGGCTCCGCCATTCCGGCGCAGGAGCAGCTCGGCGCCTGGACAACGCGGCACGCAGTCATATCGGCACCAGCCAATTTAGCGCAGGGCCATCTTGGCGCCGAATTTAAATTCGAAAACTACAGTGTGCACTACGCAAGAAAATCATTATAAACAAATAATAAAGAAATGTACATAACTATTGCAATTTGTGAGTTAATATTGTGCGTAACTATGAAGTGATACAGTATACTCTTAATTATTATCTAAGTCTACTAAAGTACTACTGATGCACACTGCCATAAAAGTAATCTATTCTTAATAGAATTTTAAATGTTTATTGAATCATAACGTAACATTTGGGATGACAGGTAAGTTACAAAGTAGCAATGTAATTTCTATCTAAGTAAAAATCAAGCAATATATCTAATACGGGCTAAATAGGTTTTCAGACAGGCATAGATTATTGCCGTAAAAAGGTGTTTTGAAATTTTTGAAAATAAAAATGTTTCCCGTTTGATGCCGATTCTTTTGTGGTCACTGTATATTTTTCTAAACCAATTTTGCGCCGAGATGGCCCTGCGTCGAATCGGCTGGCGTCGAGATGAGTGGGCGCCGAGTCGTCCTGGCGCCGATATGGCCCCGCGCCGAGATGGCAGTGCTGAAGTGGCGGCGCCGAGAAAGCAGCGCCGAGATGTCCGGTTGCGCTGGAATACGGAATTAAATACTCCCCCAATTTAACAATAAATTCAGCAGCTTTTAGTCTTTCGTAGCAGTAACAACCACAAGGACTGCGAACGCGATATCCAATTCTGTGAAAGAGAGGTTTAACTTTGCAAACCTTTTTGATACAGTGTTGCCCATTATCTGTTCGTACGGAATTTAGTAAGCTCGTACTTGCTTTGACAATGGCCAGTTCTGGATGTCGACATTCTTAACGACTTCCGATGACTGCAACCAGTTTTCAAAACCCATGCAATACGACCAATTCTCCTGAAAACGGCATATCTATTTTTGACCACGAGAGTGCCTGAATCTTATTATTGCTATCATTTTTTTTCATGGGCGCCTAAAAACGATTCCAGTTTTAGTATTATTATGGAAACCGGTTGTGTTATTAAATGTTATTGTAAACATAAGTACTAAGCAGTGCAATATCTATTTCAGAAAAATTTAGAATCACTAAGTTTTACAAGTAAAAATATATTAGACATAACTCTATATTAATGTTTCCTGATAAGAAAATATACTTAACCTTCCTCGTTCATTATTAAAACATAAATAAGGCTATATTTAAAATTTCTGAAACAGAAGATGACCATAAATTGAAAAATATATAATCAATGTGCAATATACCCTTTTTGGTGTATATGACAAATTATATTGAAGTGTTATCAATATAGTACTTTTTACTCACCTTTAGTATCAAATAAACTCATATCGTTTAGTTTATGATTTATATACCGAATGAAACCTATAACAGCATAACACTGACGTTTTTTACAATCACTTATTTGACGTTTACCTTATGTCAATATTAAAACTAATTATTATCTACGGTTAGCTCTAGCTCAAAACAATGAAAAACCTTCCTCTCAGTTAAATGGGTATGTTTACAATAACAGTTCTTCCTTATCTGACCTTTTACATTTATAATCAGTAATTATCAACACTACTAGAACTGGTGGCCAGCCTACTTCTGGCCCGGCCAACGTTAACAATACAAATGCTTGCCGCGTCGCCACTTGTGCGCGTTCATGCTGCGTGTTGCGGTGCGATCGGAATGTGCGCGCGCCTGCTTACGGTCAGGACGGCATCGGCTCTTATAATATAAGATAATCGTATTACTTTTATAAAATATGATTTCAAGTGCCTTCAAAATATTTCTATAGAGTCCAACTAATCTTCAAAACTAATGTTAATGTCTTAGATCAAAATATCTGAAATTTAACACATTAGTTATTAAAATTAATAATTATCTGTCAATATCCAAAATATTTATTTCCAAATATACATGCCTAAGTTGGCAAGATTGATTAATTTCCATTTTAGAATATATTTATTACATTAATTTCTTATTTATTTTAGGAAACAGTTATATTAAATCTAGACAGTTCTCCGAAATTGTACCAAATCAAACTGTCTAATCACTAGTCATTGAAATCTAAATAAAAACTTCACTGACCTTTACTGTTTTTCAAAGTACCTGAATTTAGAGCTGCTCTCCGTTGTAGACCTACTTACTGGTTGTCGCTACCACAGAAGCTGGTTGTAAAAATTTCCCAAAATATTGCTATCTTTTTCAATAGAAATGACTGCAATGGCACAATCACTCACTCACTGATTCTACGTGAGAATGAATGATAAATTCTATTGCATGTTCAATACATCAAAATAAATCAGGTTTACTTTCAAACCTACTGACTTTGACTTTGAATTATAATAATATGATTTATATAATCAAATTATATCACAGGGTATGCTATTTTACCACTGTGTATATTATTAAAGATTAATATTTTACTCACAACTGATAATTATTTATTTTCAGCGTGATTTCAAACTGTTTCAAGTCAATATTATTCACTCTTAGTAACCTGTTTCTATCCCAACTACCACCATTCTTCTTTAAGTTTGTTCCATTTAATAACTCTTTAATCTAACTAGATTTAAAAATTTCAAGAAATACTGTCACACAATCACTTTTTATTTTTTACAAATACGAGTAACCGTAGCACGTCTTCTGGTTACTGTAGCAACGACCAAGGACTACAATTACTCGGTGTTGCATCGGATGCACCGGCTTGTGTTTTATTTCTTCTGGTTAAAAAATATAAAAAATTTAAAAGTACAGAAAAGTTTTAAATTTTGCTAGTGCTTAAAACGGTTTTATTCAGCTTCATGTTTGTGCAAGGGGGGAAAAATTATGAACCTGCTTCACTTTTCAAATTCCCGTTTTACTATGTTTGTAGCAACACTATGTATAAATCCTATGTTGTATATTAGAAGTAAGTGTTAGAATACTACAATAATAAAATAACCTGAGCATCAGCAAATGGATAACAGATATCTACATAAATTCGTTCTTACGTGTAGAAATGACTATTTAACATTACATTAGGCAATTTGAGACTTATGTTTGACTAATTTCTTACTTAATTTAAAAATTTGAGCACGTACTTGACGTTTCACTTTAAATTAATGCAACAGGAAGGGGAAAATAATAAATACGCCAATCCAAAGCTGACAGGTTTGAATAGATTTAACACACTTACAAAGAGCAATCCATTTTATATTTTAACGTCCTTTTACGAAGTGAATATACTTTATGACCTGTGTATTTATATACAATTTTGACGGGGCGATTCGATGCGAGATCCCTCGTTCAAAGATAAAAATTTGGGAATGAACGATCATTTGGAGTTTAACTAAAATTGGTCTCCTTTATGTGCTACTTTCCTGCTTGACTCGCTCGTGTAACTAACCTTTCCAAGCTTACGACGTTTTCCAAGGTGTCGGGTGCAATAAAACGCACGTAAAACGCCTAGGCTATGCTTCAAGCTGAGTTGTATAGACCAGGGTTATAGTTTGCTTGTGCCCACATGAATTTGATCGATTGGAATAGGTTAGATACAATCAGTTATAATTTAGATTTTATTTTTTTTAAATTATGAGACGCCATGAAAAGTGTGTCCATGATTTAGAACTCCATTAACAGCTTTGGAAATACGGAAAAAGTCAGAGTGGAGTCCTTTCAGTGAGCAGACGTGGCCTTCTTCCGCGACAAGAGCAGAAACAAGAATTTCAAAACGTGCTCATGTGTTGACAGCAGCAGCGAAACTGCTCCTTCTTCGAATTTCCACGGAAATTCTAGACGCTCCCGACAGGGATGTCTTTATAACAGATGATCTGTCCACTGGCGGTCGCTTAAACAATCCATATTGTTAGAATTATTATTAACGTCGGATGTGATGAATCTGTCATCTTCATGAATGCTGGCTATTGTGGATGGATCACTGGTGTCAGATCCTCGTTATGTGGTTTCTACTGTTACTGATCTAAACTAGAACAACGTTAATTATTTGCTGAATAATAGTATGAGTTGAATTGTACCAAATGATTGCTTTGTCCTCGTTGTCATTTGCAGTTAAAAGTGATGGAGCTTTGCAAGCCTCACATTTTTGGTCCAGACGCAGTCGTACCAGTTGCATTTAATCCCAGTTAGTGTTATTATTTGACTAATTTTTAACTAGGTTTGAGTTTCTACCTAATTTTTACCTCGATATCGGTTCAGTAAGCACAAAAAAGGGACACGCTAAATATCCCCACAATTTCAATTGAACTTGAACCTGCACGGATATCGCTGAAAACTAATAAATTCAGTGTAAAGCTTGTTTCCGGGTCTCGCGGGGCTTCCCAATTTAACACCAGCGTCTTGTTGCGGTGGCGGAAGAAGGTTGATCGATGAATCCATTGCATCAAACAGCATCCAAAGAAGGAATCAGGTTGTGACGTCACTGCGGACAGCTGCATGAGGTATCGATTAGATGCCTGTCACTCCGTTTCGTCTCGTCTTGTGTCGTATCGCCCCGACAGACAGCTCCAGGATCCTTAAAACACTCTGATAGCCGAGGTTGAAGATGTCAAAGTCCTCGCTGAGCGGAATCGAAACTCGCGCCAGGAGGAAATCTGCACTTCCACACGAATATCAGCTTTCCAGCCGGTTTTGTTTTAGAAGACTTCCGGGCTGCAGCGATTTGAATAGAGCTTGAAAATGTTGATTTTACTTTTTAACAGTATCCAAGGTTTAGAAAATTTTAAGTACTAGAAATAAACAGAACTAAAGGTTAAGCACCAAACTAAAAATATTAAAATGAATTAGTACATATGATCCATGTAAATCTTCGAATCCAGAATTATATCATTTAGCCCTGGTAAATATTTTAAAAAACTACTAGATACGTGTAGACAAAACTAGTTTTGGTAAATTCGACATAGTTACATCATTTTTAAAAAGTTGTATGAAATGCATAAAACTAGCTATTAGCTATTAGATTATACAATATCTGGAAACAACCATAATTTCTAAAGTAAAAACCTGTCTTGGAGTAGTTATTTACATTATAAGTCCTTGTGAAAAATGCACCGGACGTATAACGTACAGTTACGGCCAAAAAAAGTGGGACAACTCTTATAACAAATTTTGCTGTAATTTAGTTGTTATACGAAGTTGTCTTTTAAAAGTTGACTGAAAAAACATGGTAGACGTAATTCTAGAAATATCACCAATCTGTCAACGATACAGTTTTGCTTAAAAATGCCACAAGTTAATATTGTTGATAAAGCCAGAATAACTGCTAACGCAGAATTGTCCCACTTTTTTTGACCGTAACTGTACGTACAACATTTTATTCCATACTGTGTTGCATTTGTTATTTTTAGAATGTTAAAGAAAATTAAGTGTTAAAAAATAATCTGGTCATCATCTGTTGCATTTCCTTGATTACAGCTCACACAACAGTACACATTACAGTATGTAATAATAGCTATTTATGATACTAAAGTGCTAAAAGTGACTGGGTGGTGCACGAGATATGAAAATTGAGCAATAACACTTTTAGCACGAGTTTTCATACAATATTTTTCTACGCTCTTAAATTTATTGTTATTAATACATAAATATCGATTTAACAATGACTTGCATATTTAACAGTTGTAACTTATGTCATAATAAAAAATGGTGGATAAGTAGCCGGCACCGGTGACTATTTCTGCAACGGGTAATTGTTAAAGCTAGTTGTACTTAAAAACACTTTACCGCCAGAGCTGGGCAGTATTTGTATTTGTAAATATTTTGTTTGATTTCAATAGTTCGTATTATTTAATTACTATGTATATAAATACTTTTTAATGGGCTGTATTGGTATTTGTAGGTGCAAATTCTTTCCAAAGTATTTAGCATCTAAATACCATTGTGGAAGTATTTAAATACTTTTAGGCTATTTAAATGCTTTTACAGTATTTAAATACTTTGAGGGTAATTAAATATTCTCAAAGTATTTAAATATTCCCAAATCATAACGTATTGGACGTTTAAAATCACGCAAAAGGTATTTAATAGTTGGAAATATATTTCTTGAAGAAATAAAGGTCATTAAATGCCTTTGAGAGTATTTAACTACTTTTATTTCATAAAAAATAAATACTTTTTACATAATTTTAAACGTCTTTTAGGTCATCATTTGAGCTATTCTAGCATTTAGGTATTACACGTTGCAATTCACACTATGAGTCGGTAATCCAATGTTTAGTCAAAAAATACTTATTTTACATTAAAAGCTGTCAATTAAACAATATTGCTTGAATAAAAATGAATTGGAGTATTTGACAGAATACGTTTCTAAGTCACTGGTTTTAGTATTAGATATTCTGAAATGAAATAGCAAATATATATTATGGATTCGTGATTCCAACAATCACCGGTACGAAAATTAATCTGGAAAAACTAAAAACAGAAAATCTCAATTATTTTGCTTCCTCATATATAGCAAATATATCCTCAGATGCTAAATTTGAAGGATAACTTTGTATTTGAACTGAAAAATTTGTTATTAGCTGAAGGCCTTCAACTTATGGCAAAGATGTAAAGTAACTGTTATGTATATGAAAATGAAAAATAAAAAAAGAGAGTTTATATTGTTTTAAATTTCTATTTGTTTAACTAGGTAACTTTGTTTTACTTTTTTGTTAATATTTAATATAAGTAGTTTTATCAAAAAGGCATTTTCCGAATTTTAAGATTTTTTTGCCTAAATATTTATAAAATAACATCTAAACTATGCATTCACCACAAACCAATATATATCTATTTTTTGGGTTTTTAATAATTCATGTAAAATAGCTTAAGTTATGCCATCTGTACTACTTGGTTTACTACAATTATTAAAAGTTTTCGAATGAGAGGAAATTATGAACTTTAACTTTAGTTTTGAAAAGTCGTTAAACTGCTAAAGATTATAAATGCTGCATTACTATTTAAATACTTCACAAGTCTTTTTACATTTTAGCGATATCTAAAAACTAAAAGTATTTAAATAATTTTAAAATAGTTAATAGTAATTTACGATGCAAGTAACGTTATCAAGGTTTTTACCATGGTGTAAAGAATACAAGGTGAAACGTACCCGGAGATGCGCAGTCGTTAGTAGTAGTAGTAGTAGAGAGGAGATGTCAACCAATCCCCCATGTGCCTACACAGGGAAATCCATCACTGTCACTGTCAGTCGATGTCAAATTCGGGGTTAACAAGTTAAGTTTTTCGTGAGTCTGACACCAACTGACGCAAAACCTAACCTCGAATTTGACATTGACAGCGTCTTCAACAATACACTTCAGTACCACCAATCGTGCCATTTGTGGGCCCATGTCCTATTGGTTGAATTTGAAGTCCGCCCACATTCTGCGGAACGTTACACCTTGTATTCTTTACACCATGGTTTTTACATTACGAGAGAATAGTCTGAATCAACAAGCGACGTTAGGAGCGAGTTCTTTAAAATCCTCGAGTAATGTAAAAAGCAGATAACGTTACGTATACCGTAACACGGTTTATTTAATCCTAAAATACTAATCTTTGTCAAAACTAGGATTTTTTTTTATTAATGACACTTACAACAGCGAGACATATACCCGCTATGGCTGTAGTGGTAAGATAAAAGCAAGATAAAAACCATAAGTCACTCAATACTGGATTGTTGGTAGCACTGTCAGTCTATGTCAAATTTCGAGATTTGCAGGTTGAGTTTGGCATCAGTGTGTCAGTGTGTGTCAAATGAAGAACAAAACCTAACCTACTAACAACTAATTTGACATAGACTGACAGTGCCACCAGTAATGTACGTCAGTACTGCCAACATGTGATTAAATGTTAATAAAGTATCGGTATGTTATATTTCTTAACAACACTAGTGTTGTTAAATGCATCTTAACGCAACTCGTTGCTAAGAGGTTATTATCATTGTAACATAATAGGATAAAATAAATACTTTTAAAGTATTTAATTACCTTTATAAAAGTATTTAACTATTAAATATTATAGGTTTGTATTATTTAACTACTTTTTGGTCATAAAAAGTATTTAGTATTTCGTTAAATACTTTTTATAAGTATTTTACCCAGCTCTGTTTACCACTATCAAAATAAGATACTATAATAACTTTATAATCTCACCCTCAGCTGAAAAGACGTAAATTCTAAATCACCTGTTTACTTTTAGCACGTGTGGTGAAAGTAAACAACTGATTTTACTTTTAACACTCTGATCTATAATATGTTCTTTTTAGTTCGACAAGCTGTTGGTAAAAGGACTACTTTTAGTAGGGGTCGTAAAAAATTA
Source organism: Agriotes lineatus (assembly GCA_940337035.1). Taxonomy (NCBI): domain Eukaryota; kingdom Metazoa; phylum Arthropoda; class Insecta; order Coleoptera; family Elateridae; genus Agriotes; species Agriotes lineatus. Next base: position 58,790,715 of record OW679196.1, read on the forward strand.
TTGTAATCCATTCACGACATTTCCGTCTCCCAGTAGGCTGTTATTTGTTTTTATTATGTTACATGCATGAATTGTGATTGAAGTCAAACTGTGACAGGAAGAAACTATGATATTTTTTACAACTACTTTATTGACATGATTGCAATTTTAATGTCAAAATTGCGAACATCTTATGGAAGGAGACAAACAATTTTTTAAACAAATTTTCCACAAGCAAGTAGGGTTTTTGATATCTCTACTAAGTGATGACGATTAGAAGACCTAGATGTCATTTGTCATGTAATTTTTAATAAGAGGAAGGACACGAAAATATAGCAACTTTCATTTTATCACGTTGGCATCCGATATTGTGACATTGATGTAAAATTTAGCGGTGGCGTAGAACGAACAAACAAAAAGGTTGTCAAATGTTGTATTTGAAATTGCACTAATACTAATTTGGAAGGAATAAATTTACTTAGATTTTCTAAAAATTACGTTCAGTTGCTTAAATGGAAAGAAAGCGTACGTTACCCTGACTGAAAAATAAATAAAAATTCAAGAACATATGAAGCAAGGACGCTATTATTAGATTTGCCTAACCATTTTAGTTTAAATATTTTCTTAAAATTTTTTTGGAAACCGAATTTTACTAAAAAAAATTGGAAACAGTCTGTCTAGTAATATCCACAATCCAATTTATGGTTTTTGAGTTAAACTTTAACGATAATTGCAAATTTCCACAGCTTTCTTTTATTTGTATTGTAGATGGGTTTACTACATGTAATATATTAATTAAAAGATAATCTGTGGTATTATCTAATTTCATTAATTATTTCAGCAAAGTAGTGATTTAATTTTAATATTTTAATTAATTAATGCGCATTTTATTTTCATAAAGTACGCTAATGTACTGTCATTTTAGTCTAACCTAAAAATGTAACTTAACACCAGATTTTCGGAATATGGCTACCTAGAATTTTGCAATTTGCCCAAAAATACACGTTGTCATTCAGAGTCGTGTCACCACCCTCCAGAAAGTGTTTATGTCAGAAATTTAATCTAGGTTCTCTAGTGACGAAGGAGTTGTGTATTGCTGCCTTGAGAGGCATCACCAAATCATCAAATGGACATTTAATGTTTAAAAATTTTACTTATAAGCCTAAATACAAAGGAAGGAGTAAGTCAATTTCATGGCAGAGCGTTAAAGTACTTAGCATACATCAAGTATTTCCTTACAGCTTAACCGACCTTTTACTGCGATTTTCTCGACGTTATCCTACATGATCATACTGTTTGGTCTTGTTTATGGATTCATTCCAAGCATAGAACTAGCTGTAATTTCTCACGGATGGTAAAGTTTCAAGTTGTTGGCACAGGCTGGTGCGCTGTTTTTAAAGAAAAATCCGATATTTAAGCATATGTGTTACTTACACTCAGAGTTGGGCAAAATACTTTTAAAAAGTATTTAACTACTAAATACTAAATACTTTCTGAAAATCGAATATATTTAAATAATAAATACTTTTTATGACTAAAAAGTAGTTATTTAATGCTAAAACCAGTGACTTAGAAATTTATTCTGTCAAATACTCCACTTCATTTGTATTCAAGCAGTATTAAATCGAAATATTTTCATATAAAATAAGCATTCTTTTGCTAAAATCTTTAAGTAATTTTTTGCTAAAATTTGTAAGTATTTTTTTGCTAAAATTTGGTAAACGGACTCATAGTGTGAATTCCAACGTGTAATGCCTGATGATGCCAGAATAGCTCAAATGATGACCTAAAAGACGTTTAAAATTATGCAAAAAGTATTTACTAGTTAACAAATAAAAGTAGTTAAATATTCTCAAAGGTATTTAATTACCTTTATTTCTTCATGAAATATATTTCCATCTAGTAAATACTTTTTGCGTAATTTTAAACGTCGAATACGTCGTCAATTGAGAATATTTAAATACTTTCAGAATATTTAAATACTATCAAAGTAATTAAATACTCTAAAAATATTTAAATAGCCAAAAAGTATTTAAATACTTCAAAAATTGTATTTAAATACTAAATACTGTACAAAGTATTTGCACCTACAAATACAAATACAACCCATTAAAAAGTATTTAAATACGTAGTAATTAAATACTACAAAGTATTTAAATAAAAAAAAAGTATTTACAAATACAAACACTGCCCAGCTCTGCTTACACTAAAGTAGTCATTTAACGTTCATTAATCATTAATTATGTTAGTTTCTGCGCTGACAGAATGGTGTAAATACTTGAATATTTGACTTGTAACAACTGTTTGTAACAAATCTGTTTAAAGGTACGTTTAATGATGATTTCGTTCTAGACGTTGGGATTTTACTACAAACTCGTGCTGTATATTAAATTTTTCATATTAGTAACTACAATATTTAACATTCGGATATTGGCATTTGATTTATTATTTGCATGATGTATACAATAATCGCCAAAAGGTTACCATCAAATGAAAAAAGCATATTTAGAGAACTTTAAAAAAATCAAACACTGGCCGTCAGAGGTGGTTGAAAAAGGATTATAAATTGGTCAAACAAAAGTTGTCACGTAACTTCCGTCATCTGTTCAATTTGTTTTAAATAATTGGAAAAAATGCATTTACTAGCCAAAAAAGAGATAAATTATACCAAAAAAGTTGTTTAAAATGTGATTTTCTATCTAAATACAAAAGTTGGCCTCAAAATTATAATAAAAAAAAGATATTTGTTAAATTAATAGTTTTTTTAAAGTTACTTTGTGTAAGTAGTACAAAAACACTAACACCAAAAACTCAAAAAAAAAACTGTAAAACAGGAAAACAATTAGGACATTTGATTTGGTTGTAAAACAATTCATACCCATCTTATATTCTGTCTACTCAATTGACTCGAATTTGTACACTCAATAAAGAAAACTCTTTGTATTTAGGTAACTATATATTTTTTATGAGAATGAATATTATTTGGCGAGGCTCTACGTCCTACTAACGCGACTAGTCAAGGTTTTTTTTAAGATATACCAGAAGAAAATGTGCTAATCAGGTTGTCGGTATACATAAAATTGGAGATATTCCAAGTATTATTGCTAAATTTCTGAAGCTGTCGGATGTGAAAATGTATACAGGCCACTGTTTCAGAAGATCATCTGCTACTCATTTAGCAGATTCAGGAGCAGATATTACAGAAATTAAACGACATGGTAATTGGAAGAGTAGCACAGTTGCTGAAAACTAGAGTGAAAATTCAATTGAGCAAAGAAATAAAACATGCAATAAAATATTAAATTTTCATAAAGAAAAAAAAAGACAGTACTTCTCTTGCTCCAACTAGCTTGCCAGCATCATATAAAATTTTAAATGAAACAAATTGCACCCCTACTAATGCTACTGCATCCTCCTCTGGTATCAATGTAAATAATGCTAGCGGTAGCACATTCAATTTTTATTTGAATAATTAAGAATCTTTTGTTCAGTATTATTATATGTATAATTAACAATGTTTGTAATCACATATTAATAAATAACGTTCGAATTATCTAATAAAACCTAATTTCATTCAAGATCATGACCCGTAAAAAAAGTGTTTGTCGGCCGGTAAAAAAAGTTTTTTTTTTAAGTTGTCAAGGCTTTATTTTACTATAAACAAATGTGCTATTTCACGACTCAAAATCAAGCAAAAAAGTGACGTTTTTTTGACAGTTGCACACAAAATAATATTTGGGTTAGTAATTTATTTTGTTAAAACTGTCGGTAATTGCATGTAACACGTATATTTCTAGTAAATAAAAAGTTAATATAGCGATTAACAAGTTGTTCTGCTTTGTTTTTAAAGAAGTATTGGGCTTATTGTATTGTATTGTATGGTCGGTAACCTCGTTTTACCTAGCGGTGTAGAGGCTGGTGCATCGGTTACATTTTTGTCTCGGACGAAATAGTTTTAGTGTTGAACTGGAACCGGTTACTGAACGTTGTTACTTTATGTCTTTCGTTGTGTAGTTTTGTGAAAAATACCAAAAATGAACAGCATTTCCATGTATTGATTTGCTTTAGACCACACAGTAAACTGTACATGAGTATAGGAAAAGTCTCTTGTTCAGTCTGCATTTTATTTATTTTCATATGTATTATGTATCATTTAGTATATAACGTATATCTGAACAAAACACTCTCCTCAATTTACGGTGCCTAGTTTAAACAGAAACGTATATAAAGTATATATGCTGCACAAAGAAACATTGCCAGATATGTACAGTCGTGTTCATTAAAGTGTTGTACAGCATTTGTGCTTTGTGAGTATAAATTAATTACATAAAGTTAAAAAGGGTGTTGTATACACATATACTTTGAAAATGTACATCTTGGTCGACCTACATAATGATAAAGTGTGAGCCTGTGTTGGGTAGTAACATAACCATCAATAAACTTACAACTGTCGCTGTACAACAGATTTTTGAACACGACTGTACCTAAGGTTTTTAAATTTTGTTAAATAAAATGAACATATAGCAAGACAAGAACAGCTAAAAGCTCCTGGTGGGAAAATAAAAAATTCATTATTCAAATGTTTCAGTCATGTTTTAAAAAATCAAAAGTGTAAGAATTCCTTACAAAGATTTATGGCGTGCATTATTGAATTCTAGTTTACCACTGTCGTTAACATAATATGATAATTTTAATTTCTTCCTTCGGAAATGGTGCAAAATGAATATACCAAGTGAGAGACCTTTAAGCGTAAATAATGTTTATGCCCATTCAGTAACACTGTAATTATTTCTGTTAATGGGTAAGTGGAGGAAAAACTTCTTCAAGACGTTACATCGCTGATTTTAGCTACCTGATATGGAACACGTTTTTCTTTTCCTTACTCTTTGTACTGGATGCTGCACCTTACATAATCAGGGCAGAAAAGAAGCATTTTATCTAATGCATGCACTCTGTTTGGTTTTTGCTGCTACCACGCGTTTAGATGATAACATCCAGAGTATTTTCAAATGATAGTACTTTATAAATAACAACAAGCCTTTATTTACTTTAACAAAATTGCATGATGTTTGCACACACACATGTAGTGAATGACTAAACAGCTATTGCTACCAGTTGATCGTGCCTTGGTATTTCGACAGAACTCTGTGAACGAATTCGCGTATACTGACGCGAACTAGAAACAGAGTAGACGGATCGTAGACACGGATTACCGGGAAATAATAATTTTTTTCCCTAAATGTTACATGAAAATTATTGACTGTGCCAAAGGATATAGTCCTGAGCTGCTATTAATTTTTTTGAAATTCGTAGACAGCAGGTAGTAATACCATTATACATACTCAAAAAACATTTAGTTTTTTGAAGACACATTAAGGTAAGCTAATAAATAGTAAGAACCTGAATTTAAGCGTTGAATGTACCCATTGACAACCACACTTTTTTAAGTAGTTAATTACGATGTATACAGTTTTGTCTACTTCTTTCCAGTTTCAACCAGTCATTCATAACATCATGCTGATACTAATTCAACTTTAAATTTTCACTTTCAACTTCAATTCTTTAAGATGGCTCTGCTATCAAAATTTTCTCTCTCAAGCGAAAAATAATTTAAGAATGAAAATATGGCATAGAGAAAGTGTTTGAAAAAACCAAAGCTCTTCTTTAAAGGTCGCTTCTCAAAATTCAAAGATAACGACATATCTAAAAATATTAGTTAAAACTTTAGTATCATAAGAGTATCGATAAAATATGGGTCCCAATTTTGCAAATTTCACAAGTAAAAGAAAAAAGTGTAAAATAACAATTTACTTCATAAAAAACGTCCTTATTTGTATTTTTACCGGTAGCAATTATTTCTTAGTTAATCATTTCAGATCAAAACCAAACAAAATAACTATTGCCAAATTTTAGCTAACACAAATCTGATCATTTCCATCATTCACAATAAAAGTGTCCAATGCCCACTAAAGATACAACATTAATTTTAACGAATTTGATTTGTATGAAGAAACTTCCTTTCTTCCTCTAATTAGTCAGTGGCCTGTTTTAAACACCAAGTGGTTGTATGAACCCTCTTTGCCCTTAGGCCGGGTAGATGGCTAGCCTTGCCCGTCAAAAGTGAGAAAATTTGCAAGTGACTAATTAAAGCCACATTGCAAGTATGCGGCATTATTTAATTTTTTGTCTTTTCAAAAATTTTTCCGAAATACGGACCTGACCTTAAGCTAAATATGCGTAGGCATACATTTGACATCTTGCATTTTTCCTCATTCTGGCAGCTTGTTTCATCAAAACAAGATGTCTTTCACTTTTAATTAAAAGTTTATTGTTTAATTACATTAGCTACTGTATAGTTAATGTTTAACCTCAATCAATAATGATTGTTTAATATTTTTTATCCATTTTGACGCCGTATACTTGCAATGTGGCTTTAATTAGTCACTTGCAAATTTTGTTATTAATTATTATAAACTTTCTTGGAAGCCATATTGGTAAGCCTTGACAAATTTTCTATATGTTTACTTAATCTAATTTCTAACCCTTGTATTTTAGTTATAACACATGTTAATAATTTCTGATGAAGCCATCTAAAGTGGCGAAACGTACGTAAAATATTTTATCAACTTTTACATGTATGACGTTTGGACCTTAAGGAACAAAATATTTTTTATACTACAATAAACTTTTTGGCTATTCATCTCCCACTACTTTATTATTCATCGAAGCAGCCAAATTTCATTTACCTATTATTCTCTTGTTTAGGGTTTAACGACTACCACAGCTATTAGCGTGGTAGCCGGTGAGCGTAAGATTTTAAAATCCTTCTAGGGTCCGCCGGGATTCGAACCCATGTTGGTCATCTGAGAGACAAGCATTTGTTCGCTGGTCCATCCGCTCACATGAAGAAACTATAGTTGTAATTTTTTTCCACCTTATGCATTAAAAATATTAAAATTATATAAAATAATAATGACAGAAAATTTTTTGTATTGTCAATAATAATGGAATAGCCTGCTTTGGTGACAATAAACGTAAATTTGAAAATTTTCACGTATCTGCAAAAACAACTTGTTCTGATGTTCAAGCCTTTAACCCTAAACATCATGTTACATCTTTGTAAACTGTAAATAAGCTGCGAGAAGAGCCTGTAAACACGAACGTCGGGTGAGATATTTCTGTAGATATGCGGTATAGCCACTGATACTATAACATTTTAAAATACTGGTTGTGAACTACATATTATGTGTCACTTAAATGTAAACAATATGGCCAAGTAGTTTCGTAAAGATGATAACTGATAAGTAATATCTTTTACGAATTAACTTTAAGTGAACAATTAGAGAGAAAATAATTGTCTGTACATTAAAATATGGAAGTAGAAATTCAACTTTGTTTATATAATGAACATTAATTACTAAGAATACTTTATTGAAAATTCAAAGCACTTATTTTACCAATGACATTTAATATTTTTTTAAAATTCCGCTGGCGCGACGATATCCATAACATTTCTTCGTAATGTGTTTAGATATCCAGGACTCATAAACATAGCTTGGCAATAAAATTCCAGTTAATTTTCCTCTTTTCGTCACTGGTATCTGAAACTTTAGAAAATTATAGCGCACAATACTTGCTGGTGATAATATTGATTGTTTTAACTTCTACGGAGTACAGTATGTAAACATTTCCAGCAAATTTATGAATTTCTATAAAAAAATGTAGTCATAAACCAATATTTTTATACAATCTAAGGATTTATTTCAGGTTTCTGTATATCTAGTCATGGCTCATATACACACAATGATTTCCTTGATGAACTTTACTAATGGTATATATTTTAATGTTATAGAAACTATCACAGGTCCAGGTATACTTTAATCGCCTTTATTGTTTGCCATTCCTGCGTAAATACAGTACAATTACAAACAAAAATTGCGTAGGTGTGAAGTTTCACATATTAACATGAACCGTGAGCAATGTACTCCACTGTTGCCATGTTGCGTAGATAATTTAAAATTTCTACCTAAATTCGGTAATATAAGTTTGAATGGGGTATTTCCATTCACTATTTTTCCGAGTTTAATTTCGCAAATATGACTGAAGAAAACATTTTTTATGTTCTTGTAAAGAAATAATTTTGTGTCAGAGATGAACTAATTGTGAGTTAATCGACATAAGAGGCTGATTTAGCTAGCCACAACTGTTAAAAAAATTGGGGTTTTTCAGACTTTTAAAGCAATGAATATATTATGCAACTGTCAATAAGGCTACGGTTTGACTTGGGTAGATTTGAACACCTGTTAAAATTACGGTTCTTGTGTGAACTTCATTATTTGGGTTTGAAATATCTAAATCAATTAGCAAGTTAATCTGTTACACACCTTATTTTCGCAAATGTGCTGGTACTTTTTTTCATCAATTATGATTTCTTTTTCATTCTCTTTAGGAATTGATAAAAAATCATAACTTTAAAAAACTTTAAAAATTTATAACAGTTACTAGGGTATTAATAAGAAAAAAAATCATAATTACTGTAGTGACAATTTTACATTTTTGTGAAAAAAATTGCCATTCAGAGGATGGAGGCACTGACAAACAATGTGGCCTGAATGAAACAATTCATTCTACTGAACTATAAGCAATACGTTCCAGGAAAGTTTTCTAATCAACTTTTTTTGTTATAAGGTATGGCATCAAAAATACATGCAAATGTCATTGGTGCTGCTTCACCCTGTATATTATTCACACATTGATCTGTTCAGACGCAAACAAGTTAAGCAAACTCACATAGGCCTGAGTATAACTTAAGCACATTGCAAGTCATTTTTAATAACTGACAAAGCTTTCTAAATATAATACTACAACGAAAAGATACCACCTAGGCCATTATCTAGAGGAATCTTTAGACATGGTAAAATATTCTATCAAAGTATTACAAATCATTCAACAACTGGAATAACTTGAAAAGCACAAAAATGTGGCAAAAAATGGTATCAAAATTTAACAGTACTTGGAAAGCAGAAGATCAACAAGAAAGCTATTGATCAAGAAGGAGCAAGTGCGGAACTACGGACTAATAAAGAAACAAAGTTTATATAAATATATTTTCAAAATGTATAAACCAATATTACATACAACAATTGGAATGTTCATATATTAGCGCAATATGTCAAAAATGGAATAAGAAGAGCTATCAAAATTATAGACCAATTAGTGGCATAACGACTACACCTGGAAATGTGTATGATTTTATACCAACAAGCAAATTCTGAAAAATTCTTTTGGAAGTGGAACTACATAGGAAACTCTAGATTTTGGTTATTTCAACAAGATATACTCGAATGTGGAAAACGCTAACCTTCCATTTATTTTCATTAGGACGCAAATTGTAAACATAAATTAGAAATCCAATTCTGCTTTTTGCCGCTAAGTGTTATGATATGTGTAGCAGTAGATTACGACCAATTTAAGCTATGACAATTGTCTTCAGCGAATAGTTTTTACTTTTTTGTCTTTCTTATCTATGATCTCACGATCACGAGTAACTTTGCCAAGGCTACGGACGGGACGCGTTTACCAGCTCTAATGTAATTGTGGCAAATGTTATATCGGACGAACGGGAAGAAGCATCCAATGTAGAATAAAAGAACAGTAGAGCCACATACGACTCGGAAACACAAAAATCGGCCATCGCAGAACACTTATTAGGACCAGGAGACACCACAATAAATTATGACTCCCTGAACAAATATAGGCAGGACTAAAAAATACTTTCCTCGTGTTATTCGGGAATCCCGAGGAATTTTAAAAAATCAGAACAATTTCAATCAAGAAGACGGTTACGGCTTAGTAAGCCATGGATATTAGTCCTGGAAAACCAGGCCTGCAGGCATTAATATGAGTCTATAGAACACCATGAGCGGTGGAACTTCAAGTTTAAATCGACGACCATGGCATAACGCGGAAACAATTCAGTATTATTTAAATTATTTATAATTAATTTTATTACGTAGAATACTATATATATATATTCAGTTAAAAATTCAAAGTAAATTCTGGAGAGACATGATCGGCTAGCATGCATGCCATTTGACGGACCTGGAAGAGTCATTCCATCATAGGAAACATAACGATGTTGTTCTGGGTTCGTAGACAAAAGGGAGATCAAGTGCAGTTGAGAAATCAACAAAATAAGAATTATCATCCTGGCCTTTGGCAGACGTACGATTCTTAATAAATTTTTCCAATTTGTTCGTTTAGAGTTGAAATAATACTACCAAAAGTTGCTGGCAGCATACTAATCTTGTTCTATCGGCACTTACAGGACGAGCAACTGATTCCCGCCAGAAAGTGGCTTATTGTGTCGTATTAACAAAATGAGACTCGTGAGTCATTCTTGAAGTGTCTTCGACGTACCGCATCTTCTGTGATAATACCGTGAAGCACTTCACCTTCGGATTTGCTTGCCTACAGCACTTCCTGCCACCCTTGGGCAGTAACCTATATCTGTTGCACTGTCCGGTGGACGCGGCAGTTCTTTCTCTCTTCCTCCAGCATGAATAAATTGTGCTGGCGCTGAAAGCTACTTTTTGTCGCTAAGTGTTATGCTATGTGTAACTGGCGCTGTTAAATTGTGTACGATCTAAATACACAACAGTATTTTACGGCGAAGTTAAAGTATCACGATTGCTTTCAGCGAATAGTTACGGCTTTCTTTTACCTTTTTCTATTACTCACTTCGGGCGGGTACAGAATCGTTAGGGGACATTAAAAATTCCAAGTTATAAATGATCTTATCGCTATATTCGTCTGCCTTGTAGGCTAGTGTGACGTTACGAGCCAAACTAGATAGTAATGTCTTTGATTCAAATGCTCCTGTAAGCTGACTTCGGAGTAACGCCACTGAGTTAAAATTAATACATGCTTCGATATTTAAGTTGTTGTTTATATGAAGTGTTATTTACTGTCTATAAAGCTGACAATAAATTAAGGTATTTTCCGACGCAGACAGACCAGTTTTTCCAAAACCAGTGAAAGTTATTATCCTGATCAAAGGCTTTTCACTTCACCTCTAGACTTTATATCATTAGGTGATGTTCAACAATTTTTCTGATTGTTCTGTACCTCTCTGTACTACCCTATTTTGACGTTCGGCGAACAAAAAAATGATAGATTCACCCATCCTTCTTCCATTGAGCTATAGAACCCCCTTTCAGCTGTTGTGTTATTGAAACAGTTTTATACTGTAACACTAAATAGTTCATGCCGCAGTGCTGTCGTAAGGTCATTAGTTTTATTAAATGTTTATGATAAAATGTGTTGAAGATGCTGATCAATTGATGGTAGTTCTTTGAAAATGCGTTCTTTCAATTTATATGTTTTGTTAATTGACAAGTGCTAGTGAATACATTATTTGTAAAACATTGTCTATGTAATAATAAATGCTTTTAGTGTTGGAAGCTATTGCAACACGTTATGTAAAAAGTTAATTTACACTAAACCTTGTGAAATTGTGTAGCTTGTAAGGATGTCAGTTGTTTGACGAGACCTGAAAGTTTTATGACTTATATTTGACCGTAATTGTAGTAGTCGTTGTACAGGGTGAGCGAAACTCGACGTCTCAGCTGTATCATAAGAAAAGGAAAAACGATAGACAAAATCTGAAAAGAGGTTCTTAAATGGGATTGAGTAAGGTCCATTGTAAGCAAAATTTTCATATTTTTCCATAATGACGTCATCGAATTTGTTTTTCCCAGAAACATACCTATATTTTGGCATATTTAAAAAGAGATAATTTTTCTGAACACATTTTGTGAAGAAAACAATTTGCCATCTTCTTCCGTTCGAAGATTGTAAGCAAATTTCTAAAAAAAAGTATTATCAAAAATTCGCAATTGTCACGATTTAAACAAGTAGCAAAGTCGCTTCTATCAATTGGAATAACACGTTCGGGGTATCTATGGGCGTATAACTGAACTGCTATTCTAGAGTTCGTTTGAAATCCCCCATAAATTAATAACATGTCGATTTTTTCGTTGTGCGTGGACATTTTTCAAAGTCAAATGACAACAAAACAATATCTGTCAACCATTAGTTTAATTATTGGCAGATGCGACTTTGCTATTTGTTTGCAAAGGGTACTTGTTTAAATCGTGACAATTGCAAATTTTTTATAATACTTTTTTTTACAAATTTGCTTATAATTTTCGAACGGAAGAAGATAGCAAATTTTTTTCTTCACAAAAAGTGGATATTATCTCTTTTTAAATATGCCAAAATATAGGTATGTTTCCGGGAAAAACAAATTCGATGACGTCATTACTTCAGTTTCCAAATATGGAAAAATATGCAATTATAGCTTAAAATAGACATTATTCAATCCCATTTAAGAACCTCTTTTCAGATTCTTTCTATCGTATTTCCTTTTCTTATAATAGAGCGGAGACATCTAGTTTCGCTCACCCTGTACGTTAGTTATTTAAAATTTTCAAATTAGAATTTTAATGGAAATTATGTAATTATCAAGTTTTCAAACTCGCTTAGAAAGTTCTTATTGTTATTCAAAACTAAAAACGGCTTTCAGACAAACAAAAGGGGTTGAGAGCTACCAACAGTAAACAACGAAATCAAAATCGGGATAAGATGGACATATGGCATGACCCTCAAAGCTAGGAGTTTCATGTTTTATTCAACACCCCGGAGTGCATTTCTCACGGTAACTTGAGAGTGCGGAATCACAGCATTCCTGCAAAACTACTCTCCCAGTTTATGGTTCTAGCAGCCATACGCTAGAAAATTGAGATAATCCCTGGTAAATAACGATCGACGTTTTATAAATTTCTAACATGCGTTCTTTGAGAACATACAGAGCCTTAACTAACGCGAAAATTTCGGTTCCATTTACGGCAGTTACAACTTCAGGGATTTCTTACGTGCTTAAGCATTTTAGTGATTTGGCTTTGGGCGAAATTGCTTGTCAGCAGGTTTGCTTTGAAGTGTACGAACAATCTCCAACTAATTAATGTGTAATTAACGTAAAAAGGAGACTACTAAGTACGTTTGATGGGATCTGAAAATTCGTGATTGACAAGGTTTCCCTGTGCTAGTACAAAAATCCCAAGAGAAGCACGGGCGAGGCAAATATTGAAAGGGCGAGCGTTTCTCTCCGACAGGGATAAATATTTTTAATTATAATCTAAATATCCGCATTTTCGTTGAAATGTTAATTTATACGTGTTTAATGGAAACCTTCAGGATAAAAAGAAATGTTTGAATTAACATGTAATTCATTCAACTTCGCAACATTCATAAACACATGTTGAACTTCATTTTGGGATTTTAAATACAGCCGAAAAAATAAATGACGTTTTGTTTGATAAACTCCAACTTCTGACATGTGATGAAGCGGTTCAAATTTGCTTTCAACGGTATTAAACACGTTAACTTTTAGGCAGTTATATCAAAACACGCTTTTGTAATCCAAAGCAAATTTATGTGCACAACATATATTTCAGAATATTTTATGCAGCAATTACAACTTTGTACGCATTTTACAGTTTTAACAGCTGGAATATGGCGCAAAAACTTTCTAAATGCTTCTTTCGTTCCCGGATTAGGAAATTTAAAAATCCGGCGATGGGAAATTTAGAATCCCTGAATGTATCTCCTCCTGTAAGTTAAAGTAAATTCAGGTCCGGCATGTTTTGCGGGAGATTGTTAGCCACAGATAGATACCCAAAGTTCAACTAAACGAATTAATGACCAGTATTTGTATTCAGGGCTTCCAACTTTTAGGGCGACTAGACCCATCTATATCTCTGCAATATTAAAATAGTGTATGTGATATCAAACCGGCGCTGGTCACAATCTAACTGGAAACAGGCCGTTCATTATCCTAGCATGTCATATACATATAAATACGTGTCGGGTTACAAATAATTAATAAAATATAAGGTAGTTTTATCTTCATCTATACCTGCCTTGTAGATTACCGATCAAATATATTACAATACTTAATTTTTAGTGTGCTGTTACAAAATTGGCTGTTGGACTTCTTAAATATTTGCTAATGAGCTAAAATTACGCAATTATCAAAAAACCTTAAATCTCGAAAAGTTACTTTTTTGCAAGAATTATAAATAACTTTACATTTAAATAGCAATAAAATAATATTAGTTTTTATAACTTGATTTGTAATTAAAGTCTATAATCTACAAATAAAAATTTGAGTTATTAAAATTATACTTATAGAAATTACCAACTATTGTTAAACAGGTAGCTTGATAACGACTGATGTGGTCATACAGCCAAAGTGCTACTTTGAATTTTGCCGAGACTAAGGAGTTCCAACCCTAGCAAGGGACCTTTTACATGCTACATGTGCCCCACGGCTTTTCATCACTTCCGAGCGATGGGATTCTGTAGAGGTTTGCCCCCCATTTCTTTTATATTTAAAAATCTCACCGGGACCAGGGATCGAACTCGCGATCCTTACATCAGTAGTTAGGGTGCTTATCCATTGAGCTACCGAGCCTGGCGCTATTTAACTTCCGTATAAAATATTCGAAAAGCTAAACTATTTTTATATTTTGATAAACAAATGTAACTGTAGATAATATTTATCAGTACGTAGTTGGAAACGCTAAATTACTGAAACGTATTAGGGTATTTGTGAAAGTAATACGTAACGGTTTTAATTTGAAGTGAAGCACACTCTCTTAGTTTTCTGTATGATTTGAAACATAGCTTATGCTATCTAGGAAATTTTTTTACGTGTTGGCATTAATCTTGGCACTAAACTGTTTCCGCACCGCAACCTTCGTCTCGACCGTGAAGGGTGCATTTCAGGCGCTCAAATATTCCATCTATGTAGTTAGTTTGGTGTCATATCGTTTCCCGATTTTTAAATTGTTAGGACACCCGGAGTAATTTAGCTTTCATGGTTTTCGCGTGCCTCGTTCAAATTTGAATTTAAAATTTCTTTGCATATAAAATTATGCAGATTTTCTTAGAATACGACGTTATAGGATTATGTCCAATTTATAATAAATAATTAGTTTAGCTGTGAATCTAGAAACCGAAATGTTTGTTATTATTCCACATTTTACATATGATGTAAGTCACATGATCAATCATGTACGTTCTCCCTCGTCGATGCCTTTTGTTGGTTGTGATTTGATAATATAATATCACTTCTCCTAGGGCCACGTTGTACTTTGACTTCATCTGAGTTGCCTATTGGACGCCTACCAATATTTTGCTACCCTTTTCATGTACCCTGGTACCACTCCATGCCTGTGAAGGGTTTCGACGTTCGGTTCGATTACCTTTTGTGGAACGTCCTATTTCTCAGATATTCGGGTACAAGAATTTATTCGAGGTAATTTAGCAAAAAGTATTGCCCTCGACAGGGCTTCTCAAGCCCCTTGAGTATTTGTTCTCCTGTTTAAACATCGTTTAACGTTATTTATTATTTTTGTGTATTTAATTGCGAGAATTTGTAGTTTATCATTATTTGTTACTTGTGTTTACTGTTTCATCAGCTGATTATTGCTGGTTTACAATAGTATTAATTTGGAGTTCGTGTTTTGAAACCGGGTGCACCCTTTGTGTTAATACTTAAGATTCTTTAAATTGTATAGATTTGGTAATATATCTTCTGTGCGAATTATTACTACTGGCTGTTATAAATATTTTATCATTAGTTTACTCATTTTAACTAGTGAAATCCTTTTATGAAGTGACCGTTAAGTGAGTTTGTTTCAGATTATAAAGTTATTGACTGGACTTAAAGGTTTATGCATTCCTGGCACTGTCGTGGACATATTTTTTGTGTTAAATACTCGTTGGCGTCTTCTCTAATTATATTTGATTTACATTTTTGTAACAGAACACAAGCCGTCTCCAATTAGCTAGTGGGCTCGTAAATGTATCATGTAGTAACGATCATTTAAAATTAATTGGAAACTCTGGTATCGCAGAATGTGCAGTGTGTGGTTTGATGTGTGTGTTAAGCAGCTCTAAATTTTGTTAAACAAATGTTTTAGTTAATTCTTTCTCTGGCTGATTGTGAGTTTTAACATCCAAGAGAAAGAGCTCAGAAAATATGTTGTGTAATCACTTTCAATTGCACCAATAATAGTAGCACTTACTTTTTGAGCATCTACATGTTCGTTGGTATTTCATCCTAGTAGGTTTGCATCCTATTGATTTTTTTTTGCTGATACAGCTTCATTGAATTCAATATTTTGGCCTGTAAATAGTATTGAAAATGTAAAGTATGCTCAAAAATTATGTTCATCTAGTATGGCTATGGAATAGTTCGTAATTTATGAAAGCAACTATGTTTATACTCAAATGTCAAACTTGACATTTGATTTTTAGGTGAGTTAAAGTTGCATTCAAAAATTAGGAACTACTCCATAGCCATACTAGATAAAAATAGTATTCGATCATACTATACTTAATTACATAGGTACTTACTTATGGACTTCTTCCACTCTCTCCTGTTATTTGCTTTCTCCTTTCGATTTTATATTTGTAGCTTCCTTATATCCTCTCCGATTCCGTTCTTTTATCTTTTTCCTGTCCTTTCTCTGGTTCTGGTTTCGTCAATCTGTTACTGGAATGTTTTCTGTGCGATTTTATCCACCGACATTCTTATAGTGTGCCATGCTCATTTTTACCTCCACGCTTTAATTATTGCTGTAGTGTTTTGGGATCCTACAATTTCGTTTATCTCTGTATTCTTTCTTATTTGCCAGTGTTTGTCTTCTTTCACTGGCTTTTCTATCGCCATCACGCATTTTCCTTCAAAGGTCAACCAACACTTTTTATTGAACGTGGTTAAGTTTCCAGGTTTCTCTTCTATATGTCACCACTGGACTGATTATACTATTGCTCTGGACAAGATGCTGCATCGGAATAGATGGATGCGTGCAAGCACTTATTTCTTTCTTTCTAAAATTCGCATTTTTGTCTGCATTTTTATGTCGTGGTGAGCAATAACTATTGCTCCTAGATACTTCAATGATCCTACCATCTCAAAATTGAATTCTTCCAGTGTCGCTCCTTGACCGACTGTCCTATTTTCTTGGTTCTTGTCTTATTTCCATTACACTTTCAGTCCTTTTCATATTATGTTTACATCGTTAGCAAGGGCCAGTACTTGTTCTGCCAAACCCATTATTATGCTTTTTTAACTGACAGATAATGTTCTCACTACTTTTATCAAAGCGCGGTTAAACGGAACTGTAGAGAGACAATCAACTTACCTCAACACCTTTTCGAATTCGTAAAAAAGTATTGCAAGTTTATAATATATTCCCCAACTTTTCCCATAATTCAATGTGGAAAGTTTCATTTTACTCAGTAGTGGAAGTGGAAGTGAAAGGTGACCATTTCAAATCTTACATTTTTATTAACTTTTCTTTTTTTAATTGCCAGTTTGCTCAATAGCAATGACATCTCTTTTGTGTTTCTTATGTACCTGAATTCGTAGCTAGAAAGCCCTTGTTGCCATGAAACTAGAAACTGATCCTGGACTCGTGCTGAGTTGTAAACGTTATAGCTCTAAAATTATAGTAAAATAAAAAGAAAATTTGCTTAGATACAAATGAACAACAAATATATATCCCATAAAAGAACAATACTAAGTAGTACTACACAACGAAACGGACGGCTGTTCTACCACATCTTTATGCTAACAATAATTAAACCACAACGCCGATAGCTATGCTGACAGTGTACTACACAGCTTTAGACCAATGACTATTCGTTAAATTTCAGTTATGTAATAACATGAATTTCTCCTTCATAGGTATTCCCGGTGATACTTTTACTATGACATCACTTGAGCCCCTATACTGTCAATTTTAACTGATGATGGGTCACATCTTGCAGCTAAAAGTACCTGACGTGCACCAGTAGCGCCAGCTCCACTTTTATAGATTTTACTAAATCCAATTATTAAAATCTACTGACAAAAGATAAAGAGCATTTATGTACAAATCGGCTGCATATTAAAATTTTACTTCAAACCCCCTCAGACGAGTCAGGTCAAGTTTCCCTTACAGTATGCCCTTACACTTACACGCCATGTCACACTAGCTCAAATAGTTTAGACCTCTTGAGCCCTTATAATCCTACGTCGTAAAGGTGTTGCAGAACTTCCATATACATTTAATCGTAATGCTTCGATTCATGTTTGTCTTTCTTCAACCATAGTTCTCAGTTGTGTCACTGTCTCCATAATACAGTGTCTTCAGAAATGATCGAACGTTTTTGCATGTTTTTATTTTGGCGCTATTGATGTTGGCTACACGTGCAGTGTAAAGTTTTGACGTTAAAATTTTTTATTGGCGTTCGTTCGTTCGGTTCGTTGTACGAAGCTTACAGCCGGTTTTAGTTATTGTTCAGTGGTTTCAGCGTACTATTCTTTTGCAAAAATCACTTCTCTAATTAGCGTATTTGAGTTTGATGTAAGTACACACACTAGTTAAAAAATTTGAAATTTTGAGGTTATTTTCTTATTTTAGAGTACAAATGATAAACATGCCGTTCACACGTGAACAAGATGCTTTTATTCTAATGGGTCGTTTTCGCAGTGGAACCCGAAATCGGGATGGTTCATGGTTATATATCAATCAGTCATGCATCGAACAATTTACTGAGGCGTTTCCAGGTGTGCAGATCAATTATGATGCTCACCATAAGCGGATTATTATTTACCGTTTCGAAGACAAACAGTGCGTCTCCACTAAAATATACAGAAACATTTACACACACTAGAAGAATTACAGCAAGCTATTTAACAGGAAATACAAAATATAACTGACGAGGACTTGCAGAGAGTATTTGATAATATGAAACGATGGATTAATTTGTGTCTGCAAGTAGTAATCAACATTTCCAAAAATTTTTATAGACAATGTCTGTATGCTTATTGTGGCGTGCTTTTGGTCGCCTGTCAGTTGGCCGTAGTGATTAATTCATAACTTCAGTATAATAAGATTAGTGTTTCTTTCCTTCCAGTTAATTTATAAGTTGTTATTATTATTTGTTGGTTACGGGAGCAGGGTAGTCCCTTAAACAACATTTAGTGTAAAATAGGCAAATTACTTATCTGAAGGATAATGTACTACTTTTTCCTAAAACTAACTTTAAAAATTGAATCCATGCGATTAAAATTGAAGTTTCCTTTGCATGAAGACACTTGAATAAATTTTGTATCAATAAATAAAAAATGTATTGTATAAGATTGTTCCGATTTACTTTAGTTTATTCCTTGCGAAGTAAAATTTTACGATTTTGAAAAATTAAGGCTGCTTTCATAAGACCCAGGTTGATTTGAGTGTTATTTAATTTCACTAAATGAGAAATTAATAAATGGTAACATAATAAAGTGTTTACCCCCAGTACCCACTTGGACGCCACTGCGACCAAAATTAAAGGAGAATGGTTTTCATGTTATACAGTGGTACCAGTTTCTGTTAAATGGGTTGCCTATACACGTCCTTGATCAGCGTTCGGTAATTTCTGAAGGCACTGAACAAAGGAACATCAATAATGTTTTAGTGCTTGTAAAAATTATATTTTAGTTGCGTTTTCTTTTGCTGGACAGTTTAATATTTTAA
>OW679196.1:58810430-58854330 GCA_940337035.1 Agriotes lineatus
CTGTGTTTGCGGCAAAAACGCCACACGAGCGATTTGAAATGGTCAAATCGCATCGTCTTTGTTTGAATTGTTTGCGCTTTAACCATATGAGTAATTCTTGTCCATCAAAATCAGTATGTAGAAACTGTCGCAATAAACACCACACGATGCTCCATTTTCCGGCAAGATCCCAAAGTTCGGCGAATGCTGAGGTCGGTGTAACTGTTCCACCCCCCGAGGTGCAAACGAGCCTAACCGCTTGTGCGAGCGTATTGTCGTGCGAATCGGTTTTACTTTCTACGGCTATTGTGGAAATTCAAGACGCTCTCGGTAATTTTCAGAAGTTGCGCTGTCTCATTGATAATTGTTCACAGGGTAGCTTTATCACGCAAAAGGGTTTAAGGCGCTTGGGATTAACACTTACACCATTTAAAACCGTTATTCAGGGTATTGGTTCAGAAACCTCTGAAAAGGCCTTGCTTTCTGCAGGTTTTGCAACATGTTGTCTTCGTCCTTGTTACAGCAATAAGCCGGTGCCTGTATTTAGCATAAAGGCCCATGTAATCCCTCAAATTGCCGGGAATATACCTGCGAGTTCCATCGACCCTTCTAAATGGAATCATATTTCTGGCTTAGTATTAGCTGATCCCGAATTTTATCGGGCCCGTCAAGTAGACTTATTGCTAGGTGCCGATATATATGCACACGTGATTAAACCTGGCGCAATTTTGAGCACGTCCCAAAATGAACCAGCAGCTCTTAACACGATCTTCGGTTGGGTTGTTAATGGATGCGTTGGTCCCGCGTCGAACGCAGTTGCTAAAGCTTATCTGACATCGGTCGAAATTCCAACCCTCGATGACACATTGAAAGCGTTTTGGCGAACAGAAGAACCCCCGCAGATATCTACGGTCGACGCCGCGGATGCCATTTGCGAGTCGTTATATTCATCTACGGTATCCCGTGATAGTACTGGTCGATATGTCGTTTCGTTGCCGTTCAAAGTGCAAAATCCAAGATTTCCCAATTCGCGCGATATTGCCTTAAGGCGGCTGCAATTGCTCGAAAATCGCCTTATGCACAATCCTTCTTTGAGAAGGGAATACGTCAACTTTATGGACGAATACATTAATACAGGGCATATGGTCCTCGCATCGGTGGAAACTCGTCCCGATAAATGTTATTACATTCCACACCATTGCGTGACGAATTCAAAATTCCGTGTAGTTTTTGATGCCAGTTCGAGAGCTTCAAATGGCTTATCGCTAAATGACACATTGTATTCTGGGCCAAAGTTGCAGCAAGACATAGTCTCTGTGTTATTAAACTTTCGCGCTCATAATGTAGTAATAACTAGCGACATTAAGCACATGTTTCGCCAAATAATCGTCTCGACTACAGACTGTGATTTTCAACGTATTCTATGGCGCTCTTCCATAGATCAGCCTGTAAAAGAATATATCTTGAATAGGGTCGCATATGGAGTTACTTCATCGCCGTTTCTTGCAATTAGAACCCTTATTCAATTAGCTGATGACGAGCAACACCGGTTTCCCAAGCATCTTCTGTCATTCGAAGAGATATCTATGTCGACGATATCGCCACTGGATGTTCCTCCGTGGCTGAGGCCTTAATCCTACAGGATCAACTGATAAAATTGTTGCGTTGTGGCGGATTTGAATTAAGGAAATGGGCTAGTAATTCTCCAGCGTTAACCAACCACCTAGGACCCCATGATCTGGTAGAGAATATGGTATCTTTCGATTCCGGTGAACCTTGCTCTCCTTGAAGATCCTTGCTTACAATGGTCCCCATCAAGTGACAGTTTTAGATTCAAGGTTGAACCTATTGATCGTCCCTGTTCCAAAAGGCACATCCTATCGGAAGTCGCAAGGGTCTTCGATCCCATCGGTTTCTTAGCGCCGTTAACGTTCTTTTCGAAGCGGCTTATACAGCACTTATGGTGTCTAGGATTAGGATGGATGAACTGCCTCCCTCGGAAATAATTGATCGTTGGGAATTATATAAGTCGCAATTAGTGGACATAGCTCATATCAAAATTCATCGCCAATTAATTCCTGCGAATTATGTCAACTGTGAGTTGCACGGGTTTTCTGACAGTTCAGAGGCCGGTTTCTCCGCGATAGTGTACCTTCGATTGTAATCGTCCGAATGAATCAGTAGTGAGGTTTATGATGGCAAAAACCAAAGTTGCCCCCTTACAACGGCGACCAATTCCTCAACTGGAATTATGTGGGCGCAATTGCTAGCCAAGCTAATTTCTTTTATTTGCTCGTCCTACTCGTCGTTTGTTAGCTCGCCGCAATTTATGCGTGGACTGATTCTACGATAGTTTTATCATGGCTTCGTTCGTCTCCACATCGGTGGAAAACATTTGTTAGCAATCGCGTTAGCTATATTCAAGAACGCGTGCCAGCATCTTCTGGCGCCACGTTCCTTCCGCTGATAATCTCGCGGATTGCGCATCCAGGGGACTTCTTCCTCGGAATTTGCTGAACCACCCCTTATGGTGGAGCGGCCCTCTTGGCTTTCAAAAAACTCTGACGAATGGCCTACCCTAAACGATCAAAACTCCTTGGACATGGAATCAGTTTTACGCGAAGAACGCAAACTTGTGTTGATGGCAACAACCGTGAACGATGAGCCATTTAATCCATTTAATTGCGATCAATTATTGTCTCGATTTTCATCGTTACAGAAAATAAAAAGGATCATTTCCTATTGCATGCGGTTCGTGCACAACTGCCGCAACGCTACTACACGGCGTTTCGGGTCCATCACTGTAGGTGAACAACAAAGGGCCCTAAATCTATTAATTAAACATGTTCAGCACATATCGTTTCGTGATGATATTCGAAGATTGAATTCAAATCAGCAATGCTCCAAGCCAATTAGAACACTCGCTCCATTTCTTGATTGCGAAGGAATTGTCAGGGTGGGCGGTCGTTTAGCTCATGCTAATATTTCCTATGGCAGTAAACACCCTTTCTATTGCCCAAAAATCACAAGCTGACCGAGCTGATTATAAGTCAATTCCACGAAGATTATTTCCATCCCGGACCTCAGACGTTACTTTATTTATTGAGGCAACAGGTTTGGATCATAGCTGCTAAAAGCGCAATTCGTCGTTGTGTTTCGAAATGCAATCGCTGTTTTCGCGTTAACCCCCAATCGGTCACACCTCCAATGGGGAATCTTCCCGCTACCCGGATTACCCAAATTAAACCATTCGCAGTCGTAGGAGTTGATATGGGTGGCCCATATCACATCAGGTTAGGTAGACGTCGGGTCTTGCGCCACAAAAGGCTTACATATGTTTGTTTGTATGTTTTGCTACTAAATGCCTGCATCTAGAATTAGTTTCGGAATTATCAACCGATGCATGTCTGGCAGCGTTGCGCAGGTTTGTCGCTCGGCGGGGCGTTGTTCCTCCATTTTTAGTGATTGCGGAACTAATTTTATCGGTGCCAATCGAAAAATTATTAAATTCATTAAGGACGCGGTCGAGTATGAAAACATTTCCTGGTCATTTAACCCCCCTTCGGCCCCTCACATGGGAGGGGTCTGGGAAGCAGGAATCAAGTCAGTGAAGTCCCATCTGGTTAGAGTGATAGGCGATCAAATTCTGACCTACGAGGAATTTCTCACGGTACTCGTACAGATCGAAGCTATTTTAAATTCTCGACCCCTGTGCTCGCTTAGTGCAGACCCCAACGATCTTGCAGTGTTAACACCGGGGCATTTCTTAACTCTCGAACCACTTTCCGCTGTCCCAGACGAAGATCTGACCAATTTAAAAATCAATCGTCTGGATCGATGCAATTGCTCCAACGCATGCACCAGGATTTTGGCGGCGATGGCATTCGGAGTATTTACAAACACTCCAACAGCGTTCGAAGTGGTTAAATCCCACCAAAAACCTGGAACCGGGGCTAGTAGTTCTGATTAAAGACAATTCCGCTCCGGCTCTGCAGTGGCGTATCGGCAGGGTGGAAAAGGTGCATCCTGGTATGGATGGAGTGGTGCGAGTAGCCACGGTTAAAACGACCAGTGGTAGCTTTCAGCGCCCGGTGGTTAAATTATGCCCTTTGCCCTCCCAGTAACCATCACCGATCTCGGATAGAAAAATGCATGGCCTTTTTGGTGGCGGAATGTTTGGTATTTAGCTTTTAATCATGTTAGTTTAGTTTATTTCATTCGTAATTCTTAATACAAGTAAATAGCTGTACATAAATTTAGTGTAGTTTGTAATTCTACCTAGCGGTAAGTTTACCCACTATTGGTGGAACGTCGAGTTATGGGCTTACTGTCCCCTCTCCTGCCACCCCTAAATCTTGGGTCGGTGGCCCACATTGCAATGAGATGAACCAAAGACGAGTTGGTGAACGGTCGGTCAACTGATCCCGTTTTTTGTTGTTTTGTGTAATCGCTCGTGTTTATCGTTGTGTGCTCCTGAAGTCACGGGTCAATCGACGTGCCACTTCCACATGTGAGCCTTCCTGTATATATCCATCAAGGTAAGTCCCTATAAAAACTTCTACTTTGCGTGGGTATTATCGAGTCCTATGCTCTCCGTTTAGGTAGAATTAATTTAGATATTAATTGCCCTGGAGACAGATACACCTCTATACAAATCAAACCACTCTAATATAGCTATATATTTCAATTGCTATCTGTAATTACTACTTTTCTTTCACAGATTTTTGTTTTTCAAGATATTTCTTTGCTTCGTTTGTAAATGCTGCTATTCTTTACTTAAAATTAACGATACCAGATGAAGAATACTGAATTACGTAATCTCAATCATAAATAACCGCCAAGCTTCCTCTATTATTAACACTAACTGATCTTTTTATATTCGTGGTCCACAGGGGTATTTCACCACACTAATAAATTTAAAATATTAACATACGATCGTTTTCTGGACATAAACGTAGGTATTTTGGTTATGTATTTCACATTTTCTTCTCATTGCTTCAAAGATATTTAGTATCGTTCTTGCATGCCAACGTATTAAAATTATGGTTTCATACCAATATTTTATGTTAATGTAAAATACATGAAAGGATAACAAACGTGGCTCTGGGTAAAATACGATGCCGATGACATACATATTTTGAAACACCTACATAATATGGTATAAAAGAGATAGTAAAGACAATGATACACAGTAAGAAAGTAATTTAAACGATAAGACACGTTTTGTGTTATATCAGTACTTAGAAATTATAAATACAACGTTTCAACCAGATATTTGTTTTTTCTTAATGTTCGTCGCTTGTGCAATAAAGCCCATGTGCAATTTCTGTAGTAGTTTTAATTCTTAAATATGGATTTTTATTTTTCAGGACTAAATTTTGTTGTTCGCTATTAGAAAATATGTAACCATTAAAACGTTATAGCAAAGCTCAAAACTCAAAACACATGGTTCAGAAATTGTGTGTAATTGTACTATGCTTGGTGTGTTTGTACTTATGTAAGTAGTAACTTTTAACGTCTTTAAAGGATGATATAAAACCTAGATATAAAGGTAATCTGTGCCATACTCAACTATATTGCAATGACCCTATCTAGTATTGTGTACGTTATAATTAATGATGTGCAAATAAAATAGGTCACCACACAATATTTAGTTTTACCATTTGCTAAGATCAAACTGACTGATTAACTTATTTTGTTGGTACGCCAAATTGAGAATTATTCTTAAGTAGTTTGCCCTTTATTTAATCCATTCATCTGATATAATAACTTCGCTAGCTCATTTGAAAACAGAGACATGAAAATAAAAACTCAATCTCTCGGGTCTGAGGTTCCTAAATTTGTACGTTAAATCTTAATGATACGCCACTGGAAAAGTAGACGGGTGAACTAAAAATTAGGCGTACTGCGCCGCCGCTATTCTGAAATGTCAAAATCTCGCACAAAAGTTCGAGTTACCTGTCAGCTCGCGTGTAACTGAATTATCAAACAAATAAATGAACATATTTTTACGGTAAGATCTTGAATAATTGCGCCTTCAAGTGGCGTCTTATCGTTCTATTGTTTTTGAGGCAAATCTATCATTGGCCCATTTTAAAGGACGCTTAAAATTGCATTTGTTTACTGGGGCCTCCAATTGACGATTTAGATTGCAAATCCAGGGAAAACACCTCGCCATCCACAGCAACTTTTATGATATTCTTGTTCCCCAGGTCGTAATTAAGGTATGATGTGATTTTCGTGCCAATCGCGCGGATCAAAATTTCACAATAAACTAACCTCACATCCGTAGGGTCGCAACATCCTTATGGTGCTTGAGGCTGAAATCTTTGCCCCCGGACTGCTCGGATTGCTGTGCTGTGTTGGAACCTGGTGTGCGGAGCTGCCGGAACAATATTGACACCCTAGGTCTTCCCACGATGCGCAAATTGGTTCTGCGAGATCTTGCTTCGTAGCCGTTTCCTGCCGATGTCGGCTCGGACCGAAAATCACTCAAGTGCGTGGAAAATCTTGCCTCCAATTGTGCTGATACACTGCAATTCGCTGATCACGATGGTGCTATTTAATTTAAGTATTTTTATGCCTTCTACTAAATTCTTAATTTAAAGTGAGAGCAAAACTCAGGTAACTTTCACCAATTTATTAAAACAATTGCTCTCTCTGTCGTATTTGACAAAACACTGTCTACAAATTTTATCTTCAGGAAGTTCAAACCATGTCTAATTACATATCTTATAAACTAAATTAACATATTTGATCAATTTAATTATAATTTCTTATACACTAAAATTATTGTCTTTTGAATTGTTCATTTCTCATCGTTTTAATCCGCCACTCACTTTTTATAACACTTAAATGCCCCACTACACTGAATCGTTTTTTAATACACCAATATTGTCTCATTTTCTGTTATTTGAATTTCATCTAATTTCTTGCCCTGCAATCTCTTCAAATTTCCATGTCTTGTATTTGCATGTAAAAAAATTGGCTTGCCTGGCTTTTCTATGTTCTTTTGCCTTATCTTTCTGGTCATTCTTATTCTCACCTTTATTCTAAAATGTTCATTTCCTATTCATTCCCTAATGACTTTACTTTCTACGCTTCCTATTTTAAGCTGTGTCTAACTTGAACTTTCTGTGCCAGTTCCTAATTAATTTTGATTCGGCTTCTACTATGTGCAAATCTATTATATTATGCCCAAAATTAAAATGCTAAACCCAATAC
Organism: Agriotes lineatus; assembly: GCA_940337035.1. NCBI lineage: Eukaryota > Metazoa > Arthropoda > Insecta > Coleoptera > Elateridae > Agriotes > Agriotes lineatus. Next base: position 58,817,634 of record OW679196.1, read on the forward strand.
ACGGAACTTGAGTTTCCATATTTCTGTGCCTATTTGAATACAATCAATGTCATTGGCCATTTATACCAGTGTTATTATGATTTGGCAATTTATGTGAATTTTCTCAGATGCCTGCATTATTACAACTCTGTGCTTTAGTGGTTTAATTTGTTATTTGCTTGTACTGCAATCAGAGCTGATTTGAGGGCTAAAGACCATTGCAATATACAGTGTGTTTGACGGCAAACGAAAGATAAGGAAACACCAATGATAAATTTTGTTAACGATCTACGTCGCCTTTGCACAGTCTGTGCTGCCCATCGATTGTTTGTCAAATCTGCCTCGTTGAGATCATACATTTCATTCATTTACAACGTTCTTCTCAAGATATTTTGCGACTTAGTTTATTTAGTTTAGTGTGTGTTACAATTACTATTCCTTTTTTCTTACGTCATTTTATTTTTATTTTTAACAAAAATACAAATTTTCCTACATTCCGTATGCCGTCACGGTGCATGCTAGCATATGTTATGTACCTATTATTTCTTAAAAAATAAGCCGTGTGCCATATTTCTTCCTTAATTCTGCGGCACTCACTTCTAGATGATTGCATCTATATCGCCTTCTATTAATTTTATATCTAAGCACATAGCTTTCACGGAATTTAGCGGAGTAGTAAATAACATTGTGAAGAGACAGGCCCAATTCGTTTAGAATTCGCTCAGACTGTGGTGCATGGTTTTGTCCCTTTTCGTTAGTGGCTATTTGACTGAATGCATTTTGTATGTGTGCTACTTAGATAAGCTAGTTTTTAGTACTAGTGCAGGTATGAACCCAAAAGTGCGTGAACTCTGCAAACGCTGCCCTACTAACAATTTAAAACCGCATTGGCCGCTCAGTTTAAAACCGCATCGACACAAGATACATTTTTCTTTTTCTAAATGTCGTAATTGTTTAGATTATATTATTATTCTGTTATTTTTGAGGTGTTAATTTATTGAATTAGGCTGGTTTAGCTTGTCAGTCCACTAATGTGATATCCAACGTTGTGCCCCATTCTTTTTCGTTAGGAATTCTGTCTTTAATATTTCTTTCGAAATCACACGTTCCATGGCTCGTCTCGCATTAAGTCGTTTTTATATCTGCCTTTAATAACTAGACAAGAGCACTTTCTGATTACCGCTCATCTAATTTCTGGTGGTCTCTTTTCTTTTCCACGCTGATTTTCTGTTTGTAGTTTTATTGAAGTGTCAGATCTATATATTTAGTACATTCTCATTTCTTCCTATTATTATATTATGCTTCTTTGATCGTGTTCCTTATTTTAGTATGTATATATTTGTTTATCTACTCCAATGGGATAAGTAACTCATTATGTCACCCATTTGACACTATTTCCGTTAGACAATGAAGTTCATTACACCATTCAGATATGTAATGGCTTCATTACCTAACTGAGTGGTGTAATGGCTTCATTACCTAACTGAAATAGTGTCAAATGAATGACATAACGACATTTGCCTACTAAAATACTTTTGAAAATGACAGATTTGACATTTTTTTAATGCACTTTTTTCAATTTTGGCAGTTGTTTAGGTCCCGGGTGGTGTAGCTTGAACAAGCGTTCACGTACGATCAATAGAATTAATCAACACTCTTTCTGGTCAGAACTTGGATGGAAGTTTTACGGCTACTTCTCTCGGCGCCTCGTGGTACGGCTGCCACCGAAATAGTTGGTAACGGATGTCATAATAACATCATGACAGTGGTTAGTGGGGTTGGAAATCCCCATAAAATGTACAGCGACGCCTATAATTGGCCTAACGGCTGTTGGCTGAGTACAAAAATTTAAAAGAAAAATTGTACAATACATATGTGATAATGGATCATTAATATACTTGCGTACTTACATAACTCGTGCTATGCACTCGGTTGTAACTTACACACACGTATATTAATGATGATCTTATCCCACTTGTATAATAAATAACTATTATAGTCTATTTGACTATGAAACAAACCAACATTAATTTTTTTTTATTAGTTTTTGTCATTGGCTAAAAGCACCATACTGTCCAAAACTCTCATGTAACTGAGCCTTCTTCTATATGTGTTCCTACATCTTCTCGTTCCAGTCAATATATTTTCCACTGCCATATTGAATACTTTGTTAACATTAAGTCGTCTATCTCACTTCCTCTGTCATTTCTGTTTTACCAATCAGGTATTTTTAACTCAATTCGTGTGACGAATGGTGATTGTCAAAGTATTGGTACGTTACATTACTAGAGAAACAGCAATCACATACTTTATTTAAGCAGACAATACTTTTGTAGTCGTCAACGGTGTTCCTATTTTTATTAGTTGTTAGCTCAAAGAATGTTATACTTCACTCGATCGTTAAGTGTCTCAAATATACAAAAACTTGGCCCTTCGGGCCTAGCATTTCTTACTTTTTTTGGGCCAGTTCTAAGGCACTCACCTATCTTCTAACGTAATATGTATAGTACAATCAGGAGTTTGTAGAGATATTGACTCAAACCTATTTGACTATTCTCCAATTTAGTGATATTTATATTTTTATGTATTAGTATTGCTTGTACATTTGGCCATATACCGTACATTTTTCTTTCGATAATGCATCAATTATGTTGCTTTTGTACTTCTATCATTATTAATTAAGTTCAAGATAAGTGTTACCGTTACTCGATGACGACTTTTTGTCTTTTGTTAAGCTATATTAAATAAAGATGAAACATGGAAAAATTCTAAATTCTTAACCAATAGGTCACCACGTGCCATTAAATACTTTGATAGAAGGAAGAATACAAGGGTGGTATGCGAAAGGCACATAACTATTACAATACAAAGATAAAATAATTTAAAATTGTAAGAGCAACAACTATCATTTAATAAAAATAATAAGTGAAAACAGAGGGACCTGGAAAGCTGCAACGAGCCAGTTTTGAATGTTGATGATCACAGAAGAATAACCATTATCATCACGTCATAGTAGGATTTCAATAGTAAACGCAGAAACGATAACTTTATTTTAAATTGTCATCAACAGAATTTTCCAGAAACTGGGGTTTTTGACAGCAATAGTATAAATGTAATATTTAAAAATATATGGCCACCTACAGCACAAACTTATTACATTCTACGAATATTACGTATTTACAGACAGGGTAGCCTAGAAAAGAAAAAGTCGTTGGGTCACGGACAGCCGCAATTTGGAAATTGTGCATCCTCACGCGTGAAACATCATTCGACATCACAGCGCGAACATTAAATCGAGATTGATGGCATAAACTGGATGGGACTCAAATACTCAAGTGCGTCAAGTGCTTCCACTTAAGAGTAAGTTTACGCTATTCTAAGCTTCCGCAAATAAGTTTCGGTTAGTTTATTTTCCGTGGTCATTTACAAGTCTAGACGCGCGTGGGCTTCTGTAAGTTTTGAATCTGGCATTCGTGATAAACAAGTAAAATAAACGGCTCAGGACCGTGTACCGTGTCTACTGGAATCCCGTCAGAATTAAGGGATACGAACGACTAACTACTCAAGCTTTACCCTTGCGAATGAGAATTACTTCTTGAAACATGAAGCTCGGCTTATGTTCTTCCCTAAACTTAGTTAATGCTCGATCTTGTTTTGCATTATGCATAACTAATATTTTGACGCAGGTACAGCGACAATTTTCTCCAAATTCGCAACTTCTGGTTGTAACACCCTCGACGCTTGTGGTGGGAAGTTTCCAGGCTAGGAAATTGCCCTATAACGTCTCACTGTTATTAAAATCCCCTAAAACAACGAAGTACCCTACATCCATTCCTTTATGGAGATATCGCGCTTTATCATACATATAGTAAGAAAAATTTTAAATCGGGGCGGCGGTGAGGAATGATAGAAACTACACCGGGCAAAAGAAATTCGTTTGCTTTCTTCTTCTTTTTTTTTATTCAGACTAACTGTTATTTATCCAGTTTTATAAGAGGTCACATTTGAGTTCGGTGCGAGCGCTCTTGCTGAACGGACGTACCTATGCGATAAGTGACCGCAGTGATATCACAACCTCGTGCGTTTTATCGGCCAACGTAATTTTTTTATTTACACTGCAAATTTGTTCAGTTTCATCCCCAAAAATAAATCACAATCTAACTTCTGTTGTCCTCCCCTTCAGGGGTGGTGTAATGGCAACCAATAAGAGAAATAGTGATCATAGCTCTTCACCCATCAGCGATCTACAAAAAAATTATCTGTAGAACAACACAGCGATACGGAAGTAAAATAAATATTATCTACCTGATCATCTCGATCCCTCCTGGTCAAGCAATTAAGTAGGGGATAATACAACAATCCAGGAACCTAATAAAGAGGACATCAAAGTTAAAATCGTTCCAATATTCTTGCATGGACCAGTAAATTACAACCAAGTAATTTCTGATACCAATCATATTGCCAAAGGAAAATTTAGCACCGCTCTCAACGAAACCTCACTAAAACCTGTGAGAATGACTTTAAAGCTCTAAGCAAATATTACCTAACAAATCAAATAGCCTACCACACTTACCAAAACCTAAACGAAAGGATGCTCTTAGTTGTTATTAGACACGTGCCTCTCTCTTTAACGGAAAAAGAACGGAAAGAAGAACTTGCTACGCACAATCTTCCCATAATTAGTACTTACAGCAAATAATAAACCACATGAATCTTTTAAAAACAAAAATAATCTATCACAAATTAGTCAAGGTGCAACCAAGAAGAACGCTTGGAAATACGTTACAGTGCCATAGATGCCAACGCTATGGCCATACCAAAACTTACTGCTTCTTGCAACCAAGGTGCGTAAAGTGCCTGGGTAATCGTTTATATGCTGCCTGTGATAAAAGCAAAAATGTGGCCCTAATCTGTATCAACTGTAGAGTGAATCAGCCAAATAACCTCAGAGGCTGCAAATATTTCCAGGGATCTAAGTTTAATAAAAGTAAAACACAATAGAAATATTTGAGGCACCCTCTGAAAACAATTCTACCAACTTTCCTCATCTTACAAAATCCGCAGGGGCAATTAATCGTAGTCAACCCTAGAACACGATAAATAACATCAATCCTTAGATTAATTCAGCCGCCTCTAGGGCAAATCAAGCAATTCATATTAAAAAAAAATCTACCTTTACTTCTTAATGGATCATAACTGAAATAACTTCTAAACTGGAATGCAAATGGCATTAATGCCCAGCAAACGATATTTACAACCTTTCTTGCACGACATAACATAGATATCGCGTGCATCACCTAGACACACTTAACAACAAACAATCGTTTTAAAGTGTCAGGCTATCATTGCTATCGTTTACATAGAAAAGCAAGATTTACCTCTGGAGGAGTAACCGTTCTAGTTAAACAAAAACTTATTCACCATGAACTGCCAAACATTAACACCATCAATCTTGAAACATTTGCAGTCAATGCTAAAACACATGCTGGTAACTATGTTAAAACAATAATTGCTTATCGACAACCAAACAAGCAACTCGAAACTGACCTTGAGACAAGCAGAGAACCCACAATCCTGATTGGTGATCTAATCACAAAACATACAATATGGGGCTGCAAAAAAAATAAACCATCTAGAAGAAAACTTAATACCTTGTCAGAAACACACGATCTCCAAATTCTAGCTTCGGAAGAACCAACGTATTTCGTATATCGGATAGACCATGAACCAGACATACTGGATATAGTGGTACAAATTTTTTTTTTGTATTTTCTTGCAAATTTAGAATCTACTCTACATAGAATGTTAAGCAAATATATTGACAACGTGAAGTGAACATGAAGGAGAAGTTATCGATTTATACCACTCCTATTTAAATCACCCTTTCACCTTAGGTGAGGTTTTATAGATCACGAAGCATCCACAATTTTACGAAGCACCTTAGCCTAGAAGATTTGCGGGTTAGCGCATCCCCACCGTTGCACATCATTTACCAAATGGGTTTGAGAATGTTTTTCCACCATCATCTTGTTGGCAATGAACAGCTTCGATCTTCTCCTAAATAGCCAGTACCTAAATCTAATAGTGCTTCAAAGTTAGTTGTTGACTTTTAATATTTGTTTTTCTTCCAGGTAAGCTTTTGGTCTAGATGTAGGCCAAGATACTTTACGTCAGTTTTAACAGACAAAGACACATTTACAATATTACCTGTAAGACAATCTGCACGTCGTGTAGTGAATGTGGCTTGGGCTGATTTCGTTTGGTTAACACTGAATCGATAGAATTTTAACCATTTATATGGTGCCAGGACCTTCATTCGAAGTTAATAAAGCTAGATCGCCATCAAACGTGGCCAACGTGGTACTATTGGATTCGGGTATGTAGAAAGCAGGTAAGATATTGCAGCTATTTCAATAAGTTGTATTGGGGGATTCCGGAATCTACAGGAGATATGTTGAAAAATCAGTTCAGGTATTTCAATGAGTTATATCGATTAGAGAGCTAGGATTTCAGGATCAGGTATATAGAGCATGAATGTGATGATTTTGTTCATAAAGTCGACCAACGTGCCATACCTTACCAAATGCTCGAGTTATATCTAGAATCACTGCTGTACAGATTTTTCCATCTTCCAGGCTTTGAGCAATTTGATTCAATATTTTAAGGGCGTGTTGAGTAGTTGACTTTTACGAAATCAAAATTGGTGATTTGGCAATGTAGTTAATAGGTCTCTATCTTTGTCGACAAAGTAACAGGCCTTTATGAAAAACCATCGTAAAGTGGTTTGTCAGGGGTAGGTATCATCAATATTTGATCGTATTTCCATACGAGGGTACAATACTTCTTCTTCAGGTGCCGTCTCCGTCTCGAAGGTTGACAATCATCATTGCTATGCGAACTTTTGAGATAGCCGATCTAAATAGTTGGTTCGTATTACAGTCGAACCATTCTCTTAAATTTCTTAACCATGAGTGGCGTCTTCCTCCAACGCTTCTTTTCCCTTGGATCTTTCCTTGTATTATTACTTCAAGTAAATGGTATCTCTCTCCTCTCATAATGTGTCCCAGGTATTGTAGTTTCCTTTTTTTGATGGTAATGATAATTTATTTTTCTTTGTGTAATCTTCTCATTACTTCTGCATTCGTTACTCGGTCCACCCAGGGTATTTTCAATACTCTTTTATACATCCACAATTCAATTCAGGGTACAATAGGATAAACTAATTATGCAATTGCATATGGTAGTTATAGTACAATTGTTTTTATTGGTAAACCTTGGGAGAATCTGTCCAGTTATTAGATCAAACCCCTGGCGCTTTCCTTTGATTTTCTTTCCAATTTCACGAGTAACTTCTACTGGAGAAAATTTTTTAATGGAAAGTGTTTTAAAAGAGTAGATACGGTATATTTAACAACTCTATCGTTGTTGTTATTTGGTGTCAGTGGTACCTCGATAGTAAAAAATATTTCAGAATATTGAAATTGTACGTAGAAAAGTAAATAGTAAAAATATATTATCGCTATCAAGAGTAGATCTGTGTCGTCTATGCCCGTGAGTTGCAGAACTTTGATCATTTTCTTGTGCCGCATTTTGTTTAATGCCTTGTGTCAAAAACTATGAAACAGAGAAAGACATTGTAATTAACATCGCGACATTGGTGTATCAAGACTTGGATGGCTCCTTCAAAATGCGAGTCGCCGATGCCTTTTTCGATCCGCCCATATATTCAAGACGTGTCTCATGAAACTGATTATTCCATAGCCCCCACACGCATTCGCACTCTGTTTCTTCGGAATTACCACGAAAGCTGAGTTCAGCCAGTTCAATGGAATATTTCCACTGCTGTACACCTTGTTAAACAGACGACAAGGCAGCGAGAGCTCCTTATTGCATAACAGCTTTAGCACTTCCGTGTGGACTTAGTTTAGACATATAGTCTTCCCAATCTTCCCCGTCTTGATCACATTCTCTAACTCTTCCTTGGTGATCGTAGGGCCGATCATAACTGCGGAAACCGTGGTCGCTATGTCGTACCACTTCAAGGAGTTCTTTCATATATAGCTTCCACATTTCCAGTTGTTGGTTCGGGTTGATGATAAAGTTTCTTGTATGATCGACAAGTTTTCCGGAGTCTTCCCCTATAATCGGAAGACAGCCGAAAATATTAAAGAGTCAATCTCAAAAGCCATCGTGCTACGCAGAGCGGAATAGTAAGAAATCAGTACAAGGTAGGAATGTTTAATTATTGGAGTAAAATTAATGACAAGAAGAACATGTAAATTTTACAGAAAAACACAAAAAAAATCAATTCTTTGACGACCAAGTCCTCTTGGCACAGGATGATAAACATCAAGTATATATGATAAAGAGAATTAGAGAGGAGAATTAAAAGTAGGACTGACTATCAATGAATATCAAAAAGTGAATATAACGGGTGTTCATTAATAAAACCGTTTGAGGTCGGCCATGACTTGAAAACCGTATGCCTTTCTTTAACGCAAAATTTGCATGACAACTTATAGTAGATGAACTAAAGCTAGACATACGTTCAGTAAATCATAGCCAATTCCAAACGGCTTTATTGATGAACACCCTTTCTTTATGTGCAGGGAAAACATCGGAAGATTTAGACCTGGAAAATATTCATTTCTAACAATTATAAAAAATATCTGTGTGTGCACATCGAGAAAATGGATGAGACTCGCAATAAATCGGAGAAAGGAAAAAAAGACAAAGGCAATACAAAGATTAGAAGGAATATGATGCCATAGACATAACTAGGAGAAGGAACTATAGCATCTACAAAACAAAAGTAAATAGTATAGCACTATATGGGGCAGAAGTATGGAGATGGGCCGAAGTGGGTATAAAGAGATGAATGGCAATGGAAATGGAGCAACTGAGAAGGTATAATAGAATATCAAGAATACAATGAGTCACAAACGGCACAATGAAAGAATCAATCGGTTTAAACAAATGATACGGTACTGATATAGTACGGTCACATGAGGCGCATGTCAAGATAAAATCCATTGGAAAAGCCTGGATATCGTACAGCCTACAGCCGTAAAAAGCCTATAGTGGCAAAAAGTTAGAGAGTAGAAAAAAAGTGCAACCGTTGCAGTCGCCATTGGCCGATGTCGCGGAACAGTAGAAAGCTACAAAGCATGCACGCTCGCAACAGAAATCATTGTCAAAACCTTTATTTGCAAATAAAGTATGCTTACAATACACATAATCATAAAACTGCAACTAACTTAACAAAAGATAATTACATCGTATCTTGGAATTGTGTTCCATGTAATAAGGGACAATTATGAATTAATTATAGCACTAAATCTTACCTTATACAGCTGGTAACACACCCGTTAGCTTCTGAATAATAGTACGGTAGAGTGGTCAAGATTCAATCGCAAAATAAAAGTTCAATCGTTATAACTACAATATTAATGAATGGGCGCCAGGCTCTGCCAAGTGACTTCAGATACCTCGATAGGGCCACTCGAGGTATTTATGATGAGCACTTACGTTATTCTGTCAGCTCAGACATTATACAAGATTAAGCATTACGTACTGACTTTATATAACAAGCAAGGGCACATTCTTAAATGTAAGCGATTGCTTCAAAACGCAACACTCCAAGCTGGATACAAGCCATCAGCTGGAAACTTCAACCCCCGCGAGAACTTACAGCGGTTTTGGGGCTCACATAATGAATCCATAAATAACGCTCCACTCATTGTAAAGGTCCATGAAGCAGACAAAAACCTATAACAGCACAGGAAAACGCCCAAAGAGGCAGGGAAAAAAACGTAGAATGAAGTCAAAGTTGATAAAGGTTGATAAGTCAAGAATATATATTGTAGGAACTTTATCACTATGTCATAAAATTGACTCACCCCTTAGTTAGTCTTCGGTCTTGGTCTTACAAGTGTAATTGTCAACATTACATGTTTATATTAGGATGTGGCAATGTGCTTCAATAACCAAAAAGACTAATTACCTCAACTAATTACAAACTCTTCTACTTATACCATTTTGTTTACAAATGTTTTTCAACAACCTCCTAGGCTTTGATTTTCCACCAGCAAGTAACTATGGAAACGGAAGACTCCAAAAATTTGTCAATAGCGTCACAATTCGCCAATAATTTGGGATCCTAACAAGATAAGTTCATGTTACTTTATTAGACTTGTTATATAAAAATCATGATTAAAGGTTGCCTAGCGAGAAGGAGCAAAAACATTCATGAACTAAATTATGACGTTACCCTAAATTATATCGCGAAGTGCAGCTTTGCACTTTTTTTGTTTGTGGTTCGTTGGCAAATGTTGGTTTCGCTACAGCGTTTCTTCGCCTCTAAACTATATCATCTATTGTTAATTAGTCTGTTATTGGAGGTTCATCTTAGCCCCGAATCACATTTTTAGGCACATCTACAATATTTATCAAAAATCTACTGTCATTGCAGCTTTTGAAGTATAGTATTTGCAACATTGGCTCATTTGGAGATATAAAATAATGTTGAATAGTGTTTGATGAAATCATAATAGAGCGCAATCTCATCCCTCAGCACGGTCCTGAACATCTGGCTATAGACGAGGTGAAAATGTTCCTCAGCCCACGTAGTTCGATCTGCGATTAGTATCTCGATTGCCGTCGACTTGTCCTATCAAAAAACCGGAGCTTAACGTTTCGTCATTGTGGCTGATGTCGTCTAATTAAGTATCGTTGTGACCACGCGAGTGATAAGCTCGTGTAATTACATAATTAGTAATTCAGATATAATCAAGATGTCGACGCGAGCTGCCATAAGAAGCAGCTTAACGGTAATTTAATTTATACGCCCATCTAGCGCTTCTTAAGCAAACGAAGTTCAACAAATAAAAACGAAATATAAGCGCACAAGGTGGGTATATTAAAAATTATTGTTATTGGGCGTATCATGCCATATACACGAGGCAAGATTATACCTACTTAAAACAGCGCGCAACGTCAGGAATTTGCATTTTATTCTAATTCTAAAGCATGTGCAAACTGTCAATTTGAGAAAGTAAATGAAGTTAGAACCTCATTTTCTCTTTACTTGTTTTTATTACCGCCGTTGTTTATTGTTTGATATTATCGCATAAGCTTAATAAAGCCGTAGCAGACAACACTGCAAAGTGTAAAGTGAAACGAGCATAGTTTTCGAATAATACCGCAGCTTCGCAAAACGATGTATTCTTTTCATTTCCAGACAAACTTACGCCATCTAATTTTCAGTTAATCTCATGGAAACAAGAATTAACGGCGTCGTTTGCAGGCATATGAAGCGGGCTTCATCCAGAATCGTGGTAGATACAGGCTGCAAAACTTCGCCCATTAACATTATAATACACTTAGCACGTGGCAGACAAGACGATCTACCATAAACAAGGTGCATGGGTTTCGGCATATTTAAATATTATAGCAGTTAATTTACCCTCGCCACCGATCGTTCCTTTTGCTCTCTCCGCAGAAGCGCAAAGTACAACTTGAAAACTTGTCTCTTCAAAGTTTTAATAAGGGAGCGAATTTCCTACATCCCGCAAAAAAGAAGCTCGGTTAGATAGATGAATTTTTGGAGTTATTATGTCTACCATACGGCGCAACCTTCGGGGTTTTGGACTGGAGGAGTCACTTCTATCTGAAATACCATAGCCGGTGGTTTCCATACTTAATCCTTCTGCTGCAATTAATAACAATTAGCACATAGGATGAGTGAAGTTAAATAATTAATTGCAGTATTAGTTATACATACTAGCAACCCAGTGAGACAAATGTCTCATTTAAAAAAAACAACAAAGACCGTTTTGCAAATAGAACGCGTATTCACCACACGTACGTATATGACGTCATTGTTGGTAGCAAACTACCAGTCGCATTCGCCTTGATAAAATTTGCCTAGAATCTAACCTAAAAAGTTAGGATTAGGATAATTAAGATAATAATTAGTGTTAGAGACTGAAATTCGGTTCCTGACCTGACATGACCATTCCAAACATATAACTTTCATAACTTTTTTCTCTATCTCTTACGGTTTGGCTACTGAAACAGCATCCCAGACAGACACGTCTATTAGATAAAGGATATGCACTGAAACGTTAGGTCTACTAGTCACCATAAGTTATGACTCCTATTGTGCTAGTAGTTACAATGAAATTTTGCTATAAGTTCTTTATAGCATGTTATAACATGTCCATGTTTCCAGTAATCGACCAAACTTATGGATACTACGAAAACCCTCTTCATACCTTCCCAACATAGTGGCAACCTAAGTTTCATACAAAAACTTTTATCAATTTGCCTGTGCGCTAAATTAACCCTTGAAACCAATTTATTCATCTACCTTAATACCTGACATGCCGATATTTTGCTGTGGCCAAATATAACATAGGAGGTGTACGTTGTTCCAATAGTATGCCATGCATAAAGAAAGCAATTGTTGTTTTCCTAAGTTGTGGTCTTTGAAATTTTGAGATCGAGATGCATCAAGATCTGGGAGGTTTTCAACAGTGACAAATCCGAAATTGTTGAGCTTGCACATGACTTGAATTTGAAGAATAGCTGAGGCATTGGAGATATCTAGAAAATGTGTTTGGTTCATAATGATTCATGATCACTTTGAACGCCGGCGCCGATGGGAAATGCAAACTAGCGGACACCTCTAATTTGGTTTTGCAGCATGTTAAACGATCTGGTAATAATTTTTCACGACTTGTCACTGTTGATGAAACATTATTACATCGTTACGATCCAGAGATGAAGCACAATCCATACTGTGGCGGCACTCGAATTTTCCACTCCAAAGAAATTCCCCCGATCTACGGAAAGGCCAAACAATAAATATTGAATACTATTTCCACTTGAGCCGATTAAAGGATGTTAAAATAAAAATAAAACACTGCAAGACAATGCGTCTGCTCACACGGCTGGCAAGGGTATGGGCGTTTTAAAGGACTTGGAAATTAAGTGTATAGACCATCCGCCCTACTCACTAAATCTTGCCCCATCGCACTATTTCTTTTTACGGAACCGTAGGAAAAGTTTGAAGAGAAGGATTTTTCGTATGATTCAGGGGTGATATCAGCAACAGAGCAGTATTTGAGTGATCGGACTCTAGAAACTCGTGCTAAGCATGTTGAAGCTCAGAGTGAACATGTTGATTAGCCTGTAAGTTTCATGGCTTTATCCCATTTTCATCTTGGAAACACGAAAAGTGTTCAGCACTCCTCGTAACATTTTCTTACAAGATATTTACATACTGTTATGAACTTGAGGAGTTATCTTTTTCCACACTTTATTGTTCTTTGTTGAATTTATCTGCTTACCTTTTCCCATTTTTCTACGCAAATGATCGACGACTAAAAGTGCAATTATCATCTTCGATTTTCGTTTAAACGATTTTGAACCGCAGGGCTTATCGGATTGTGTTGGTTAGAAAGATTATTTAGTGTACGTTTTACATTTATTCTAATTTATTTTGTTACGAGTAATCAACTGAATGTTGTTTACTAATGTCACTTATTTATTTCTATCACCTAAACGACCGCCAGCTGTTCGCTGATTTAATTTGTTTTCCAGCTTTATTCTGTATTGTTTTTGTCAAGTATAGTCATTGACTAATTTTACTGGCAATTTCAGACACCTGTCAAATGACTTCACTTCACCAATCATTCAATTCCATTTGAACACTTTAAACCAATCACCAACGACTTACATCGATAACGTTTGTGGTATGACATCTTTGACCACTTATTTAGACATATTCTTTATTTTTGCTTGTGTAATTTCCTTACAAACACTATTTGTTTATTGATTTTTTATTTGTAGAAAAGGGAGGCTTTTTGTTGCTCATCGTCCCCTTTTGGATTCCCCAATTCACAATACCCATGTAAAAATAAATATTACATATATTGCAAATAAACATGCACTTTTGTTAATTTCAGTAATGAATAATGTAATTACATGGTAATATGCCGTTTTATACTATCAATCATAAATGATATTTGAATTTTCTATAAAACTAGCTCAATTCTCATCCCAGGGTTGGATTATTACATAATGGTTACAAATACTAATGGTACTACTACTATTGCCAATGTATGACTTTTGCACCAAACACATAACCTACAAATATTCCACTAGTGTCACATGCAATTGAATCTTTGATCAAGGCAAAACAAATAGATACAATGATTTACTACAGGTAAATATTCATAATAGCATTCTTTTTATTTCTCACATAAATTATGCAAACCTATCATATATTTAGGAACTGCCAATGCTCGATTTGTCTATTATAGTGGGCCCCAATCTGCTCTTGCTGCCAGGTCGGTACTGCTCAGGACGCAACCGCAACTCGCAGTATTGCAGACTTCCAACTATGATTCCCTGATATGTGTAATTTGTCCAACTCGTATGTCTTGTGCCCAGGAAATCCCGTTGTTTCAAATGAATGAGAAAACCGCTATGCTGTCCATATTAAACACCACAAATAGAGGCAAAGAGAATTTTCAATAATTTTATGCATCTGTTACAAACATTTTTATATTTGTTATTTTTAATTCTCAATATTCTCTGATACTTACTATTTTAGAGTTTTTATCTAATTACATACTATTATCTAAACCCATCCTATTGTCGTTATTACTGTACATTTTTCAATATTAATTTAAATAATGTCGTCGTATAAATTTAACTTTTATCAGTTTTACACAGTTATTGCATAATAATCTCTTATGCATTTTATGTGGTTTCATAAGTATTTTATTACCGTAGGTGCACATTGTCAACTCTGCTCTTACAATTATTTGAATTAAATTTTATTACACATCTTGACTGTGGAATATTGTAACTGAGTAGTGCTAATGGAACTTTATTATCATGTTTCTTTATTTACATTAATTCAATACTCAATTAATCTAACTGTGTCTGCCCTTTACACATTACTGTGTATATGTAATTAAATTTAAGGCTTTTAGATGTTCATTCTGTGTTAATTCACCAATTTTTTTTCATATTATCGCACCTTACAAACCTTTGCATAATACACCCTAATATTTAATCTTTACAATCATTACTTGTATGATTAATATTATAATCAGTTCAGTTCATAGT
Organism: Agriotes lineatus; assembly: GCA_940337035.1. NCBI lineage: Eukaryota > Metazoa > Arthropoda > Insecta > Coleoptera > Elateridae > Agriotes > Agriotes lineatus. Next base: position 58,832,754 of record OW679196.1, read on the forward strand.
TTCGAATTTTAAGTAATCATTGATCAATGAGTTAGTATCCATCAGCACAGAATTGTATTGGGTATGGTACGATAGCAATATATTTTGAAACGTTGGCCCATATGTAACACTAGTTTATTGCAAAAACTTCATGGTATCCATGGAGTACTAAACAGATGCAATATATATCTGCATAAAAAGGAAACGTTAAGGTCATTTCAATTCCCGCAGCTGGGGGGGGGGGGGGCTGCTATAAGGACCTTGCGTCCCTCTTCAGCCAAGAACAGGAATTATATGGTGGATGGTGAGAGAATGGAAGAAAGGCCAGGAAAGGTGGGGAAATACTGCCCCGGCATTCGCCTCAGAGAAGGTACTCTGTTGACTCAGGAAAACCACCTAAAAACCTGAATCAGAGCAAACGACCAAGGGAATCGAACCCACGACCTCCCGAAACGCACTACGCTACGGAGCTTAGTTATCTGCATAAGAACCGAAGAGTTTTTATTCATTCAAATGTCTTTGTTGTAAATTGTTGCCAAAAGTTATTTAAATTCCTGTTAGATAGAATTGTCGTATTTTAGATCCTTTATATTTAATAAATATTATGAAATGGTAAGGTATGTACCTCTAAGCATAATGCATAAGGTAATCTATAACTAGTATTATAAATCGTAAATAGACAAATGCTAGTGCAAAAATTTACGAGTACGGTCCTTCGCTTTCTTTTTTTCATACTTTCGAAGGAATTTCCCAGTGGTAAAGCAGAAAGTGAGGCTTTTGTATGTGCATGGTTATTTACAATAAGTGCTAGGTATCTCATATGAGTTGTATTTGCTACCTTCGTTCCTTGAAATGTGTCAGTGGAGAAAATGATGCAATGGATTATTATAAATGCAACTTTTTTATCTGATATAAAAGTGGAAAACTTGTTGAATTATTAAATAGGTAATTTTGTAAGTAAACTATTGATTGTCCCAGTGCGTAAATTAGACCAAAAGCAGAGAACAGAGAATAGAGATATTCAGATGTTCGCTCTTTTCAGCAGTATCTTGAAAGCTAATTGTTGCCTAAAAGGAAGGTTTTGGGTTGCTCATCGTCCCCTTTCGCCCTTTCTTGTAGCGAGGCATTTCGATTCACAATAAGCCATAAATAAGGGATATTACATACACATTCACTTTATTGTGACATTTGGTCTCTCATAACAGCCAGCGATCTTATTATTCGCACTGGGAAGACGATCGCATCCTTCAAAGTTCAAATGCACTCAGTCACTGGTCACACATTTTTATTAAAAGTATAAATCACCGGAACAAAGGCTGCGCTCCGCGATAAGTCACCTTAGCCCGCCCCTGCAGAGAGACCGCGGCTCCCGGCAATGAAGGCTGTCATGGCAATGATGGACGTCCGCACATAAAACTGACGAGTGAGTCATGGCGCCTTCACAAATGGCTCTGCGGAGCCTCGTATATCACTTTTATTACACCCATCTTCATTTTCATATTTCATATTTGCATTTTCTGTGCCGTTATAAATCAGAGAGTTTATGGCTAATTAGGCCTTTGTGTGCGGGGCCGGGCGACGGAATAACGGCTTATCGGACGCTGTGGGGCGGTTATGACGCGGGGCAGCGCCGATAGCGGAGGTTAAGGGCGACGCCGGGAAATTAAAGGAATCGAGGAATCCCGGATATGTCCACGTCGAATGACTGACGTTTACGCGACGCATAAACTCGCGAAACCTCGCCCCTGATAATTAACTTATGCCGAACGAATGTTCGTAATCGCCGCAATTTGGGCCGCTTTTGTCTGCAATACCGGACAAAAATTTGCGGCGAAACAAGAAATGCGTGGTAGAGTAACGAAGAATTACGTCGCTCAGAGATGCGAAATGTATGCAGAAGATATCAGTTTTAATACCGGGGCACTTCAAAAAATGTGCGCCACCTATAAGGCAAAGTAATTACTTTCTGTAATAGACAGCAGGATAGAGAATCGGTGTTGTAGTAGTAATCATTGTTTTCCAAGAATCTTATGTGTAAAATGCAACGATGAGATGATACTAGTAATACCAGGGCAATTAAAAAAGCGGACGGCTGCCGAAAAAATGCAGCAATAAAGTTTCAGGATAAAGAGCAAGATAGAAAAATAGTATTAGGGAAATAAATCTAATCGATTTTCAGCAAAATAAGAATTCTATTACTGTTATGCATAAAATGTGAGGATAATATGATTTCAGTTTTAACACCGAGGCATTTGAGCGACTACCTACGAGAAAATAAATTTTCAGATACATATCAAAATAGAACAATAGTGTTGCAAAAATAAGCATTCTCTATATTCAATAAACTCTAAATCATTCTGTTGTCTTGTGTGAAAAATGTGAGTCAGTAAATAACAGTTCTAACAGCATGCATTTCGAAATTACCATCATATTGTTGCTATGTACAAATGCGAAAATCCTGAGATGCTTAGACCCTTGAAAACATGCACGGCTACCTACAAGATAAACTAATTAAGTTCTAACGTGAAAATTAAGATAAAGAATCAGCGTTACAAAAACAAACATTATTTTTCGGCTAACAAAAGCTCCTGTTACTACCTGCAAATGTGAGTATGAGAGGACGTGTCAATTTTAATACCTGACTACTTGAAAATATACACTGTTGACTACGAGGTTAAACAATTAATTTATAAAATAGAGAGAAAAACAGAAAAACGGTTTTTCTAAGATAAACATCATTTTGGCCTAAACAAACTGAGAATTCGTCCGCAAATTCTAAAACAAAAAAACACTAATAAAACGGTGTTTGGAATATAAAATTGATTTGATTTTAAGCCAACGGAGAATCCCTCTGCTACTATTTGCAAATACAAAGAAAACAGAATACCGGTTGTATCGTAATACCAGAATTATTTAGAAAGTGTACGACTACCTACGAGGTTTAGTAATTAAGCTCTAAAATAAAGAGCAAGACAGAAAAACGATGTTTTGACACTAAACATAATTTGTTTTACTCAAACTGAGAATCCGTCTTTTTCTATTGGCAAATGTGGAGATGGCAAGATACCAGGACTAATACCAGGACTATTGAAAAAGTGCACGGCTACTTACGAGGTTTAGCCATTAAGCTCTAGAATAGCGAGTAAGGTAAAAAACGGTGTTTAGTTTTATTGAAAAATGTGAAGATGAAAGAACACCAGTTTTGAAAATGTCTATGACTACCAATCGGTATAGTAATTAAGCTCTAGAATAGAGAACAGGGCAGACAAACCGTGTTTCGAAAATAAACACAATTCGTTTTCAGTAAAGTAAAAATTCGTCTGTTAATTGTTATTAGCAAATGTCAAGAGGAAAGGATACCTAATCTAATACTAGGACTCTTGAAAATTTACACTACCTACTAGGTATAGCAACTAACTCTAGAATAGATAGCAAGGCAGAAAAACAGTGTTTCTAAAATAAAAATGATTTGCTGTAAACAAACTGACAATACATTCGTTTTTATGTGCATATTTGAAAATGAGTTGTAACGCCCTGTTTTAATTTTATTTCAAAAGTGCGTTAATGCATTTAACACCGATTTTCGAACCGCCTTGTAGCTATATTTTCTAGCAAAATAATTCAAGTTTATCGCAGCAAGCGTTTGCATTCAGAGATAAACACCTGCAACGTTTTTATGTCGCGTCTTGTTTGTCTCATTTTCGATTCGAGTAGGTTGTCGAAACAGTGCAATAGCTCGAATAGTATTGATTTTCAGAGAGGCCGTTCTTGTTTTCAAGCAAGCGAGCCACTTGTAGCATTGGTTATCGCGGACGCATCCAGCTTTGGTAAGAGAGTTCTTCTAATTGTATTCTTTGCGAATTCATTTCGTTATTTAGGCTGGACTGCTCTGAGCCTTCCGATTATCAAAATCGCTGCGAGGCGTCTTAGACAATAATTAGGCTGTGAACATCATTGGTAAGAATGCTCCTGCTATCTTATTTTTGCAATCTAATTTTTAGTATTTAGTACAGCTACTATGGGCTCACAATACAGCTACTATAGGCTAAAATTCGACTAATAGGGGCTCGCATTAGGGCTTACATTCAGCAATTTTGAGCTATTCAGTTTCCCGATTTCGCTTCTGTGAGTAGCCAGGAAATCCAGTTATGCGCTGCTTCCTTTTGATTCTAGCTATTTTTTTGAATGAAGACCTTGGGATTCTGAGAATCATGCAGTCAAGTTTGCCTAAAGCCGTCATGGAAGAATGCAACGAACAGGAACTCCCCTGCCAATCTCTGGAGTTCAGCCATTAATTAATTGTAAGTACATGCCCTTATCAGCATCTTTTTTAAACGACTAAGACATTATGCCGCAAACTATGTCAGTTCTTACTAAGATCATAGCAACCCAAACTGAGCATGTCAAATTAATTTTTTGGTACAATTGTTTATAACCGCTAAAGAGCGAGTACTTAAATATTTCGAAATTGCTGAAATAGCGTATATACTATATCTCCGATAGCACCCTTGGCGCTGTGCGTTTATGTCAATTGCGATTGCCTAAAGTTGTGATTTAAGCTATAAATAGCTAGTTTGGAAATGCTACTTTGAATTGAAGTTTTTAATATGTTTGTGTTGTCTGTCTTGTCCCGATATACAATTACATGTGCGTGGTAGTTGGGTGACGCCAACTTTTAAATTTTGTCTTTTAATTGAATATTAAATATTCGTTTAACGGTTATTGTTGTATTTGTTGTTGTTCGCTTTACTACATTTAGATTGAGGTACGCAGCAAAGCTTACAAGGTAGTTGTTGATTTATTTTGCTAGCTAGGTTTGTTTTATATTATGTTGTGAATAACGAAAAGGCGCCCAAGTTTTAATAACCTTTCTCTTCAATTTTAAAATCCCGAAGAATTTCTTAGCCTAGTCCTTACACCACGCCATTTTCTGCCGAGAGTTAAAAGAGCTAGTTAAGGCCTTGTCAACCCTTCGTTTACGGGTGGTACAGAGTGAACACCAGATCTAAGACCAGAAATTCTGAAAATGTGCATGAGTAGCTGTGAAGTTTAATAAATACTTCTATAATAGATAGTAAGGCAGAAAAGCGGTGTTTCAAAAATAAACACAATTTACTTTGGGTAAACTAAAAATCCGTCTGCTGTTATTGGCAAATGTGAAAATGGCAGAATACCAATTCTATTACAAAGACTCTTAAAAAAGCGCATGATACCTAGAAGCTTAAGCAATTAAGCTCGACAATAGAGATTTAGACATATGAGTAGAAGCTGTGTTTCTAAAATTAAAATAAATGGCTTGAAGCAAACTGAGAATTCGTCCGTTGTTATGTGCAAATGCGACAATGAAAAGGCACCAGTTCTAATACCAGGAGTTCTAAAAATGTGCATAAGTAATTTCCAGGTTTAGCAGTTAAGCTCTAGAATAGAGATCAAGATAAGGAAGCGGTGTTTCGAAAATAAACATCATTCGTTTTCAGAAAACTAACAGTGCGTGTGTTTTATTGGCAAATGTAAAGATGATAAGATACTAATTATAAAACCAGACCTCTTGAGAAAGTGCACAACCGCCTATGAGATTTAGCAAATAACCTCTAGAATAGAGAACAAGACGAAAAAGTGGTGTTTCTAAAATTAAAATAATTTGCTTTAAGCAAACTGAAAATACGTCCGTTGTTATGTGCAAATACGGAAATGAGATGATACCACTTGTAATACTAGGACTTCTGAAAATATATGCGACTACCTGGCAGGTTTAGCTCTAGAATAAGACGGAAGAAAGAAAAACAGTGTTTCAAAAACAAATGAACATTATTTGTTTTCAGCAAATAAGAATCCGTACGATGTGAGTATGAGAGTATGCCAGTTCTAATACCGTCAAAAAATGCAGTGCTACATAATGAGGTAAAGTAAAAACAAGAGAGAAGAATAGCTTCAGAATTAAAAATAATTCATTTTTAGAAAAATAAGAAGCTTCTGATCTTATATGCAAATGGAAAAAATGGCACATGACGCGTTCTAATTCTAATACCTGCATCCTTGACTAAGTGCACGGCCATCTACGAGATTTAGTAATTAAGTTTCAGGATAGACGGAAATACAATTTAGGGTTTCAGAACTAAACATAATTTATTTTCAACAAGCTGAGAATCTATCTGTTAATATTTGCATAAGATTTAAAAGATATCAGTTTTCAGACCTCTCCTTTGCATGGCCACCTGCAAAGTAAAACAATTAAATGCTACAATAGAGATTCAGATAGGTGAACAGCGTCGTAGAAATAAACACTATCTCTTTTCAGCAAATTAGGAATCCTTTTGTTGTTATAAACAAAAGGTTGGAATTACATAATTAATTTATAATATCCGAGGCCTTCGAGATGTCTATAGATAAATCAGCTTAATTCTGAGAATAGTGTAGCAGAAATTGAAGAGTCGAAATACTAAAGTGCCAAAACCATATTTTCGAGTATTTGAAGAATAACACTACCAACGTAAGCCTAGAACATACACACAGCTCCATCAGTGATATTTAATTTCAACAGAAGACGTCAGAAGAAGTACAAGCAATGACAGAAATAACATAAAAATGCATAATGTCAAACTTAGTGTTTTAACAAATAAATTGTAATCACATATCTCGGGGCTAATAGCCATAGCAGTCGATGCCCTGTAAATATTTGTAATAATAATAATAATCATAACCGTTACGTGGCTTTTTCTTCTAGAGGTGGTTACACCACGGCAAAGGCATTTAGAACCTACAGAAGCCCAAAAACGAATACAAAATGATTATAAGTTATTAATTATTGGTTTTAAAAGGTACCTTAATAAAGCTTGTCTAATTTTATATAGTGCTTTTTGGAATGGTCTTGAAATGTATTTTTATGTTTAATGTTCAAACATTGGCAATAGTGCTGATAATACACTTTTTAAAGATACGAAAGGAAACACATTTTCTTGACAAATTGATCCACACATTTTGGCATGATGACGGGATGAGGCTTCACTTAGTTGTGATAACGATACATGGCGTTCCTATAACTATTGGAGAACAAGGAAATTTTCAGGTAATTTTCTTGATTTTGATGATATATCGTTCGATTTGCTAAATCCAAAAGTATTAATTGGAGAAATGTCCTGGAAACACAAAATTGATGGAAAAGTCGATGACTATACTACTTCAGATATATGTCCATTTCTTTACCTTTATGATATCTCCAACGTGACTTCCATGAGGTATCTCAAAGTGTACAAATACATTTATCTAACTCGTTTGCTTTGTTTAGATTTAAAATAAATTAAGAGAATAAAAGCAAATGTCTATTAACAGTAAAATATCCACTACACGGCATATTTGCTTCACAAAATCATAATCACGTTTTTGATGATAACCAGCATGATAGAAGTGACGTATTTAGAAAGCTGTGGCCGCTACTCAAATATTGTTTGTTTAAAAAAAAGGACAAATCGTTTTTCTTTCAAGAGTAGCAGTAAAAGTTAGCCTTAATGCATGCAATTAAAGAACTTTGCTGAATGTACCCATATTCCAGACAGGTTTTTGAAGTTATATTTGCGTAAAAATATATCATCATCATCATGTTTATTGTTCTGTAACGATTCGCCCAGTCGAAACGCGTTTTTGTGAATTAAAATCAATTCGCGCGTTCCAGCCTAGCGATTTCTACGTCACAAGTTCGAATTTTTTGCACGCGCGGCCGGCTACGTCATCAAGAGATCCCTGCTGCACGTATTGCGCTGCCCTCCCACTTAGAAGGCCCGAGGTGATGGCTTGATGCACGAAACACGAAGAGGAGCTATAAAAGCCGCTTCTGGTCCGTTCCAAGGGGCAGACTTCATTCATACATTCATCCGCATACATTCCAGTATCCTTCCAGCCCCAAACCATCCCCAATCCTGATCCTATCCGACCGTTTAGAGAGAATTTTTCCCGTCCCGATCTTAGCATTTTCCCTTAGCTAAGTTTGAACCCGAAGCCTCCAGTCTTGGAGACCGTGTTCCTAGCTATTGTTCGTTCCCCGAGTAAACAGCTCTAAGAAACGACGCTCACTAGTGGGACACCGTTTCGCTGTTGAAATTTAACCCTTGTAAATATCCCGAACTAATAATTATTGAAACGTCGCTTGAAGGACGTTAGTAAACGATTGCACCAAAATTTCCTGGACGAAGTATTCGAGACGAGGGTTTAACAAACCAGGCCGTTTCATATGTCAATTTGGCGATACAAAATAAATCCAGCGTCCAACACTCTGTTTGCACGGCCTGGAAGGCCACTGTAAGATTGTGTTTAATTTCTGTTTGACTATAGGACTGCACTTACCGATCGAAATCGCTACCTGTCAGCGGCAGCACTCTCGGAGCCGCGAGCTGTAGAAGTAGCTTCCACGAACCGGACCTCCAGGTGTCGGAACGTCAACAACTTCCCACCGGCTGCCAGTCGCACAAACACTTCACCGTGTCCACGAGAATTAGACCGCTAGCACGGAGTTGTAAGGCGAAAAATATAACATATTCAAGATTAACCTATATTTGCAGTTGCACGCGGTTTCGGCGCCGAAGGGGACGTTCGAGTCCGGAAGTTGGCACCACTGCGGCTTACTTTGGGCAATTCGTCTTCGCGGTCAGTGGCGTCCGGGCGATTTCTGCAGAAGGCGGCTATTCGGACCTTCCACACACGGATGCAAAGTGGGATGCCAGCACGCAAGGAACGAGCAGCCGGGTCCCCAACATAATTGATTAAACACATTGTAAAATACATTTTATTTGATTTCTAAAGAACAATACCTATGTTTGTAAATACTGAATCTTATAATTAAACTGTTTAAAGTTATCTTAGTGTTTGCTTGTTAATCTTCAAGTGTATATCTGGCTGTACTAAATCATCTCCGACTGATAAGCTACCTGAAGGAAAAATTAGTTAAATTCATTAGCCCTAATTAGCAGAGGGCAAGTACCGTTGCAGTTCAAGGTATGGGCTTTTCGACCCGTTACGTTTTCATGTGTTTACAAACTGAGCACACCATCTTTTGGTTTGGCCCACCGATTGTTTTTTGCCTCTTGGTCAGTGTTGGACTAATACTTTTGGTAATCGTGACGAGTCCGTCGCTCCATATGTTCTCTCCATTCGCGCCGAAATTCTTCTGTTTTCTTTGAAACCTCATTTCCACGTTTTCTATTTTCTTTTTTTTTAATTAAATATGCGGTTCTCACAGCAGTATGATAAACACTGCGCTGCCATCTCCATATCGCACAAAATGAGCACGGGGGGATTTTCTAGGTAACTTGTGATGTAAGAGGTCGCTTCGCATTAACAAACATTTTAATTCTGTTTTAAATCATTACCAGAGCATTAAAAATTCTCAAACAGCAACCCTCAACACGTCTTAATTATCCAATACAGAAGATTTTAACGCTTCTTTCTAAAGAGGACGGATGTAGAAATATGTAGTATCTGGGTGGTACGGTCTTATGATATCACCAAATAAAGCCAGATTGTGTGATATCAACTAATTGTAGTTTTTAAACAAATAAAGCAATGCAGCAGATTTTCCAAAGATGACGTACAATTCCGGCTTGTGTTTAGAAATCGAACGAAGGACGATCGGATATACTTAACTGTATTTTACTAGACATTTGACATAATAATGATACACCATTTTATAATTTTTTTATATTGAATTAAATATGGTTGAAAGATAATGTTATGATACGACTATACTACTATATATGTTTGTAGATAAATGGGATGTTATTACAATCCATATCAACCCATTATAATAGTCGATGATGTTTAATAAGTTTCCTGAATAAATCTGAGTTAAAGCAAATTAGTAATTGAATGAGAGCTATTGAAAGGTTACAGGTGGTTTGAAAATAAAGAGAATATTTAAAATACGGTTGAAGAAGCAATGACAAATGCAAAATTCTAATAAGGGTAAAATTAAAATAGGTGGATATCAAATAAAAATGTATACTAAAAGGCTTAAAGAATGAAAATGTAGTAGTTAGGAAGTTTGATTTCGATTATTAAAAAATAACAACTTGAAAAATATGTAAGAAAATCATTTTGGTCTAATTAAAAATATTGAATATAACCCTCTTTTACTGTGAAAATGTCTTGGCTTATTCAAGAAGGGTAATATCTAAATCTACGTGGTATATAAAAAAAGTGAAATATTAAGAAGTAAGAGAAGTAGAGAATTAACTACAGAAGCTAATTGGCATATGGTAAAACTTAATGGATACAAGAATTGTTATTTACAAGTGAATAATCGCAGAATTATATGGTAACAGCTTTATTGAGAAGAATACATTTTACAAGTAACATAGAAAAGAGTTACATCAATCTATTTGTTGTTAAGTGGAGAGTCCAGAAGGGCGTCGGTGAAGCGAGAGGGTACATTCCGGAAGGTAGTGGCAGAGACAAGAAGATATCTGGGATTGTTCTGTTGGCTGGTTGCTGTCAAGGATTTTGGGTTTCGTAGTGTTGGACGAAGCTTGGGACTGGTGGTCTGTTCGTGAGAGCTGCATTGCAGGGAGCTGCTGAGAGGGGTCGATTGTGGCTAAAGGATAGGTTGCAGTCTTGAACATTGTGGAAGTAAAATATACAAGGTGCGTGATTTCTTAGAGTATACCGACTAGAAAGCAAATAAATACATTTTAAAAGGTGAAATTAATTAAGAAACAATAATTTCAGGCGCTATCATATTAATATATGAAAGTTTGCATATTAAAAGGCACAATTTAAATAGGGTAGCCAGTGCAATAAATATGCTACACCCTACCGTACTACAATTTACAACTTTATCATATTAATCTATATAATGGTGAACAATTGGTTGGCACTAAGATGGTTTCTCATCTTGGGGTGCGAAAAACATATGTAAATGATTAGTACATCTAGCGAGAATCGATTCCACCGCCTCAAGTATATACGGATAAGTCAATTAGATGCCATACGTTGCTCAACCATCCTACCAAAGATAATAAATTACAATATATTGTTAACAATCTATCACAGTTTCTTTACTTCTATAACTATCATCACTTAGAAATTAGGTTTTAAGACTTTTTTCAGTTCTACAATCCACCTCATTTGCGGTTGTTGGACTTCTGTTTTCTTTTCAGCTTGTATTATTTTGCTTCTTTAGGGAGTATTATTCCTTCCACTCTGTCCATATGTTTATTTCCACAACTATTCGTTGTTACGTAATTTGTCTCTGAGGTTAAAACCTAAGCATTTATCTGCGAATGTCAAACCTTTTTACAGATCTAAGATACCTCATTCAAGCTGACTTCATTTTTTAGTAAATTTCTATTTGTGATTATCCTCGTTTTATATTAATAATAGAAGAGTAAATGTATAAAAAATGTATGAGCAACTTAACATCGTTTCTATTTGTTTTAAATAATGAAGTTGTTAATAAATTCCCGATTGAAATAGCAAGCTTTTTTCAGTTTATACGTAAAATTTATAAAATATACATCATACGTACATTGCTGTTGTGCATACTTCATACAGTTTATATCTGTATATGCAAACTGCAGTAACTTATATTATTAAACAAAAATAAATCGGAAGTTGCATAAACTTCCGTAACGTAAACCTATACCATACATGATGAAATTTATATCTCTCTTATATATGTTTGTCCGAACGAAGTAACACCAAGAAAACCATTTCTGCGGTTGAAGAGCCGCTGTTGGTGTAAAATCGATGGAACGCCAGTCAAAATCAACAAGGCTTGAAAGAGCTTTAAATGGGTAATTTCCGCATTAGGCCAGTAAGGATATAGTTTTCACTGCTCTAAGGGCGGATGGGACAGAAATCTAAGCCACTTATGAAATGGCCTTAAAAACATTAAACTGTGCAATTTCCGTGTTTGCACCATCTTGAGGGCAGTTTTGGTATATTGGGAACGCTTTTGGTGGTTCCTATCCGCGCAACCTTTAGGCCCATAACCTTAAAATTAAGGGGCTGTTTATACCGCCATTGTTTTCCTGGGCAAGGGCTTCGTTTTAACTGAAATTGATATTTTAGTTAAGTATTAGTTAACTCTTAAAGTTGGCCGGAGATAAAGTCAATTGCCGTGGAAAAGTTTAAAGATAGACGAGAGTTGCATGAATTAAAAGTTCAGCGTACATCGATTAGTTTACTCAACGGTGGTGACCATAGCAGCTTTCTATATACCTTATCAAGTCAATAAATAAAAATTTTAATTGTTGTTGCAGTTCGAACAACAGTAAACAGTTAGTACAAAAAGCCCTAACTTATAAGGGCTTTCAATATGTTATCCTGGACGGAATAGGAGTACAAGCTACTGTATCGAACAATAATTACATTTTCCGTTGAGTTATAAATAAGGCGTAAATCGATACAATAAATTAGCAATTCTCAAAAAAGGAATCGATAGAGGGTTTTGTCTTGAATAACGAGTTGGAGTATTTCACACTTGCTGGCTATCTCCAAATCTCAAAAGAACAGAGAACAAAAGCGCACTGTTTTAGCAGTAAAGGCAATAAAGGAAGGGGTGCGTTCGTTATGGGAGGGGGTGCGTTCGTTGGAAGGATTTATAGACAAACACGAGCGGCTGAGGAGAGCAAATCTGCGTTCGAGGCTCACATTAAAACTATGATATACGTGCAGATTTAAGATACGCAGCAATTCCAGTCACGGTCCCTAAATTTATATCAATGTCAGTTACCAATTATAAAATGAATACTGAGAATAAAGTAGTCGTAAATTTGAACTTTGCTTGCAAATATAATAGATATTAAGGAGGCATTAGAGATGAGTTATTGTATATTTCCAGTTATATAAGGTAACTCGCTTAACGAGGTGCTGCCACGCAATACAAAAAATAATTTCGTCAGTTGCCCGCTACTTGATGCTATCGTTATCACATACCGATGTGAATTTATGTCATTCATTAGTGAACTTAATTCCAATGTAAACAGGAGGGACCGAATGAGTTTCTGCTCCTAGCAAGTCCTTGTTTTTATACGTAGCTTAGCGCTCACGTTCTTCGCGAAGTTCCGAAGCTTTGTTTTGAGGAAGTTTTCTTTTGCTCGACTTGTTTTAGTGTCTGAAATTTGCGTAAAGTTTCTGGATAAAGTATTTTTTGAATCATATCCGGAACCGTACATAGGAGTACTTTGAAATATGTAATGCTTATCAAAAACTGCATAATCGTGAGTTTTTCATTGATGGAAATTAGGGGTCGACTACATTGAATAAGGTATTGATATAACCGATATATCCACTAAACCTACTACATAAAATATATCGAATGTATCGACCATATTGAATATACTGACTGCATCGAATGTATCCACTACAAAGAATATACATGGAATGTATCGAATACGTTATATACAATTAATACACAGGCTACTTCGAATGCATTGACTACTACTTCTAGCGATTCACTAACAAAATATCTATGAAATACCTACATATTACAATTTGTACATCATTTTGTTACTCGGTAGCCTTTTGGGTATTTTCCCCTCGTATAAAACCTTTCTGGTATCCCACTTGGGTTAGTTGTCTAGAATACTAAAAGTTACGACTTTATTATCAGTCATTTTCGTTTATGTTAAATTTGTACCTAATCGATTCGCCGATTATTTATGAGCAAAATTAACCTAATAGACAAGGGTGCCAGGTTCAGTAACCTACGGTGTCATACTTCGTCGAACCACGTGGAGTAGATGAGCTGAGTCTTAAATCTCGTTAAAAGGCGATAAAGAGTAAAAGAAACAGCAACGGCTAGTGTTAAACGTAAATCCTATAGTTATCCAGAATACCCGTCGCTGAGTACAAACAATATACTGGATTGATAATATTGCTTAAATAAAGCGAAAATACTAACTACAACTAAGTTTGGTTATGCCATATTAAATATCCAAAAATATAAAATAAACTGAGATTCGAACAAACAATGTAATCATGTAATTATACGGGGTGTATACGTATATGCGAATAGGACGTAGAAAAACTAATTGTTAACGTATCGACGGGAGATGTGAGCAAAAAGGTCTGACTTGATGAAAGCGTGCGATATAGATCAAGCGAAGTAACACACCCTAAATAAAACACACCAATTAGTATTCAAGCAAAAACTACAGATTAAGTTGACTTGCGGATACAGTCGTCGAAAAGGTCTTCTCGACTTCATTTTAAAAAAATATTGGTCGTGTTCAACACTTATGGGTCCCGACTGGTGTAGCTTGAACAAGCGTCCACGTTCGATCAGCAGAGTTAAGCAACGCTGTCTCTGGTCAGAACTTGGATGGGAGTTCCGCGGCTGCATCTCTCGGCGCCTCGTGGTACGGCTATCACGGAAAAAAGTTGGTCCCGGCGGTCATATAACATCATGACAGTCATTAGTGGGGTTGGAAGTCCTCATAACTGCACAGCGACGCCTATAATTGGCCTAACGGCTGTTGGATGAGTGCGAAATAAATAAATAAATAAACACTTAATCTTCGCTATGAACACCCAACTACGCTAACAGTGCTAAATCGAGTTAACCCGTTTACTACTGTTGTTGCAAATTAATTAATGATACGGTATTGAAAGGCTTGTAAAATGGGCAAATGGAAATCAGTTCGTTCTTAGCAAGTAGTCTCTACCAAGACAAGCGATCACAAAACGATTGTAAATCGCTTTCCGTCTACAAAAATTTAAATCTTTAGATCCGAGTCGGGTACTATTTCTGATGGCGCAATCCGGCAAAACAGGTGCAACATGATGTGCGTGGATAGGTACCCACAAGGTTAAAGTAATCGATAGGTCTGAAAGCAAATTTGATGGAGGGAAACAACTGTAATCGCATTCTACTTTAGATAGTGGGCGGCAGCCAGTGGAAGTCATACCTTCAAAAAGGTACAGTTTCCTGCAGCAAACATACATGAGCAGCGCGAGACCATACCAAACAGTCCGATTCTGCCCCATTATCGATGGCTTATTTGAGCTTACAGAAAACCCAGCACAAGCACGTCGTACATCTTCAGAAATCAGAGTAAGAATTCTCAAGATTTCCGAAAAAATGAAGGTCGTAGAGCTATCCCCCACCTTGAAACTACACATGGGAGATTAAAAAAAAGGAAACGTTTATCATTAACCAAAAGAATACCAACTAACTAACTATTTAGATAACCCGAAACCCACGACGGCGATCGAAGTTGCCGGACCTACGACAAAATCGGCGACAAATTCAAAGCAGCGCTTTGGAACCGTATCAATTTACCGAAAAAGAGCTGAAAATATTATTACAAAATTTAATAAATATAGAATCTAACACGTAGTTCATTCGACTGGTGGCGGTTAGTCCATATAAGCTGCGGAGCTGCAGAGACAGTAATTATATACCTTTATTAAATTAGTCACTTTATATGTTGTGTAGCGTACTCGAGCAGTCATCTTTATGCAACGACAAATCAAAATTAAACATTTATTTAAGTAGTACTTCTGCACACAGCTAAGGAAACAAGAAACCTAGTTCATGCCGTTTAATGGATATTTCGTCACCTAAATATTAATATTAATAAAAATCAAATGGTTCCAGGAGCAATATGTTCTCATTATCAACGAATTAACAATTAAAACTAAAACATTTAGGGAAGTTGAAATTTACCAACCTTCGTTAATGCATTGAAAATGAATTTTGGTGATTTTCAAGTCTGGCATAAAATTTGCAAAATCTGAAAAATGTACAAGGGATAGAAGTAAGAAAACGTTTTAAAATTATTCACATCTGTACTATTATTGTTTATTACACTGTTACTGCGAAGTTCTACTGCATAGCAGATCATTAATAAATAATACATACTACAGTTTTGAACCTTTTCAGCATCTACAATTAGATAAAGATGTTGAATTCCATGTTACATTCATATTTTTTTTATATAACTTTAAAAGATGTATTGCTTATTTGAGTCATTTCTATTATTATATTTGTTAACTGCTTTAAATGAGCTCTGAGAATTACAAGCCATCCGATCCGCGGCTCCACATATTATTGTCCCTAGTTTACTTTGTTTACTCATGAAACGTTCTTTAATAGCAAATATAAGAACTGGAGCGAAGATGCTTTCATTGGAAGGAACAGGGCAGTGGAAAAAGGGATTAGGGTGGATAGATCTTTGAGTTGTTTAGTCGATATGTATCTCTAGTTTGAAACGGATCAATTCGTGCCCCCTGTATTTATTCAAATTATATCTGTTCATTACATGCTAATTAGCAACAAAGCTTAAGAGTAGGTGTTCTGGTGTTCATTTATGTAACTTCGCACTATAGAGTAATAATTAAGGTATACGCTGTCAATGACTATAAGTGCGTTGTGCTACGAGTTCCTGAAACAATGTGCCGACAAGGCAGTTTTTGCGCGGGATTAACCGGCTGATAGGTGAATCAACGCTGGACGCCTGCAAGAAGATTGATTCGCGCCCAAGTCGGCAAGCTCGGCGGATCAAGAATTCGCTCACAAGTAGTTGAAGCAGGCGGATCAAAGGGTCTGGGCCCAATAGACGGCGCCCATCGTAAGCTAGTTGCGTGTGCTTGCAATCTAGCGTCCGAGGATCAAGATATTCTGTTGGGAGGACACCCCAGGCGACATCTGTAGTTATTGTTGAAACGACCTAGAAGTAGCGCCTTTCTGGGAATACAACTATAACACTTGGGAGCCCCCAAAAGCCAGGTTAGTTAATAGCCATAATCACCGTGCAAGCGAAATATTATTGCACCAGCTGAAGCCAATACCCTTGTGGTTGATAGCACGGGGAATCACCTGCTGTTCAAGCGGCGCGGTTACGTCATCTCAACGTTCCCGCACTATTTTCGAAAGCCGACTTTGCGCCTCTTAATGAACTTCTACGTATCTTTTTGGAATATTCGCATATATGTAGCGTGTTAACGCCGTATTTTTTACGTACTTATATGTATTTTCTTGTGTGTGTATTTGTTTGCAGATTATATGCCTTCTTGTAAACTGTTGAGCTTTTTCTGGCCATTCATATGTACCTTGGTGAGTAGGTACAACATTTCAGGTGTCCACGAGCTGGCCTTAAACAATATTAGCTTTTCATTAGCTGCACTGGGAATGAAAGAAGAGAGTCTCATAGATACCTACTGAATTTGCTAGCGAACCCAGGCTAAATTAAAGTAATGATTCAGTAAGTGTAGGCAGGAAAAAAGAGGCCACGCTTCAAGTTGTATGTCAATTGTTCAATAAATATATGTTAAAAGGATTTGTTGTTTGGCGAGTTTTTACATTGTCTAAACTAAGTAACTTATATATATGTATATGTATCTATATTTTTAAAGTCCCCATCAATTTTTTCTATTACAATCCCCAATTAAGTTGTAGTACAAACAGCTGACACTAGCATCCCATCCCTGCCGGTGGCCACTACCATTCTGCGAACAAGTGCAACGCGGCAATGATCTTAACCCACGAAATATTATTCATGTTAGAGAAAAAATACAATCCGACACACTATTTACTATTTACTTGCAAATTTACAATTTCAAAGAAGGCCACAATAAAAACAATGAACATTTTGCAACCCACAAATCAACCTTGCCGCAAAATTCCCACATTCCGAAATCTCTTAGAAAATACAATCGACCAGTAGAACGCCTCCAAACAGCGAATTTCACACAAATATTCATTCTAAGTTGTTTCTGTTTTCCCCATTTTGCAACCTCCAAATCCACCTGGACCGCAAAATTCGCACAACCCGAATGCTCTTAAAAATGCAATCGGCCAGTAGAAAGCCTCCAAACAGCGCATAACAGCGAATTTCACACAAATATTAATTTTAAGGTCTTTTTGCTAATTATAACGTTGTTCCCATTTTTCAACCCCCAAATCCACCTGGGCCGCAAAATTTGCACATCCAAAATTCCCTTAGAAAATAAAATAGATCAGAAGAAAGTCTCCAAACAGGGCATTTCACACAAATACTAATTTAATAGATTTTCTGATAATTGTAACGGTTTTCCCCATTTTACAACCTCGAAATCCCCCTGGGCTGCAAAATTTCCACATTCCGAGTTATCCTAAAAAATACAATTGACCAGTAGGAAGTCTCCAAACAGCGAATTTCACACAAATAATAATTTTAAGGTTTTCCTGGTAATTATAACGTTTTCCCCATTTTGCAGCCCCTAAATCCACCTGGGCCGCCAAATTCTCGCATCCCAAATTCTCTTAAAAAATACAATCGACCAGTAGAAAGCCTCCAAACAGCGTATTTCACACAAATATAAATTTTACAATTTTTCTGAAAATTATAACGATTTTCCCATTTCGCAACCCCGAAATCCACCTGGCCCGCAAAATTCTCAAAAACTCGCAGATTCCTCCACAACCAAAAACAAAATTCGATTTTGTTTCTTTTCCCCTGTTGATGCGAACATCCGATTTGCTACAAATGCACCTCAAGTTTCTGCCCCCGTAGCTTCGCCTCCGTTCACCGCAAACCCCAAAAACAGCCAGTACGATGAGCGTTGGTTCATCCTCTTTCCAAATAGCCCCAAATCACATTTGGATCTTTCAAAAAGTATGCGATGTAACAGAACCGAGTGCTTTCGTGTCCAAAAAAACGTTTGAATCCCCGTATTTTTGCCCCTTCAAATCTTATATTTTCACAACCTCTCCAGAAAGTTCGCCCTTGACGAGATCTTTATAATAACACCAACAATATTCACCTGCAATACTTACAACTTGCAAAAATTTGCGAAAGCTGCGCATTTTCCGAGCGTCACACAAATCAAAGAATGTCTTCTGAAACCTTATGCTAGGTTTCATGTTCTTTTAATCACCGCAGCTTACTGCTAACACTCAGGTACAGTACCACGTGAGTTTCACTGACAGAACGTAAAAAGTTCTTCCCGGAAGGGTAAAATTGCATAAATGTCTTACCACTTATTTGTCATGAGTACAATGTTTTAGATGGAATTTGACTCGTGTACATCAAGTTGATTTACTTTTTAGATTATATTGCGATTTTCCTTTTATCGAAAAATAATACTAAGTTTGAGAATAAACTTGCAGGGTCTTTTGCTTGAAGGACAAGCGAATGGTTTTTCCATTAGAAGTTCAAGTCACTTCGGCAGGACGAAAGATTTTTTGTGCAGGAGTCGGGTATGTTATTTGAAATGGGCCTTGATATCCCTTGCTTGCAGTGCATTTTTACGTTTAATGTCAAGGCCAACTTGTATTTCTGTATATTTCTATTGTTATTTAGATCTAAACAATGTGTTATAATATGATCAAAATTTCTTAGAGCTAGTCCCGTGCTGTGAGTGCATTGTGAATTTTAATTTGCATGTTTGCCGTAATAAATGCAACGTTTAAGCCTATTTACAGAATGAAATGGTTTTTTGCGTAAGCAGATTCCAAGAAGAGCAAAGCAGTCGCAGGTTCGCCTGCAGTAAGAGCGAAAGTCCATACGGCTCCAGAATGCGTTGTGCGAAAATTGCCACGGCGAAGTGAATAGCTTGGCAGTATTTAAAGTAATGCCACGTTTTAGGTGCAGCGAACAGCATTTGCAGTTCCAGCAAACGGATTTTCCGAATGTGCCGGTGAGTGCACGACTTTGAGCTACACCCAAAGGCGCATTCGTACAACCATTGCCAAAAAGTGACGTCAGGCGTCGTGGAGACGACAAAGCCAGCGATAATCGTGAGGGACTTTCCTTATGTCTCCGAGTTTGGCAACTTCCCACACAGTCAAAGTTTGGATGGATTAAACGGTAATCTGTAACCTACAAAAAAGGTACGCAATAAGGTTCGCTTTCAGCTGCGTTGGAATAGCGCTTAAGAATGTAAAATCGAGCTTGGTGTATTTGGATATGACAGTGCTGGCTTCGACCATAACTGTCTTTAGACATTGTTGGCACTTGCATTTTTGAAGACAGTTAAGTTATTTTAATACATTGTTATGCATGTTTTATGAATGTTTTACAGCGGGCCTGCGAGTAGCTTTAATCTATATGGACGTAGGATGTTTTAGATGCTAATACTATTACGCTTTCACTCTTCTTTATGGTTTTATACGCGTTATGTCTGTGTTTTAAAGTCAATATAGTTGTCTAAACAAATTGGCTCTTATTGTGCATCGTTTTAATTTCAGCCCGAGGACACTACAGGCTTGAGCCAGCTTCCTGTACGTATTAGCAAATATTGACACTTCGCAATCAAAAGCTGGAGTCTTATTTAAGTTTAAATTATCCACGTAATGGGCAACTTCGGGCAATGTTACACATTCCAGCAAGATAAATGTTTGTACACATATCATTAAACACCCAATTAGAAAAAAACTGTGTTTGCAATGTTGCATCGTATCATGTTATATTGGAGCTACCAGATAAGTAAAATGGACGTTCTGGTGATTGATTTGAGTAGGTTATTTAATTACCAGTATTTTTCAAGTGCTCAAATATTTTTAAACCTCAATATTTGACTTCTGAAATTATAAAACTACGTTTTTTGCGTGATATGTCACAAAAATGTTAAGGTTTACACAACAAAATGGTCATTCAAAGTACGCACAGAAAGCAAGTTAGATCATTTCCAGAGTTCTAAAGATCGGAGATATTATAAAAATAAATAGTTACTACCAATTTAAATAATTTTTCCACCATTGTAACTTAAACAATAGGGTATTGTTGTCTAAGCGATTATCGTGACACTCAGAAACGACAAGGGCATAAAAATTGTCCAGAACATCCACTCTGGAAGTAGGATATTAGTCCACTATGTCAAAACGAGTACCTATTTTTACCTTTACATTGGACTAGCTTAATTTCATGTTTTGTGAATGAACGTAAAAAGATTAGACAAATATTATTGCAACTTGATTCTAAAAATCTATCACGATGCTTCCATTAAGAGCAAAAGCACTTCAAACCCATATGGTATGATGTAATCTACAGAATATGGAAGCTTATCCACAAGTAGGGTGCGTTTCAAGGATTTTTGGAAGTTTAACTGTAAGTTTCGTTTAAGCTCGCAAACAAATCGTGATAACTGAGCGTCGTACTTGTGTATGTAAAACAGAAATGTATATTTTTTTTATAACCCTTTCCGGAAAGTCAAGCATCCAATTTATAGTGAATATAGTAAAGAATGTAGCATAAAATTTTAATAGAAATTTTAGGTAATAAACATATCGATTATAGATATATTTTGCCGATGTATTACATTCATAATATATACTTATAGAAATTAATCAAGTATATAGGATATAGCTACGTAGGTATCAACTATACTGATTCATATGTTTTGATTGCATCGTTATTTTCATAATCCTCAATCATTCAATCGCTATTTGGATCGAATTATCGGAAAAATCCTCGGTCACTTCAGCATGTCCAAGAATTATTATGATTTGCACGTTGTGCCAGTCTTAAAGATGCTATATAAACTTTTAATTTTTTTAATACTACGTTGCTATTAAACCCTCTTGACGCCAATCACTATATAGAACGTCAGAGGTAAATAGGAAAAAACTTTAAAAAATATTATTCAGCTTAATTCCGCACAGTTTGTCGAGTGTTAAAAAATACAA